>CM062297.1:526986872-528186872 GCA_031216915.1 Pictodentalium vernedei | reverse complement strand
CGTCGGTGGACTTAGAAATTTTTTGGTTCGGTTCAGGGACATCGTCCCTCAGTTCCGACATAGTCCAATAATGTCACACAAACTTTCGAATTATTGAACGACGCTATATATATTATTATTTTATGCTTGCTATCCAAGCATTTCGGGTTTCTTGTTCGAAGAGTTATGGAGATGTCTTTCAAAAGTGTGCCTCTGTCGTCATAGTTAATGAGGAGTTAGCGGCAATAAGTGCTCATGGAATATGTCTATCGCTTACGGAGTGACATTCGCTAGCTCACCCGGTGTAGCGTACATTCATCGAATGGTTCGGCTGCCGGGTTCGTCCGTTGCGGTCTAGGAAGGAGATTTGGGTGATGCGAGCACTTTAATTACTTTAGTACTCACCCAGTGACGGCAGATTGAGGACAGATCGGAGGAAGCCAACAACATAGGGGACCGCATGTTGTGGTTCAGATATTTTACATTCGGAGCATATGTCCGTTGCTCGGGACGCTCCGTTATATTGACAGTCCGAGAGACTGTCTTTAATGCTTCCTCATCCTCACAGCAGGGCACACGACCGCACATTGGCTACGTGACCTCGAGTATCCGATCAGTTTCGGCATTCAGTGATTCCACAGCGAATAGGTCGCGCCATCCGGTAGCCCAGGGACACGAGGCCTATACACTCCGTTCGCTCGCATTTTGGAAGTATGCACGGGGTAACGATCTTGGAGCTTCCTGCGGCAATGCATCGTAAGACCGCTGCTCCTCAGGCCTCAGTGACGGACGTGCTATCCGAGTTAGCACAGTTGTTTCGCAGCATCCCAGCAATTGACGGTTTCTCGGTCGAATCAGGAATTATCCGACGGCGCTGGGTCGGTGCGGTCCGCGGTTGCATCAAGCTACGGACGACTGAACGCTTTATAGGGTCCGACAGGATGGCGAAAGGGATTCGAAAGATTTCGAGTTTTCCCTTTAGTAGTATCGGAAGATGCCTTTCATATCTTCTGGCATTTCTTCCAGTGATTATTTTTCGGACTTCATTGCTGCGATCTTGGATAAGAGACTTATAGCGTCATTGGACTCGGATTTTTCGATCGGTACAGGGACTTTGTCCCTGACTTACCGACGCAGTCCAATATTGTCATTACAACATGTGTTTTATTTTTCGACGCTATATATTTATATATATATACAAGCCTGCTACTAAGCATGATAGTTTAGTTTCTTGTCCGCGTGGCTCATTTCTGCCATTTTATCTTTTTACATATAGTTTATTTTGGCAGAGCAGGGCATACCGAGAGTTCATATGCGTCTAGACGGTGTGATTAAAGACTGCATATATTCTTTTTCGCCGTTTATGTCTTTTCCAATTTCAATGTTGGGAACGACATTATGTATAGTAGACTTAACTTAGACGCTTTATTATACGTAATCCGCCTTACTGAGGCGTTATCATTACGTCTTCAAGAAAAGATTTACGGGATATTATTCTCAATGTAATTTCTTTTGAGGGCAGTAGTTTGTTCACGTATAACTCCGCCCTTCAGTGGCTGATTGGAGTTGGTTAGACGTGATGCAGCCCTAGCTACATCCACGCGTGGATAGTAGGTTAAGAACTCTCTCAGAGTCGCTTCGTTCTCGGAGGAGCTTCTCTTCGACGGCAACTTTCCGGCAATCCATGAATTGCTTGATTTATACATTCTCTTGTCTATCTAGTGTTACAAGAGATTCAGACTGGGGCAAACATTCGGTGGTTGACTCAGAGAGTGCCGCCGCAGTTGCCGGACCCGAGTGTGGCTGTTATGACGGTTGCCAGTCAAACAGATTGGGATATATACTGATCCCTACGGATTCGAAGTGCCAGGGTCTTTGGGTTCCGCAGTCTTTTAGCTATCAGTTTAACTTCCGCGGAATAATGTTTTTTTAGGCTTGCTTTATGTCATTGCATGAACATTATTCAGAAACGCATGCCCAAATTCCTGTCCTTTTAATTCGACAGTAGTGGCGTATCTCCGGAACCAGGGAGGCACTCTTTCGTTTCCGTTATTCAATTTAATGGAAAGAATCCGTCTGTTGGTTATAGTACACCAAGTTCAGTTTTGATCCGTCATATTCTGGGTCGTCTGATTGTTTTAACGCACTCCCGTTCTCTTACGGGTCGCTTGTTGCTGTCAGAATGGACTCTCAACAAACAAGTATTCAATCAGATTTGCTATCTATGGGAGCGCCCAATGATGTTTTATTTTATGACACAGTTTGCTAATCATTTGCAGACGTATGTGTTGGCTTGTCCAGATCTCTGAGCTAATACTGTTAACGCTCTATTGATCTATAGGACGGAATGATAGGATACGCGTATCCTCCGGCGCTGTTGTTTTAGCAGGTATTGCTAAGATAAACAACCACAATACATTTCTGTTGATAGCATCTCTATCTTCACAGAGATCATGAGTAATTTACTCTCTTGTCTACTGTGGATCTTAACGTGAAATCTTCCTCTAGGTGAGGATCTTTTTTCACTGGGTAAATCGTGTCATCTTTATCACAACCAGCAAGGTCGCAACCTTCATGTATTCCGTTGTGTGGTCCGTATTGCATTGTAAGCACTGTACTGGACGAGCTTTGGACGCGATTTCTTACTATAGGAGATCCTCTTCTTCGCTATTCTATGCGACTAAAGTGGAGGCTCTTCTGTCGTGGTGTAGGGATCATTATGTTCATATGGTTGATCCCTCCATACTACTCATTGCTATTTTTTAGTATACTTGTTTCACAAGATCTACTGCAGCCTGTTGTTATTTAGGTTATAGGTTTATGTTACCTCATACCTATGCACTCTACGATAGTTTACAATTGAGTCTTTTGTCTCTTTATCTAAGTCAGTTAGTAACTTTTTGATAAATAGACTTAGAATCTTTAGATTAAATTCCTATACGGATTTTAACTTCAGGTTCTTATTTAGCTAAGTAATCATTTGAGCCTCTGGAAACAGTAGTTTTCAAATTCTGACCTTTTAGACAGTAATTCTGTTGATTTCTCTTTTACTGTAGAGTCAGTGAGTTTCATGCACTATCGATGGATGATTTTCACTTTCATAGTTTCGGAACCAATACTTCCGTTACTATTTAGGTTGGATTGTTGCATAAGAGTTAGGCTCCTATTATCCGGAACCTATTATTTTAAGGTCCTTCCGTCTTAGTATGGGCATAGGCCTTTACTCTTTCCAGGTACAGTTTATGTATTTATAAACAGATATCTGTTTATTACAAGGGCGTAAGCTTCTTCTGTCTTTGATGTCTAGTAGAAGGACGTTACGCTCCATTTTATTGTTAATGGATTCTATTAACTAGCGTACTGCTTATGGTATATCATTGGCTTAGCAGTTGTGCTTAAGATTTCGGCTCATGAAGTAAGAGTTCTTCTACTTCTTGGGCTTACATTAATAGTGTTGCTATTATAGTTTTTTGAAGGCTGCTCATTGCGCTCAGCCATCCATTCATGAATTTTATCTCAGAAATATCGAGTCCATTTCTGGAGGCCTCTATTGTTAGGTCTATTATCTACTGCTCAGAATGTCATTCACTTAACAGTTGCTACTATAGCTAGGTAGGCTGTCTGTTTCGGCAGTGTCTCCGTTCGGCTGCCCTCTTCGCTCTGGGCTATTTGACCCAGGGCAAGAAAAAGGGGGGGGGGGGGGGGGGGGGGAGGGTGTTCCCTTGGGTCACCTGTTTTTACTATGAAAACAAGGGGATACCTCCTCCGGAGTTAGTAATTCTGAGCTGTTATTGGGATGGTTGTTTAGTGAGAAGTTTAAGTTTATAAATTCATTCAAGTCTTAGTTTTTAAAGTATAGCTTTTGAATATTGCATATGTCAACGGACATGATTATGCAATTCTCACTCACTTTTAGGAGTATAAGAGTCTCTATTCTCTAGACTTACTTTATTATTGGCTTACTTTAAACATTATTAGTATAAGGATTATTGGATATTAATAGAGTACATGGATGTATGAAGCTCAATTTTTGGAAGGTGTTGTATCTTTCTAATTTATCATAAATAAGAAAGATACATGTAAGGCCTATTACTTCTTTTCCCTACAGGGGATGACTCTATTTTATTTTATTGAGCGTATTCCATTTTGCTCTATGTCCTTGGCCCTCCAGCCTTTTTACTATTCAGCTATGTCTGGGTCATTGGTACAGTATAAAAATGTTAAAAAATTTATAGTAATTTATATATTTTTTATACTTACCAATGACCCAGATGGGGATGGCCCTCCCAGGAGTTGGGAACTCTTGCCTCCCCGCTGAGTACATAGCGCTTACCAGGCACTGGTTATTAGAATGATAAATGGCGCCAATTTCGGAACGTCCTTGACACTGCGCATGCGCAGTAGGGGCGAAGTGTGGAGGGCCTTTCAGGACATGTTTTCTTTAGTTTTAGATGCAAATTTTGGGGATTGGGGGGCAAAATTTGTGTTTGGCCCTATATTTTAAGAGTTAGCACCAGCTATGTCTGGGTCATTGGTAAGTATAAAAAATATATAAATTACTATAAATTTTTTAACTTTCCGGAGTTTTTTTGGAAACACTTCAACGGAATGATTTCATTTTTGGTAAACTACTATAGAACGATGACTTACAGATCAAGTGTGAGTTTCATGCTGATTGCATTATCCTTGTGTGAGTTATGGCCCTTGGAAATATGGAAAAACGCCAGAATATCAGTTTTCCGGACTTTTTTTTGGAGACGCTTCAACGGAATGATTTCATTTTTGGTAACCTACTATAGAACGATGAATTACAGATCAAGTTTGAGTTTCATGCTGATTGCCTTATTCTTGTGTGAGTTATGGCCCTTGGAAATATGGAAAAGTGCCAAAATATCAGTTTTCCGGACTTTTTCTGGAAACGTTTCAATGGAATGATTTCATTTTTGGTAACCTACTATAGAACGATGACTTACAGATCAAGTTTTATTTACACTCTGTCCATCCATCCGTCAGTCTGTCAGTCAGTCTGTTGGTCATACTTTAGTTTTCCGGACTTTTTTTGGAAATGCTTCAACCGAATGATTTCATTCTTGGTAACCTACTATAGAACAATGACTTACAGATCAAGTTTGAGTTTCATGCTGATTGCATTATTCTTGTGTGAGTTATGGCCCTTGGAAATATGGAAAAGCGCCAAAATATCAGTTTTCTGGACTTTTTTTGGAAATGCTTCAATGGAATTCATGCTGATCACATCTAGGTTATAACATTTGCATAATTATTAATGCTCATTAGTCCGGTAGGGGACATTGTATTGCTTCAGCGATACGTGCGCTCTTGTTCAGTTTCTTTTTCAGAGGAACAAGAACATGGTGATGGTATGGTGACACCCATCCAAAGTGTACTACTGTCGTCACATTCTGATGAGCAAACAGAGCTAGCTGCAAAGGTGCTCATGAATATTAAGCAAGGGATAAGGCCTCTAGTTAGTGTTCTTAATCCCTTGCAACAGCTAGCTTGACCGGTGAAGCGGTTACTCCATTTGTGGGAGCTGTGACACCGGGTAAGTCCATTGCGGTCGAAGGAAGTGTAGATTTAGGTAGGGCAAGCACTTCAAAATCAAAAGCTCTCCCAGCGACAATGGAAATAGGGAGGAAGTCAGCAAGTTTCTTTTCGGGAGGCTCGGCGAGGTCTAACAAGACTGTGAGTAGGAGAGACCCTCTCTAACCCAACAACATTTGGGGCCAAATGATGTCTTGAGAAACTTGCACGAGCCAGAGCATCCGTCCACATGCGCCGCTCGGGATGCACTGTCTGGACTGCAGGTGGAGTCAGCTACAGTCATGGCTTCCTCCGCTATGTTACAAAAGCACACACGACCGCATGCTAACTACCCGACTTCGGATATCCAGCCAGCTGCGTGAAGACGGAGCCAGTCTTCGCTCGTGAAGTCAGACCATCCGGTAGCTAGCGATCCGAGGCTTTGATCATCGGGACGTTCGGAGAAGAGATTTATCTCTGGATCTTCATCCCAGGAGCAGCAAGCGGCGAAAAAACAGAAGACCACTGATCCTCAAGCCTCGGTAACAGACTTGGTGTCGCAGTTTGCGCAGTTGATCGCAGCATCCTAGCAAGTGCAAGAGCAGCCTTCCGCAGACTCCGGTGGTGAGCTGTTGGATGGTGCTGGGTCGGTCCAGTCATCTACACATGCAGATGCGATGGACCGAACATCACAGCTGAATCATTCGGATGGTGAAAGGGACAAGGAAGAGGATTACCCTTCCCTTTCGGAACAGCATATGGTAGCGATGGATTTTATCCATCAATACTATCCTGAATGTGTTCCACCTGATCAGTAAGCTGTGACTACTAGAGAGAAACCGCTGTCGTCTCTGGACGCAGACTTCATGCGGAGGAAAGAGGACGTTGTTTCCTTTCCGACACAGTCTAGACAGGTGTCGCAGGCCTTTGGCCATGTTGATGATGCCATATTCAACCTCTCTAGTGCTAAGAGGGAAGGCGGTTTCTTATCGTCATCTTCCGTAAA
Source organism: Pictodentalium vernedei (assembly GCA_031216915.1). Classification (NCBI taxonomy): domain Eukaryota; kingdom Metazoa; phylum Mollusca; class Scaphopoda; order Dentaliida; family Dentaliidae; genus Pictodentalium; species Pictodentalium vernedei. The sequence goes on along the minus strand of CM062297.1, from coordinate 528,180,346 downwards.
TATACTGTTCCTTGGACCATGTTTATTTAAAATGGATGGAGAAGATGTCCAGAGAGCTCCTCTGCATTCAGATGAGCAGGCCAGGGATTTAGATATGTCCCTACCTGCATCATTCAATATACGCTCAGAAGTGATGGAATGTGCTATTTCATTTAATAGAGCGAATGTGGACACAATGTCCTACGCAGATCACCTTACCAGAGCTATGGTGCAACGTCTTAATGGGAGGAAATTGAGGACGTTTGTTCCTCGCTTAGAGTTCTTTCCAGGGCAGTCATGTATGCCACGTACAACTCCGCCCTGACAGTGGCAAATTTGGAGTTGATCAGACATGATGCTGCCCTTCCGTCGTCATCACTTATAGATGACAAGGTGAAAAGCTCTCTTCGAGTCGCTCAGGGCTCTGGACATACTCTGTTTGACGACAAGCTTTCGTTAGTCTATGAGCAGGCTACAAAGAAAGCTTCCAGTGCACTACTATTGAAGTCGGTGTCTCATCAACACGCTTCAGCAGACCAGGGTAAGCGAGGCCATTCTGCTTCTAAGTCATCTAAAGGGAACTCCTCGCGAGGGTACAAGAAACCCTCTTATAATTACTCCGGAAGTCATCAGTATAGTGACTTGGGAAAGGGGCATAGGTCTGATCAAGACTATAGGTCAGACGCCCCTAAGCTGACGGGACGAGGTTCTTCGTGGAGAGGACGTAGTTTCTCCTCCGTAAGCCTCGTAAGTCGTACAAGTGATGGACAAGACCTCTATTGCTTGCCAGTTGGCGGAAGGTTATCTTACTTCGCGAGAAACTGGATAGAAGTCATCGAAGATCAGTGGGTGAGAAGTGTAGTCTTGGATGGCCTACGGCTATCATTCCGAGCAAAACCCCCACTCACAAGATGTCCGCATTGGACAAATCCTCCGGCGGATCCTTTCAAAAGAGAGTCTCTCCTAGCAGAGGTACAGGTTCTCTTTTTAAAGGAAGCAATAGAGGTCATTAAGAATAAAAATTCTCAAGGTTTTTACAGTCACCTATTTCTCGTACCGAAGCCAGACGGCTCATTCTGACCGGTAATAGACTTGAGCTGGATAAACAAGTTGATTGTGGCTCCAAAGTTCTATATGGAAACCATTCGGTCAGTAAGAGCGAGCATTCGAGTGGACGACTATGCAGCAAGCATAGATCTAAAGGATGCCTAATTTCATGTCCTGGTACATCTGGCATTCAGAAAGTGCCTGCGTTTTGCCGTGCAAGGAAAGGTTTATCAGTTCAGAGCAATGTGCTTCGGTCTGAACCTGGCTCCTTGGGCTTTCACTCGAATAATGAACTCGGTAATGTCATACTTCCGAGCTCATTCGTCTTTGGTAACGTCGGCTTACGTGGACAACATTCTTCAGAGATATGGCAACAGAATTATTCTTCAGAACGATGTTCAGAGTCTGCAGCAATTGTTCCGACATCTCGTTTTCATAATAAATGAGAAAAAGTCGGATCTTGCTCCGTCCAAGTTGTTCATTCACTTGGGAATGAGCTTAGAGACTTACAACAATCTGGTTCGTCTGCCATTACCCAGAGCGAAATTAGTCAGTTTTCCGATGGGCCGTCTACGCATGGGTCCCCTACAGATATTCTTTACTCAGAACTGGAGTGTGAAGACGCAATCGCTCGAAACCAGCATTGTTTTAACAGACCTAGTAAAACAAAAGGTTCAGATTTGGGCAGATCTTCAGTGGCTAACTCAGGGAGTTCCACTTCAACTGCCGGATCCGGTTTTCACGATTATGACAGATGTGAATCAGATGGGATGGGGCGCATCTCTAAGTCCTGCAGACTTGAAGTGTCAGGGTCTTTGGGACTCTCGGTTCCTAGAAAAGCACATAAACATCAAGGAGATGATGTCAATCTGGTTAGCACTACAACATTGGACTCATCAAATAGCGAACGTCTATGTTCAAATTCTGTCGGACAACTCGACAGTAGTTGCTTACCTCAGGAACCAAGGTGGCACTCACTCGATTCCGTTATGCGAATTAATGGAGAAGATTCTCCTATTTGTTCTGAATCATCACATTCATCTCTCAGTGCGTCATGTACCGGGTCGTCGGAATGTACTAGCAGCCTCGCTCTCTTGGAAAGGTTGCCTGTTGCCATCGGAGTGGACTCTCAACAAGCGAATATTCAGTCAGATCTGCTACTAGTGGGATCGTCCCATGATAGACCTTTTTGCGACACACCTAAACAATCAGTTACCGACGTTTGTGTCGCCATGTCCAGATCATCAAGCGTATGCAGTAGACGCTCTGTCAATCTCATTGTATGGAATGTTAGGATATGCATATCCTCCAGCTCCATTGATTCAGCAGATTCTGTTAAAGATCAAACAGTCTCACTGCAAAATCCTGCTAGTAGCACCTCTGTCATCACAGAAAATCTTCTCAGGTGTCTGTTATGGGACATTCCCCGGAAGCTTCCTCCTCGAAGGGATCTTCTATTTCAAGGGAAGTCAACCGCACTGCATCATAACCTGGAAGGTCTCAACCTTCACGTATTTCCGTTGTGCAATCCTTCTTGCACGGAAGACATTTTACAGGATGAGCAGTGGACGCAATTTCTAACTGTAGGAGGGCCTCCTATTCGTTGAATTATGCAGCAAAGTGGAGGGTTTTCTTCCGTTAGTATATGGATCAGTCAATAGACATATATGATCCGTCCATTCCACAGATTGCCAATTTCCTGGTCTACCTGTTTGGCGAACTCAAACTGCAGCCTGTCACTATTAAAGGCTATAGGTCTATGCTATCAGACACTTACGCTCATCATGATAACTTAGCTATTGGATCAGATACTTTTAAACTAGTTAGAAATTTCTCTATTAATAGACCTAGAACCCTCAGATCAATTCCTAAGTGGAATTTGGCTTGGGTTCTGTTGAAGCTTCAAGAAGGTCCTTTTGAGCCGTTAGACGATGTAGAGTTCAAATTCATGACCTATAAAATGGCGTTTCTCTTAGCCTTTGCATCTGCTAGAAGAGTGAGTGAACTTCATGCATTATCTGTTGATGATTCCCATTACCGTAGTGTGGGTAATACTGTTACCCTCACTACGGAAGTGGGATTCTTGGCTAAGAATCAGATTCTGGATAAGCAGCCAGAGCCTATTGTCATTAGGGCTTTACCATCCTCAGATAACCATAGACCCTTGCTGTGTCCAGTTAGAGTAATGCACATTTATAAACGTCGATCGGATTTTATTAGAAAGTGAAGAAAAAGATTTTTTACTTTCTCAGTTTCGTAACAGAAAAGATATATCTCTTCATTCTATCGCTAGATGGATTCAGTTGGCAATACGTATTGCCTATGAAAGTCTATCTTCGGATCAACGTTCTGTCAACAAGATTTCAGCGCATGAGGTTAGAGCAGTGTCCACTTCTTGGGCTTATTCTAACAGTATAGCCATTACTGATCTTATGAAGGCTGCTTACTGGACACAGCCCTCTTCATTTACCAAGTTTTACCTTAGAAATTTAGAGTCCATCTCCGGTGACCTTAGATCTTTGGGTCCTCTTTCTGTTGCTCAGAATGTCATCCATTAATAGTACATCTATAAGGTCTTTAGGCAGTCTGCTCGAGCACTGACGCCATTCCGCTGCCCTCTTCGTTCTGAGGAATTTTACCTCAGAACAAGGTGAAAGGGGGGGGGGGGGGGACGGTGTTTCCCTTATGTTATCTGGCTTTATAGTGAAAAGCAAGGGAATACCTCCTCCAGAGACAGTAGTCCAGCATCGGTGCTGGGTAGTTTTAATGTGTAGCTCGGTGTGAAGCAATAACTCTGTCTCATTTACGTACTGTTTTTAAAGTGTAGCTCACTGTGAAACATTTGTAATGTTACGTGTCATACGAGCGTTAATATACAATCCTCGGACACTTTTAAATGAGTATAAAGAGTCTCATTCTCTGGACTATCTTTATATATTGGTTTCCTTCACCGAATTAGCATAACAGGTTATGCTGGCATTAAATGGAGAAATTATGTAATTCTCTATTACATTGTTGGTGTTATGCCATTCTCTTTTCTTGTAAAAGAGAAGGACATATGTAATTCCTATGTCTTCTCCTATTCTCCTGTAGGAGCTATCCTTTATCAAAGTAATTGAGAGATTGGATTTTCCTTTAAGTCCTAGGCCCTCCAGCCTTTTTACGATTCAGCTGGTCTGGGCCATTGGTTCTGGTATAAAAAAATGATAAATTTAAAGTAATTTGTATATATTTTATACTTACCAATGGCCCAGATGGGGATGGCCCTCCCATGAGTGGGCACTCATTTCTCCCCGCTGGTTATAACATTTAGCAGGCACTGTAGAAAGAATGATGGTTGGCGCCAATTTCGGTACCTTCCTGGATACTGCTCATGTGCATATAACAAAAGTATGGAGGACCAGATAGGACTTATTTTTTTCGGTTTTGTATGCAAATTTTGGGGATGGGGGGGGGGGGGGGGGGGGGCGAAATTTGTGTTTGGCGCTGAATTAATTTGAGTCAGCACCAGCTAATCTGGGCCATTGGTAAGTATAAAAAATATACAAATTACTTAAAATTTATCATTTTTATACATATTTTTATACTAAAACCAATGGCCTGGTGCAACCTCAATATTGTTAAGGGCCAAACACAAATTTTGAACCCCCCAATCCCCAAAATTTGCATACAATACCAAAAATTAAAAGTCCTATCTGGCTCTCCATACTTTTAGTACTTGCACATGTGCAGTACTCAGGAAGAGACCGGAATTGGCGCCTAGCATTATTCTTTTGTTTGGCCCAAGTCAGTAAACATTTGAACTGACATCTGTGCAATAAATTCTCATTTTTGAAGATGCCAGACACAAATCAATGATGGTTTTCATGGAATCAATAGTGTAGCAGGATGCTGGAAGTGAAAAACGGTAGTTTTGGATATTCAGGGCTGTAACTTTATAATTTTTAGCTTAACTTGACAAAGTCAAGATAAGCTATTGCCATCATACATGCGGAAGTCTGTTAGTCTGTGAGTCTGTTCACATTTTCCTTTAGCACAGGCTACACCCCGTAGTTCTTGTCCGATCGTCACAAAATTTTATATGCAGGTTTGAGGTCATGTCTAGATGAGAATATCCCCTTTTGGTCGCCATCAGTCAACCATGATGGCTGCCCAAGCCCAAAACCCGAAAACCTTTAGCACAGTCTACAGGTCGTATTTATGAATGGATTTCATTGTAACATGGTAGGATGCCTCTGTATAATATCTAGATGAGAATGTCCCCTTTTGGTCATGATCTGTCAACCATGATGACTGCCCGAGCCCAAAACCTGAAAACCTTTAGAACAGTCTACAGGTTGTATGTATTGAGGGATTTCATTGTAATTTGGTAGGTTGACTCCATATAATGTCTTGATGAGAAAGTCCCCTTTTGGTCACGATCATTCATCCGTGATGGCAGCCCGAGCCCAAAATCTGAAAACCTTTTGTACAGACTACAGGTCGTATTTATGGAGGGATTTCATTGTACCTTGCTAGGATGACTCCATATAATGTCTAGGCGAGAACGTCCCCTTTTGGTTGCGATTGGTCAGCTGTCACGGCTACAGGGGCCTGAAGCCTGAAAACCTTTAGCACAGTCTACAGGTCATATTTATGAAGGGATTTCGTTGTAACTTGGGAGGATAACTCCAGATAATGCCCAGATGAGAACGTCCCCTTTTGGTTGTGATCATTCAACCATTACTGCTACCCGAGCCCAAAACACCCCAAAATTTAGCACTGACTACAGGTCGTATTTATGAAGGGATTTCTTTGTAACTTGGTGAGATGACTTAGTATAATGTCTAGATGAGGACGTTCCCTTTTAGTTGCGATCGGTCAACCGTGATGGTTATGCAAGCCCAAAGCCCGAAAACTTTTAGCAAGTCTACAGGCCGTATTTATGAAGGGATTTCATTCTAACTTGATATGCTGACTCGTTTTGGAAGAATTTCACTGTAACTTGGTAACTTTCGTTGACATTCATTAACCGTGAGGGCCACATTAACCCACCCCTTAATTCTTGAGTACAGTCTACACCTCATATTATTTTTATTGAAAACATAGCATGCAGGGAACAGAAATTAACATATTCCCAGTTATCACAATTCTTGTCCTATTTCATAATCCTTTCATAAACATTGAACATTATCCTTTTCATCAAACACAACACACAGACAAGTTACGCGACAGTGTCATTGACACTTTCATTATGTAAAATTATACGTTTCCCAATTTTGGGATATGCTTTTGAACGTCGTCATTATAATATGACTCCACTGTTGTTTTGTTAGTATTACTTCCCTTCTCTTCCCTCTCCTGAACCCTCCTGTTATACTCCCAAACTCTTTCGGCTTTTTTATTGAGAATTTTTAGCTCATCTTGACAAAGTCAAGCTGAGCTAATCTCATCGCTCTCTGGGCATGGTCCGTCCATCGTCTGTCAACACTATGTTTTGGTCTTCTCCGCCAAAACCACTGGGCCAATTCAAGTGTATGTTTGTGTGAGTGATGGTCGTGAAGGGGCATTGCATTTTGTTCAACTCAACATGCCCAGCCCAATAGGGAGGGAGTGGGAGAAAATGCTCCAAAATATTTTTGACATCTTCTTCTCATGAACCAGTGGGTACAATGACTTGATATTTGCTATGGAGCTTCCTTCTGAGGTGAAGAATCAAGTTTGTTCAAACGAAGTTTGTGAAGCAATATTTGGCTTTGTAATGGGAGGGGTATAATATTTGGCCCCGCCCAAAATTTCTATTTTCTGAACTGATGGTCCGATTTAAACCAAATTTGGTATGTGGTATTATTGGGTCATAAGTACTTGATCCCACATCCCCATGGGAACCCTGGGAGTTAAAAATAGAAATATTTTCAAACGCCCATATTTCCTAAACCACACGGAACAGAGAGCTGTTATTTGGTATGAAGCATCCTTAGGACCAGTAGAATTGAATGGTAGAAAAAAATTGCCATCAGTGTTCTGTAGTGGGCATCTAAAAAAATGCTGAGTTAGCATATTTGCAAAAATTTAAAAAAAATCTTTTCTCCAGAACCAGTCATCCAAATCTTTTGATATTTGGTATACAGAATTCATAGGGGGGTCTGATACAAGTTTGTTAACATAAAGGCCATTGCTTCATATTTGGGCTCAATACAGGAGCCCAAATTTTTAACTTTGGGTAATATGGGGAATATTCTTTAAAAATCTTCTTCTTCAGAACTACCAGTCAGAAACTTTTAATGTTTGGTATACATCATTGTTATGAGGGCCAGATTCAAGATTGTTCAAACCAAGTCCCTAGGTTAATATTTAGGCTTCCTCTGAAAGCCCAAATTTTAACTTAGTTCAATATGGGGGATAATGTTTAAAAATCTTCTCAGATCCACCAGTCAGAATGCTTTCATATTTGATATGCAACATCTCAAGGGAGGGGGGGAGATGGTCAGATTCAAGTTTGTTCAAATCGGATCCCTAGGTATATATTTGGGCTTGCTATGGTAGCCCAAATTTTAACTTAGTGCAATATGAGGAAATTTCTTTAAAAATCTTCTTCTTCAGATCAACCAGTCGGAATGCTTTCATATTTGGTATACAACATCTCTAGGGGGGGTCAGATTCAAGTTTGTTTAATTCAAGTGCCTGGGTTAATATTTGGGCTCCAAATGGGAACCTGAAATTTAACTTAGCACAATTTGAGGGAATTTCTTCAATAATCTTCTTCTTCAGATCCACTAGTCAGAATGCTTTCATATTTGGTATACAACATCTCTCAGGGGGTCAGATTCAAGTTTGTTCAATTCGGATCCGTAGGTTAATATTTGGGCTCGCTATGGTAGCCTAAATTTTAACTTAGTGCAATATGAAGAAATTTCTTTAAAATTTCTCTTCTTAAGATCCAACAGTCAGAATGCTTTCATATTTGGTATGCAACATCTCTAAGGAAGTCAGATTCAAGTTTATTCAAATTGAGAGCCTGAATTAATATTTGGGCTCCCAATGGGAGCCTGAGTTGGCCATGTAGCTGAAGAATTGGAAATTTTGTATTCAGTACCCTCCAGACGTGTGTAACTAAGATTAATCCACATAGGTTGTATCAAGGGGCTTCATAGGGGAGCTCTACATTTTACATTATGATCAACTGAAGAAAAGGCATGATGCCCTGATTATTTTTTGTCACTCCTGAGGGACTCAATGATTGACAGTGTATCGTATGGAGATGGATTGCTTCATGTAGACTCATTTTTGGACTCTGTTTTTATTGTGTTCTGTTCAAGATGACCGCTTCAGGCCCCCTTGTTTTATGGAATAGGTATTCCATTTATCCCCTGTGTTTACATCCTGTTCATTACTGTTCAGGACGTTTTGTATTCTTGCATCTTCTACTAGATGCATTGTTTTTTCTTCATATGAAGATCTAGCTTTACATCAAGTTGTTGTTGATCGGTTACTGACTTTGGGCCTTTGTTGTGCCTGTTGTTGGTTAGTTTCCGTTTTTTCCTCTTGACGTTGTCTGTTCAATAATGTTTTGGATTCGTATTTATTTATTGGTGTTTAAGGTCACATACTTATGCACAATGGCTAATCATGACCGTGACAGTTTTATGTGTGGAGGAAGCAGGAGTACCTGGAGAGAACCACTGAGCAACGACGAGCAGCTGCCAGCTTCCCAACATCGTAACTCTGCACTGCAGCACAGGCAGGGTTAGATTGGTTGAAGACATGCACACCATCGACGTGCAGTACGCCTTAGTACATGCCGTCACCGTGCCCCCATGTGGACAATTGGAGTTAAGTACCTTGCCCAAGGACACAATGCGGGAGTCCGAATCGATCGCTCAGATGGTCACCCATCCTAGGACTAACCGGGCTCGACGTTGCTTAACTTCGGTGATCTAACGAGAACCGGTTACCGCAACGCCACCGCACCCCCTGGATTCGTATCAATTCAGTGTTTAGTTAAAAACAATTATTGTTTTTTCTATTAGGATACATATTATATCTTACTCCGGTAGTTTAGCTTTAACTATGTAGTGATTGACCACACTTAGGCTCTATCGGGATTCCCTTAGGCTCATGAGGTTCCCTTGGGGTACGTAGGCTTCATTCAAAATTTTTCGAAAATTTTTTTAAAATTTATTTCGAAAATTTTTGTTATTGTCTATGTTATGTATCCTTGCGATGTTTATTCTGTATTATTATTGGGAGTGCAGCGGACTTATGTTTTTGGCTTCATTATTATTATATCAAATATAAGAATTGGTACTTAGTGTAAGTCCAGGAAGCCTCGGGATTAAAGGCTTGGTGTTTGCCGATAGTCACGACACTCCTTCAATACTTGTACTATGGGATGCAAATGTTGGAAATTGGTGTCGACCTGTGTGGTGGGCGGTGAAGTTCCGATGTAGGAGCTTTCACCGCTGGCTAATACTAGTCTTTCAGTCTGTTTTTAAGAGGAACAAGAATATGGTGATGGTACTTTAACACCTGTCCGTTACGTGCTGCCGTCATCGCACTCTGATGAGCCCCGCTCTGATGAGTAAACAGAACTAGCTGCCAAGGTGCTCATGATATTTGCACAGGATTAAAGCCTTTTGAAGCTTAATTCTCTGCTTGCAGCTAGCTCGACCTGTGAAGCGCCGGGTAGGTCCGTTGCACTCGAGTAGTATACCGTGGGTAGAGCGAGCACCTCATAATATAAAGCTCACCCAGTGATGATGGCAAAAGGAGAAGAAGCCTGAAAGTTTCTCTACAGGACGCCCGGCAAGATCTGGGGTCAGATCGCGAGTTGGAGAACCCTCTCCGTCCTGTTAGCAGTTGGGTCGGCTGTGTCCGTTGCGAGAAACTATAATGAGTCGGAACACGCGTCGGGATGTTCCTTCCACACTGCAGCTGGGGTCAGCTGTGGTTATGGCTTCTTACATGGACGCGCACACAAAGGGGATTAGCCTACAAGTTTCGGCGAGATCTGGTATCAGATTGCGAGTTGGAGCGCGTTCTCCGTCTCGTTAGCAGTCAGGGTTGACTGTTTTTAGCTGCGACTAGCAGCTCAATAAGTGGCAATGTCGGTCTGTCCGTCAGTCTGTCGGTCGGTCTGTCGGTCTGTCTGTGACCAACAAGTTTCAAAACTCAATAACTATTGAAATACTTGATGGAATGACTTTATATTTGGCATGTAAGTGTATCTTATTGATGTCTAGCCACTGTTCAATGCATTGTTGTTCCAAGTATTTTTCTTGGAGTTATGGCCCTTGATGAACTTAGAATTTTGTGAGATTGCACCACCCGTCGCAGCTACGGCGTCGATGTCGCGATTTTTAGCTCACCTGACTGAAAGTCAGGGTGAGCTTTTCTTATCACTCTTGATCTGTCGTCCATCCGTCGTCCGTCCGTCGTCTGTCGTCCTGCGTGAAGGTGGTGTTTGAGCCTCTTTCTCCTAAACCACTGGCCACATTTTAATTAAATTTCATGTATATGGTGGTTATATAGGGGCATTTTGATTTTTATCCAAATTAGGTTTTGGCTCATATTGAGCAGAGGTGTGGGGAAAAAACAGCCAAATTTTTGGAAAATCTTCTAATGAACCACCAGTAGCACAGCAATGGGAAAAACATTAAAAAATCTTCTTCTCCAGATCCAGCAGGCACAATCTTTTCATATGTGGTATGCAACATTGTAGGGTGGATCTGATTCAAGTTTGTTCAAATCGGCCCCCTGGGTTCATATTTGGGCTCAGTATAGGAGCCCGATTTCGAACTTAGTGCATTTCAGGCAAATTTCTTAAAAAATCTTCTTCTCCAGATCCAGCAGGCAGAATCTTTTGATATTTGGTATGCAACATTGTGGGGTGGATCTGATTCAAGTTTGTTCAAATCGGCTCCCTAGATTCATATTTGGGCTCACTATAGAAGCTCGAATTCGAACTTTGTGCATTTCGGGCAAATTTCTTCAAAAATCTTCTTCTCCAGATCCAGCAGGCAGAATCTTTTCATATTTGGTATGCAACATTGCGGGGTGGATCTGATTCAAGTTTGTTCAAATTGCCCCCCAGGATTCATATTTGGGCTTACTAGAGAAGCCCGAATTCGAACTTCGTGCATTTCAGGCAAATTTCTTAAAATATCTTCTTCTCCAGATCCAGCAGGCAGAATCTTTTGATATTTGGTATGCAACATTGTGGGGTGGATCTGATTCAAGTTTGTTCAAATCGGCTTCCTAGATTCATATTTGTGCTCACTATAAAAGCTCGAATTCGAACTTAGTGCATTTCAGGTAAATTTCTTAAAAAATCTTCTTCTCCAGATCCAGCAGGCAGAATCTTTTGATATTTGGTATGCAACATTGTTGGGTGGATCTGATTCAAGTTTGTTCAAATCGGCCCCCTGGGTTTATATTTGGGCTCAGTATAGGAGCCCAAATTTGAACTTAGTGCATTTCAGGCAAATTTCTTAAAAAATCTTCTTCTCCAGATCCAGCAGGCACAATCTTTTGATATTTGGTATGCAACATTGTGGGATGGATCTGATTCAAATTTGTTCAAATCGGCTCCCTAGATTCATATTTGGGCTCACTATAGAAGCTTGAATTCGAACTTAGTGCATTTCGGGCAAATTTCTTAAAAAATCTTCTTCTCCAGATCGAGCAGACAGAATCTTTTGATATTTGGTATGCAACATTGTGGGGTGGATCTGATTCAAGTTTGTTCAAATCGGCTTCCTAGATTCATATTTGTGCTCACTATAGAAGCTCAAATTCGAACTTAGTGCATTTCAGGTAAATTTCTTAAAAAATCTTCTTCTCCAGATCCAGCAGGCAGAATCTTCTCATATTTGGTAAGCAACATTGTGGGGTGGATCTGATTCAAGTTTGTTCAAATCGGCCCCCCTGGGTTTATATTTGGGCTCGGTATAATAGCCCAAATTTGAACTTAGTGCATTTCAGGCAAATTTCTTAAAAATTATTCTTCTCCAGATCCAGCAGGCAGAATCTTTTGATATTTGGTATGCAACATTGTGGGGTGGATCTGATTCAAATTTGTTCAAATGGGCTCCCTAGATTCATATTTGGGTTCACTATAGAAGCTCGAATTCGAACTTAGTGCATTTTAGGCAAATTTCTTAAAAAATCTTCTTCTCCAGATCCAGCAGGCAGAATATTTTCGTATTTGGTATGCAACATTGTGGGGTGGATCTGATTCAGGTTTGTTCAAATCGGCCCCCTGGATTCATATTTGGGCTCACTATAGAAGCCCGAATTCGAACTTAGTGCATTTCAGGCAAATTTCTTAAAATATCTTCTTCTCCAGATCCAGCAGGCAGAATCTTTTGATATTTGGTATGCAACATTGTGGGGTGGATCTGATTCAAGTTTGTTCAAATCGGCTCCCTAGATTCATATTTGGGCTCACTATAGAAGCTCGAATTCGAACTTAGTGCATTTCAGGCAAATTTCTTAAAAAATCTTCTCCAGATCCAGCAGGCAGAATCTTTTCATATTTGGTAAGCAACATTGTTGGGTGGATCTGATTCAAGTTTGTTCAAATCGGCCCCCTGGATTCATATTTGGGCTCAGTATAGGAGCCCAAATTTGAACTTAGTGCATTTCAGGCAAATTTCTTAAAAAATCTTCTTCTCCAGATCCAGCAGGCAGAATCTTTTGATATTTGGTATGCAACATTGTGGGATGGATCTGATGCAAATTTGTTCAAATCGGCTCCCTAGATTCATATTTGGGCTCACTATAGAAGCTTGAATTCGAACTTAGTGCATTTCGGGCAAATTTCTTAAAAAATCTTTTTCTCCAGATCGAGCAGACAGAATCTTTTGATATTTGGTATGCAACATTGTGGGGTGGATCTGATTCAAGTTTGTTCAAATCGGCTTCCTAGATTCATATTTGTGCTCACTATAAAAGCTCGAATTCGAACTTAGTGCATTTCAGGTAAATTTCTTAAAAAATCTTCTTCTCCAGATCCAGCAGGCAGAATCTTTTCATATTTGGTAAGCAACATTGTGGGGTGGATCTGATTCAAGTGTGTTCCAATCGGCCCCCCTGGGTTTATATTTGGGCTCAGTATAGGAGCCCAAATTTGAACTTAGTGCATTTCAGGCAAATTTCTTAAAAAATATTCTTCTCCAGATCCAGCTGGCAGAATCTTTTGATATTTGGTATGCAACATTGTGGGGTGAATCTGATTCAAATTTGTTCAATTCGGCTCCCTAGATTCATATTTGGGTTCACTATAGAAGCTCGAATTCGAACTTCGTGCATTTTAGGCAAATTTCTTAAAAAATCTTCTTCTCCAGATCCAGCAGGCAGAATATTTTCATATTTGGTATGCAACATTGTGGGGTGGATCTGATTCAGGTTTGTTCAAATTGGCTCCCTTGATTCATATTTGGGCTCACTATAGAAACCCGAATTCGAACTTAGTGCATTTCAGGCAAATTTCTTAAAATATCTTCTTCTCCAGATCCAGCAGGCAGAATCTTTTGATATTTGGTATGCAACATTGTGGGGTGGATCTAATTCAAGTTTGTTCAAATCGGCTTCCTATATTCATATTTGGGCTCACTATAGAAGCTTGAATTCGAACTTAGTGCATTTCGGGCAAATTTCTTAAAAAATCTTCTTCTCCAGATTGAGCTGACAGAATCTTTTGATATTTGGTATGCAACATTGTGGGGTGGATCTGATTCAAGTTTGTTCAAATCGGCTTCCTAGATTCCTATTTGTGCTGACTATAGAAGCTCGAATTCGAACTTAGTGCATTTCAGGTAAATTTCTTAAAAAATCTTCTTCTCCAGATCCAGCAGGCAGAATCTTTTCATATTTGGTTAGCAACATTGTGGGGTGGATCTGATTCACGTTTGTTCAAATCGGCCCCCCTGGGTTTATATTTGGGCTCAGTATAGGAGCCCAAATTTGAACTTAGTGCATTTCAGGCAAATTTCTTAAAAAATCTTCTTCTCCAGATCCAGCAGGCAGAATCTTTTGATATTTGGTATGCAACATTGTGGGGTAGATCTGATTCAAATTTGTTCAAATCGGCTCCCTAGATTCATATTTGGGTTCACTATAGAAGCTCGAATTCGAACTTAGTGCATTTTAGGCAAATTTCTTAAAAAATCTTCTTCTCCAGATCCAGCAGGCAGAATTTTTTCATATTTGGTATGCAACATTGTGGGGTGGATCTGATTCAGGTTTGTTCAAATCGGCTCCCTGGATTCATATTTGGGCTCACTATAGAAGCCCGAATTCGAACTTAGTGCATTTCAGGCAAATTGCTTAAAATATCTTCTTCTCCAGATCCAGCAGGCAGAATCTTTTGATATTTGGTATGCAACATTGTGGGGTGGATCTGATTCAAGTTTGTTCATATCAGCCCCCTGGGTTTATATTTGGGCTCAGTATAGGTGCCCAAATTTGAACTTAGTGCATTTCAGGCAAATTTCTTTGAAAATCTTCTTCTCAAGATCCAGCCAGCAGAATCTTCTGATATTGGGTATGCACCATGCTTGGGGTGTGAGATTCAAGTTTCTTCAAGCCAAGTCCCTGGGTTCATATTTGGGCTCACTGTGGTAGCCCGAATTATAACATTTCAAAATGAGGAATTTTCTTTAAAAATCTTCTTCTCCAGATCCAGCAGTCAGAATGTTTTGATATTTGGTATGCAGCATCCTTAGGGGGGTGAGATTTAAGTTTGTTCAAGCCATGTCCCTAGGTCCATTTTTGAACTCACTGTGGGAGCCCGAATGATAACTTAGTTCAAAATGAGGAATTTTCTTTAAAAATCTTCTTCAGATCCATCAGTCAGAATGTTTTGATATTTGGTATGCAGCATCCTTAGGGGGTGAGATTCAAGTTTGTTCAAGCCATGTCCCTAGGTCCATATTTGGACTCACTGTGGGAGCTTGAATTGTAACTTAGTTCAAAATGAGGAATTTTCTTTAAAAATCTTCTTCTTCAGATCCAGCAGTTGGAATGTTTTGATATTTGGTGTGCAGCATCCTTAGGGGGTGAGATTCAAGTTTGTTAAAGCCAAGTCCCTGGGTTCATATATGGGCTCCCTGTAGGAGCCTGAATTATAACTTAGTTCAATATGAGGAATATTCTTTAAAAATCTTCTTTTTTTTAGATCCACTGGTCAGAATCTTTGAATATTTGGTATAAGCTTTTCTTAGGAGGAGCAGATGCAACTTGTTGAAATCAATTCTCTGGGTTGATATTTAGGCTACCATGTGAGGTGAGCGCCCTTAGGCCCCTTGGGACCACTTGTTTGTTTTTTGTCGTGATAAACTTCAATGAGTCGGACCACCCGTCTGAAATGTGCGAGTTGGGATGCACCTTCCACACTTCAGCCAGTGTTGGCTGTTGTTACAGCTTCCTCTTCTTCCATAAAAAAGCATGCTAAGGGGTAGAAACCTACAAGTTTCTAAACAGAATGCTCGGCGTGGTCTGGAGCCAGACCGTGAGCTGGAGAACCCTCTCTGTTCCGTCAGCAGTCAGGGTCAACTGTTTTCGATTCGAGAAACTTTAGTGAGTTGGGACACCCATTCATGCTTGCGGTTCGGGACACTCCTTCCACTCTGCAGTCGGGGCGTCTTCCTCTGCTTCATCGATGAAGCATGTTAGACCGCAGACTAGCTATCCGACTTCTCATGTTCATGCTGTTTCACGGAGATGTGGAAACCACCGAAGTCGGATTAACCTGTAGCTAGTTGTTTGAAGTATTTTTTATAGGGGACATGCGTTGAAAGATCTGGGGTCAGATCTCCGTCTCGTGAGCAGCATATGGTGAAGAAGCGGATAATCGCTGCTCTGCAAGTCTCGTTCACGGACCTGCTTCCGCAGATTGTGCAGCATATTGCAGCATTCCAGTAGTTGCAGGTTCTGCCGTCAACAGGCTCCAGCAGTGAGCTATCGGACGGTGCTGGGTTGGTCCAGTCATCTGTACATTTGGATGGTGTTGACCATGTTTTCAGATGGAATATTCAGATGATGAGAGGGCTACAGATAGTGTTGGGAGGTTAACCGAGAATACAACTCGGTGTTGGTTATTAAAAAACACCGACCGACGTGATCACAGAAAACCGTCGTCCCGGTTACATGCGCGGTTAATTTATTTATGGCATGCGATGACGCAATATCGCGACCTCGTGGTACGTTTTGGCGTAAAAATGGCTGAAACAACCAAACAACCTAGCCCAGTGTCACAGTACTTCTGAGAACAGGTAAGCAGGGCTTGTCTTGAGTCAGGGCCGATCGGCCCTGGCCCCGAGAGGCCCCTTCTCGGGGCTTTTTTTTCGGCCCCGACTTTTTTTTCAGTCTTGGCTCCCGAAATCTCGGTGTTGGTAGGTTTGGGCAACAAAATTTTGCGAGATTAATTTTTCCATTCACGTCTCATTCATGCAAGTGTGATTACAATAGAAGAAGCAGCAAATAACAGATAAAATAATAATACAAACTGTTTTTGTCTGATTCGAATTAACATCCACCTAAGTCCACATGAAAACTGAGAAAATCCCAAGATTAAACAAAAAAAACAAAACACATTTACGAGACTTCGAAAGCACGCTTGTCAATTAATGGGGGAATTCCCTTCAATCCCACAATACTATGTGCGGGTACATCCGATCCTAACATCTGAATAAATGCAACACTAGACACAGAAACTGCCATCAAAATAAATGTACGAAATAAGATAAAATGTGTACCTGTGTCTCCGTGGAGATGTGGGGCGCATTCCATTTCTGAAATATTCAAAGCTGTGGGGAATTTTCATGGATTGAAATTATTTAAACGGTAAACTGAATTGTTTTTCAATTTTTTCTTTGAGTCTACCCTTGCATCAAAAATACACACCCCACATGCCACAATATGTATGAAACGTCCTAAAATTTTATCAACAAAAAATCCAAAATGTCTATGTACGAAACGTCCAGCACTCACTTGATGGGTCCAAGTTGTTTCGCCCCCGGGATTTTTTTTTTCTAAGCAAAAGCAATCAAGTAAGGTCGCCATTGGAAAGAATGTAACAACATAAAATTACCCTGAAAGGCCCGACCTCAATATCTGGGGGACTTTTTTTCAGGCCCCCAGCAGGCCCCGACCTCAACATCTGGGGGACCTTTTTTAGGCCTCTAACATTTTACTCAAGGCAAGCCCTGAGGTTAGTAAATAACATAATTCAACAAACTTCAGAAGCCAGTAATCCTACTCATTGTGTTTCATGCATTCCGTGGCGAATCATTTGATTGACGTACAAAGTGGTAATTGCATTTCATGTATTTTATCTACCATTTACTCCCAAAAACGCAATCGCAGACAGAAATATTAATAACGATAAAAATGCGGCGATAAAAGATCTTGTAATGCTATTGCAATAGCGATAAAGGTCACGTGACATTGCATGCGAAGAACGCACGTGTGCCTGATGGACTGTTTCAGTGGTACAGACAATGTCAAGTCATTTCCATCAAAAACTTGTAATGCTGTAATGAACAATGCATCAAATTTGCCTCAACAAACATTCCACCTTGCAGGGAATTGCACAATCCACCATGCAAAACACCAAAACAAACCAGAGGCTCAAGTGAGCCTAAAACGCTCAACTGGCTCAGGTTGTCAAAAGAGATGAGTGTATCTGGGAAGGGACTTTTGAGGTGGAGACCATGAAAAGTGGAGAAAACTAAAATATTTGGGCTTGTATTTTTGATATTTATTTCAACAAGACTAGTAATGGGGATAACATACATGATCCATGGCACTGACGGCAAATTAGTGCTACAGGCTGATAGATACCTCAGTAAATTATGTTTTTCAGAACAAATAACCGAAACCGAAACCGGAGTCAACTCTTTTTGTGAAAAACCGAGTAGATACCAACACCGAGCATAACTTTACTAACCTCCCAACACTAGCTACGAAGGTTGATTCTCCATCCCTCATGGAATGGCACATTAAGACTATGAATTTTTATTCATAAGCTCTTCGAATCTTGTTCCATCTGAACAAAAGTCTGCGTTTGCGAGGCAAGAAACAGCTTAAGATACCGGGTGAAGGAAAGACGAAGATCTTTCGTTCCCGGATCTTACGGTTCAGGTGTTGAAGGCTTTTGGTCCGATTAATGCGCCTCCCTTGGCTTAGCAATAGCATAAGAAAGGCAATGATCTATTCTTACGAATAGAAGATTGATAGCTCATAGATAGGCTGAGACAGCTGTCTTGTTTGGAATAGAGCTGTTAGAAGGAATAAGTATGTCTTTTCCTTCTTGATGTTGTATTCCTAGGAGTCGGATGCATTTAGTGCTATTGTGGACGCCATAGTAGCCTTATGTACAGTTAGAGCAGTATTTTCTTATACATTAGTGGCTAACGTCATAAGTCTCCATTTAGTGAGCTGTCTAAGGCCGCAGGGTAACACACAGATATCTGTCTTCACCAATATATGACTTCTAGGCTGTGTTAGCTATGCTGAGACCGCTAGCTTTTTGGAATAAGGCTGTTAGAAGGAAAGATTACGTTTTCCTTAGTAGTATAGTAGTAGTGTAGTATCCCTAGGCATCACAGGCATTTAGTCCTATTGTTGTCGCCTTAGTTTGACTTATGTGAATTAAGAGCGGTCTGTGTTTGTATATCATAAGCGGCTAACGTCATAGTGGCCTTATATATTTTACAGCAGTCTTTTTTGTGTCACCGCCCCATGAAGTGGGGAGCGACATATAGGGATTACTTCTGTCGTCTTGCGTCGTCCGCTTCACACTTTGTCTTATCCGCCACTCCTCTTTAACCTATGAATGGATTTTGATGAAACTTTCAGTGATTCTTTATCACATCATGGCATTGTGCACCTCCTATTTTATTTTTTGATCCGCTATATTTTTTCCAGAGTTATGCCCCTTTTCCACTTAGAATTCTGTCTGAAACGCCAGGCTTCTCTTATCCGCCACTCCTCTTTAACCTATGAATGGATTTTGATGAAACTTTCAGTGATTCTTTATCACATCATGGCATTGTGCTCCTCCTATTTTATTTTTTGATCCGCTGTATTTTTTCCAGAGTTATGCCCCTTTTCCACTTAGAATTCTGTCTGAAATGCCAGGCGACACACGTCTTCCATGGAAGACTCACATCTAAGTCTTATACATTGTGGCTAAAGTTGTAAGTCTCCATTTGGTAAGCTTTCCAAGGCTGCAGGTAACACAGATATTTGTCTTCATGGAGATGAAGACTAATAAACTCTGTTAGCTAAGCTGAGACTACTGTCTCTTTGGAATTATGGCCATTAGAAGAGCGGTCCTTTATTCCTTACCTTGAATGACTAATGTTGTAAGTCTCTGTTTAGTCAGCTTTCAAAGTCGCAAGTTTCACAGAGATATCTGTCTTCATGGGATGAAGACTTATTAGCTGCGCTAGCTAATCTGAGACTGCTGTCTTTCTGGAATTAGGGCCGTTAAAAGGAAAGAGTACTTTGTTTCCTTCTCGGTGTTGTATTCTTAGGCATCTGGGGCATTTAGTCCTTTTGTTGATGCCTTATAAGAATCAAGTGTGGCCCTTTTCCCCTTGACTTGAGCGAATAACGTTGTAAGTCTCCTTCTAGTGAGTTTTCTAAAGTCGCAAAAATTACACCGAGATATCTGTCTTCATGCAGATGAAGTCTTCTAAGCTTCCTTAGATGTCTTTTGGGAATAGAACCGCTAAAGGAAAGAATTCATATTTTCCCTCTCAGTGTTTTCCTTAGTGTTACAGACTTTAGTTTTATTGTTGACACTACAGTAGCCAAGCCAGAATTATGAGTGGTGTTTTTTCCCTATCATTAGCGGCTAGTGTTGGAAGTTTCCTTTAGTGAGCTTCTAGGGCCGCAGTTAACAGCCATTTAATTGTCTTCACGAATAGGAAGACCTTTAGCTGCTTCAGCCAGGCTGAGACCACTGTCCTAGTGGACAAGGTACCGTTACAAGAGAAGAGTTTGTTCTCTCCTTAGCGGTATTGTTTTTGTGTTAGTTGTCTGAGGCTTTTAACCTTTCTTTCGAATGCTTATAGTTAACTCCTTTTCAGGAATATATTTCCCTCTATAATTGGAACGAGGCACAAGGAGTTCATCTAGGTTTTTATGATCGGGTGCCGGAACATAGTTTTTGTCTCCCGCTTCATTTTTATCAAATCTATTGTTGTGGATATATTTGCACTCGGTGGATTGCATATTATGTCTATTGGGTGTATTATTTGGCGCCATGGTGTACTGTCTTGATTTCAAGGGATATATCGACACTGTTTCAGCGGGTATATTCCTTGCAATAGTGCCATGTTCATCACATCTCCCTCCATCCTTAGTGGCATTATGGAGTAGGTCAGTCGTGAGGGAGCCCTACAGTTTCTATACTATTCTAGATAACTAATACTAAAGCATTACGAGTCGCGCCGGGTTAGTGTGATTATGCTTGCTTTGACTAACTATAAGCTTTTTAACTGTATTACTCTTTATTGAGAATAGCAGCAGCAGTATAGCTTTGGGAATGTAGCGTAAAGTTTCTTTTTCATATAGTGAAAAAGGAATTTGTCACTGTTCCAAGCTTTAATATTACTGTGCCAGACTTACTTATCTAGTAATGCAGGTGAGAGGGGTTCGATATGATTTATTTGTCTTTCAGATAACTTTCCATTTGGATTCAATTGGACAAATTTAAGGTTGTACATATTAATATCACTGGTTATCGACCTATCAACATATTCCAGATGCGGCATACATTTAGAAGCTTGCGATTTTAATAACCGGTTTCGCCACGATATAGCCTTAGCTGCTGAGGTGGCATTAAGAACCAATAAATTAATAATAATTAATAACCAGGAGCCTTTTAGGTGGCTATATATATTATTCGGTACCGCTTTTTCACTTATCCCAGGCCACTTCCCTCTTTGTTTTGAAGATTATTCCTTCAAAAAAAGGTGGGGGGGGGATTTCTCTTTAACTCTTCTGGCCTTATATTAAGTGTGTAACTATGAGTGAAGCTGTTATTGTCTATAGATTATTCTGATCTTATGTACAGCTTGTTACATTATATCCGATGTGTTTTTGTGGGCGTTAGTCTCTCACTCTCGGACACTCTTTTCCTAATTTCAAGTGTCTTTTTCCGGACTAGCCTTAAAATTGAGGACTCGTTACACCTAATTAGCATAATCATTTATGCTAAGTAATAGGGAATTACTTGGATATTGCTCCTTATTTCGGTGGTATGTCCTTCTCTATCATTGTATAGAGAGACATATATGTAATTCCTTGAAGTTTTAATCTTCTTGGGAGTTCTAATGCAGGCTAAGGAGCTGAATTTTGGTCTGCTAAGTCCTAGGCCCTCCTGCCTTTTTTACGATTCGGCTAAGTCTGGGCCATTGGTTTTAGTATAAAAATATAAATTTAAAGTAATTTGTGTATTTTTAATACTTACCAATTGCCCAGACGGGGATGGCCCTCCCATGAGTGGGCACTCATACCTCCCCCTGAGTTATAACATTAGTAGGCACAACTAGGAAGAATGCTGCTTGGCCCAATTCCGGTCTCTTCCTGAGTACTGCGCATACGAAAGTACTAAAAGTAAGGAGGACCAGATAGGACTTTTAATTTTCAGGTATTGTATGCAAATTTTGGGGATTAGGGTTTCAAAATTTGTGTTTGGCCCTTAATAATATTGAGGTTGCACCAGCTAGGTCTGGGCCATTGGTTAGTATTAAAGTTACTTTAAATTTATCATTTTTCTGCACTTTAACAGTCTACATCCTGTGACGTTGCAGTTATTTTTAGGAAGTTCTCAGCTGCACATATAGGCATCCAAGATTTGCCTAAAAATAACTGCCAAAGCACTTGGAATGTATAGTATAACACTTTGGGTGGTCACCAATTTGTTGCAGTTCTCGGGTGAGAAACCATTGATTACCCCTGAGCTTTCAAGTACCTTTCCACCCCCATGCTTCTTCTCTCATACCAACACTCAGAGATGAACTTCTTGACAACATCCTATACCCAAATCTTCCGAATCTCTCTTGTAAGGTAGCTCAGGTACTGCATGTTTAGGCAGCTGTTCTGTTGCCATAAAAAGTGATCAATTTGAAACAAGCCCCTAAGGGTTAAAGTTTCCTCCAAACCCTATTATGGCATTCTTCACAGTAGATATGACTGGAGTTGAAGGAAAACTATTTTAAAATACTATGCAGGAAAACCTGTGCTCAGAAGATCTTTGGTAAGCCTCAGTGAGGTGGTGTCGCACATAAACTATGCTGTTATCTACTTTTAAACTTCTGTTTATTTAGTGACAGTTTATACCACGATAGTGATATATTTAGTATGTACAAAATTTTCCATTGCTACCATGATTGAGCAGAACTTAGTAGTTAATTGTCCCCCGAAAAAAAATTTTCCAATGGAGTATTAAAAGAGCTGGTATCTGTGTGTCTGTCTGTGCATCTGTCCATATGTGCATCCATCCGTCCCATTTTGGTTTCCCGATGATAACTTTGAAAGGGCATTGAATTTTTCTTCAGGTCCTGTCAAATATCTTATTTTGATTAACAACACTAAAGAGTTCAAAGGTTTCTGTGTCTTTTTCTCCAGAAGATCAAAGTACCTGTCTGTGCTCTGTTATTTCAGTCATCTACGTGAATATATTTTGTCATTAAAATTATATATGTATGATTAAAAAGACTGAACTTAGGATGTTCTATTTACATGCACTTTAAAAAGCAAATTTCACATTCAGCATTTGTATGACTTGAACTCAACTCAAATTAAAATCTAACTACAGGCTATTGCTGAGAGAATTTTGTGGTTGGGACAGAAATGTAATGTGTCTTGTCTGGACAATGGCAGTGGTTGGGATAGCATATCAGTACACCTTCCATGAACAGTAAGTATTCAGATATAACAGAAAAAGTGTTGACAGTGGAACCATAAACAGTGACCATCTTTCATGACAAGTCTCTAAGCTATGTTTTTGGGGCAAAAATTTAAAAAAATTAAAGAAAACTGAATGGTAATATTTTTATACTGTACCAATGACCCAGACTTAGCTGGTGCTAACTCTAAAAAATCCAGGGCCAAACACAAATTTTGCCCCCCAATCCCCAAAATTTGCATCCAAAACAAAAAGAAATCATGTCCTAAAGGACCTCCATACTACGCCTCTACTGCGCATGCGCAGTGACGCAGTCGTCCCGAAATTGGCGCCAATTATCATTCTCTGTTTGGCCCTTCATCAGTCAACATCTCACTGATCTTTGTGCTTGTAAATCTCAGTTTAAAGGATGCCAGACACGTAATTTTTGGAGAAAATGTGATTCTAAGGAGGATAGAAGGAGGAGAGGAAAAAGAAGTGGCAAAAAATAATCAGGGCTGTACTTAAAATTTTTTGATGAAATTATGTTAAGTTGCCTATTTTCGAGGCATGGGCCTCTTGTTGTCATTCTTGCTAATTGTTGCACTGCTTATTCAGTGTTTCCTCTCCCCTAGCCTTCTAAAGTCCCCCCTGGCAATTCTCCCATGCTTTTGGCATATTTTTGAGAAATTTCATTTCTAAAATTTCCTGGGAGAGTTGCTTGCTTACAGAATGTTTTCTGTTATTTTCCCCATAGTTACGTTTTCACCCATGGGTGTTTAACGTTTGTGTTCTGCATCTTCCATCTGATGTTCTACAGATTCTCCCCTGGGAGTCTCTGTTTTGCATCAGATAGAGTGTAATTGATGACTGATTCCGGGCCAGTTTTTTCAGTGCCTGGAGTCATGTTTTCTAGTGTGTTTACACTGTTTGTTTTCATTGGCAACAGCCTTTTTTGAGGGGGGCTGTTTGCCTTTGTGGTAGTTTATCTCATTATAAGATACATTTATATTATCCGAAAGTGTCTCATTAATTATTTTATATAAATTTAACATTTTTGACCACACTTTGCCATCGGATCCATTGGGGCTCAACGTTACTTTTCAGCAACTTGGGCTTCTCTGAAAAAATATTTTTTCAAAATTATTTTGTTTTGCAATTGTTTTTTCATTTATTAATGGATCATGTTATTATGTATCTTTGTGTCAGGGGTTTTTGCGAGTAACTAGGACTTATTGTTGTTCTTTCACAATAAAGGGACGTTGTTCAAATTGTAATAGGAAGAAATCTTCCTCTGACTTTCATGATCATTGTATTAATTGTAGTCAGTGTTCTCGCATTAATCCCTGTCCTATATGTGAACATTGGGATGAGAAACATTGGAAACGTGTGTCACGATATGTTGTTTCTGGAGAAAGAGCGATGCCGGCTCTTTCTCCGCAAGGTCACTCTACTCTCTCAGTTTCTATTTCAGAGGAACCAGAACAGGGTGATGTTTCCATGTTATCTTCTTCAAGTGTGCGTCCGTCGTCACAAATGAATTCAGAGCTAGCGGCAAAAGTGCTCATGGAGATTAGACAAATGTCGTCCGCTAGCTCGCCCGGTGTAGCGTCCATTCACCGAATGGTTCGGCAGCCGGGTTCGTCCGAAGCGGTCCAAGAGGAAATTTTGGGTGATGCGAGCACTATAAACATAATAGATGCACACCCAGTGACGGCGGATAGTAAGCGAGAACGGAGGAAGCCTTTTAGTCCGGTTCCTAGCTCGTCCAGGTCCAGCCGGGCCGCGAGCGAGAGAGGTCCCTCTCTCGTACAACAACATCTGGGACCAGATGTTGTGGTACAAAATGTGTCTTTAGCGGAGCATACGTCCGTCGCTCGGGACGCTCCGTTGTATAAGCAGTCCGCAGAGACTGTTAAGGCTTCCTCTTCTCGTCAGCGCACACGGCCGCACCTTGGCTGCGTGACCGCCGATATATTACCAGCTTCGCCGATGAAGGATTCTTCGGCGACCAGGTCACACCATCCGGCAGCCAGGGATTCGAGACCGATGGACTCCGGACGTTCGCATAGGAAAAGTATGCGGGAGCCATCTGATGCGGAGCTGCCCTCGGCGAAGCAGCGAAAGACTGCGCCTCCGCAGGTCTCGACGCCGGACATTCTTGTGCAGATAGCACAGCTTATCGCAGCATCCCAGCAGCCGACAGAAACGGTGTCGGATCAAGAATTATCCGACGGCGCTGGGTCGGTACGCTCCGCCAAAGCATCGGGGGCGGACGACCGGGAACATCGTGAGGTCCGACCGGATGGTGAAAGGGATACGGATGACTTGGAGCTATCCCTTTCGGAACAACATAAAGCTGCCATGGACTTCATCCGGCACTTTCTCCCTCAAGTTGTTCCGTCGGGCCAGACTGCTGCGCTTCCGGACAAGAGAATTATAGCGTCATTGGACTCTGAATTTTTTGAGCGGTTCAGGGACATCGCTCCCGAGTTTCCGTCGCAGTCCAATAATGTTGCTAGAACATTTGAATTATTGAACGACGCTATATTTAAACTTGCTTCCAGGACAGGGAAAGCAGGTTTCTTGTCCGCTAATACTCTCAACCTGCCTTTCATTAATGCAAGGAATAAATTCGATACGGCAGGACAGGGTATACCGAGAGTTCCTCTGCGTATGGACGACGAGGCGGAAGACTTAGAGCTATCATTACCGTCGTCAGCTTCTATTCCAACCGCGGTGTTGGAAACAGCTATTGCGTCTAACAGAGCCAATTTAGATGCCTTATCTTATGCAGATCACCTTACTAAGGCGTTATCACTGCGCCTTCAAGGGGAAGAGTTTCAGGATATACAATCCTCTTTAAGACTTCTTTCAAGGGCAGTAGCTTATTCCACGTGTAACTCCGCCCTTTCAGTGGCAAATCTGGAGTTGGTTAGACGTGACGCAGCCCTAGCTACATCCACACTAGTGGATTCTAAGGTGAAGAACTCTCTTAGAGTCGCTTCGGTCTCAGGAGAACTTCTCTTTGACGGCAAGCTTTCCGCTATTTATGATAAAATTAAAAAGAAAGCTAATGATTCTCTGTTGTTCAGATCGGCTCCTAAGAAGTCGGATACAGCAGACACGAATAAGACAGGCACTTCTGGGTCTAATGCACCCAAGAGAGGTTCCTATAGAGGTTCCGGTGCGTCCTCTTGGTCTTATTCGAGAGACCGTCAGGATAGCGACTCTCGTTCGGGATGTCCTTCAGGCCGGGACAATCGGTCGGACGCCCCGAGGTCGACGAGGCGAGGTGCGGGTCGTGGAAGACGTGGTTTCTCCTACCGCAGGCCTCGCAGGTCCAGGAGGTGATGGCTTAAACCTCTATCGCGTTCCGTTTGGCGGAAGGTTGTCGAGTTTTTCACAAGAGTGGGCATCGATTACGGACGACCCTTGGGTGAGAGGAGTGACTTCGGAAGGTCTAAAGATATCCTTCAAACGAAAGCCTCCATTAACTCGAAGTCCAAAGTGGACTCATCTTCCGTCAAATCCACAGAAAAGAGACGCTCTGTTATCAGAGGTGCAGTCTCTTTTAATGAAGAACGCGGTAGAGGTCGTAGAAAACCAGGAATCTCTGGGATTCTACAGCCATCTGTTTCTGGTTCCGAAACCAGACGGCTCGTTCCGTCCAGTCATAGATTTGAGCTGGATAAACAAGCTGATCGTCGCTCCGAAGTTTTATATGGAGACGATTCGATCGGTCAGAGCGAGTATTCGGGTGAACGATTATGCAACGAGCATAGATCTCAAAGATGCGTACTTTCACGTCATGGTACATCCGACATTCCGAAAGTATCTACGCTTTGCAGTCCTGGGAGTGTTGTATCAATTCCGGGCGATGTGCTTCGGATTGAATCTAGCACCCTGGGCTTTCACTCGGGTAATGAACTCGGTAATGATCTACTTCCGAGCTCATTCGTCTGCGGTAACGTCGGCCTACCTGGACGACATTCTTCAGAGGTACGGCAACGAGTTAACGCTTCAGAACGATGTTCAGAATCTTCTTCTATTGCTCCGACGTCTCGGTTTTATAGTAAACGAGGAGAAGTCGGATCTGGTGCCGTCCAAGTCATTCACTCATCTGGGAATGAGCTTCGAGACGCACAACAATCTCGTTCGTCTGCCGTTAACCAGAGCGAAATTAGTCAGTTGTTACGCTCGCTATTGTCTGCACGCAGACAAAGTCACGGCGAGAGAATTTATGAGACTGATAGGTCTGTGCGGAGCCGCCGCGGATCTCATTCCGATGGGGCGGCTACGCACACGTCCTCTTCAAATTTTCCTGACTCAGAATTGGAGTGTGAAAATTCATTCGCTCGATGTAGACGTTCTCTTGTCAGATCAAGTGAAACAAGAGATTCAGACTTGGGCAAACATTCAGTGGTTAACTCAAGGAGTTCCGCTGCAGTTGCCGGATCCGAGTTTTACCGTTATGACGGATGCCAGTCAAACAGGTTGGGGTGCATCATTAATCCCAACGGATTCGAGATGCCAGGGTCTTTGGGATCCGCAATTCCTGTGCAAGCACATAAACATCAAGGAAATGATGTCAATTTGGCTTGCGTTATGTCACTGGATGGACATTATTCACGATGCTCATGTCCAAATCCTATCCGACAATACGACAGTAGTGGCGTATATACGGAATCAGGGAGGCACTCATTCAGTTCCGTTGTTCAATCTAACGGAAAGATTTCGGTCCGTCACATACCGGGTCGTCTGAATGTGCTAGCAGACTCCCTTTCACGGAAGGGTCGCTTGTTGCCGTCGGAGTGGACTCTCAACAAACAAGTATTCAATCAGATTTGCTACCAATGGGAACGGCCAATGATAGACTTATTTGCGACACATCTCAACAATCAGTTGCAGACGTATGTGTCTCCGTGTCCGGATCCAAGAGCATTTGCAGTAGACGCTCTGTCGATCCCTTGGGACGGAATGATAGGATATGTGTATCCTCCAGTGCCGTTAATTCAACAAGTATTGCTAAAGATAAAAAAATCTCAATGCAAGATTCTGTTGGTAGCATCTCTGTCGCCACAGAGACCGTGGATAAATCTACTCAGGTGTCTGTTGTGGGACCTACCGCGGAAGCTTCCTCCACGAGAGGATCTTCTTTCGCAGGGGAAATCGCGCCAACTCCATCACAACCCGCAAGGTCTCAACCTTCACGTTTTTCCGTTGTGCGGTCCTTCTTGCATGGCAAGCACTTTACAGGACGAGCAGTGGACGCGATTTCTAACTGTAGGAGGACCTCCTCTTCGCTAAACTATGCGGCTAAGTGGAAGGTTTTTCGTCGTTGGTGTAGGGATCATTCTGTAGATATATTTGATCCCTCTATACCAGACATTGCAAACTTTCTAGTATACTTGTTTGACGAAATCAAACTGCAGCCTGTTACTATAAAGGGTTATAGATCTATGTTATCTGATACCTATGCACATCATGATAGTTTACAAATTGGATCTAATGTCTCTTTATCGAAGTTGGTTAGAAACTTTTCGATAAATAGACCCAGAACTCTTAGATTAATTCCTAAGTGGAATTTAGCTTGGGTTCTCCTTAAATTGAAGGAAAAGCCATTTGAACCTCTTGGGACAGTAGATTTCAAATTCTTATCTTATAAGACAGCTTTTCTCTTAGCTTTCTCTTCTGCCAGAAGAGTCAGTGAGCTTCATGCACTATCGGTGGATGATTCTCATTATCGTAGTGTTGGGAACACTATCACCTTCACTACTAATGTGGGTTTTTTAGCTAAGAATCAGGCTCCTAATAAATATCCGGAACCTATTGTTATTAAGGCTCTTCCGTCTTCAGATGGGCGTAGGCCTTTACTCTGTCCTGTTAGAGCACTACGTATCTATAAACAGAGATCTCAGTTTATCAGAAAGGGACGGAAACGTTTCTTTCTGTCTTTGATGCCTAATAGAAAGAACATTTCAGTCCATTCTATTGCTAGATGGATTCAGTTAACTATCCGTACTGCTTATGAAGATTTATCTTCTTCTCAGCAGTCTGTGCTTAAGATTTCTGCTCATGAAGTAAGAGCTCTTTCTACTTCCTGGGCTTATGCTAATAGTGTTGCTATTACAGATTTAATGAAGGCTGCTTATTGGTCTCAGCCATCCACATTTACAAATTTTTATCTCAGAAATATTGAGTCCATTTCTGGAGACCTGCATTGTTTAGGTCCGTTATCTGTTGCTCAAAATGTCGTCCACTAAACAGTTGCAACTATAGTTATGCAGGCTTTCTGTTCCGGCAGTGACTCCGTCTGGCTGCCCTCTTCGCTCTGGGCTATTTGACCCAGAGCAAGGGGAAGGGGGGGGGGGGGGGTGTTCCCTTAGGTCACCTGCTTTATAGTGAAAAGCAAGGGAATGCCTCCTCCAAGTCAGTATTTCTGAGTCGCTTCCGGGATGGTTTTAAAGTGTAATATTAATGTTTAAATTCATTCATGTCTTATTTTTAAAGTGTAGCTCGGTGTGAAGCATTTGTATATGTCAAGTGTCAAACGGGCTTTAATATACAATACTCGGACACTTTTAAATGATTATAAAGAGTCTCAATTCTCTGGACTACTTTATTTATTGGCTTGCTTTAAAAATAATTAGTATAAGGGTTATACTGGATGTTAATAGAGAACATGAATGTTATTGTGCTCAATTATTAAGGGTAGTGTATCTTTCTAATTTAATATTAAATAAGAAAGATACATGTAAAGCCTAATACTCCTTTTCTCCTTAAGGGGTTACCTCTTTACTATATAGTTGAGCTTATTGGATTTTCCTCTATGTCCTACGCCCTCCAGCCTGTTTACTATTCAGCTAAGTCTGGGTCATTGGTACAGCATAAAAATGTTAAAAAATTTATAGTAATTTATATATTTTTTATACTTACCAATGACCCAGACGGGGATGGCCCTCCCTGGAGTTGGGAACTCTTGCCTCCCCGCTGAGTACATAGCGCTGACCAGGCACTGCCAGTAAGAATGATAATTGGCGCCAATTTCGGGACGACTGCGTCACTGCGCATGCACAGTAGAGGCGTAGTATGGAGGTCCTTTAGGACATGATTTCTTTTTGTTTTGGATGCAAATTTTGGGGATTGGGGGGCAAAATTTGTGTTTGGCCCTGGATTTTTTAGAGTTAGCACCAGCTAAGTCTGGGTCATTGGTAAGTATAAAAAATATATAAATTACTATAAATTTTTTAACTTTTCGCTCACCTGACTGAAAGTCAGAGGGGAAAGTAATCACTTTCTGTCAGTTGTCTGTCATCCATCCATCTTCCATTTGGCACTGCGTTAACATTACCTTATTGACTTCTCATAAACCACTGGGCCGAATTGAACCAAATTTGATATGCATGTTCCTTATCATATGTCAATTCAAGTTTTGTTCAAATAAAGTTGCCATGCTCAGAAGGTGCACCAAAAGGGGCATAATTCTGGTAGTACCCTACAATTTTTTTTTAAATAAAAAAATCTACTTCTCAATAACTCCAATCAGAATCTTTTGATGATTGGTATACAACCTGAATTTTAACATTGGTGCAATATGAGGAAATGCATTTAAAAATCTTCATCAAATCTATCAGTCAGAATCTCTTCATATTTGGTATACTACATCTTTAGGGGGATCAGCTTGAAATTTGTTCAAATCAAGTCCCTGGAATCATATTTGGGCTCCCTATGGAAGCCCAAATTTTAAATTAATGTAATATGAGGAATATTCTTTAAAAATCTTCTTCCTCAGATCCATCTGTCAGGATCTTTTGATATTGGGTTAGCATCCTATGTGGGGTGAGATTAAAATTTGTTCAAACCAAGTCCCTGGGTGCATATTTGGGCTCCCTATGGGAACCTGAATTTTAACTCGGTCCAATATGACACATTTTTTTTTAAAAATCCACTTCTTCTGATCTATGTGTCAGAATCTTTTGATGATTGCTATAGAGCATTCTTATGAGGGTCAGATTCCAGTTTGTTCAAATCAAGTCTTTGAGATAATATTTGGGCTCCCTATGGTAACTCGAACTTTAACACAGTGCAGTAGGAGGAATATTATTTAAAAATCTTCTTCAGATCTTTCATTCAGAATCTTTTGATATTTGATATGCAGCATCCTTAGGAGGTTCAGATTCAAATTTGCTCAAAGCAAGTTCTGGGGTTCATATTTGGGCTTCCTGTGGGAACCCGAGTTTTAACTTGGTGCGAAATGAGAAAATTTATTTAAAAATCTTCTTCTTTAGATCTACCAGTCAAAATCTCTTCATATTTGGTATACTGCATCTTTAGGGAGGTCAGCCTGGAGTTTGCCCAAAACAAGTACCTGAAGTTATATTTAGGCTGCCTGTGGAAGCCCAAATTTTAAATTAGTGTAATATGAGGAATGTACTTGAAAAATCTTCTTCAGATTCATCATTCTAAATCTTTTGATATTGCGTATGTAGCATCCTAAGGGAGGTAAGATTCAAGTTTGTTCAAATCAAGTCCCTGGGTTCCTGTTTGAGCTCCCGGCGTAGTGTTCTGCATCTACCATCTGATGTTCTGCAGTTTCTTCCCTGGAAGTCTCTGTTTTGCATCAGATAGTGTATTATTGGTAACTGATTTCGGGCCAGGGTGCCTGGAGTCTTGATCTAGTGTTTTTACACTTATTGTTTACATTTCCAACAGCCCTCTGTGTGAGGGGGGATTTCTTGAAAATAATATATTGATGTTAATTTAATCATAACTAGACACATTATTATTGTTCGTAAGTGTTGCATAAATTGTTTAAAATATTTTTAGAATTTTTGTCCACACTTAGACTTGGGATCCATTGGGGCTCAACGTTACTTTTCAGAAACTTGGGCTGTTCTGAAAAAATATTTTTTCAAAAGTTTTTGATTCAATTATTTTTTCTATGTTAATGGATCTTGTTATTATGTATTTTGATTGTCAGGGGTTGGTGCGAGTACTAGGACTTTGTTTTCTTTTCACATTGAAAGGATATTGTTCAATTGTAATAAGAGGAAATCTTCCTCTGACTTTCATAATCATTGTATAATGTAGTCAGTGTACTCGCACTAACTCCTGTTCTGTATGTGTTGATTATGATGACAACATGGGAAGCGTGTGTCACGGTATGTTAGTGGGGAATTGGCCATTCCGGTCCTTTCCCCGCAGGGTCACTCTAATTTATCAATCTCTATTTCAGACGATCATGATCAGGGTGATGTATCCGTGATGTCTTCCAAAAAGTGTGCCTCCGTCGTCACAGTTAATGAAGAGCTAGCGGAAAAGTGTTCAGGTAATACGTCAATTGCCTAAGAGGACCCTAGTAGGTTCGACGGCCTTTGACGTCCGCTAGCTCGCCCGGTGTAGCGTCCATTCATCGAATGGTTCGGCAGCCGGGTTCGTCCGTTGCGGTCTAGAAGGAGTTTTGGGTGATGCGAGCACTATAAACATCCATGTGCACACCCAGTGACGGCAGATTAGAGGGGAGAACAGAGGAAGCCTTTTAGTCCGGTTCATAGCACGTCCAGGCCCTCCGGGCTGCGAGCGAGAGAGGCCCCTCTCTCGTACATCAACATCTGGCCCCAGATGTTGTGGTACAAAATGTCTCGCATTCGGAGCATACGTCCGCCGCTCGGGACGCTCCGTTATATTGACAGTCCGGAGAGACTGTCAATAAGGCTTCCTCATTCTCATGGCAGTGCACTCGACTGCACCTTGGCTACGTGACCTCCGATATCCAGTCAACTTCGCCAATCAGAGAATCCTCGGCGACCAGGTCACGCCATCCGATAGCCAGGGACACAAGGCCTGCAGACTCCGGACGTTCGCATAAGAAAGTATGCGGGAGTCAACGTACACGGAGCTTCCAGCGGCAAAGCATCGTAAGACCGCTTCTGCACAGGCCTCGGTGACGGACGTGCTATCCCAAATAGCACAACTTATCGCAGCATCCCAGCAACGACAGAATCTCTGTCGCATAATATAATATCCGACGACGCTGGGTCGGGACGCTCCGCGGAAGCATCAGGTGCGGACGTCCGAAAATTTCATACGGTCTGACGGGATGCCGAAAGAGATTCGGAGGTTTTCGAGCTTTCTCTTTCGGAACAACATCAGCTGCTGTATATGTCATCCGACTTCATCTTCTAGAGGTTCTTCGTCGGACCAGAATGCTGCGATACCAGATAAGAAACTGATAGCGTCGGTGGACTTAGAAATTTTTGGTTCGGTTCGGGGACATCGTCCCTCAGTTCCGACACAGTCCAATAATGTCTCAGATACGTCCGATTTATTGAACGACGCTATATATATTTTTTATATGCTTGCTATGTACAAGCATATCTGGTTTCTTGTTCGCAAAATTACTGAGATGTCTTTCAAAAGTGTGCTTCTGTCGTCATAGTTAATGAAGAGCTAGCGGCAATTAGTGCTCATGGATTACGTCAATCTCCTAAGAGGTCCCTAGTAGGATCGACGGAGTTGACATTCGCTAGCTCACCCGGTGTAGCGTCCATTCATCGAATGGTTCGGCAGTCGGGTTCGTCCGTTGCGGTCTATGATGGAGATTTGGGTGATGCGA
Source organism: Pictodentalium vernedei (assembly GCA_031216915.1). Classification (NCBI taxonomy): domain Eukaryota; kingdom Metazoa; phylum Mollusca; class Scaphopoda; order Dentaliida; family Dentaliidae; genus Pictodentalium; species Pictodentalium vernedei. Next base: position 528,146,819 of record CM062297.1, on the reverse strand, counting down.
GCACTATAATAGACTTTAGTACACACCCACTGACGACGGATTAGAGGAGAGATTGGAGGAAGCCTGTTAGTCCGGTTCCTAGCTCGTCCGGTCCATCCGGGCGGCGAGCGAGAGAGGTCCCTCTCTTGTGCAACAACATATGGGACCGGATGTTGTGGTACAGACATTTCACCTTCGGAGCGTATGTCCGCCACTCCGGACGCTCCGTTATATAGACAGTCCGAGTGACTGTCGATAATGCTTCCTCATCCTCACAGCAGCGCACACGACCGCACATTGGCTACGTGACCTTGAATATCCGGCCAGCTTCGGCATTCAGTGATTCCATGGCGAACAGGTCACGCCATCCGGTAGCCAAGGGACACGAGGCCTGCACACTCCGGTCGCTCGCATAATAGAAGTATGCAAGGGGTAACGAACACGGAGCTTCCAACGGCAATACATCGTAAGACCGCTTCTCCCAGGCCTCAGTGACGGACGTGCTATCCAAAATAGCACAGCTTATCGTAGCATCCCAGCAAACGACAGCTTCTCGGTCGGATCAGGAATAATCTGACAGCGCTGGGTCGGTATGCTCCGCTGTTGCATCAGGTACGGACGACCGAATATTTCATAGGGTCCGACAGGATGGCGAAAGGGATTCGGATGATTTCGAGCTTTCCCTTTCGGAACAACAGAAGCTGCCATACATTTCTTCCGGCATTATCTTCCAGAGGTTGTTCCGTCGGACTACATTGCTGCGATGCTGGATAAGAGACTAATAGCGTCATTGGACACGGAGTTTTGGATCGGTTCAGGGACATTGTCCCTGAGTTGCCGACGCAGTCCAATAATGTCTTTAGAACATTCGAATTATTGAACGACGCTATATATATATATAAGCTTGCTATCAACATGCTAGTATAGTTTCTTGTCCACAATGCTCTATTCTGCCTTTCGTGAATTTTAGGAAATAATTGTTTATTGGCAGAACTGGGCTTACCGAGAGTTCCTTTGCGTTTAAGACGGCGAGACTCAAGACTGCAATTGTCTTTTTCGCCATCTATGTCAATTCCAACCACGATGTTGGAAACGACAATGATGTATAATAGACTTAACTTAGACGCTTTATCATACGTACACCACCTTACTGAGACGTTATCATTACGTCTTCAAGAGAAAGAATTTCAGGATATGATCCTCAATGGGATTTCTTTCAGGGGCAGTAGTTTTCCACGTATAACTCCGCCCTTCAGTGGCAACCTGGAGTTGGTTAGACGTGATGCAGCCCTAGCTACATCCACGCGCGTGGATAGTAAGGTGAAGAACTCTCTCAGAGTCGCTTCGGTCCCCGAGAAGCTTCTCTTTGACGGTAACCTTTCAGCAATCTTGAATTGCTCGATATACACGTTCTCTTGTCTATCAAGTGTAACAAGAGATTCAGACGTGGGCAAACATTCGGTGGTTGACTCAGAGAGTTCCACTGTAGTTGCCGGATCCAAGTTTTTTGATTATGACGGATGCCAGTCAAACAGGTTGGGACACATTTTGATCCCAACGGATTCGAAGTGCCGGGGTCTTTGGGTTCCGTAGTTTTTAGGCAAGCTCTTTACTTCCAAGGAAGAATATTATGTTGGCTTGCACTACATCATTGGATGAATTTTATTCAGAAACGCATGTTCAATCCTGTCCGATAATATGACAGTAGTTGCGGATATCCGGAACCAGGGAGGCACTCATTCGGTTCCGTTATTGATTTTAACGGAAAGAATCCTTCTGTTTGTTATAGAACACCAAGTTCTGTTTCGGTTCGTCATATTCTCGGTCGTCGGATCGTATTAACAGACTCCCTTTCACGTAAGGGTCGTTGTTGCCATCGGAATGGACTATCAACTAACAAGTATTCAATCAGATTTGCTATCAATGGGAGCACCCAGTGATAAATTTATTTGCGACACAACTCTCCAATCAATTGTAGACGTATGTGTCACCGTGTCCGGATCTCTGAGCATATGTAGTTAACGCTCTATCGATCTAGTAGGACGCGATGATAGGATATACGTATCCTCCAGCGCTGTTGATTCAGCAAGTATTGCTAGGATTATTCATCCACAATACAATTCTGTTGGTAGCATCTCTGTCCCACAGAGACGGTGGATAAATTTACTTAGATGTCTACTGTGGGACTTACCGCGGAAACTTCCTCCACGAGAGGATCTTTTTTCGCTGGGGAAATCTTGTCAACTCTTTCACAACCCGCAAGGTCTCATCCTTCAGGTATTCCGTTGTGCAGTCCTTCTTGCATAGCAAGCACTGTATAGGACCAGCAGTGGACGCGATTCCTTACTGTAGAAGGACCTCCTCTTCGCTATACTATGCGGCTAAAGTGGAGGGTCTTCCGTCGTTGGTGTAGGGATCTTTATGTTGATATTTTTGATTCCTCCATACCAGACATTGCAAACTTTCTAGTATACTTGTTTAACGAAATCATCTGCAGCCAGTTACTTTTATAGGTTATAGGTCTATGTTATCTGATACCTATGCACACCATGATAGTTTACAATGGAGCCTAATGTCTCTTTATCTAAGTTAGTTTGAAACTTTTCGATAAGAGACCTAGAATTGTTAGATTAATTCCTATTCGGAATTTAGCTTGGGTTCTTATTAACTAAAGCAACCATTTGAATCCTTGGGACAGCAGTTTCAAATTCTGGTCTTTTAAGGCAGCGATTCTCTTAGCCTTCTCTTCTGCTGAAGAGTCAGTGAGCTTCATGCACTATCGGTGGACGATCCTCACTTTCGTAGTATCGGGAACTCTATTACCTTTACTACTAATGCTGTATTTTTGGTTAAGAATCAGGCTCCTAATGATATCCGGAACCTGTTGTTTTTAAGGTCCTTCCGTCTTCGAGCGGGCATAGGCCTTTACTCTGTCCGGATAGACCTTTATGTATTTATTAACAGATCTCAGTTTATCAGTAGGACGTAAAGCTTCTTCTGGCTCTGATGCCTAATAGAAAGGTCATTACGGTCCATTCTATTACTTAATGCTTTCAGTTAACTATCGGTACTGCTTAGGATAATCTATCCTTAACTCAGCAGTCTGTGCTTAAGATTTCGGCTCATGAAGTAAGAGCTCTTCTACATCTTGGGCTGACATATAGTTTTGCTACTATAGATTAAGTAGGCTGCATATTGGTCTCAACCATCCACATTCACAAATTTTTATCTCAGAAATATTGCATCCATTTCTGGAGACCTGCATTGTTTAGGTCCATTATCAGCTGCTCAGAAAGTCGATCACTTAACAAATTGCAACTATAGCTATGTAGGCTTTATGTTCCGGCAGTGACTCTGTCCTGCTGCCCTCTTCGCTCTGGGCTATTTGACCCAGGGCAAGAAAAAGGGGGGGGAGGGGGGGGGGGGAGGGTGTTCCCTTGGGTTACCTGTTTTTATTATGAAAACAAGGGGATACCTCCTCTGGAGTTAGTAATTCTGAGCTGTTACTGGGATGGTTTCTTAAGTGAAGGTTATGTTTTTAATTCATTCATGTCATAGTTTTAAAGTATAGCATTTGAATATGTTATGTGTCAAACGGATGTTATTATACTATCCTCGGACACTTTTAAAAGAGTATAAAAAGTCTCAATTCTTTGGACTAACTTTATTTATTGGCTTACTTTAAATATAATTAATATACGAATTATACTGGATATTAATAGAGAACATGGATGTTATGATGCTCAATTATAGAAGGTATTGTGTCTTTCTAATTTGTCATAAATAAGAAAGATACACGTGAAGCCTATTTCTCCTTTTCTCCTACAGAAGATGACTCTATTTTATATAGTTGAGCTTCTTGGATTTTCCTCTATGTCCTGGGCCCTCCAGCCTTTTTACTATTCAGCTATGTCTGGGTCATTGGTACAGTATAAAAATCTGAAAAAATTTATAGTAATTTATATATTTTTTATACTTACCAATGACCCAGACGGGGATGGCCCTCCCAGGAGTTGGGAACTCATACCTCCCTGCTGAGGACATAGTGCCTACCAGGCACTGATGGTAAGAATGATTAATGGTGCCAATTTCGGGACATCCTTGACACTGCTCATGCGCAGTAGAGGTGAAGTATGGAGGGCCATTCAGGACATGTTTTCTTTGGTTTTAGATGCAAATTTTGGGGATTAGGGTGCAAAATTTGTGTTTGGCCCTATATTTTAAGAGTTAGCACCAGCTATGTCTGGGTCATTGGTAAGTATAAAAAATATATAAATTACTATAAATTTTTTCAGTTTTTTTTTAATCTTCTTTTTCGACTCTGTGTCAGAATCATTTGATGATTGGTATAGAGTATCCTTAGGAAGGTTGATTAAAATTTGTTAAAATCAAGTCCTTGGTGTCATATTTGGGCTCCCTGTGGAAACTCAAACTTTAACATAGTGCAATATGAGGAATATTGTTTAAAAATCTTCTCCTTCAGATCTACCAGTCAGAATCCCTTAATATTTGATATGCAGCATTCTTAGGAGGTTCAGATTCATGTTTGTTCAAATCAAGTCCCTATATTCATATTTTAGCTCTCTGTGGGAATCCAAATTTTATCTTGCTGCAATATGGGGAAATTTATTTAAAAATCTTCTTCTTCAGATCCACCATTCAGAATCTGTTGATGATTGATACAGAGCATCCTTGGGTGTGTGCGGGAGATTATATGTTCACACCAAGTCCCTGAGCTCATATTTGGGCTCCCTCTGGGAACTCGAAACATTAACTTAGTGCAATATGAGGAATATTCTTTAAAAATCTTCTTCAGATCTAAGTCAGAATCTTTTGATATTTGATACGCAGCATCCTCAGGAGGTTCAGATTTAAAAATGTTCAAATCAAGTCCATAGGGTCATATTAGGGCTCCATATGGGAGCCCGCATTTTAACTTGACAAAGTAAAGCTGAGCTTATCCCATCGCTCTCCATCTGTTGTCCATCCGTTGTCCGCCCGTCGTCCATCTTCTCCTCCAAAACCACTGGTCCAATTCAAATGAAAGTTTGTGTGAGTGATGGTCCCGAAGGGGCATTGCATTTTTGTTCAACTCAACATGCCCAGCCCCATAGGGGGGGAGTGGGGGAAAATGCTCCAAAATATTTTTAAAATCTTCTTCTCATGAACCAGAGTGTACAATGACTTGATATTTGTTATGGAGCTTCCTTTTGAGGTGTAGAATCAAATTTGTTCAAAAAAAGTTCGTGAAGAAATATTTGGCTTTGTAATGGGAGGGGTAAGATTTTTGGCTTCGCCCAAAATTTCTGTTTTCTGAACCGATGGTCCAGCATGAACGAAATTTAGTATGTGGTATTATTGGGTCATAAGTACTTGACTCATGCAAAAAAAAAATTCCTGCATCCCCATGGGAACCCTGGGAGCTAAAAATAGAAATATTTTCAAACACCCATATTTCCCAAACCACATGGAACAGAGAGCTGTTATGTGGCATGAAGCATCCTTAGGACCAGTAGAATTGAATGGTAAAAAAAAATTGCCATCGGTTATGTTAGGGTGTTCTATAATTGGCATCGAAAAAATGCTGAGTCAGAATATTTGCAAAAATTTTAAAAAATCTTTTCTCCAGAACCAATCATCAGAATCTTTTTTAACCCTTAAATGCTGAATTGTACCATAATACAAGGTTTCATCTTATGTTGTGACCAGCACCTTAAGGGTAAACTTAGGGTAATAAGGGGAATATTCTTTAAAAATCTTCTTCTTCAGAACCACCAGTCAGAATCTTTTAATGTTTGGTATACATCATTGTGATGAGGGGCAGATTCAAGATTGTTTTAACCAAGTCCCCAGGTTAATATTTAGGAATACATGGAAGCCCAAATTTTAACTTAGTTCAATATGGGGGATAATTTTTAAAAATATTCTTCTTCCGGATCCACCAGTCAGAATGCTTTCATTTCTGGTATGCAACATCTCTAGTGGGGGGATTCAAGTTTGTTCAAATCAGATCCCTAGGTATATATTTGGACTCACTATGGTAGCCTAAATTTTTACTTAATGCGATATGAGGAAATTTCTTTAAAAATCTTTTTCTTCAGATCCACCAGTCGGAATGCTTTCATGTTTGGTATACAACATCTCTAGGGTGTCAGATTCAAGTTTGTTCAATTCGAGTGCCTGTGTTAATATTTGGGCTCCATATGGGAACCTGAAATTTAACTTCTTCAGATCCACTAGTCAGAATGCTTTCATATTTGGTATACAACATCTCTAGGGGGTCAGATTCAACTTTGTTCAAATCGGATCCGTAGGTTAATATTTGGGTTCGCTATGGTGGCCCAAATTTTAACTTAGTGCAATATGAAGAAATTTCTTAAAATTTCTTTTCTTCAGATCCAACAGTCAGAATACTTTCATATTTGGTACACAACATCTCTGGGGAAGTCAGATTCAACTTTATTGGAATTGGCCATGTTGCTGAAGAATTAAAAATTTTGTATTCAGTACCCTCTAGAGGTGTGTAACTAAGATTAATCCACATAGGTTGTATCAAGGGGCTTCACAGGGGAGCTCTACATTTTACATTATGATCAACTGAAGAAAAGACATGATGCCCAGATTATTTTTGTCACTCCTGAGGGACTCAAGGATTGACAGTGTATCCTATGGAGATGGATTGCTCAATTTGGACTCTGTTTATATTGTATTCTGTTCAAGATGAGTGCTTCAGGCCCTGTGGGGCCTCTTGTCTTCTGACTTACCAGTCAGAATCTCATGATACTTGGTATGCTGCATCTTTGTGGGGTCAGCTTGAAATTTGTTCAAATTAAGCCCCTGGAGTGATATTTAGGCTCCCTGTGAGAGCCTGAATTTCAGCTTTGTGTAATATGTGAAAAAGTTTTTAAAATCTTCTTCAGATCCACCAGTCAGAATCTTTTGATCTTTTGAATCTTATGCCATGGCCAGTCGACCGTCATCCATCTGTCCGTTCGTCTGTCCGTCAACAATTCAATACAGCTCGGGCTAGAGGCCTCATTTATGAACCGATCTTTACGAAACTTCTTGAGTACCTTTGTTATGACCGTGGGACGAGAACGAGTGTTTTGGGGTCTGATCTGAGATTCAAGTTGGCCGCTGGTGGCCATTTTGTACAGACTTAGGTGAAATCAGATTTTTGCACAGAACTTCCATATGAAAGCGCTGATTTGAATAATTTTTTGTATGAATGTTTGGTACCATGGTATACATCACATATAATACAGATTTTTTTCTCGTACGTAAATTATGCAAATTAGACTAACTTTGATGTATTTAGTGTTACTTTCAGCACTGTAAGTGCGAATGCCAATACGGCTCGGGCTAGAGGCTGTATTTATCAACCGATCTTCACAAAACTTCTTGGGTACCTCTGTTATCACCTTGGGACGAGAACGAGTGTTTCTGAGTGCGGTCCAAAATTCAAGATGGCTGCCAGTGGCCATTTTGTACCAAAATTAGGTCTAATCAGTTTTTTGTAAACTTCTATATGGCTCAGGCTAGAGGCCGTATTTATGAACCGATCTTTACGAAACTTCTTGGGTACCTTTGTTATCACCGTGGGATGAGAACGAGTGTTTTTGGGTGTGGTCCGAAATTCATAATTACCATTGTTATCAGGTCATTACCCAGATGTTTGTCATTGCTGTGTCACATACTATACATGTACGTGTCTTAACAAGTTGAGCTACAGTGTAATTGACACTTTCATTTATATTGCAATGGGTAAAAGATTATTGACTGACATGACATTCAATATGGCTTAGTTAGCTATCATCATTTCCAAAATGCATGTACAATTCTGTTGTCACTTTGTACAGATGTCACTTAATATTGAATTAAAATTTAAAAAAATAATTAATGCAATCTTGTGTCTTACTGTGCCTCCTGTGCAGTAGTGATAGGTTTATAGAGAGTCATGCCAAATGAAATATATGTAAAAATTATGAAGTTCGACATTGACCCAGGTATAAGCCCATGATCGAAAATAAGTCCACCTACTAACTTTTCAGTCAGAGTCCCTGACTTTGTAATGACAACATTGATGACAGCCATACTGGTACTTGTAATTTGTTACAGCAAAAAAGAACCCCTCACCCAATGCACATGATATCAAAATTTGTTATTTTAATTATTTCTTTTTCAAATGTTTCAAGAAATTTCAACAAAACCATATCATGTGACCCCTCATTGGGATGAGCTTGTTGAGCTCATTCCAATGAGGGAGGGGTCACATGATATAATTTTGTTGAAATTGTTTTACAGTTTTTGAACTGTTCAATTTGTAAATTATGCATGCATATGCAGTTGATTCATTAGGTAAAGGGTTAAATCATCTTTGTTATGGGATTGACCAAGTCACCTAACCTTGTGTCAACTTTGCGTCCAAATTCTCCTGCAGACTTCACCTCTAGAAAATAAGCCCACCCATATACGTTTGCACTCTGTTACTTCATGCACCCCCTGGGCTTATTCCCGGTTCAGTACGTTAAGCTATAGTATTGACACTAGCATTTATTTTTGTTAAGAAAAATACCATGTTACTCTTGGGTCATTGCTGAAAAGAGGTAGCTGGCTAGAAAGGGTTTCTGTCTTTATATTTCAGATACAAATGGTTAGAGACATTGTTCTATTTAATTATTGGGATATGTCCAGCATCTATTGCGCTTCTCATGGTAAGCATTATAAAATGACATTTTTCATTTAGCCTGCTTATTGTCATTTTTCTCCCTACAGGGAAGGGATAAAGTAGGGTCTGTTCATACTTCTGTCCAGAACAATGTTACACTTTAGTTTATTCAGTAACTAAACTGGTAGAATGCTGAATTATTTTTGTCCCCCGACCCTTCGGGGGACTATTGTAATCAGCAGTGTCCGTCCGTCCGTCCATCTGTCCATCCGTGCATCCTTCCGTCCGTCCGTCCGTCCATCTGTCCATCCGTCCGTCACACCCTTGTCCAGATGATAACTTTAGTTTGGATGACTTTACTGAAACTAAATTTGGTATGTGTCTTACTTGGGTGGAAATGCAGGTCAAGTTCGAAAATGGGCACGCTCCACTGATTTCTACTGGATTTATTCCCCTTTTTCGACTTAAAAAATACAGTTTTTGTGTTGTCCGGATGATAACTTTAGTTAGGATCATTTGATTAAAACGAAATTTAGTATGCCGCTTATTTGGGTGGAAATGCAGGTCAAGTTCAAAAATGGGCACGCTCCACTGATTTTTACTGGATTTATTCCCCTTTTTCAACTTAGAAAATACGGTTTTTATGTTGTCCGGATGATAACTTTACTTTGGATCATTTGATTGAAACGAAACTAAGTATGTGGTTCAATTGGTTGGAAATACAGGTCAAGTTAAAAAATGGCCATGCTCTGCGAACAAATTGCATCCTAACAGCTCCCTTGAATTTGCCATCTTGGTCGGGGGACCGGGGGCGTTGCCCTTGTTCAAAGGTGGTTTGTAATGGGAGTATTTTTTTTAAAGATTCTTTTGCTGCCAGCAAGAGGATCTTTGATTTATCAAAATTTAGTTCATAAACAATTGATTTGTCATAATTTATTGGAGAGTGCTTGTTGGCATAACAATTTTTTACAAACATTTTTTGTTCTGCTGAGCAAACATCAAGCTAATGCATACAGTGTAAAGCCACTATAGTGGCTTTCAGCACTTTTCAATAGAGCCATGATAGTGGTTTCTAGCACTCTACCAGTTAAACAGTAAGTATTTTGGAGCTCCACTAGGGGCAGAACTCAGAAAGAAAACTTTTATAAAATACAGACATTTGGAAATGTGGCAGATACACTAGTGATGAACCGATTATCAAAAATTGTTATGAACCGATTGCTGGTTATTTCTCTGCTGATTATGCCAATTTTGATGCCGATTCCAATTTTTGAAATAAGACCCAGAAGAAAATCTATTAGTGCCTGTTATTCTGCACAATTTCATTGATAAATCACCAATTACGAAAGCTTAATACCACATAAGTTCTCAGAGTATGCATGTTTAGTGCTGGGCAATATTAGCCAAAATAATATTTGCATTTTTGAGAGTTGGGGTGGGGGAAGATCGTTATAAACGATACAATCGCACGATATTGTTCTCTTGTGATGATTGTGTGTTATTCTGGTAAATAGTATTAATACGGTTTTGTGTGAGAATACAATACACTTGGCTGTATTAACCAGGAAGATACTGAGCACACATACTTTGTGTCTTAATTGAATAATAACTTTGATGTTAATGTGTGTTATGAAGTTGTATGGCGCATTGTTGACAGTTATATGCGCGGCGTCAGAATATATTATTCAGTGTTCATTGTTCAACTTGTAACCTCCCTTGATGTGTTTCTTCAGTGTTTACAAGTTCACTGTAATCAACATTGGAGAGAAACATCAAGAGAGGTAACTGAATTAAAAAATGAACTTGACAGACTGAAAACATGTTTGTGACAGTCATGCGAATTACAAGTTGCATAACAATCATCTACCATCGAAAACAGAGTGTTTTTTTTTAGTTTTTCTCCAATTTTAATTTCTTATTGTATTGTGATGCTTGTATCATGAAATACTACAGACTAGCAGCTGAACACATTTTATTTATACATGTACCCAATGCAACGTTGTACAGCACCATGATTGAAGACCAGTGACTTCAATCAGCTGGGAATAGTGGCGATCTCGTTATTCTCATACCTATTGCAGATGGTAAATTCCGTAATATCTTGGCTATGCAAATCCCTAAGTATTCTGATATGCACTACACACGTTTTTAAAGGGGAAACTTTATTGAAAAGGCCAGATATCAAAGAGATTTTAATAGTCAGTGTTAAATATAGAATAACCAGAAACTGCTGGTTTTTAACTGCTAGTTGTCATAATTGGCCGATGCCCCATAACCGTCCGGTTCCGATTGCTGATTCCGATCATCGGATCATCACTAAGATACACTGCATGTTGAATCTGGATTACACGCAAGAATGTCATGTAAGAATGCATCTGATTGGACGTGTCTGAGTGACTTGATGTGAATGAAATGCTTTGACACAAAACAGTGTCAAGCAAGAAAGTTATCAGACCACTGAAGGTGAAATTTTCCTTTAAAAATTCCAGCTTCATTCACTTAATACAAGTTTAATCATAGTATAAATACAGAATACAACTTAGGTAGAGTAGGGTTACAGGAATCAACAAACCTTAGTGGAGTTGTTCCTGTATTTCATGCATGCCTTTGGCATGTGTGAAAAACAGGAAAATACTCCACCTCGGGTCATTGATATACCAGTCCAGCATACTCCACCATCATTGTATTCTTTCTAAGTACATCTGTAATTCCTTTATCACCCCCCTACAGACCACATTTCTCAGCCATATATTTTGTAGTTTCATATGACTGTTTTGAACAATATTCAGATGTGAGTAGTGTTCAACCGATTACCAAAAATGGCTGCTGACCGATTACTGGTTATTTGAGCTCACAATCGACCGATTCCGATGCCGATTCCGATTGTAATACTGTGCACTACTAGACAAGTCGAGGCTCGCAAAGAAGTACATTAAATTGAACATATTTTACAGTGTTTACAGTCCATTCACCACTAGATAAGTCAAGACCTGAAAGAACTACATGACATTGAACATATTTCACAGTGTTAAACTCCGTTGACTCAGATCCAGTAAAAATTACCAGTCGCGCACACTTGGGCGGTAAACGTGGCTCTCAGAGCCACGTTTACCACCCAAGTGCATGCAACTGGTAATTTCTACTGTGAGCTGAGTCAATGGAGTGCAACCTTCACTTTTCTAGTATGAACTGGCGATTGCCGGAAGTACACTCAGTTGTAAGCTTTACATGACGTTTAACTTGTATATCCCATGAAGAGACGTCTAGAGAGATTAAGAATACACCTTGTGGTGGTTTTTCAACTTTATTCAGTGATATCATTGACATCATTTTATATTAACAATTGAACAATTGCAGAAGATAATAAAATGTGGTTTATGAATCATCACAAAATCGGTTGAACCAATGTTCCAGGAGCCATTGCCATTGTCATCCAATTGGTTTAGTCTCGTTATGCCGATGTGCTTAAATAAACATACTGAGATCGAGATTAGTGAGAGGTGCTAATTACTTTTACTGGTCACTTTTACCCAGAATTTTAGTCGGTTTTTTTTTCTTAGTGAATACGGGATGTGAATACATGTCAGGGTGAACAGGGGTCATGGAGGCGGTTTAAAAAAGAACATCTCCATATTGTTGAATACGGGACGTTAATACCCGTCAGGGTGAACAGGGATCATGGAAAAGGTTTAAAAAGGAACACCTCCATAGTCCCTCTCATACATAGTTCTCGCAGTCATGGCAAGTCAACAAGTTTCAGTTATGTTCATTCCTAATAACAGAGGAGGTAGAAATCTAGTTTGCAATGACTTTAAGTTCCGAATATAGTCACAGAAGCCACCAAATATCCACTGGGTGTGTAGTGAACGCGGTTGCGGAGCCACAATAAACACAAGAGATGACATTATTAGTTCGCCTATGGGCACACATAATCATCTTCCGGACTTACCAAAAATCTGTGCAGATGCCGTGTTAGCAGATCTGAAGAAAACAGTTCGTCGTGATTCTAAATCTGTATCATCTATCTACCAGGACTTAGTTGGATCTTTAAGAGGAGATGAAACTGACCCAGTGATCATTGCTAAAATTTCAACTTTCTACAGTGTACGATCAGCTCTTTACTGATCCCGAGCAAAAACAAGGCCAGCTCTTCCAAAATCTCTTTCTGATATACTTCTACCAGAAATGTTCCAGAAAACAACAGCAGGGGACAACTTTCTTCTTTCTTCTGATGGCGAAGAAAAGAAAATAATGACCTTTGCGACCACAGCAAATCTTCAACTACTCAGTGAAGCGGCAGCATTATATTGTGATGGAACATTTGAGAAGTCGCCTAAACTCTTCTTCCAGTTATATTCAGTGCATGCTTTTGTTGACAATAAAATGTTCCCACTTGTGTATGGATTTCTACCAGACAAGCAGCAGTCAACTTACGTTAGATTCTTTGAACTTATCTCAAATAAATGTCAAGATGCAGGTGTGACCCTCCAGCCTTCTCAAATTTTTATGGATTTTCAAATTGCTGCTCAGAATGCTGCGCAGCTCATCTTTCCAACAACAACGATAAAGGGATGTTACTTCCACTACAGTCAAGCGATTTATCGCTTTGCATCAGACAAGTGCAGCCATAGAAATGAATACAAAGACGACACAGCAGTCAGAACATTAGTTTGACGAGCCATAGCTCTTCCATTTGTGGCAGTGCCAGAAGTCAGCGATGCATAGTTTGAAGTACTGAGTGCATGGGAAGAAGAATTAAATACTAAGGATGTTGACCAGCGAGTGGTAAAGTTCACAGACTATGTAACTTCATTCTGGGTTGAAGGAGTTAATCAAAATATATGGAATCATTCTGAGACAAATGGCCCAAGAACAACAAACCACGTGGAGGGATGGCATTCTAAATTGAAGAAAATAATCAACGGAAGTAATCCAAATTTGTACTCTGTTGTGAGTTGTATTCAACAGGAACAGGTTTACACAGAAGCAACAATACTTCAACTCCGTGCCGGTGGTAAAGTTTGCCCAAGACGAAAAAAGTACCGAAAAATTGAACATTTCATCCGGCATTACCAAAGAGAATACAGAGAAAGTAGAATGAACATTTTACAATTTTTAGATGCCGTGGCCAAGGCCAGTCCTTTTTGAGAGTATTTAATTAATGCCCATGTTTCATGCAATGTTTAATGTTCGTTATATGTAATTTTTTTGTAATTTTTTCTCATCTAAAATCCTGGGTAAAAGTGACCAGTAAAAGTAATTTTTTCTCATCTAAAAAACCGACTAAAATTCTGGGTAAAAGTGACCAGTAAAAGTAATTAGCACCTTTCACTAATCCCGATCTCGGTATGTTTATTTAAGCACATCAGCATAACGAGACGACACCATCCAATTGCCCACAATTGGCTGATTGTGGTGGCCGGTTCCGATCATCGTTTGAACACTGGATGTGAGCTATCAAGTTTAGCTATGTCCCGAGTAAAATGGTCACTATGGAGGCCATCTTTGTTTTTGTTTTTTCTTCAGTAACAATTCCTTTTGCACACCTTATGGTCTGTATCCTTTATTTGATCAATACAATGTACACAAGAAGATTCTGAGTGACATCCCAGTGTGAGCTATCGAGTTTCACCATCAGAGTTAAAAAACATTGCCATTGTTGGCCATTTTGTGTCTCACTGTTAAGTTCTTCGAGACATCTTATAGCCCTTATCCCTCAACCACTGATTTTTGAAATTTTGTATGCTTGTTAGGAACATCCTAAATGCAAGCTATCAAGTTTTGTTGTTTTTCTGAGAAGAATGGCTACCATGGCAGCCATCTTAGATTCCTGCTTGTAATTCAGTTGCTATACCTTTAGTGTCCTCAACAGATTTTTTTGCCTCATCTTATCAGTACAATATTTCATATGCAAATTCAGAGTTACTTGAAGATGTGATCTTTTGAAAATCTCAAATAACATGGCCACTAGTAGCCATCTTGTATTTTGCCATCAAATCCTTTAGCGCCCCATATAGTTTTTATTTCGGGTGATACTGCGTAAAATGTTTATGAATAACTAGAAAATAATGTGATTTTTTTCCCTCCAAAACATAGGTTATGCCCCCTCTATGGAATGAGCACGATGAACCTGTGCCAGCCAGGGGTCATAAAAGATGTTTTGGAGTCAAAAATTGAAAAAAATTTGTAGCTGGGTATAGCAGTTACCTTAGGTAAAGGTAAAAAAAATCTTGTTTCCTTGGTACCTCCCTCATCTTTAAATTCTGCAACAAAAATATAATTAAAATATTCCTATTTGATATTTAACTAGTCAAAATCTACACTGACTAAAGCCAATTTTTTTCAGACTTGAATGTGTAATAAATAAGATGGCAACTCTGGCATGTAAAAAAAAACCCTGTTAAATAACTGATGATTCCCAGGATAATAAGCTGTTTTCAGTAGCTTGGGATTAACTACTAACTCGCTGTGTATTTGAAAGATTTTTTTCACCACATCTAGTCATGGCTGCTGTGAAGCAGCCATGACTAGATTTGGTGAAAAATTCATCTAAATTTAACTCAAAAACTATTGTTGAAAAAATACATTCAGTTTGCAGGGGAAAACATTGATTAAATGGTCACTAATTGCCCTTATTTCAGTGGCAAGAGAAATTCTGTCCTGTGCAGGAATATTCGTTGGTAGCATGCAGGGAGTTAACTGGTTGAGGGCTAGATTATTTTTGGTGGTCTGAATTTGTTTTTCCAAAAATTGTTTTATTACAAATTATTGGAGAGTGCCCACATGCACTCTCCAATAATTTGTCACAAAACAAATTTATATAAACAAAATATTATTTGCATTTGACTGAATATGAAACATGAGCAAGGAAAATGTCGGCTTTTGCTCTGGTTCCTTCATTTTTCTGAAAGCCCTGATCTTGGCTTCTAGCACTCTACCAGTTAAAGAGATAAAAAATGTACTTCCTCTCTCCTTCTTCACCTAAAGATTCAGAAAAATAAATGCCTGAGAAACAATTGTTTTTTTTTTTTCTACATGTATCACTCTGCCTCACTGGAATAATTCAGTCAATTTGGTGAACAAAGGAATACATGTGTACCAATATTCATCTTTTGTTATTTTTCAGGAAGAATCATCAGGTCTCTATGAAGTAATACTTGGAGGTATTGTGTATGTTATCGGAGTGGTGTTTTTCAAGTGTGATGGTATTATACCATTTGCTCATGCCATCTGGCATTGTTTTGTATTTGTTGGAACGTCTTTCCAGTTTTATGCAGTATCTACTTATCTTCTAGGAGAGAAAACTATATCTACAAAATAGATTTATTTAT
Source organism: Pictodentalium vernedei (assembly GCA_031216915.1). NCBI lineage: Eukaryota > Metazoa > Mollusca > Scaphopoda > Dentaliida > Dentaliidae > Pictodentalium > Pictodentalium vernedei. The sequence continues at coordinate 528,130,841 of CM062297.1, read as the reverse complement.
TAACTCACAAATGGCTGTGAATGTCTGTTATTTTATGTGATTGTAAAATTGCTTATAAATGATTTTATTTTATTTAAAAAAAATTATTGTTTATTTAAAACAAACAAATGAAATTCATATTCATAATGCCAAAAGTACTTATTTTTTTCTTCTCTAAACTCAGTGATTAATACCCTTTTGCATCCTGCAGCATAACATTTGTTAAAGCCATGACAAAGTTTAAGTTGATATACTATCTTTGAATTTTTTTTTTTATAAAATACCATGTCAAACATGGGTGTAGCAGTTTGTAAAATCATTTTTTTTGTAGTATACCTCATCCATGACATTCATTTTAAGAAACAAGCGATTCCACAAACCTGAGCAAAAATTATTTTGCAAAAGATGAGTACAGAGGAATCTTCTAAATTTAATAGCTGTTTTATTAGACAAAACCCATGCTTCAAAGGCACTCTTACATAAGCACAAATCCTGGAGAATGGCGGCTCTTTCTTCCCCCCTGCCCCCCCCCCCCCCCCCACACACCTTCACCCCCATTCTTTATCTTATCAGGCAGTAATACTAATCCCAAGTACAATACAGTACAGTCGCTGTGGACTGGATGTAATCCACATGTGGGTAATGATGTACATGCATGCCTGGACATGTACCAGATAACAAAAATTCTCATCAGCAAGATTTTAATTAATGAAGCACTGGGTTGTACCCAGTGCTTCATTTATTAAATTTTTTATGATTATTCTTATAATTAGTGTTTGGAATCCAATATTATTGCGTCCGTGGAAATATTGCCCAACCATGGAAAGTGACCAGTCCATGGCATCCGTACTATAGCAAGCTTATCTTAATCGAAACTGTTGGATGCAAACCCGAAGTTGGGCCTAGATAGCCACATGATAAGCCGAGCTGCCAAGGGTGTCCAGTAAACTGATCTCTATACAACTTGATTGCTGGAACAATTGGTCACATATAAAAGCGTGGGGAGGGGGTGTAAATGGCAGTTGTTGCAATAAATAGTCCATGCTCAAAAACAAAAAAATATTTCTTGAAAGTTTTCATTTTTCTGATGCCTCCACATTTGTAGATCACTTTTTAACTGGTTGAGTGCTAGAACCCACTATCAGTACTTTAAAAAACAAGAGGGTACCAGAGCAAAAGCCAACATTTTCCTTGTTTAAGTTTCATACTAAATCAAACACAAATAATATTTTGTGTATATAAATTTTTTTTAGAAATTGTTGGAGAGTGCCACTCTCTAATAATTTATAATAATTTATAATAAAGTAAATTTTGAATAACAAATTCAGTCCACCAAAATAATCTAGCCCTCAACCAGTCAAAGAATATGCTTTGATGTCTGTGAAAAATGAAGAAGTTAATGATGAGCACATTTTTCGTGGCAATGCCAATTGAATATTTATAATATATTTGAGTCATTTATATTGACAAAAAACAATTGCCAACATTGGAAAGTTGATACTATGTTATCAGTTTTCATGCTAGGCTTTTGTTTGATGATGTGAAAGCTGTTATGCTGTGACAACAGACACAGCCAGGTTTGTCAAAAGTTTCGATGAATCCACTCAATCGAAACTGGTACAAATCCTTTTGGAGATTTGCAAATCTGTTACCTAATCCAAGACTATCTTGCTAAATATAAATAGTCAAGAATCTCTGTTATAAAGCTATTTGTGATAGATAATCATTATTAGAGGATACTACGGTAAGTTACGCATTAAATTGCAATTGATAAACTCTTCTGGAGAGCTTTTCTATTTATGCTAAAGTGAAAAACTATGATCAGAACCTGGGTAGTATAAGGGCAGTATTCCAAAGTAATCTTCCTGTGTTTGGTAATAAGAGTTGTCTTCCTGTGTTTGGTATACTGCACAATCAAAAGAGAAATAACTATTACTCAGTTCTGCTTTCTCCCAGGATTATGCATGTGTCATGACATCTATCCTAAACATAAGCAATATTGGGCCTTAAGGAAAGTGTGGAAACCAAGGAGCTTATCGCTAATTTGCACCCAGACTTTCATGGTAAAAAGAGCACACATCGAAAATGCGTGTTTGTCCTCACAGCTTGTTGGCTGTATCATTGCCAAATCCTTGTAGAGAACTTCAAGATTACTTGGACAGACTGATGTTCCCACCTTTGTTCAGAAGTTTCTTTGTAAATTTTCTGTTGTGATGGAGGAAGGGCATGCTTCAGAGCTAGAAACGAAATCAGGCTCTTTACACAATGCTTTGGCCATAGAAAGTTCTGCTGTATTTCGTTCTTCCGATGCCTCACCTGCCACACCTGGTTCCACTCTCTCCAGTGGGTGGAGTTGATTCATTAAAGCAATAGCAGTCTCTTTGGTTGCTTTCTTTGATCCGATATTGAAAATTGTAAAATTTGGTTGTGACTGTTGACTGAAGCATTCAGAGTTGTGCAAATAATGGTATACATCCAACAGACCTTCAGGTTTTCTTTCCGAGAACCGACATTCAACAGCCAAAAACATAGACTTGCTCAGGGTACCTTGACCTTTAGATAAAGTTTTCATCAGAAAGTGCTTAGAGGTGGGGAAGTGGGGAAAGAAAACAGATTGGGTGGTGATGGGAGAAGGATGTAAATGATACTGAGAATGTTGGAAAACTCTTTTCAAAATTAATGGAAAATTGGTGACCGGAGACCCATTATCGTGAATTTCAAAATAAATATTGAGGAATCAGTTACTTCTCCTACACTGTAAGTATACCTCCAGTGATTAAGTGTATTTTTCAAGTAGAGTTTCACCTTACTGGCATATTGCCATTGTGGTTACTGCGACAGGGTATTTTTCTCAATTTTAACTGTTTGAAACAAATGTGATACTTTTTTTTACTTTTATGTGCAGGTTTTGAGGTTTGTCTTTCTTTACTTCCAAGTGGCGACGTACCTTGTAGCATATTGCCATGGTTCCTATTTTATGTTAGGATGCTTCTTGGGGCTAGTATTATATTATTTAACCCTTTAGCTGCTTATTCACTTCAATTTTGGACTTTTGTGTGCAGGTTTTGTACTTTTGTGTGCAGGTTTTGATATTTTTTTAAAGTGGAGTTTTACCTCACTGGCATATTGCCATGGTGATTACTGTGACATTTTCAGGGTATTTTTTCTAAATTTTAACCCTTTGAAACAAATGTGATGCTTTTTTGACTTTTATGTGCAGGTTTTGAGGTTTGTCTTTCTTTTCTTCCAAGTGGATATTTTTCAAGTAGAGTTTCACCTTACTGGCATATTGCCATTGTGCTTACTGTGACAGGGTATTTTTCTCAATTTTAACCCCTTGAAACAAATGTGATACTTTTTTTTTACTTTTATGTGCAGGTTTTGAGGTTTGTCTTTCTTTTCTTCAAAGTGGAGACTTACCTTGTAGCATATTGCCATGGTTCCTATTATATGTTGGCATGCTTCTTAGGGGCTATTATTATATTATTTAACCCTTTAGCTGCTTATTTACTTCAATTTTGGACATTTGTGTGCAGGTTTTGGACTTTTGTGTGCAGGTTTTGATATTTTTATACTGTACCAATGACCCAGACTTAGCTGGTGCTAACTCTAAAATATTTAGGGCCAAACACAAATTTTGCCCCCCAATCCCCAAAATTTGCATGCAAAACCAAAAATTAGAAGTCCTATCTGGCCCTCCATACATTTTACCTTTCGCACATGCTCAGACTCCAGGAAGTCACCGAATCTGGCGCCAATAAATCATTCTTTGTTTGGCCCTTCAATCATTAACATCTCACTAATATCTGTGCTTATCATCTCAGTTAAAATGATGCCAGACACAAAATCATGAAAGAAATGGTGGATCTAAGGATGAAATAAGAGGATGAGAGGAAGAAACAGTGGAAGGATGTGTTCAGGGCTGTAACTTAAAATTTTTATGTAAAATTATTTCATGTTCCCTAATTTCGGGACATGGGCCTGATGTTTTCATTCTTGCTATGAAATTTCCATGGTTTGTTCAGTGTTTCCTCTCTCCCTTTCCTTGATACTCCCCTTGCTATTCTCCCATGCTTTTTGCATAATTTTTGTAATTCTTTTACTGAAATTTCTTGGGAGTTTTTGACATAGTAACAGAATGTTTATTCTGTTTTTCCCCATGGTTACGTCCTCACCCTAGGGGTGGTTAGGCGCTTTTGTCATGCATCTACCATCCGATGTACTACAGTTTCTTCTGTGGAAGTTTCTGTTTTACATCGGATAGTGTTTAAAATTGGTTACTGATTTCGGGCCATATTTTCAGTGTCTGGAGTCTTGTTTCCGGTTTTTGTTCACTTTTGTTTACGTTGACAACGGTTTCTTCTGACAGTGATTCCTTGTCTTCTATTTCGTTCTGTTCATAGCCAGATACATTAATATTTTCCGTCAGTGTAGCATTAATTTTTAGATATGTTTTAAAATTTTTGTCCACACTTAGGCTTTTTGGGGATCCATTTGGGCTCATCGTTCCCTTTGGGAACTTGGGCTCATTTTGAAATTTTTTCGAAAAAATTTTTCTTCTGAATTATTTTTAGCTGCCTATTTATTTAATTTTGGACTTTTGTGTGCAGGTTTTGTACTTTTGTGTGCAGGTTTTGATATTTTTTTTAAGTGGAGTTTTACCTCACTGGCATATTGCCATGGTGGTTATTGTAACATTTTCAGGGTATTTTTCTAAATTTTAACCCTTTGAAACAAATGTGATACTTTTTTGACTTTTATGTGCAGGTATTGAGATGTTTCTTTCTTTTCTTCCAAGTGGATATTTTTCAGGTAGGGTTTCACCTTTCTGGTATATTGCCATGGTGGTTACTGTTACATTATCAGGGTATTTTTCTCAATTTAAACCCATTGAAACATAGAGGATATTCACGAAAATTTGATGAATACCAAAAATATCTCGTGAGTGGCTACAAAGAAATATGAGGATCTTCACGAGCGACGCAGTCGCGAGTGAAGATCCTCATATTTCTTGTAGCCACGAACGAGATATTTTCGGTATTCATCAAATTTTCGTGAATTTTCTTTTTATTTAATGCTCTACGACTACAAACTCTCCAATTTGTGGCCTTTATTTGCCATTAAGGCGCAAAATTTATGTGCCGAACCGGTGTCCATACAAAAATTACAACAACCAAACTCCAACCATTGGAATGTGTGAATATCCGCACAAAAAGTAGTCCCGTCTTATTTCTCCCCTAACTTTACGATTTACCAAGGCTGGCGAATTGAAATAATCGCAATGTGTTTCGAAGAAATAGAACAATAACAAAAAACACCACTTTCTTATTTTCAATAACAAGACACGTCATTTTATTTTTTTTGAACTCAATGCACTGAAGACGTGTGAAGTTGAACTGAAGAAATTTGAAAGTGATTTCGGCTTTTCGCTGGAAGGTGAATGAGAAAGTAAAACTTTGAAACCGCTGATTTAATGAATTGATTTAGTCACTGTCACTATCAATTATTCGAATTCGTTTGTATTTGGGACTCTGGAATTCATTACTGATGTGCTGACTCGTTTAAAGTACATGTGATTCGTCATCCGAACCTACGATGAAATATCGATTTCTAAATATCATTTTGATATTTCGTTTTGCCGACCGACAGGGGAATATGACTTAATTTTTCAGCGTGAATTGATGCCTGAACATTAAATAAAAATGTGATACTTTTTTTTTTACTTTTTGAGGTTTGTCTTTCTTTTCTTCAAAGTGGAGACTTACCTTGTAGCATATTGCCATGGTTCCTATTTTATGTTAGCATGCTTCTTAGGGGTTATTATTATATTATTTAACCCTTTAGCTGCTTATTTTCTTTAATTTTGGACATTTGTGTGCAGGTTTTGAACTTTTTTTTTTACTCTAACTACCCCTTTACATTGGCCACCTGTGGTGAGCCACGGGTACTGATACCTCCTCTAGTTATGATAAGAATCTATTCTTGTCTCTTTAAGCTGGGGTCTAATGTGCCATCACCAGCAGAAAGAGTACGAGAGGTTGTCCCAGACTCAAATAGTCTATTTGGACTCATAGTAGGTATAGATATACCTAAGTCTTTGATGGTAACCTTTCATTATTGTAGAATTATACTACAAGAAAGCATCTGTTCTCGACTCTTTAAGTTGTGGTCTAATCAACTACAGCCAACAAAAGAGTAGGAGAGTTTGTCCTAGACTCAATTCGCTTGTAGGCTCATAGCGAAGGTATAGGCATCTCTCCTATACATAATTCTTTAGGTTTGTCTATACTATCACTTGGTTAGGGGTCTCTTGTCAGACTGAGTTACTGATTAGACTCCCCTGAGCCGGTGGTTCGAGGCTCTTATAGAACTCGGTCCGGCCGATTTTGACTGGAAGTGGATAATTACGTTATTTATGATTATCTTTCAGTCGAAAAGTGAACGTTTGGCAATTGTAGCAAGTCTAGTTCTTTAGATTGGGATTTATGATAGGATACATGTATCCCACTATTCATTTGGCTGGTTCATCTGTTGTTTCACAGAGCGAATTAACCAGCTGTTTGGCTCGCTTTTATCTGTTATCTGACGCATTAACAGCGATAGTTGTTATTGTGCTGGATGGAGTGGTGTGAAGTGGCTTGGAATGTTATTTCAATGGGTCGCTTACACACATGTCTACTCCAGTTATTAACTGGAGTGGTAGACGTTTTTCCCTTTTGACCTGTTTTGTTTTAGAGAATCTTTTAACATAAGGTCAAGTTTGGGCATATATTACGGTTTTCTCTATTATTTCGGACGTGAGTTCATATATTGCGTTACTATCCTGAGTCTGAGGGTCTCTATATGCACATCAGAGTTTAACAGAAAAAAAGTATGCTTCTGTTCTTATTATTTTTCAATAGAAGGGACATTTATGTTCATTCTATTGTTAAATAAGTCAGTTAGCTATTCGTACTGCTTGGGTTATTTATCCTCCAATTAGTAGTCTATGCTTAAGATTTCAGCTCATAAGTAAGTGCTGGCTATATCTTGCACTTATTCTAACTGTTTGGCTATTATATGATCTTATGTGAGATCTCTTCAGGATAGTTAAGTTTTCGGCGCATGAGAATAATAGTTTCCATTATTTGTGTCGCTAGTATAAGGCTTTTGAGTGCATACATTGACGCTCAGCCGTTTTCATGGGAATGAATGATAGGATATGTGTATCCTTCAATTCATTTGTTTCTATTGATTTCATTGAGGTTATGGGGTCTGCTTTTGAGCATTCACCAGAAGCTTTCCCATTAGAAGGTTTTCTTCTTTAAGGGAAATTTTATTCTACATGTCATTCTCCGCTTTCAGTGGCATTACGGAGTATTCAGACGTGAGGTAGATTTATGATCTCTATATTATTGCTGTCTGTGTCAGCAATGATTAAGTAATGTGGGTGAGGAGGTTTCGAAATATAACGGAATCCCCCCCACACACACTCACGCTGTCACATATTGTAAATTTTTTTTAATACATACATACTTTGCATCTGGGTCATGTTGGATGGCACCATCATACGCATACATGCAGTTCTGTTGCATTTGTTTCCAGTATTTAATTTCTGATTTGGAGTCAGTTTTTCATACCTACCTCCATTTCTAGATCCTGGTCTCTATTTTGTCGGTTCTCTAATCGCATATTCTCATGCGTTTATAGTTGTAGATATCTAATAGTACATGTTGGAGAGTGTTTTTACTGGATTTAATATTCAGAGGCCTCCTGTGAATGATCTTGAAGCGTGTTTTCTCTGCAGAGATTGTTCATCTTATCCCGCCTTTGTATGTTATATTTGATTTTTCACTGATTTTGTCGTACCTGTATATGGCATCTGCAGTGCAGATTTTTTAGCGGATAATGTTATTTACTAAAATCATCGCTATAGCCTTGGCTTGTGAAGTGGCATTAAGCACCATTTATTATTCATGAATTAATTTTTTTTGAGTGCCTGATCGATATTTTTATATCGTTCTGGGTACTGCTTATTCTAGAGCTATCCCCTCCTTCTTTTGAAGCTATGTTCAAAAAAAGGGGGGGGGGGGGTGTCATTTTGTCCACTTCTCTGCCTTCTGGGGTATTTAACTATTGAGGAAGCTGTCTTATCCATACTATGTTCGGTGATCAGCTGCAATATTATTGTGTGGCATAGGTTTATGGGAAATGTTTCTCATTCTCAGTGTGCCTTAATTATTTTTAGGGTCTAGACCAGACTAGTCTCTAAAATTGTTTATTTGTTACATCTTAATTAACATGATTTTATGCTTAGATTTCGAATGTACATAATTGATACATATTAGGTTATGTCTCTTCTATTATGGTATTAAGAGACAAACATGTAGTTCTTATTTCTTCATCATGGATTGAAGGATTTGATCTATGTTGATCTACTATTTCCGAAGTTCTAGGCCCTCCGCCTTTTTACGATTCAGCTAAGTCTGGGTCATTGGTACAGTATAAAAATGTGAAAAAATTTATAGTAATTTATATATTTTTTATACTTACCAATGACCCAGACGGGAATGGCCCTCCCATGGGTGCGCAGTTCTGGGCACTCATACCTCCCCTCTGAATTATTATAATCTTTTTATACAAAGAATGATTTATTGGCGCCAGATTCGGTGACTTCCTGGAGTCTGCGCATGTGCGGAACGTAAAATGTATGGAGGGCCAGATAGGACTTCTAATTTTCGGTTTTGCATGCAAATTTTGAGGATTGGGGGGCAAAATTTGTGTTTGGCCCTAAATATTTTAGAGTTAGCACCAGCTAAGTCTGGGTCATTGGTAAGTATAAAAAATATATAAATTACTATAAATTTTTTAACATTTTTTTTAAGTGGAGTTTTACCTCACTGGCATATTGCCATGGTGGTTACTGTAACATTTTCAGGGTATTTTTCTAAATTTTAACCCTTTGAAACAAATGTGATACCTTTTTGACTTTTATGTGCAGGTTTTGAGGTTTTTCTTTCTTTTCTTCCAAGTGGATATTTTTCAGGTAGAGTTTCACCTTACTGGCATATTGCCATGGTGGTTACTGTGACATTATCAGGGTATTTTTCTCAATTTTAACCCATTGAAACAAATGTGATGCTTTTTTTTTACTTTTATGTGCAGGTTTTGAGCTTTGTCTTTCTTTTCTTCAAAGTGGAGACTTACCTTGTATCATATTGCCATGGTTCCTATTTTATGTTAGCATGCTTCTGAGGGGTTATTATTATATTATTTAACCCTTTAGCTGCTTATTTACTTTAATTTTGGACTTTTGTGTGTAGGTTTTGAACGTTTTTTTTTTTTACTCCAGCCACCCCTTTACATTGGCCACCTGTTGCTGAGCCATGGGGTACTGATACCCCCACTAGTTTCAACAGAGTTACAGTCTTTACCTTGTTTTTGATTCATTTATGCTTCATCGGTCCAGCACTGAAGTGGGGGTATAAATTGCCTTCAGAAATAGCTCATGTTTCTTAAGTGATCAGTATATTTTTATACTGTACCAATGACCCAGACATAGCTGGTGCTAACTCTTAAAATATAGGGCCAAACACAAATTTTGCCCCCCAATCCCCAAAATTTGCATCTAAAACCAAAGAAAACATGTCCTGAAAGGCCCTCCACACTTCGCCTCTACTGTGCATGCGCAGTGTCAAGGACGTTCCGAAATTGGCGCCATTAATCATTCTAAGTTTGGCCCTTTATCAGTTAACATCTGACTGATCTTTGTGCTTGTAAATCTCAGTTTAAATGATGCCAGACACATAAATATTAGTGAAATGGTGATTCTAAGGAGGATAGAGAAGGAGGAGAGGAAAAAATGTGTGACAGAATATTATCAGGGCTGTAACTTAAAATTTTTTAATGAAATTATGTTAAGTTACCTATTTTCGAGGCAGCAGCCATTTTGTTGTCATTCTGATTATTTAGTTACACTGTTTTTTAAGTGTTTTCCTCTCTCCCTGTCCTTTAAGTCCCCCCTTGCTATTCTCCCATGCTTTTGGCATAGTTTTTGTAATTATTATTACTAAATTTTCTTGGGAGTTTTAGCTGAATAACAGAATGAATTCTGTTCTTTTCCCCATGTTTACGTCTTCACCTACGGGTGGTTAGGCATTGTGTTCTGCATCTACCATCTGATGTTCTGCAGTTTCTTCCCTGGAAGTCTCTGTTTTGCATCAGATAGTGTGTTTTTGGTAACTGATTTCGGGCCTGGGTGCCTGGAGTCTTATTTTAGTGTTTTTACACTTATTGTTTACATTTACAACAGCCCTCTGTGTGAGGGGGGATTTCTGGAAAATAATATCTTGATGTTATTTTAATCATAACTAGATACATTATTATTGTTCGTAAGTGTTGAATAAATTGTTTAAAATATTTTAAAAATTTTTGTCCACACTTAGGCTTGGGATCCATTGGGGCTCAACGTTACTTTTCAGAAACTTGGGCTGTTCTGAAAAAATATTTTTTCAAAATATTTTGATTTCAATTATTTTTTCTATATTAATGGATCATATTATTATTATGTATTTTGATTGCCAGGGGTTAGTGCGAGTACCAGGACTTGTTTTCTTTTCACATTGAAAGGATATTGATCAATTGTAATAAGAGGAAGTCTTCCTCTGACTTTATAATCATTCTATATGTGGTCAGTGTACTCGCATTAACTCCTGTTCTGTATCGTATGATTTCGATGACAATATGGGAAGCGTATGTCACGGTATGTTATTGGGGAATTGGACACTCCGGTCCTTTCCCCGCAGGGTCACTCTACTTTATCAATTTCTATTTCAGACGATCAAGATTAGGGTGATGTATCTGTGATGTCTTCCAACAGTGTGCCTCCGTCGTCACAATTAATGAAGGGCTAGCGGAAAAGTGCTCATATAAATACGCCAATTGCCTAAGAGGACCCTAGTAGGTTCGACGGCCTTTGACGTCCGCTAGCTCACCCGGTGTAGCGTCCATTCACCGAATGGTTCGGCAGCCGGGTTCGTCCGTTGCGGTCTAGAAGGAATTTTGGGGTGATGCGAGCACTATAAATCAACCTAATGCACACCCAGTGACGGCGGATCGGAGGGAGAACGGAGGAAGCCTTTTAGTCCGGTTCATAGCTCGTTCCGGTCCATCCGGACGGCAAGCGAGAGAGGCCCCTCTCTCGTTCAACAACATCTGGCCCCAGATGTTGTGGTACAAATGTTTCGCATTCAGAGCATACGTCCGTCGCTCGGGACGCTCCGACATATAGTCAGTCCGGAGTAGACTGTCAATAAGGCTTCCTCATTCTCATAGTTGCGCACACGACCGCTCTTGGCTACGTGACCACGGATATCCAGTCAGCTTCACCAGTCAGAGATTCATCGGCGACCAGGTCACACCATCTGGTAGCCAGGGACACGAGGCCTGCAGACTCCGGACGTTCACATAGGAAGTGTGCGGGAGTCAACGTACACGGAGCTTCCGGCGGCAATGCATCGTAAGACCGCTACTGCACAGGCCTCGGGAACGGACGTGCTTTCCTAAATAGCACAGTTTATTGCAGCATCCCAGCATCAACTGAATCTGTCGCATATTTTTTATCCGACGATGCTGGGTCGGGACGCTCCGCGGAAGCGGGTACGGACGTCCGAAAATTTCATCCGGTCCGACGGGATACCGAAAGGGATTTGGAGGATTTCGAGCTTTCCCTTTCGGAACAACATATGCTGTTGTGTATGTCATCTGACTTGGTCTTCTACAGCTTCTTTCGTCGGACCAGAATGCTGCGATGCCGGATAAGAAACTGATAGCGTCGGTGGACTTAGAAATTTTTGGTTCGGTTCAGGGACATCGTCCCTCAGTTCCGACATAGTCCAATAATGTCACACAAACTTTCGAATTATTGAACGACGCTATATATATTATTATTTTATGCTTGCTATAACCAAGCATTTCTGGTTTCTTGTTCGCAAAGTTACGTAGATGTCTTTCAAAAGTGTGCCTCTGTCGTCATAGTTAATGAAGAGCTCGCGGCAATAAGTGCTCATGGAACATGTCTATCGCCTACGGAGTGACATTCGCTAGCTCACCCGGTGTAGCATACATTCATCGAATGGTTCGGCTGCCGGGTTCGTCCGTTGCGGTCTAGGAAGGAGATTTGAGTGATGCGAGCACTTTAATTACTGTAGTACTCACCCACTGACGGCAGATTGAGGACAGATCGGAGGAAGCCTGTTAGTCCGGTTCCTGGCTTGTCCAGGTCCGTCCGGGCTGTGAGCATACGTATGTGTTGGCTTGTCCAGATCTCTGAGCTAATGTTGTTAACGCTCTATTGATCTATAGGACGGAAAAATTTCGGCGCTGTTGTTTCAGCAGGTATTGCTAAGATAAACAACCACAATACATTTCTGTTGATAGCATCTCTATCTTCACAGAGATCATGGGTAATTTCCTCTCTTGTCTACTGTGGGTTTTAACGTGAAATCTTCCTCAATGTGAGGATCTTTTTTCACTGGGTAAATCGTGTCATCTTTATCACAACCCGCAAGGTCGCAACCTTCATGTATTCCGTTGTGTGGTCCGTATTGCATTGTAAGCATTGTACTGGACGAGCTTTGGACGCGATTTCTTACTATAGGAGATCCTCTTCTTCGCTATTCTATGCGGCTAAAGTGGAGGCTCTTCCGTCGTTGGTGTAGGGATCATTATGTTCATATTGTTGATCCCTTCATACTACTCATTGCAATTTTTTAGTATACTTGTTTCACAAGATCTACTGCAGCCTGTTATTATTAAGGTTATAGGTTTATGTTACCTCATACCTATGCACTCTACGATAGTTTACAATGGAGTCTTATGTCTCTTTATCTAAGTCAGTTAGTAACTTTTTGATAAATAGACTTAGAATCTTTAGATTAAATTCCTATATGGATTTTAACTTCGGTTCTTATTTACCTAAGTAATCATTTGAGCCTCTGGAAACAGTAGTTTTCAAATTCTGACCTTTTAGACAGTAATTCTGTTGGTTTCTCTTTTACTGTAGAGTCAGTGAGTTTCATGCACTATCGATGGATGATTTTCACTTTTGTAGTTTCGGAATCACTACTTCCGTTACTATTTAGGTTGGATTTTTGCATAAGAGTTAGGCTCCTAATATCCGGAACCTATTGTTTTTAAGGTCCTTCCCTCTTCGTGCGGGCATAGGCCTTTACTCTTTCCGGGTAGAGTTTATGTATTTATAAACAGATATCTGTTTATTACTTTGGGCGTAAGCTTCTTCTGTCTTTGATGCCTAGTAGAAGGACGTTACGCTCCATTCTATTGTTAATGGATTCTATTAACTATCGGTACTGCTTATGGTATATCATTGACTTAGCAGTTGTGCTTAAGATTTCGGCTCATGAAGTAAGAGTTCTTCTACATCTTGGGCTTACATTAATAGTGTCGCTATTATAGATTTTTGAAGGCCGCTCATTGCGCTCAGCCATCCACATTCATGAATTTTTATCTCAGAAATATCGAGTCCATTTCTGGAGGCCTCTATTGTTAGGTCTATTATCTACTGCTCAGAATGTCATTCACTTAACAGTTGCTACTATAGCTAGGTAGGCTGTCTGTTTCGGCAGTGTCTCCGTTCTGCTGCCCTCTTCGCTCTGGGCTATTTGACCCAGGGCAAGAAAAAGGTGGGGGGGGGGGGGGGGAGGGTGTTCCCTTGGGTCACCTGTTTTACTATGAAAACAAGGGGATACCTCCTCTGGAGTTAGTAATTCTGAGCTGTTATTGGGATGGTTGTTTAGTGAGAAGTTTAGGTTTTTAAAATTCATTCAAGTCTTAGTTTTCAAAGTATAGCTTTTGATTATTGCATATGTCAACGGACATGATTATGCAATCCTCAGACACTTTTAGGAGTATAAGAGTCTCTATTCTCTAGACTTACTTTATTTATTGGCTTACTTTAAAAATTATTAGTATAAGGATTATATTGGATATTAATAGAGTACATGGATGTATGAAGCTCAATTTTGGAAGGTGTTGTATCTTTCTAATTTATCATAAATAAGAAAGATACATGTAAGGCCTATTATTTCTTTTTCCCTACAGGGGATGACTCTATTTTATATTATTGAGCGTATTCCATTTTGCTCTATGTCCTGGGCCCTCCAGCCTTTTTACTATTCAGCTATGTCTGGGTCATTGGTACAGTATAAAAATGTTAAAAAATTTATAGTAATTTCTATATTTTTTATACTTACCAATGACCCAGACGGGGATGGCCCTCCCAGGAGTTGGGAACTCTTGCCTCCCCTCTGAGTACATAGCACTTACCAGGCACTGGTTTTTAGAATGATTAATGGCGCCAATTTCGGAACGTCCTTGACACTGCGCATGCGCAGTAGAGGCGAAGTGTGGAGGGCCTTTCAGGACATGTTTTCTTTGGTTTTAGATGCAAATTTTGGGGATTGGGGGGCAAAATTTGTGTTTGGCCCTATATTTTAAGAGTTAGCACCAGCTATGTCTGGGTCATTGGTAAGTATAAAAAATATAGAAATTACTATAAATTTTTTAACTTTTCAGTTTAGATGTAATCATTAAAAAATTTTTTGTGATCAGAATCCAAAAGATGACAAATTTATTTAAACATTTGAAAATCAAAGTTGTAACTTGTACTTAATTTTCAGCCTAGGAAGTACAACATCCCAAGATTGATGTCTTTCACTGCCTTGGACTTTTTTTTTACCATCAACATCTTGCATAGTGAGGACCTATTCTGGAAAAAGTGCTCTCATCACTTGTTTAAGTGATATTGGAGACATTTTTGTTATCTAATAAATTGGGCAAATATAAAAATATACAAAAATTGTCATTCAAATTTTTTTTCTCTCTTTCACACTTTAGCTTATAACCCATCATTGCATGAGCTTATTCCATGAAGTGTCATAAGCTATGGTTTGGAAGAAAAATGAATAATATTGTGGTTCTTCATAAAAATAATTGACACTGTCATCTCAAACTGGCATTAGGTAAATGTTCTCTATAAACCGAATCAATCGTTTCATTGTGGATTTCTTGAATAATATTCTTTTGTATTTTCTTACCAGTGTGAATCATAGGAAGTGTAGAAGCACCTGTAATCCCATTCAGTCTTTTTTTCTACTCTGTTTATCAGTATAATAGGGGTAGTAACCAACTCCTTGATTCTATATCCTCCAAAGAGGGCAGCATAGGTACAAACAATTGATTGAATCTGACTATATACCTCTGTTGTGGGTATGAAATAGTCACAGATGCAGGAAACGACCATAATCTTTTACCCCTTTACCCAATGTAATAGGCTATTCACAAAATCAAAATTGTTTGTCTCAAAAACATAGCTTATGACCCCTCATTGGAATGAGCTCATTCCAATGAGGGGTCATATGCTATGTTTTTGATGCAAAAATGAAAAAAAAATTAACTATTCAAGAATTTTGTTTGCAAGTGTTGTTTTTCATTTGTGTTAGGCAAAGGGTTAACCAGCTGACAACTGCCAAACAATTTTTAAATGAACTAAATGTTTTCATTTTTAACCTCAAATTGACAAAATGAATCCTGACCCCACATTGGAATGAGTTCAACAGGTTCATTCCAATGAGGGGTCATAGGCTGTTTTTGATACAAAAATTGAATAAATAAAAAAAATTGCATATGGTTTTTGCTATTATGATATGTAAAGGATTAACTGGTAGAGTGCTGAATTACTTTTAGTCCTCAAAATGCAGTAGAACCCTTCTTAATTTTGGATATCTCTTTACTGATAACTCTGTTAATTGAATATAATTTCCCAACACAAAACCATTTACCATACTTCCAGTACAAATTTGACCTGTTAATTGAATATAGGTTATAGAGTAAACTCCTGTTAATTGAATAAAAAATCTTGTAACCTGTCGAGAAATTACCCTGAATCTCCTCAATTTTCCTTTGTTTATAGACCTATTTGGCCGCAGTTCATCCAATACAGGCATTCAATCTATTATATCTTGTTTGACAGAGCTCATGGTGCAGAATATAGGAAAGTGACACAATCCCTGTTAATTGAATACTCTTGTTAAATGAATAATTTTCATTGGCAAAGTGGCTATTCAGTTAACAGGGTTCCTCTGTATTTCTGCACAGTGGCTAATCGTGATCACAACATGGAGATAAAGTCAAGTTAAATCTTATCGTTTATACTCATGATGCCCATTGTAGGGGACTTCCTCCCCAAGCATTGGTGATTAGGTCCTCTTTTACTAGTACCTGTTAAACACCAGTAAGCATCAACTTTTTATTGTATTAACTAGGGCCCTGTGAAGCTTTGAGATTCTATTTCATATCTTAAGTTCGATTCGAAATCAGCTACATGATTCGTTTCCATTCAAATTTTTCACTGGAATATAATTTAGTATCAGCTGTGTCACAAACATATAGTTCAGTTGGAAACTGTACATAAATAATATTGAAAATAAAGACTGAGTGTAACCGATATCTTACCATAAACAGCATCTGCATCCAATGCCACCAGCCATGCTACTTCAAGTCTCACTAGTCACTACCACTGTTAAAAGCAAATTTAAAATTTCCAGGCAGTGTCAATGATGAGCTGTTCCTAGTGGCTAGCCCTGCATTGTGCCTTGTCCTGATAATTCTCGCACCCGTTTCTGTTTTTGAACTATAATTCTTACTGGGTAATATTACCACTACAACACCAAGGCTTGGCTTTGACGAAGGCATGCCTTGATGATGCATTTGGAATATTTTATCAGTTGGAACTTGAGTTATCACAGTCGGAACAAATCAGGTTTACAGAAGATTTTGTGAGAATTCTCCCACAAATGGAGACTTTTCCAATTATGTGAATTAAAAAGTCTGATGTACATGTAGGTTTACAGTGACTTTTTATCAAACAAATCAGTCAAATTTAAGACATGAAAACATTCATTTTTTTTTAGCTCAGGTGGAACTTTTCTGAGCTCCGTCCATAATCCATTCGGTGTTAATGTTACATTATCGACTTCTCCTGAGAAACAACTGGGCCAAATTGAACTAAATCTGGTGTGCATGTTCTTTATCATATGGCAGTTCAATTTTGTTCAAATAAAGTTGCCACACCCACAGGGGGCACCACAAGAGGCATAACTCTGATAGTACCAATATATTTGAATTTTTTTTTTTTAAAAATCTTCTCCAGAACCATCTATTAGAATCTTTGGATATTTGGATATAACATCTCTAGGTGATTCAGATTCAAGTTTGTTCAAATCAAGTCCCTCGGTTAATATTTGGGCTCCTTATGGGAGCCCAAATTTTAACCGTGCAATATGTGAAAATTTCTTTTTCATATACACTGGTCAGAATGCTTTCATATTTGGTATACAACATTTCTTGGAGTGGGGTGTGGGTGGTGTGGAGTAGATTCAAGTTTGTTCAAATCGGGTCCCTGGGTTAATATTTGTGTTCTCTATTGGAGCCCAATGTTTAGCTTTGTGCAATGTGAGGAAGTTTCTTTACAAATAATCTTCTTCAGATCCACCAGTCAGAATTTTTTTCGTATTTGGTATACAACATCTCAAGGTGGGTCAGATTCAAGTTTGTTCAAATCGAGTCCCTTTTCAAGCCTGAATTTCAACTTTGTGCAATATGAGGAAATTTCTCTAAAAATCTTTTTCTTCAGATCCACCAGTCAGAATCTTTTCATATTTGTGATACAACATCTCTTGGGGGTTAGATTCAAGTTTGTTCAAATCGGGTCTGTGGGTTAATAGTTGGGCTCTCTTTTGAGGATGGGGGAGTTGCTGTGACTGCAGTGACATAACAACCTTTGGAGGTTTTGTGGTGCTTGTCTGCAGCTGATAGAATTGGAAACTGTCAGGAAGACCTATGATAATAATCATCTGACATGGACGCTAGAGTTATGAATAATTTCATGACTTCATTGCTCTGTAGTGTTGATGAACCATGACTAACTGAATGTGATCCAAAATACTTCTTTGAACCACTTTGTCAAGTGAGCGATTAAGGCCCCTTGGGGGTCTCTTGTTTAAATACCAAACTAATAACCTTTGATTTGAATGAGCTTCTACAGCTTACAGGGATTTCTTTGGGTGTCTGCAGGGGCTGAATATGGGACTCTTTCCCAATGGCATTTTGGCATGATTTTTCCCAATTCAAGCCAAAATGTCCCACTGTGAGTTCTCGTTCAAATAAAAATTTAATTCCTCTTGAACTCTTGAAGGCCTGATTTTGACTTTAGTCACTTTTTACTGTACCAAAAGACCGCGGTGGCTCAGTGGTAGACTGTAGGACTTATTTGCTAGAGGTCCCAAGTTCGATCCCCATCCGGGATGACCCACGTTGTGTCCTTGGGCAAGGCACTTTATCTCGATTGCCTACATGGGGGCATGATGACGCCGTGTACTAAGGCATACTGCACATTGATGGTACACATGTCTTCAACCGCTGTAACCCTGCTTGCACAGAGCTTGAACAGAGAATGTTGAGGAGCTGACAGTTGCTCGTCAATGCTCAGTTGTTCTCTCCAGGTACTCTGGCTTCCTCCTCCCGTAAAACTGTCATGGTCATGATTAGCCATTGTGCATAAGTATGTGACCTTAAGCACCAATAAATAAATAAATACTGCAACAAAACAGGTGCCTCAACAGGCAGTTTTTAGCTACATTTGCAAGTTACATCCCAAGAATCTTGTCATTTGTTTCTAAGCAAGTCTTGCCTGCTGTATAGGTAGCCAAGACTTGCCTAGACACAGCTAAAATGCCACAGAAGGTAGGCAGTTGAAGTGTAGCAAAATCCGTAAATATTTTCATTATTTAATGGAATAAGAACTATTTATTACTTTCCAAAGAGTGATTTACTGGGATTTTCTGGGTTTGATTATAAACGATAACTTCACAAGTGAATTATGCAATCAACAATTGGGCCATGTATCCGTGCTTGCAAATGCAGATGCTTTGCCGTAGGTGTAATGGGGACTTTTTGTTTTTTTTAACCCTTTACCTAACATGAAAAGCAGACGACACTTGCCACAAAAATTCTTGAATAACTATTATTTTCCTTTTTGTCTCAAAAACATAGGTTGTGACCCCTCATTGGAACGAGCTCGACGAGGGTTCATAACCTATGTTTTAGAGACAAAAAATGAAAAAATAATGAAAATTAATTGGCAATTTTTGAGAATAGTGCTCGCCGGGTTTGCCTGTTACGTTAGGTAAAGGGTTATATAATATTATTATCATTAATAATGAAAAGTAATAAACAGAGTAATCGCTTGACATGACTGGTTACGTGAAATAATTCATTTGAGGTGAGGGACTATATTGTAAAACACTCGTGCGCATTCGCGCACTCGCGTTTGTACAACGTCCTTCACCTCTCATGAATTATTTCACGTAACTAGTCCAGCCAAGCGATTACTCTCAATTTATTTAATTGAGACTACAGAGACTGATCACTATTTCATTATTCGGTGGAAGTAGTCACCTACCTTCCCCCTTCCCCTTAGTGAAGCCTGATAACAATTCAGTCTGCACACTATTCATGAAAATTACAATTGTAATTTAAAATTCTTTCAATTTTTGTTTCAATGACATAAGTTATTGCGATGAATTGATGGTAACATGGAATTGAGGTTTGCTGCTTGGAGTTTAAGGCAACTGAGATGCTTCGAATCTTGGTTAAAGATAAGCTCCGAGCCACAAACTTCAGACCATGTTGCCGTCAATTCATCACAATAGCATATATGTTCCAATAAGACCCTACACATAGTCCCAAATCCACATCATGAAATGAACAAGGCAACTTTTAACGATAACAAGTTTAGCAAATAAACCTCTCATGTACTCACTCCATCTTAGTACAAATCATAAACTGATTTGTAATTTAAACAACACTTTTTCTGGAACATCGTCTTCTGCATGTGTGAAAAATCTAGAAAAATGAAGCGGTTTACAAGTCACTCCGTTCATGGAATAATTGCAAAGTGAGCAACCTCATTTCAAATATTTCACGTGGTTATGTCAGATCGTAACATATGATACAGAGCCGTAAACCTAGAAAAAACTTAGCGAAGTCTCGTCCAATCAGAGGGCGAGGATTTTAGTCTTATTGGAACATAGCTAATTTTTTGCCTTGAAAACAAGCTCATTGATATCATTCCAATGAAGGATCATAAGCTATGACAAAAAATGGAAACATTCTTGTTACTGGTATTCCAGACATTTTCTTGACAAATGATGTGTTCTTCATTTTAGGTACAGGGTTAAGTTTTGTGTTACTTATCACAATTTCATTGTCATTTTCTTATATTTTTCAGAAATTGTTTTCCTATATTTGGATTTTTGTCCAATTAAATTCAACCCTTGTGTTAGCATATATTCATGTTGGTGTTATAAGTTTGATTTTAGTTTTGCTTTTGCAGATTAACTTACTATTGAAAACTTCTCTTGGATACATCCTTCACAATTTCTCCATGAAACTCCAGGAAGTGGATCTGTGATTGTTTACTGTGGTAAGAAGTTGTTTTTTACTGGTAAAGTGGGACTCAGTAAACAATATTTGGGGTGGAAATCCCCTGACATGGGTGGCATAGGAATAATTCATTGGTTGTTTAATACCTTAACTTCATATCTGTTTTGTTCTTCCTTCTGATATAGCCATAGATGATGAAAGGGGCCTTAACTTTTCGAGTGCAAGAAGCCACTATCATGGTTCTATAGAAGAGTGCTGACCGCCACTTTAGGCTGGTCACAGAACCAGACTGTTAACTCTTTACCTAAAATGAGAGGCAGATGACACTGCAAACAAAATTCTTGAATAACTAATTTTATTACATGCCTGTTCTATGTAATCCCCATCTACAGCAATACTAAACCATGCGGAAAATAAAAATCTGTTCCGCACATATGTGTGGAACGGAAATCATTGACAGACTATTTTTAAATAGAAGTGAAATTTCACTGGAATTTTCTACAAATTGTGCCACGCAATTACAATTCAAATCACTAGTGGTAGCTGAAAATTGTCCCCGGAGTTCCAATGTGTTCGATGTGCCAGTAGGTACATAGAACACATTGGAACACAGGGAACAAAAAAGTGACACAGGATTCCCCTCACAGATTTGGTTGGCGATAAAATGTGTTCCTTTTGTTGATAGTTGTCAAATGAATTGCTGAGTGTCCGTTTAATAATTGTTTTTTATAGACGTGAAGGCATGTAATAAACACAAATACACATGTGTGTGAATGGGTTAATCGATATGGCACTTGTGCCATCGCAGAAGGTTAAAACTCGAGGCCTCTGGCCTCTTGTTCTATCCTTCCGAGCCGGCACCCATGCCATATCGATTAACCCATTCACATGCGTGTGTCATTCTGTGTATAGACCCACCGGACTGACCATGGTTTGGCCTGACTTGACAACATTTTGATTTTCATGTATGAACCTCCCCAAATCCTGGTCTCGAGACCTTTTGGAAGGCTTGTATCTGACACCCAAAGTTTCCATGATTTACTTCAACTTTTGGCATAATCATTGAATTGTTTTGGACCCCATGCTCAAGAGTAGAGTCCTTGTGCTCGGGGGAAGGGTCCTGAAAGCAAGTAGCACAAATATGTGAAACATTTTGTGTGTTACTAGTGATGTAGCCAAAGATCCTGAAAGTGACCTTAAACACCAATAACTAAATGTGGGTTTTTATACCCCGGATAGTGAGACATCTTAAATCTGGGTTGTCCATCAGTCCGTCTGTCTGTCTGTCTGTCTGTCTGTCTGTCTGTCTGTCTGTCTGTCCGTCCGTCTGTCTGTCCATCCGTCCGTCCATCCGTCCGTCCATCTGTCCATCCATCCATCCATCCGTCCGTCCATCCGTCTGTCCGTCCGTCCGTCCATCCTTTCGTCCATCCATCCATCCATCCGTCCGTCCGACTTTATTTGTCCATCCGGGGCCAGAACTCTTTAATACTTTGGTGAATTTTCATGAAACTTTACACAAGGGTAAAGACCATGCTCGAGTGACAAATGTCAAAGTCATGGGAATGGGAAAACTTAATTCTCTCACAAACTGTATTTGCCCTGTCCGGAGCCATAATCCTGTAATGCCTGGCTGACAAAGTTGTAGTCTCCTTACACACTTTTGTCATTTACAATCCCTGTGTGCAGGGTTTCATTGTTTAAAAGGTGAATCTATATCAATTAACCCTTTAGCTAATCAAGTTTTTTTTTTAAAAATAGACTAAATTCCACTTATGGGGGAAAAATTTTATCACTATTTTCCAATAAAACCATTCAGATATCGTTGTCAAAAGAACTTGCACATTTTTATACTGTACCAATGACCCAGACATAGCTGGTGCTAACTCTTAAAATATAGGGCCAAACACAAATTTTGCCCCCCAATCCCCAAAATTTGCATCTAAAACTAAAGAAAACATGCCCTGAAAGGCCCTCCACACCTCGCCCCCACTGCGCATGCGCAGTGTCAAGGACATTCCGAAATTGGCGCCATTTATCATTCTAAGTTTGGCCCTTCATCAGTTAACATCTGACTGATCTTTGTGCTTTTAAATCTCAGTTTAAATGATGCCAGACACATAAATATTAGTGAAATGTTGATTCTAAGGAGGATAGAAAAGGAGGAGAGGAAAAGAATGTGTGACAGAATATTATCAGGGCTGTAACTTAAAATTTTTTAATGAAATTATGTTAAGTTACCTATTTTCAAGGCAGCAGCCATTTTGTTGTCATTCTGATTATTTAGTTACACTGTTTTTTCAAGTGTTTTTCCTCTCTCCCTGTCCTTTAAGTTCCCCCTTGCTATTCTCCCATGCTTTTGGCATAGTTTCTGTAATTATTATTACTAAAATTTCTTGGGAGTTTTAGCTTAATAACAGAATGAATTCTGTTCTTTCCCCATGTTTACGTCTTCACCTACGGGTGGTTAGGCGTTGTGTTCTGCATCTACCATCTGATGTTCTGCAGTTTCTTCCCTGGAAGTCTCTGTTTTGCATCAGATGGTGTATTTTTGGTAACTGATTTCGGGCCTGGGTGCCTGGAGTCTTATTTTAGTGTTTTTACACTCATTGTTTACATTTACAACAGCCCTCTGTGTGAGGGGGGGATTTCTAAATAATAATATCTTTATGTTATTTTAATCATAACTAGATACATTATTATTGTTCGTAAGTGTTGAATAAATTGTTTAAAATATTTTTAAAATTTTTGTCCACACTTAGGCTTGGGATCCATTGGGGCTCAACGTTACTTTTCAGAAACTTGGGCTGTTCTGAAAAAATATTTTTTCAAAATATTTTGATTTCAATTATTTTTTCTATATTAATGGATCATATTATTATTATGTATTTTGATTGCCAGGGGTTAGTGCGAGTACCAGGACTTGTTTTCTTTTCACATTGAAAGGATATTGATCAATTGTTTTAAGAGGAAGTCTTCCTCTGACCTTATTATCATTCTATATGTGGTCAGTGTACTCGCATTAACTCCTGTTCTGTATCGTATGATTTCGATAACAATATGGGAAGCGTATGTCACGGTATGTTGTTGGGGATTTGGACACTCCGGTCCTTTCCCCGCAGGGTCACTCTACTTTATCAATTTCTATTTCAGACGATCAAGATTAGGGTGATGTATCTGTGATGTCTTCCAACAGTGTGCCTCCGTCGTCACAATTAATGAAGGGCTAGCGGAAAAGTGCTCATGTAAATACGCCAATTGCCTAAGAGGACCCTAGTAGGTTCGACGGCCTTTGACGTCCGCTAGCTCGCCCGGTGTAGCGTCCATTCACCGAATGGTTCGGCAGCCGGGTTCGTCCGTTGCGGTCTAGAAGGAATTTTGGGGTGATGCGAGCACTATAAAATTAACTTAATGCACACCCAGTGACGGCGGATCGGAGGGAGAACGGAGGAAGCCTTTTAGTCCGGTTCATAGCTCGTTCCGGTCCATCCGGACGGCAAGCGAGAGAGGCCCCTCTCTCGTTCAACAACATCTGGCCCCAGATGTTGTGGTACAATGTGTCGTTAGCGGAGCATACGTCCGTGGCTCGGGACGCTCCGTTGTATAGGCAGTCCGCTGAGACTGCTAAGGCTTCCTCTTCTCGTCAGCGCACACGACCGCACCTTGGCTGCGTGACCGCCGATATATTACCAGCTTCGCCGATCAAGGATTCTTCGGCGACCAGGTCACACCATCCGGCAGCCAGGGATTCGAGACCGATGGACTCCGGACGTTCGCATAGGAAGTATGCGGAAGCCATCTGATGCGGAGCTGCCCTCGGCGAAGCACCGATAGACTGCGCCTCCGCAGGTCTCGACGCCGGACATTCTTGTGCACATAGCACAGCTTATCGCAGCATCCCAGCAGCCGACAGAAACGGTGTCGGATCGAGAATTATCCGACAGCGCTGGATCGGTAGCCGGGGACTCGAGGCCTGCAGACTCCGGACGTTCGCATAGGTAGTGTGCGGGAGTCAACGTACACGGAGCTTCCAGCGGCAATGCATCGTAAGTCCGCTACTGCACAGGCCTCGGGAACGGACGTGCTTTCCTTAATAGCACAGTTTATCGCAGCATCCCAGCATCAACTGAATCTGTCGCATATATTTTATCCGACGATGCTGGGTCGGGACGCTCCGCGGAAGCGGGTACGGACGTCCGAAAGTTTCATCCGGTCCGACGGGATACCGAAAGGGATTCGGTGGATTTCAAGCTTTCCCTTTCGGAACAACATATGCTGCGATGCCGGATAAGAAACTGATAGCGTCGGTGGACTTAGAAATTTTTGGTTCGGTTCAGGGACATCGTCCCTCAGTTCCGACATAGTCCAATAATGTCACACAAACTTTCGAATTATTGAACGACGCTATATATATTATTATTTTATGCTTGCTATCCAAGCATTTCTGGTTTCTTGTTCGAAGAGTTATGGAGATGTCTTTCAAAAGTGTGCCTCTGTCGTCATAGTTAATGAAGAGTTAGCGGCAATAAGTGCTCATGGAATATGTCTATCGCTTACGGAGTGACATTCGCTAGCTCACCCGGTGTAGCATACATTCATCGAATGGTTCGGCTGCCGGGTTCGTCCGTTGCGGTCTAGGAAGGAGATTTGGGTGATGCGAGCACTTTAATTACTTTAGTACTCACCCAGTGACGGCAGATTGAGGATAGATCGGAGGAAGCCAACAACATAGGGGACCGCATGTTGTGGTTCAGATACTTTACATTCGGAGCATATGTCCGTTGCTCGGGACGCTCCGTTATATTGACAGTCCGAGAGACTGTCTTTAATGCTTCCTCATCCTCACAGCAGGGCACACGACCGCACATTGGCTACGTGACCTCGAGTATCCGATCAGTTTCGGCATTCAGTGATTCCACAGCGAATAGGTCGCGCCATCCGGTAGCCAAGGGACACGAGGCCTATACAACCCGTTCGCTCGCATATTGGAAGTATGCACGGGGTAACGATCTCGGAGCTTCCTGCGGCAATGCATCGTAAGACCGCTGCTCCTCAGGCCTCAGTGACGGACGTGCTATCCGAGTTAGCACAGTTGTTTCGCAGCATCCCAGCAATTGACGGTTTCTCGGTCGAATCAGGAATTATCCGACGGCGCTGGGTCGGTGCGGTCCGCGGTTGCATCAAGCTACGGACGACCGAACGCTTTATAGGGTCCGACAGGATGGCGAAAGGGATTCGAAAGATTTCGAGTTTTCCCTTTAGTAGTATCGGAAGATGCCTTTCATATCTTCTGGCATTTCTTCCAGTGATTATTTTTCGGACTTCATTGCTGCGATCTTGGATAAGAGACTTATAGCGTCATTGGACTCGGATTTTTCGATCGGTACAGGGACTTTGTCCCTGACTTACCGACGCAGTCCAATATTGTCATTACAACATGTGTTTTATTTTTCGACGCTATATATTATATATATATATATACAAGCCTGCTACTAAGCATGATAGTTTAGTTTCTTGTCCGCGTGGCTCATTTCTGCCATTTTATCTTTTTTACATATAGTTTATTTTGGCAGAGCAGGGCATACCGAGAGTTCATATGCGTCTAGACGGTGTGATTAAAGACTGCATATATTCTTTTTCGCCGTTTATGTCTTTTCCAATTTCAATGTTGGGAACGACATTATGTATAGTAGATTTAACTTAGACGCTTTATTATACGTAATCCGCCTTACTGAGGCGTTATCATTACGTCTTCAAGAAAAGATTTACGGGATATTATTCTCAATGTAATTTCTTTTGAGGGCAGTAGTTTGTTCACGTATAACTCCGCCCTTCAGTGGCTGATTGGAGTTGGTTAGACGTGATGCAGCCCTAGCTACATCCACGCGTGGATAGTAGGTTAAGAACTCTCTCAGAGTCGCTTCGTTCTCGGAGGAGCTTCTCTTCGACGGCAACTTTCCGGCAATCCATGAATTGCTTGATTTATACATTCTCTTGTCTATCTAGTGTTACAAGAGATTCAGACTGGGGCAAACATTCGGTGGTTGACTCAGAGAGTGCCGCCGCAGTTGCCGGACCCTAGTGTGGCTGTTATGACGGTTGCCAGTCAAACAGATCGGGATATATACTGATCCCTACGGATTCGAAGTGCCAGGGTCTTTGGGTTCCGCAGTCTTTTAGCTATCAGTTTAACTTCCGCGGAATAATGTTTTTTAGGCTTGCTTTATGTCATTGCATGAACATTATTCAGAAACGCATGCCCAAATTCCTGTCCTTTAATTCGACAGTAGTAGCGTATCTCCGGAACCAGGGAGGCACTCTTTCGTTTCCATTATTCAATTTAATGGAAAGAATCCGTCTGTTGGTTATAGTATACCAAGTTCAGTTTTGGTCCGTCATATTCTGGGTCGTCTGATTGTTTTATCGCACTCCCGTTCTCTTACGGGTCGCTTGTTGCTGTCAGAATGGACTCTCAACAAACAAGTATTTAATCAGATTTGCTATCTATGGGAGCGCCCAATGATGTTTTATTTATGACACAGCTTGCTAATCAATTGCAGACGTATGTGTTGGCTTGTCCAGATCTCTGAGCTAATACTGTTAACGCTCTATTGATCTATAGGACGGAATGATAGGATACGCGTATCCTCCGGCGCTGTTGTTTTAGCAGGTATTGCTAAGATAAACAACCACAATACATTTCTGTTGATAGCATCTCTATCTTCACAGAGATCATGAGTAATTTACTCTCTTGTCTACTGTGGATCTTAACGTGAAATCTTCCTCTATGTGAGGATCTTTTTTCACTGGGTAAATCGTGTCATCTTTATCACAACCAGCAAGGTCGCAACCTTCATGTATTCCGTTGTGTGGTCCGTATTGCATTGTAAGCACTGTACTGGACGAGCTTTGGACGCGATTTCTTACTATAGGAGATCCTCTTCTTCGCTATTCTATGCGACTAAAGTGGAGGCTCTTCCGTCGTGGTGTAGGGATCATTATGTTCATATGGTTGATCCCTCCATACTACGCATTGCTAGTTTTTAGTATACTTGTTTCACAAGATCTACTGCAGCCTGTTGTTATTTAGGTTATAGGTTTATGTTACCTCATACCTATGCACTCTACGATAGTTTACTATTGAGTCTTTTGTCTCTTTATCTAAGTCAGTTAGTAACTTTTTGATAAATAGACTTAGAATCTTTAGATTAAATTCCTATACGGATTTTAACTTCGGTTCTTATTTAGCTAAGTAATCATTTGAGCCTCTGGAAACAGTAGTTTTCAAATTCTGACCTGTTAGACAGTAATTCTGTTGGTTTCTCTTTTACTGTAGAGTCAGTGAGTTTCATGCACTATCTATGAATGATTTTCACTTTCATAGTTTCGGAATCAATACTTCCGTTACTATTTAGGTTGGATTGTTGCATAAGAGTTAGGCTCCTATTATCCGGAACCTATTATTTTAAGGTCCTTCCGTCTTCGTATGGGCATAGGCCTTTACTCTTTCCGGGTACAGTTTATGTATTTATAAACAGATATCTGTTTATTACAAGGGCGTAAGCTTCTTCTGTCTTTGATGTCTAGTAGAAGGACGTTACGCTCCATTTTATTGTTAATGAACTCTATTAACTAGCGTACTGCTTATGGTATATCATTGGCTTAGCAGTTGTGCTTAAGATTTCGGCTCATGAAGTAAGAGTTCTTCTACTTCTTGGGCTTACATTAATAGTGTTGCTATTATAGATTTTTGAAGGCTGCTCATTGCGCTCAGCCATCCATTCATGATTTTTATCTCAGAAATATCGAGTCCATTTCTGGAGGCCTCTATTGTTAGGTCTATTATCTACTGCTCAGAATGTCATTCACTTAACAGTTGCTACTATAGCTAGGTAGGCTGTCTGTTTCGGCAGTGTCTCCGTTCGGCTGCCCTCTTCGCTCTGGGCTATTTGACCCAGGGCAAGAAAAAGGGGGGGGGGGGAGGGTGTTCCCTTGGGTCACCTGTTTTTACTATGAAAACAAGGGGATACCTCCTCCGGAGTTAGTAATTCTGAGCTGTTATTGGGATGGTTGTTTAGTGAGAAGTTTAAGTTTATAAAATTCATTCAAGTCTTAGTTTTTAAAGTATAGCTTTTGAATATTGCATTTGTCAACGGACATGATTATGCAATTCTCACACACTTTTAAGAGTATAAGAGTCTCTATTCTCTAGACTTACTTTATTATTGGCTTACTTTAAAAATTATTAGTATAAGGATTATTGGATATTAATAGAGTACATGGATGTATGAAGCTCAATTTTTGGAAGGTGTTGTATCTTTCTAATTTATCATAAATAAGAAAGATACATGTAAGGCCTATTACTTCTTTTCCCTACAGGGGATGACTCTATTTTATTTTATTGAGCGTATTCCACTTTGCTCTATGTCCTTGGCCCTCCAGCCTTTTTACTATTCAGCTATGTCTGGGTCATTGGTACAGTATAAAAATGTTAAAAAATTTATAGTAATTTATATATTTTTTATACTTACCAATGACCCAGACGGGGATGGCCCTCCCAGGAGTTGGGAACTCTTGCCTCCCCGCTGAGTACATAGCGCTTACCAGGCACTGGTTATTAGAATGATAAATGGCGCCAATTTCGGAACGTCCTTGACACTGCGCATGCGCAGTGGGGGCGAGGTGTGGAGGGCCTTTCAGGACATGTTTTCTTTAGTTTTAGATGCAAATTTTGGGGATTGGGGGGCAAAATTTGTGTTTGGCCCTATATTTTAAGAGTTAGCACCAGCTATGTCTGGGTCATTGGTAAGTATAAAAAATATATAAATTACTATAAATTTTTTAACATTACAGTACAAGTCGAAATATGTTGTAACGTAACTGCAATAAACTAAGTATACTGCTGCTTGTGCACTGATAAGCCCTGAGTCTGACAATGATTTTAGTTTCTGGTCTTATCAGTGTTGGAAGAGAAAGATGCATAGTTTATAGCAGGTATCAACTTTATTTTGATGTGTACTGAATGCCAGTTCAAGTGACATCCATATGTGTATGGCTCTGTTCAGAATGTTCCAACATATTAGTGGCTGTATTGACCTTATGGAAATAAGGTCAATACAGCTTTTGGCTGCTATGTTCAGATGTATTTTATTAAATTTGAAACCTTATGGACTAGAGTGATCACCACATTCAACACAAAACTTTTTATTCCAGTATTATAGGCCATTTGGCCATAGTTCGGGGGCATCCGTGGTCGGGCGATCACAATTAGACTTGTTTTTGTTTGAGCTCATTCCAATGATGGGTCATAAGCTATATTTAGACGGCAATAAATAAAAAAATAATGAAAATTGAATGGTGATCTTTCTGAATAGCCCTGGCCGGTTTGTGTCATTACGTTGGGTTAAGGGTTAAACAGACTAGGGGCTTGGCTTAGATTTAAAACCATTACCTCATAAATAGACATTTAGTTTACTAACTATCAGATTACAATGCTCTGCCCCATCCCCATTATTTGTTGTAATAGTCTGCTCTTGCTCATTTAAAAGTCACATAATTCACTTTCCATGACAATCAGGTGTACCATTTAACTTTTCACCTAACTACCTAACCTAATGGTCGTATCTCTTGCTCAAGTTGTGTGAGATAAAGAGTTAACAATTCATTCAGCATAATTCACTGATCAGGTGATTATTATTCAGGTAAAAATTAATTAATTTACATCAACTTTTTGTCACTTTAAAGCAAATGTTGGAATTTCCGATATTAATTGTGAAAACTTTGATAATCTGAGGCTTGGCTTATCTCCCAATTTCTGTTTGACTGGCTCAAATAAAAAGTTCAGAAAGCCACTTTAGTGCCTTTACACTACATGTATTAGCTTGTTATTTGCTCAACTTTATAAAATTGTTTTGTTTCAATTTATTGGAGAGTGCCAACATGAACTCACCGAAAATTTTGGAATAAAACAAAGGTTTATGAACAAAATCTTGTTAAACTGTGGCTCCCATTGCTTGGGATCACTTAACATTAACACTTTATAAGTTAACCCTTTACCTAACATGAAAAGCAGACGACACTTGCAAAAAAAATTTTTGAATAACAAATTTCATTATTTTTTCATTTTTTGTCTCAAAAACATAGGTTATGACCCCTAATTTGAACGAGCTCAACGAGACAAAAAATGAAAAAATAATGAAAATTATTTGGCAATTTTTGAGAATAGCACTGGCCGGTTTTGGCCGTTATGTTGGGTAAAGGGTTAAGATGTGGATGAATGAACAACATAGAAATAAGTGTGTTGGGAGTTTGAAAACTGATGCAGGTTCGCCTTGCTCGAACAACCTAGAAATAAGTGTACTGGGGAGTTTGAAAATTGATGCAGGTTCTCCTTGCCCTAACTAGGATTGTCTGGTTGTTACACTTCCCTTCAGGTCCTATGAAGTCCCAATTCAAGCAGCATAGTTATTGAGGAGTTTTTCATCCCCCCCCCCCCCTCCTCCCATCAGTATATCGATGAATATACAGGATGTATTCACTATCATTCAGTTAAAATCATTCATTTTGTCCTGTTTTCTGATCATTTTGAAATCAACTCTTCTTCCTCTATTTGTCTTGCCAATAGTCTCTAAAAATATTGAGGTTGATAGAATTAAACCACCTTTGGAAACATATTTAGAACATGGGTGAAAGGTTTTTGTCCCCCATGGAAAATTGGGGGTTGAGGCAGTACTTGTTTACTGTGTTAAGTAAACAAGCTCTGTTTTACTGGTAAAATAGGACCCAGGCACCAAATCTTTGGGTGGAAGTCCTGTAAAATGGGCAACATGGGTATGAACGATTGACTAAAATTGACTTTATCTTCATCACAATTAGACACTGTGCAGAAATATGCGACCTTAAACAGCAATAAGTAAGAAAAATATTTTTTCAGTCACTCTTAACTGCTCAGCTAACTCATCATAGTGAGTTAGTAAGTCATTATAACAACTTTCCGCATCATTATAAATTGCCATAATGACTTTTAACTAATAACAATTTATAGAAACATCTCACCATGTTTTAAAAATGTTTCTGTATGTGGTTTACATTTTCTTACCTCATTCTCTTTCGAAACTAGCGGTGAGATGGAAACAGTGGAGGACAGTTGTTCTCAAAAATGACTGTTAAATGGGAAAAAACTGCTTACTTATGAGTGTTTATTGATTGAATCGAAGGTAAGACCACTTCAGAATCATTCACAAATCACCCTTCTGTGGGAATCCATTATAATTTTAACACTTTACCCAGTGAACACGATATCAAAATTTATTAATTTAATTACAGTGGAACCCTGTTAATGGAATAGCCACTTTGCCAATGAAAATTATTCAATTAACAGGAGTATTCAATTAACAGGGATTGCATCACTTTCCTGTATTCTAGAAATAAACTTATCATTTATTCTATTACATCTTGTTTGACAGAGCTCCATGAGCTCTGTCAAACAAGATATAATAGATTAAATGCCTGTATTGGATGTCCAGAGGCAAATAGGTCTATAAACAAAGGAAAATTGGGGAGAGTCACAGCAATTTCTCGACAGGTTACAAGATTTTTTATTCAATTAACAGGAGTTTACTCTATAACCTATATTCAATTAACAGGTCAAATTTGTACTGGAGGAATGGTAAATGGCTTTGTGTTGGGAAATTATATTCAATTAACAGGGATATACAATTAAGAGATATTCAATTAAGTGGGTTCCACTGTATTGTTTTTTTTAAATTTTTCTATAAATTTTAACAAAACCATATCATGTGACCCCTCATTGGAACGAGCACGACAAACTTGTTTCAGTAAGGTGTCACATGATATGGTTTTGTTGAAATTATTTTAAAAATATACTTTTTTTAACTGTTTAATTTGGGGGCGCGGTGGCTCAGTTGGTAGAGGTGCAGGCTGCAAGCCAAGAGGTCCTCGGTTCGAATCCCACCTGCGGCAACCGCGTTGTGTCCTTGGGCATGACACTTCACCCGATTGCCTAAATGGGGACACGATGACGCTGTGTACTGAGGCGTACAGCACGTCGATGGTGCGCATGTATTCAACCAATCTAACCCTGCCTGTGCTGCAGTGCAGAGTTCAGAGTTACGATGTTGGAGAGCTGACAGCTGCTCATCGTTGCTCGGTGGTTCTCTCCGGGTACTCCGGCTTCCTCCACCCGTAAAACTGTCACGGTCACGATTAGCCATTGTGCATAAGTATGTGACCTTAAACACCACTAAATAAATAACTGTTTAATTTGTAAATTATGCTGTCAGATGTGGCCGACTTCCAAGGTAAAGGGTTAACTGAATGATCGTGAATGTGACATGTGTATTCATTGCTATGCTGTTGGAGGGGGGGGGGGGGAGGGGGGGGGCGTGAAAAAAAATACTATACTGTTTGTAGGACCTGAAGAGAAGTGGGAGGGTCCTAGTCAGGATTACAGTTTCAACCTGAAGATATTGTTTCAGAGTCATATGAACAAAAGAGAATCAAATTTGAACAATGACTTATATGTTTTTATTGATATTTTGTAGTATTTGTTTAAAATTTTGATTCAATAACTTTATTGAATTTTATATATTTATTATGATATGATTTTATTTATTATGATATTATTTTATTAATTTTTCTTTTTCTAGCCGATATATGTTTATGTGTGTGTATTTTAATATTATATCAAACCTAAGTAAATTTAAAATACTCTGCATTTATATGAAATTTCTAGCCAGAAATTTGCTTACTCATTCTGTCCCAAATAACTTTTTTTTAAACAGAGCCCAGGTCTCCCTGGATGTACCCCACTCTTTCTATGTGGGTGAGCTGCCACTGCAGGTCGAGTAAAGATTTTTGCGTAGTGTTTTTCATAGTAATGCATTTACCTACTTCTTGTAGACAGTAATACTATTAGTTATCCTTGTGTTTTCCAGGGTGTTTGGGGATTTACACCGGTTTGGGAACTCATACACTCTGAGGCGAAGCCGACCGTCTGTCCATAATCTGTCCCTGTGTCTGTCCCTCTGTTAACATTTAGAGTTTTGGTTAAAGTTTGTGGTTAAAGTTTTTTACTGAAGGTTCAAGTGTTTTTTTTTCTTATTTCCTGTTTAGTCATCACTTTCTTCTGTCTGTTAACATTTGGAGTTTGGGTTAAAGTTTGTGGTTAAAGTTTTTTAGTCAGCCTTAAAGTTTTTTGTTTTCTTTTAAATTGATATTACTATTGATTGTATCATTCTCATTTTGTTTTTATTTTTTTTTATGTTTCATGTTATTTTGGGAAATATTTAACTCTTTTTTGTATGGCAATTTAACTTACAACTTCCAGGTTAAAGTTTTTTTCTGGGGGTGGGGGGGGGGGGGGGTGGGAGGGGGGGTGTTTTAAAATTACACCTTTATTTCTTCAAACAGTTTAGTGGAATGTAACTCTTTCTTATTTGGGAAGATGTCTACTATCTACTGAACATTTCTACAGTGATTTTCATTAATATTGGCATGATTTTAACCCCTTTTAAACATGTTTTCAGACTTACTTTCTTTGTATTTGAAATTAGACTTTGCCACATACTTTCTTACTCTAATTCTTGCATGGTCTATACAACGAAATGATTCCATTTACATCATTGATTTCTTTTATCGGTTTTAGGAAATATTTAACCCATTTTTGCCAATCAATTTTACTTAGTATTCCCAGCTTAAAGTTTCAGATTAAAGTTGTGCTTTTCAAGGTTCTACCTTTCATTCTCCAAACACTCTGTTACAACGTCATTTCTTTTTTTCATTTCGGCAAGGTCTACTGAAGCTGTACACAGTGGTTTCAAATAATATTGGCATTAATTTAAACCTTTTCACAACCCTTTTCGAACTTAGTTTCTCTAAATTTCAAATTAGGTTTCTACCACATACTTCATTACTTTTTATCCACTCCCACAAGGGAGGGATATTGCACAGAGCTTGCTCTGTGTGTCTATCTGCCAGTCCATCTGTCAGTCCGTCTGTTCATCCATCTGTCCAAACTTTCTTTATGCCGTAACTTAAACAAAAGTTAACGGATTTCAATTCTTTTCAGTACATGTCTCTAGGTCAAGTTTAATGACCACAATTATCCAATGAAAATTGTTGAAGTTATTTCCCTGCCAAGCCTCCCTCCCCCCCAATTTTTCCAATATACATTTTGAACTATTTACAGTCACTACATGTGGAACCTTTTTTTTAAACTCACGTAACTAATTTTTTTAACTCATGTTGCCAATTAGGCAATTTTTTTTTCTTTCATCAAAAATGCTTTTTTACAGTTTGGGTTAAAGTTTGTAGTTACCCCCCCCCCCCCTCCACCCCCCCCTCAGTTAGGCATTTTTTCTTTCCTCCAATATGCATTTTGAACTATTTACAGTCACTACATGCGGAAACTTTTTTTAAACTCACATAACCCCTCCCCCCCCCCCTGGGGGCAAATTAGGCACTTTTTTTTCTTTCGTTAAAAATGCTTTTTTTACAGTTTTGGTTAAAGATTGTGGTTAAAAACCCAAACACCACCACCAATCCCAACAACACCCACCACCCCACCCCCCCCCCCCCCCACCACCACCCCCACAGTGCCAGTTAGGCATTTTTTTTCTCTTTGCTGAAAATGCATTCTGAACAATTTAGACTGACCGCATTTGAAAAAATGGACTCCCCTAACACCCCCCTCTCCCCCACACTCCCCCCCCCCTCCCCACACACACACACATGTTTTACTAAGGCAATTATTCCCAAAATGCATTTTGAAGGATTGGGAGTTATTACATGCAAAAAAGAAAATTGACTCCTTAGGCCCAACATTGCTTGATGTACTGCATCTTTAATCCTTCACCCAACACAAGTTAAAGCCAACAGTACAAATTGTTTTTCTGAAACATCAGATTTTTTCATTTTTTTTTTTACTTCTAACCATGACTTATTAGTCCTTATGAAGCTCATCAAGCTTGTTCCATTAATAGGTCATGAGGTATGTTTTGGAGTAGAGAAATGAAAAAATTAAATTTGAATAGCAAATTTTGTATCTCACGAGTGCAGATATGACAGATTAGTTAGGTAAAGGGTTAACAAAAAATGGCTCAGACTATTTTGTATCTAATCATTGCCATTGCTGGGACAGTTGGGCTGCATGCGTGACATCACTCTAGTTTTTTTTTTTTTTTTTTTTTTTGGGGGGGGGGGGGGGGGGGAGATGATATTTGAAAGGCGCTTGTGTGGGGTTTTGTGGGCCTCCTCTAGCCCTAATTAGGAGCCCCCCCCCCCCCCCAATCATTGCTCCTCTTCCCACTGCCCTGCAGTGGGAGGAGGGGACAATGACCAGAGGGTCCTAGTTAGGACTAAGCCCCCCCCCCCCCACATCCTCAAGAAAATTTTGCTCTCTGAGAGCAAATCTGAGACATTTGTAGCTTATATACTCATATACTGGTGACCATTTTGGGGCTCTATATTGTTTAAAACTTGCAATGGGCCAATGTATTTGGGGGGGGGGGGGGTCATCGAAACTTTTAGGGGGCTAGCCCCTCCCATCATAGCTGCTGATAGATGGATACCATAGGCAGTTGTAAAATTTCTGGCTGTTTATCTAAGTTTGAAGCCTTATAATCCAGATGAATAAAAATGGTTCACCTTAATTCTTTTGTGGTGAATGACCAGGCTTCGAAATAAGCAGACTGTCATCTGCAGAATGAGGTCCCCAGAGGGTGGATTTAGTGATGCTATCCTGAGCAGAGTAGCATTACTAAATTTACTCTCTGTGAACCTAAGTCTGAATCAAGTTCTCAGGCCTAAACAGAAGCGGTACCCAGAGGATAAATTGGGGAATTCTTGCCCCCTGTATGGGATAGCATCAGCAAATTCACCCTCTGGCAACCTCAATCTGCAAAGGACAGATAGCTTATTTCCCGGCTTGTAAACCTCAGGTACATGAAATGACCTCTCACATTAGTTGTGCAGGTCTTGTGTGTAGTTCTACTCAAAAGTTATCACTTGGGACAGAAGTCTTCTGAAATTAAAAACATAGGTAAAGTATATGAGATATATTTTAATTCACAGGGTAATGAATGTGAACAGGGCTCTTCTAATGAGAGAAAATCAGGGGAAAAAATAGAAGTGGATGAACTCAAATCTGTCCACTTCTACAGAGACATATTTTATGAGAGGTTTCCCAGTGTGTATTGAAATTGTTCCAAGTATTCAATTGCTGTTATTTTCTGATAAAGTAATAATTAGAAATAAATGTGATGATTTCAGTTGAATGCTTTGTTTTTTAGCTCACCTGAAGGAAGCTCAAGGGGAGCTTTAATGGTCACTTTCCGTCATCGCCTGTCGTCCATCCGTCTGGTGTGAACTTTACGTTATCGACTTCTTATAAACTACAAGTCCAAATTGAACCAAATTTGATATGCATGTTTCTCATTATATGTTAATTGGAGTTTTCTCAAATAATTTTGCCATGTCCATGCGGCAGAGGCCGACGAGGGGCAAAACTCTGTTAGTCCCTCCAAATTTTTTTTTAAAAATCTCCTTCAGATCCACCAATTAGAATCTTTTGATCTTTGATATTCAGCATCCATAGGATGGTTAGATTCAAATTTGTTCAAATCGAGACGATGGGTTTATATTTATATTTGGGCTTCCTATTGGTGCCCTAGTTTTAACTCAGTGCAATGTGATAAAATTTCTTTAAAATCTTCTTCAGATTCACCAGTCAGAATCTTTTGCTATTTGTTACACAGCATCCTTATGGGAGTCAGATTCAAGTTTGTTCAAATCAAGACTCTTGATTAATATTTGGGCTCCCTATTGGAGTCCAAATTTTAACTTAGAGCAATATGAGGAATATTTTTTAAATATCCTCTTCTGATCCACTTGAATCACCATATATTTGGCATGTAGCACCCTTATGGGGGGGGGGGGGGGGGAGGGGGGGAGCAGATTCAAGTTTGTTCAAATAAAGTTTCTGTCTTCTTATCTGGGCTTCTAATGTGATTCCAAATTTTAACTTAGTGCAATGTGAGAAATATTTTTTTAAAATGTTCTTCAGAACCACCAGTCAGAATCTTTTGTTGTTTGGTATACAGCATCTTATGGGGAGAGAGAGGGGGGGGGGGGGGTGGCAGATTCAATTTGGTTCAAATCAAGGCCCTGGGTCAATATTTGGGCTTCCTATTGGAGCCCGGGTTTTAATTTAGGGCAATATATGGAAAATTCTTTAAAAATCTTTTTCAGAACCACGAGTCAGAGTCATTTGATATTTGGTGTACAGCACCCTTACGATGGTCTGATTCAAGTTTCTTCAAATCAAGTCCATAGGTCCATTTTTGGGCTTCTTATGTGAGCCAGAATTTCAGCTTAGTGCAATATGAGGAATATTCTTTGAGAACCCTCTTCTTGAGATCCCCCAGTCGGAATCGTCTAATAATCGGCATACAGCATCCTTACGTGTGCCAGATTCGTGTTTGTTGAAATCAAGTTCCAAGGTCTTGTTTGGGCTTCTTATATGAGCCTGAATTTGAACTTAGTGCAACAAGCGGAATATTGTTTATTAATGTTCTTCGGATCCGCTTGTTTGAATCTTCTGATATTTGGTATGCAGCGCCCTTGTTTGGGCCATATTCAACTTTGTTGAAATCAAGTCAATATTACGGCTTCTTATGTGAACCTGAATTTTAACATATTCACATTCACCCGCCAGAATATTTGATATTCACTATCCTTGTGGGGGGAGGGGGCACATTCATATCTGTTTGAATCAAGGCCCTGGCTTCCTATTTGGGCTCCATATGGGAACCCAAATTTTAACTTGGTGCAATATGTGGAATATTCTTAAAAAACTCTTCTTTAGATCCATCAGTCATATTCATTTGATATTTCGTACACAACATCTTTAGATAGCTCAAATTCAAACGAGTTCAAAGCAAGTTCATGAAGTAATATTTAAGCTTCCTATGGAGACCCAAATCTTAATGCAATGCACTGTAAGGAATATTCTTGAAACAAAATCCTCTTCAAGTTCATCTGTAAGATATTTCTCATTCTTGGTATACAGCATACTTATGGGTAGCAGATTTAGGTTTTATTCAATTTTTTTCTGTTCCACCTGTCAGAATCGATCAATATTTGGTATACATCATCCTTAGGGAGACAGATTTTATTTATGGGTGCTTAACGCCACATCAGCAGCTAAGAGTATGTCGAGAGAACGGTAGAAAGTAAAACATGTCATTGTCAAGAATGAAGTAAAAAGATTAAATAAAAATAGGAAATAATTACAATCGAAATGTCAACGACAGGAGTGGTTTGATCAAAAATGTGTGATGATACAAGAAAAGTGAATACCTTGTAAATCAGCCTGATGATTTGTGAATTGAAGAGTTCAGTTCAAAAGAATAAGAGCAATTTTAACCCTTTACCCAACGCAGACGATATCAAAATTTATTATTTTAAATACCATTTTTTCAAACTTTTCAAAAAATTTCAACAAAACCATGTCATGTGACCCCCTCGTTGGAACGAGCTCGAGGAGCTCGTTCCAACAAGGGGTCACATGATATGGTTTTGTTGAATTTTTTTTAAAAATAATATTTTTTCAACTGCTGAATTTGCATATTACGCGGGCGGATGTGGCCGATTCGTTGGGCAAAGGGTTAAAATTTATTAAAACGGTCGATTACTTTAAAGAAATGAGAATTTTGTCAGAGCTCGTATGATAAAATAAATCTCTTCAAGACCCTACAGTGAAATACTGCCCTCTGGCATGATTAAAGTCAGAGCAGTGTAAAAGAATTTGCATCCACTGACAACACCTGCTGTCAAGGAACACACGCTGGTCACATATTACCCTCTAAAAAAAGAATGTGTAAGTCTTGTGTGACCAATGTGACATCGTGTCAGAATTGCATAGTCTTTTCTACAAGGATTGTTACAACCGATAATGTTACGCCGCATAATGTTACACCAACGCATAACGTTACAAAAAATGTAGTAAACAACCGATAATGTTATAAACTCCGCATAATGTTATAACTTTTTTCAACCCGTTATGTTATGAAAATCGACGCATAATGTTATAACTTTTTTCATCCCGTTATGTTACAACAAATTAACCGATAATGTTATAACTTCTGTATACTAATTCCAGTTACAGCTATTGTAGATGTACTTTACCACTTACCATTTATTGCCGCATAAAGGTATGTAATATTTATACTAAAGGTTTCTGCTCTGGTTAAGGCGAGGGGACCCCCCCCCCCCCAAAAAAAAAAAAAAACCTCCCGGGGATTTATCATAGAATGACCTAGTCACGTTACATAGACGCGGATTATCCTGGTAACTCAATCGTGTGACGTCATTACCATGATCATCCAGTGCCCAACATGGTGAAGGCGGGGGTGGTGGAGGAGGGGAGCTATTTTATCCGGTTGGCACGTTTACCAACATGCGTAGTCTCCGCTTCCAGAAATGTAGTGTACCATAGTCCCCTGACGCCTTTGGGGTGGGCAAATGCCTCTGTTTCTGCTTGTTTTGGGCATCTAAAACTCATTTGTCGCATATTTTTTAGTCATAATTATTGTTTGGTTTTTTTTTCTTTTTGTTTTTTTTTCATTAGCCTGTGCAAAAACCAAGAATTCCCTGTACTGCTGATATCATCATATGTATATTTTCCTATGGAGACAGCCCTGCATAAGCTATATAGCTTCCTGCTGAATCCATTTCCAATTTAGCTATGTGCACAACAGCAATATATTTTGTATTCTTCTTTTGTTGTTTTTTTGGAAATAAATATTGTTTAAACTAACTACTCAACACCATCACCAACACCGCCACAACACCAACATCAACACAACTCCTCCTCCACAATCCCCTCCTTCTCCCTATACTGCCTGTTCTAGTGATTCCGCCTTATCCAGAACCTGTAATCCCAAATTCATCACTTCCACTTCTTCCAACATTTCCACCATCTATATTATCATACGTCTAGCACTACTCTCTTATAATATTCTCAGATAGCCTTCTCTGCACAACCACCCTGATGTACTAATCCATGACCTCCTCTCTTTCTCAATCTAAACCCCGCCCACCCCTTTCAATCCTCCTAAACCTCATTCCTCTTCCTACCCAGTCTCGCATCTTATTCTTTGGCTTCCGTGCGACACTACCAACCTGCCACATCCATCATATGTACCTCGCTCCATCCAATTTTTTGACCTCTTTTAACTCCACCTCATTTTTGTTCACTGTTAGTTGTTAAAATGTCAAATTAATGAACAATAAGATATTCTTATGACTAAGAAATATGCGACAAATGAGTTTTAGATGCCCAAAACAAGCAGAAACAGAGGCATTTGCCCATCCCTAAAGGCGTCGGGGGACTATGGTACACTACCTTTCTGGAAGCGGAGATTACGCATGTTGGTAAACGTACCAATCAGATAAAATAGCACCCCTCCTCCACCACCCCCGCCTTCACCATGTTGGGCACTGGATGATCATGGTAATGACGTCACACGATTGAGTTACCAGGATAATCCGCGTCTATGTAATGTGTCTAGGTCATTCTATGATAAATCCCCAGGAGTTGGGGGGGGGGGGATCTCCTCGCCTTAACCAGAGCAGAAACCTTTAGTATAAATATTACATACCTTTATGTGGCAATAAATGGTAAGCGGTAAAGTCCATCTACAAAAGCTGTAACTGGAATTAGTATACATTAGTTATAACATTATCGGTTAATTTGTTGTAACATAACGGGTTGAAAAAAGTTATAACATTATGCGTCGATTTTTATAACATCACGGGTTGAAAAAAGTTATAACATTATGCGGAGTTTGTAACATTATCGGTTGTTTACTACATTTTTTGTAACAATATGCGTTGGTGTAACATAATGCGGCGTTGTAACATTATCGGTTGTAACAAGAATTACTAGGTGTATATTTATCATGGATATTAGGTCGGAATCGATGGAGTTTGTTGTTTGTTGCCCCATCCCAATTTGCCTGCCACACAGATTTAATGTAGTTACTGATATGTGACTTGTAATCACTGAATGAAATATTGATATCCGTGATGGGCTTGCTTAAAACCTGTTTTGATGCATTGTCTGCCCTGGTGTTACGAGATATCAACATGTCGAGGAGACCCACAAAACACGATATCATATTGGTCAGACCTGAGAGTATGTTCTCTCTAAGTTCCAAAATGAGAGGGTTCCTTCGCCCGGGGTTGAGTAAAGTTAGGAAAGAGTCGAAAAAAATGATAGACTTCCATTCCTGTACATTCTTGAAGTGTTCAAGCGCAACTTGTAAAGTTTTTAGTTTCAGCTGTGAAATTAGAGCTTTTATTTGGTATTCGTATGAACCGTAAACCCCGCAGCCGTAATCCAGTTTTGATCTAACAAGTGATCTATGAGGATGGGGTAACGTTTTTGGTAAACACCCCAACTGGTGCTACCAGCTACCTTTTGAAGATTCAGTGTCCTTTTACTTTCAACCTTTAGTTGTTTTATGCGAGAAGTGAAATTCAGTTTATCTTCAAGCAATAAACCTAAGCATTTCACTTCTTTTATAACTTTAATCGTACTCCCATCCATTTTCAACACCGGATCAAGGTAGTGCTTCCGGAGCTTACAGAAATGAACACAATTAGTCTTCGACAACTTGACCCGTTTTCTGTCTCCCATTTCTGGATTCTGTTTAAACACAGCCGAAGTTTGCACTCGATGGCATTCATATTCTTGCTACTATAGCAGATTAAAAAGACATAAACATACAAAGAAGAATCTACCATATTCTCAGTTGCTTCGATGATGCTATAATTTTCACAGAAAAGGGGTAGCAGATAGAATTCTACCCCGAGGAACCTCCAATTGTTGCTCACGGAGTTCGGATAATGTAGATCAAACACTAACTCGAACAAATATTTTTGGGTTCAGTCAGACCCACTCTGGGACTCAAAGATTTCTTTTCTAGTTTAGCATCTGACTGTCACCCCATTTTTACAATACTCTACCTATATATTTGTTATAGGCTACGGTCAGCATTTATGTACAGACCGTTACAATACTTTACATGTACCTTTGTTATCGGGGCATTACCTAGATGTTTGTCATTGCTGTGTCACATACTATACATGTACATGTCTTAAACAAGTTGAGCTACAGTGTCATTGACACTTTCATTGATGTAATTAATAGGGTGTTATCTTCCAGGTGCTGTTCGGCTAATTTTGTTTCT
Organism: Pictodentalium vernedei; assembly: GCA_031216915.1. Taxonomy (NCBI): domain Eukaryota; kingdom Metazoa; phylum Mollusca; class Scaphopoda; order Dentaliida; family Dentaliidae; genus Pictodentalium; species Pictodentalium vernedei. Next base: position 528,088,086 of record CM062297.1, on the reverse strand, counting down.
TTACGTTTAATTGTTTTAATAATTTACCAAATTTTGTTGATAGGTGTATGTTGCTTAATTTTAGAAACATAGGTTTCCCAAGAGGTTTTCTTTCTTTGTTTTTAAGTCGTCTGGTCTTACCTTAATTAATACGTAGTTTGTCTAAATTGTTGGCTGTGGGTGAGTTATCAAATTCCTGTTCTTTTTTCTTGCGTGCCTTTATAGCCAGCTTGCAATTTTTATCAAACCATGGATTTGTGAAACTTTTTGAATTTGCCGAAGTTTTAGGAATAGCTGGGTTTGCAATCTCAAGCAATTCTGTGGTAGAATGTTCCAATAGGTCTGGACTTTTTTGAAAATTCAGCAGTGTGAGTCGTTCAGAACAAAGCGACGAAAAAGCGTCCCAGTTTGCTTTTTTAAAATTCCACTGGAGCACCCCCTCTCATCGTCCACCCGAACCACACTTTCCAACACAATTGGAAAGGGGTCACTCCCGCATAATTCATATTCAAACCTTCCCAGAAAAATCAAGGAAGATAGAAGGAAATGTATGATCATAGCTCATAGGCGTGCCAACGCATTTTCTGGAAAACTATTCTTGTCAGATCTTGTCGAGACTGAATAAACTTTCCATTTTCCGGCGTAAAAGGCTTTGTTGTTTATTCTCGTGCTTAACAAAAATGGTAATACATGTCCCTTTTTGGACAAAAATGACAACAGGACTTTTTCAAAGCTATTTGAGAGGAAGGGAGATTAAACCTTATTGAGTTCGAACTAAGAGAAATTCAGCATTTCATGACTATAATTTTTATGCTCTAAATTAGGGATGATCACGGATCTCCATGCAACTGTTTCCTAAAACGTCAGCGAAAAACGTCGCAACCCAGTCTGCTCTCCTAAGATGGCGTCAAGTCAATCAATGCGTTACTCCTCCCAATCGATGACGTTTGATGAAGTGAAAGCTGTTACGTGGTGACTGCAGTCACCACGTAACAGCTTTCACTTCATCAAACGTTATGATATTTACCTTGCACGAAAACTAGTAACAATGCATCAGCTTTCCAATCTCTGCACTTTTCTGTCAACAAAAACTAAAAATGTTCTAAATAATCCGGTATGTCCCGACTGTCGCTCTGCCTCTAACTTAACATCTTAATCTATCCGTGACTGCCGTTCCAACTTTACATCCTAATCAGTCGTATTCGTACCGCGACAAAAAGCGCATCATCCACAGTATTTTTGTTAAGTTCCGCCAACTAATCCCAATCTTCTCCACTCGACACAGGCTATGCAACCCAACACAACTGACTCTGAACACACAAATTGTGTGATGGCCGCAAGATCTCACTCGATAAATGCAAGCATCCTACAGTCTAAAATTTACTTTCTATGATACATATATGTGAGTATCCACGCATCGCTGCCGTTCTTTTTGTTTTTTTGTTGGGTATTTTTTCGGGTTTTTTTGTTTTGTTTTTTAATTTTCTTGGTTTTTTTTTTAAAAATCCTATACTGTCTCTCTCATAAACGACCCCTCATTTCCCCTTTTCATCATTCTCTTTCCAACTTTACTCTTCTGGAGGCATCAGGAAGACAACCAATCTGGCAATGTTGCCTCCTTACAATACGCATGTTATTTATTATATTGTAAAAAAGCAAGATAGCATTGTTAATATTTGTGCACCATTATATCTTAGCTTTGTAATAGTCCGGCCGCCGAGAACCTGGTTTTGTTGTATTAAGTTTTTTTCTTTGGCGGATTATTATTCTATAGGGTCTCCTTGATGAGATTTTTCTTACTGGGCAGCTGACAGTGTTGAGCAATTTTTTTTTATTCGACAAAATCCAAGATGGCCGCCAAGGTGGCCGCTCTGAAAAAATACAATATCACCGTATAACTTGGATCGGAAATTTTGGTAAGATAATATGGAATTTTTAAGATTTTTCTTCTTGATTCATCGTACACATATATAATTGTTACTTACTGGCCAAAATAAGATTACCAAAATCCAATATGGCGGCCAAGATGGCCGCCAATGTGTCACATTTTTCTCATTTTTTGAGATTTCACCACGTATCCTTCATATTGTTGCTAAGATGTTGACAAATATACATGCTTATATAATTCTGTTTACCAGAGGGCTGCACACACTGGTGCTCTAATATCCACCAGAAGTGGATTGTTGCTCACTGTATCACGTTATTTATAAACGCCGGTATAACCTAGTCAATCCGAAAAAAGTTGCGAATTATGTTATGTCCGTCGGAATTAACCGATATTATATGTATAAACAATGTAAGGTACATATTCATATCGGCACATTTTCATGAACCTACTGTTACTCTCATGTGTCATATGAAATATATTCTCTCAAAACCCAACATGGCGTCCAAAATGGCCGCAAATATGGCAAAAAATCATCATTTCTTACAAATATAGGCGGCTATTAGGCGATATTATTCTGAAATGTCCAACCATGATTACCGATATGAATTAGCGATATGGGGTGATGCTCTTTTGTTATATATGATCAAAGGAATTGTTTGAGAAACCCAATATGGCGTCCAAAATGCCCCCAAAATTGGAAAAGTAACAAAGCAATTACAGTCTACACTCATCTGCCCATAGTCCAGTCGCCAATACACTTAACCTGGTTTTTTCTCGGTGTATTATCGTATCACTATATCGTATAACTATATGGTCTCCTCGTGCGATTCCTTTTACTGGGCAGCTGACAGGGTTGATCAATTTCCTTATAACCGCCAAAACCTAAGATGGACCCAAATTCAAGTTTCCGCCGATACCACTGAAAATATTGAAATTGAAAGTCAAAAATCTTTACTAAATAATTCAGTACAGCACGCCATTTCCAACTGATTGTGTTGGTCACAAAGCGGGTCAGCTTATCCCCAGATTTTCCAGAAAAAATCAAAATGACTACCAAAATTAGTAACATTTTGCTATTTTCAGCAGTAGTGTTAACATTCCAAAACGGAGGTGGGAACTGAAATGTACGAGAAATTGTAACAAGAGAGATGTTTGCAAATATCATTGGTGAAGTACTTTATAAGGACCACACAAGATGCAGTGAATATCAAGTTGAATGACTGTGTAGTTCTTTAGATCGACTCATCACTATGCATTGCTGCCAGCGATGTCTGTTCATTGCAGCAGTCCTCTGAAACACTGGACGCGCAGAAAATGGTACACGCCATGTTTGCTGTATTACACTTACACTTCGAATATTTGCATAGCGTTTTACTCGAACACGTGCACCTAATCATCTTCAGTATTTCATCAGGTGCTAGCTTGACGTTGGACGCGACTGTCACAGGGTTCAAAGGTTTTGTATTCACGTCTTTCTCGAATCCAAATACAGTTGGGTCCATCTGCGGTGGGTTAGGTTGAAGGGCATGCTTCCATATACAAGTTTGCAAGTGGGCCCGTTTGACATTCTCAGTAAAAGCCTCTGTTGTGGGTGGTAGGCTGCACAATTTAGGAGGAGATGTTGCAGTCGGATTCCCAATTCGTGTTCTCCATATGCACAAACGAGCATCGGCCATTGATGTTGATTTAGGAGATCTATAGCATAATGCTATGAACTTGGTGGCTTGTTCTAGAACATCCGATATCTCCACGTTATTCTCACCAAGTGATTCCAGTGTCCCACCAGTTTGCAGAACCTTCAGTACACGCCCTTTGCCGATACCAAAGTATCCCCCTACAGTATCGCACCCGGAAAGTGCGTGAGCAGCGATCAATTGAGGAACAATTTTCTTGTGTGTATCAACTGCGGCAGGTATATCTATCACCACCCGTCCATGGATTGGTGACTCCATAGTCATTGCAACCGTCAAGTGTTGTTCAAGGTAGTGATGCAGCAACAACAAATAGACGTCAGTGTCGTCAGCAACAACCACAACGTTATTACATTCAGCTGCAGCAAACAATATTATATTGCCTGTTGAACGATAATGTTGTCAGCTTCCTCGTGACTAGTTGCCATCTCTACTCCATCTGTCACCGATCCACAACTAACCTCAACCGGAACATCATGCTGGCCAGTAATTACAAGTTTGTGAGTTCGTGTGTTTTGCTCAGCAAAACTTTTGTCCGTGGTGAGTTGATCACATATAATGGAGATCAGTTGCTTTTTGTTCTCCACTACGGTCAGCACATGTTTTTTGTGGTGGTAGCAGGGAGGTGGGTACAAGTTGAAACACCCGGCAACTATCGGCCTTTCTGTGTGTCCTTGTCACGCACTTGATGCTGTAGTCGACATACCTGTCAAATACCAAATACACATCACTCGATCGCAACTTCTGTTTGATGTTGTCTTTAAACGCTGTAATGAAGTCTAGATCAGTTGCCGGTCTGGTTTTGGTAGACACGGGCCAATGAAGTATCCAGAGCAGTGCACAGCCATCGATAACAATTGCAGATTTCTTATCCACACCAGACATTCTTTTTGGTTTCTCAACAACTGTTCTATTTTTCAATACTGATTTTGATGTGCACACGCTCATATCCCCGGATTCATCAAATATGGCGGTTGGTAGTGGTGACAGTTCAAAGGAAAGGGTATGTTTGATATCTAATTCACGTGAACTACATAAAAGTCCGATAACTCTGGAATAAATGAGATTAGTGTCATATATTTTGACCTCCCCAACCTTCAGCGACTTTTTCAAGATTGCCATAGTTTGTACTGGTTTCGAAGTTGACTCATAAAATCCACTCGGGAAGGCCTCGTCAAATTCCGTCATTTTCTGAACTCCGAGGCTGACAATCTTATCGACATTGACAGACGTTGGACCTATCCTACCAGTTGCGATGTTAATTATGGTCTCGGGGTGTCCGTTTGGATCCAATGGGTCGATACATATTCCTAGTTTAGTTCTCAGACCCATACGGTCGACAGAATCACTTGCAATTCTAGACTTGGCCTCTTCCTCATGTGCAATCTGTAATTTGTCACTACCTCGATCTTCTCGCAAACTTGATATACCGGTAGCTAACTTCCCACATGCATGCAAACGCAATGCCCAGGTTTTTAGTGTTTCTGGCTTTAATGTGATCCCTATTATACCGGATTTGCCATGGCCATATCGCATGAAGGTAGTTTCGATATACATATCGCTCCATATGCCATTCCATAGACCAGGTATGTGTCACATCACATGTTCACCCTTCAAGAAATGAGATAAAATATCCTGTGGCATATTTTGCATCTGCCGCAGATTGTAAAGCCCATATCTTGCGTAATTTGCATGACCAGAAGCAAAGAAATAAGGAAGCATGCTTTTCACAGCTTCGATGTGCAAAAGCCAGTCACTTTCTCTCTCCGCTCGTACGTACAACATCACGAGGAAGCATGGTTTCAAAAAAGCATCAACCCACATTTTTGTCGTGCGACTTTTGCACGCGTTCTCTTCTAGCAAAGCAAATAAATCTTCGGCACATTGCAAATCATTATTCTCGAAAGCTGTTTGCAAAATTTCTTCTGATGACAAACGCATGGCTCTCATATTCATTGGAAACTTTTTCCCAGTCAAAATCTTTTCAACCCCACCGAATACTGATTCAAGTATATCTGAAAGTCCAGTATTGGCCATGAGCGTTCCAACTGAACCAATGAAGCTCATGAGCAAATGCATACCACCCAGTCGAGGAACAAATGCCGCGAATTTGTCTGGATAAGACCATAACACCTGAACTGCTATCTTGTATAACTGCTGATCGGCAGTAAATATAGTGAACGGCTGTCCTGCATCTGACGATAGTTGCTCTGCCTTTTCCATAGCTGTCATGATAGTGTCTGGATCAGCAGGTGTCATGTCTATTAGAGGGAGGTATGCTGCGTTCGTTTTTGGGTTCGTTGCTTGACCCGAGTCTCTCGTCATGCGGGTATTATACCCATTGAACTCCGGACAGTTCTGGCCACTGGCCATATCTTTCAAAAATGCGAAGTCAAGTACTATCGCTCTGCGTAATGACATTGCACTGCGACACAATGTTGAAAGAAGGGGAACAGTGTTTCGTACATGTGATGCGGGCATGTCGGGTCGTCTGGGTCCATTGAAACGCACAACATCCAATTCGTACTCTGTTGGTTTTGTCATATCTGACTTTGTCAATCTTGGGATCGTCTGAGACTCAACGGAATCATTATTGTCCTTTTGAGCCATCAGGGTTGCCAATGAATGGGTGCTTAGCTTCCCATTTTGAGAAGCAATTTCAGCATCAAAGTTGTCAACAACCACTTGTATGAGGCCATTGTTGGCATCCGAAATCGGTGTATCATTTGCATTCGTTTGCAGCCAGAGCTGCCGCAGATTTTTTGAATCTCAACAGCTCGTCATATGAGCACGTAACACCAAAATCATGCATGGTTTTTACCAACTCTTTAGAATCTCTTAACAGCGTTGCCAACGAAATTTGAAGCGGTGTGTATTTTCCACACAGCGCTGATGTCACTGTGTGTCCTATCATCAGAGCAGGTAATGTGTGGTCCAACTGTGGAGCTAAACGACTTAGTAATGTGAGAAGTGTACCACTTACAAACGAGGATACGCTCTCGCTGTTAACATCACTGGCGTAGTTATCTCTGTCATGATCCATATCTTTGATTTCTTTGCCAATTGCTTTACTGAGAATCTTTATGGAACTCTCAATATTGTCATCATCCAAGTCTTTAACGTGCCTAAGTAAGGTGCCAGCTCTGGATTTGTCTGCCAAAACGGTGGCGATTCCCGGGGAAGACAACACCAAAATGTCATCTCCGCAGCTATCGACTAGATCAGACACAAATGATCGACGGGAATTGTAAGTCCCACCAGATTGCAGATAAAGATCAAATAATTCGACAGAACTCCACGTGGCGGATGTGTCATTTTTCATGTAAGATATGACAGATTGTATGACCTGACTGTGTGGAGACGAAATATAAATTGTCTGTTTTGCAGCTGATTCTACCGATTTTGGATTCGTAAATTTCGACCTACAGTCAACATGGTACCGAGCATCGGCAGCATGTAAGTCGCTAACAGCACCATACACTCTAAGCTTTACTTCTTCGGACCATTTGTCGTTCCTACAACAACAAATACCAATTATTTCATCACTAACTGACATATGCGGTGTATGTGTGCCTATTTGGCGAAACAGGTAGGCGGGCCTCCACCTTGAAGGATTCTTCGTATCCCGGTCAACTATGCAGTCATCACCACAAAATAGGCAATGACGCCTGAAAGTAAATTCGTCATGTGAACGTTTGGGTCGTTTTTCGGGCGGAGCATCAGAATCTAGGGATGTGCCATGAGCAATGCTTGCTTGCTTCACATTCTTCGGGTGAAAATACTTCTCAACACAGAATTTATGGCAACTCAGAGTCAAATCCGGGTCTGCATCGTACCCATGTTGCAAAGCTATATGTAAGTTATCGTTATAAATCCTACCACACCTGAGTATATTCTCAATTCGTTTTGCTTCCACGTTCATTAGAGGATCTTTGCTCCTCGATTCAGTACAACCGAACGTGGTTGAGAAAAAAAACAAGCATCTGACATAACGGAATTAGTCTATGTCGTTTCAAAGCAAAGGTCGCCCGAACCTGATGCTATATCGAGTGAAGTTGAAGAAACAGAAAGGCTAGTGATAAAACAAAATTGTAAGTTTTTGAGATGTGTAGTGAGACACAATTGCGCAGTTGCAATAATGCGTCCTCGCTCTAAGAAATCAAAGAGAAAGGACAGTTATATGACGTAATCTCCAAACGCGTTCACATATAAAGAGCGTTGTTAGATATAAATAGCGTTGATAGATATAAATAGCGGTGTAATATCCGTTCAATTTCTACCAAATACCCAATGCGGATGTAGTTACTATATCGAAACACAATTACATCACGTTTTGTGTTTTTTAGTGAGTTAAGATGAAATAATCATTCGGATCTGTAATTTCCACATTAATTTTCGACCCCTTCAACAGTACCTCACTTTAAGGCCCATTTAAAAAAAATGCTCAATGCTGTCAGCTGTCCAGTTAGAAAAATTAGTAAGAGGGGTGTCTGAACTAATAAAAACCGTTGAGAAAAAAAACTTAATACAACAAAACATGGTTTGGTGAAAAAATGGCGTTTGGCGGCCGGACTATAACATGTATATTGTTAAATAAAGAATTCAATTCAATTCAATTCAATTCTAAATACGAATACCGCGAAAAATGTGTGCATCATCAACATAATCATTTTTGGCGGAAAATTAAAAATCTTCGACAAATTTGGTTTTGTTGAGCATTATTTATTTGTAGCAACAACTACTGCTCCCCATAATATGGCAGCCGGTGGGACACTTTTCTGTGACAAAGAGCGTTCCGTTAATTCATTTGTATAGAGATCAGTGGAATGATATAATGTATTATTTTTATAAAGCCGCAATTATGATTTAAACATCATAGGTATGGTCAATTTTGTCTAATTTTATATATATACACCTGGAATTTAATTAAGCACCCCCTGAAATGTTTCAAGACAGTGAAGTTGCTGCCATTGATTATTATGTTTTAATGATTGCTATGTCTTGCAGTACATTTCATCAAGTGAAACATGATGTTTCTGGTTGATAGCGTATCCCAAACACATCTCGTCGTCCGCGTTAAGCATGCTTTCCACAAATGTCACAAAAAGACTATCATCAACATGCAATATCTGTGTATAAAACAAGAAAATTTGTTTATTCTTTTATCAATAAATGTTGACATGGCAAGGAGGAAACTGCCAGAGGCACTAAGATGGCAAATCGTTGGCATGCATGCAACAGGCGTGTCATTCAAAGCTATTGGAAGGCAACTTGGCTATAGTCATTCTGTCATCAGCAGACTTGTCAGAAACCATCAACAAACCAACAATGTTAAGGACCGACCAAGGCCTGGACAACCCCAAAAGACCTCTCCCCGGGAAGATCAGAGTCTGGCACGCCTCGTTAGGCGTGAACCCTTTACTTCAAGTGGGGTTTTGAAACGCCTTTTGGCTTCCAATCAGGCGTTCGTGCAACAGAGCTGCCCGAAACCGTCTCAAAGTACTGGGTATGAGGCCCAGAAGGGTCATCAAGCGTTCAGCTCTGTGCGATCAGCATCAAAGACGTCGTTTCGTTGGGTGTATGGTACGACAACATTGGAATCTCAGGACGTGGAGGAGAGTCCATTGGTCAGACGAGAGTAGGTTCCTGCTTCACGTCACAGATGGTCGCATGAGAGTGTGGAGGCATATTTTGCTTACGTGCCCATGAACATCAGACCTACTGTTCCTTATGGTGGAGGATCAGTAATGATCTATCTGGGAATGCCTCTCTCATTGTAAACTTGATATGGCGACTGCACGTGGGAATCCCAATGGTCACCAGTACATCTGGGACATTCTCAATTCGGTTGTCGTGCCTCATTTTGGCAAACACCTGTTGGCTACTCGCCCAGCAGTATTCATGGACGACAATGCAAGGCCACATCGTTCCCATGCGGTGAAAGCATTCCCTCAGGACAACGCGATTACAACACTACCTTGGCCTGCAATGAGCCCCAATTTGAATCCCTTAGAACACATCTGGGACTTTCTTGGACGTCGTGCGCAAGCAAGGGAACCGCCTGTACAGAATTTGGCCGATTTGGAAGCTGCATTGCATGAGGAGTGGCAGCAGTTGCCTCTGGACCGTATCAGAAGGCTCACTGTAACATTAGGAGAAGGGTTCAGGCTGTCATCCGATACACTCGCTACTGACGTCAGACACTGCTATTGTGTTCGTCAGATCACATTCAAGTTACGTTTTTTTGTCAGTAATTACCGGCATTGTTTCATCATGGACCGTTCCGGCACAATACTTTTCGAGAGAACATTTTTCAGTCAAAAACATTAGTGACATATATGTGTAATTAGCGCCATTAAAATACTGCATATTTTCATCATTGTGTTTTCTTTCATTTGCCAATAGACCATTCTTTCCGCAAACAATCACTTTTGACCATCTGAAAGATAGCATTAAAGTAATGACAATTTCTATTAACACCACTTAACACCACTGCGAAAAAAACAGTGGTGTTAATAGAAATTTCGCAGTGAATTTCTATTAACACCACTGCGAAAAAACAGGGGTTGCTTAATTAAGTTCCATGGGGTATAGATGGACTCAATTTTTAAAACCTAATTTCAATCAAAAATGGATGCAAGCCCAAAAGTATCTAAAATTTGGAGAATATGTACTTGATGAAAAAAGAAATGTTATATATTTCGAAAATTTGATGGACGGTGCATTTTCATTCATGATTTTTCTACAATACACGATCAGAGACACTTTTCATCGAATTTTATTGTGAATATTAGATTTTCCGTCTGAAAGCTGACAAGCATGCAGATGGGTATTTTTTCGGAGTGTTTTTCTCCAACATGTAATGTTTGGTTCAAACTGGCTGAGAGATGATTTCGTGTGGACATACGCAACCATCTCTCAACCAGTTGGAACAAGTATGGTGTATGGCACAAATAAAAGATCAGACAACCCCGTTTTGGGGAAATCATTCCGATACACTGATGACAAAAAGACTTGATATCTTTCTTTTTTACAGGAATGGCAGGAAGACAGCCTTATAGGCTATGTCATTTACATGCTGTATACTAGCTTATGTTATTGTTTGTTTGCTCTTGTTTGTTGTAATGTTATATTGTAATCAATTTACTAGTATACTGCAAAATAAAGATCTATCTATCTATCTATCATGTAGAAAAATAGACTTGAGTGCTATAAATTCTTCAATTTCAATATTCTCGACGCCAAAGCTCATTTGACAATAAAATTAAAAAATCGACACTTTCTCATCCATTCTCCCAAGAAACATGTGTTAGAGGAGACTCCTTTGGTTTAGCTTTCTACAATATAAAGTGCAAAGTATTTCAAGTTCAGTTAAAACTGTTTCTGATGTCACGAGCAGAGTCAAAAACATAAACAGGCAATTCTAGTTAATAAATGTGATATTTTAAATTTATCATATGACTCGTCCGTTTTGTTCACTTTAAAACATTTGATATTTTGCTTTCATATTAATCAGTGATAAATAAAGCCTTCCGCCAATTTCGTTGGTCAATTTCAAAACTAGACAATTTGATTGGCTGAACAAAATACAACTGAGCCACATTTTCATAAATTGCATAATTAGAGTTGGGAGCTTTCATCGGTCAATTTCAAAACTGGACAATTTGATTGGCTAGACAAAATACAACTGGGTCACAGTTGCATAATTTCAGAAGGGAGAGTTTACGTTATCTGTCCTATTTAGGGTGGGTTATATTGTATTAATCTTTTAGCTACAAGAAAAACACCATTCATTTTTTTTATGTTTTCACTTTTTTCTTCCAAAACATAGGTTATGACCCCTCATTGGAACGAGCTCATCGAGCTCGTTCCAATGAGGGGTCATAACCTATGTTTTGGAAGCAAAAAATGATTTTTTTTAATTATACGAGGATGTTTTTTCCAAGTGCCGTCTGCAACTCAAGTTACGTGATGGGTTAAAAAGTCATACTAAGTGGCTAATTTGTGCGTGTGTGTATCATATGATAAACAGAATATGAAATGAGTGTTTTTCTCATATAATATTTATGAAACTCGTCCGAATTTTCCGTTTGGGCTCGCCAGAGGCTCGCCAAAACGGAAAATTCTTAGACTCGTTTCATAAATATTATATGAGAAAAAACACTCATTCCATATCCTCTATGTCTCCTATATCATCTTTACCAACCATCATTATTCAGTGAAGGGACGCTTTTTATTGATGTGAAAGGGAGCGGGGTGGTTCAGTGGTTACGACATTGGACTTCAAACCTAAAGACCCACGATTCTATCCCCGCCAGGGGTAATGGCGTTGTGTCCTTTGGCAAGGCACTGAATCCCGATTGCCCACGTGGGCGCATGGTTGCGCTGTGTACTAAGGCGTACATCACATCAATGGTACACTTGTCTACATCCAATGGTAACCCTGCATTGGGGAGTCTGGCGGTTGGTCGCCGCTGCTCGGTGTTTCTCTCCAGGTAGTCTGGCTTCCTCCACCCGTAAAACTGTCCGACACGAGGTGACTGATTTAAGATGAAATAGGGCTTGGCGAACAGGCTCAGCCAATACAAACGCCCCTCCCCCGTCCGACAGAATATTCCATTTTGATCTTTGGAAGAGGACGCGTGAGATTGTTGTATATCTTCACCCAATCTAGAAACTTTTAGAGGTTACTTTTCTTGTCATCAGACTAAATGCCGATAACGAGATGATCAGCTAAGGCTGCAGTTGAATTCATGCCCCCACCCTCCTCCCATTCTTTCTACACAATAGCTCAGAAACCAGAAAGATACAGCTTATGATGTGCAGGAAACCGAGTACCATGCAGGCGTGTTGCAATCATTACCGCGTTTATCTGCCAGAATTTTCGAGTTAGACTAGGCCAAAGCCAAACTGTATATCAAAATAAGCAGCGCATCGTGTAGTTTTCCCAATATCAACAGTCCATTGGCACAAGTGCACTGATCTGTCTCGTTCAGGGACACAAGTCAAGCGAAGGGCTCGTATGAAATTCGAAATAAAGATTGTAAATTTAGTAGCTGTACTGTCGAACGTGTCCACCCCTTATATAGTGTATCTGTGTTAGTTGAGAGTGTTTATGCCCATTTTGTACATACAGTGCAGCCAACAGAACAGAATAATTTATTATGAGTTATCCGACTTCCAAAGTTGCAATCGGAAATGGTACAATCGACGAACAGACGCCCAGGGCTGAGAAAATTATTTCTGTTTGAAAAACTACTGACGTATTTTATTTAGTTGAAACATTGCCGTCAGATCGTCTGGCAAGAAAATAACTGATTGGATAGATCCACTGCTATGGCTTGAATAGGCTGAATGGCTTGAAAGTGCTGAATGGTTTGAAAGGGCCGATTGAAATGGCCCAAAAAAGCAATTAAATATTTGCATATATTTTGTTGAAAAACCTAAAAATATTTCGTCGTCTGCGCCGGGTTGCGCTGAACGGGGTACAAATACCCATACCATGCCCTTCTCGAAATCTACCATTGACACCAAGACATATTTCCGTATCTCTGTTCACGGAGGCTGACTGTTGAAAGGGGAGGGATAATTCTTCTTGAGCTCTAATTTAAATGAAAACATTTTCGATTGCATTTGTGAAAAACTGGTATTGTTTGGAAAGTTTGTGTACGGGTGTAAATTTGCATTACAGTATTTCTAATACCGTTATGGAATGAAATAGTGACATTGATAAAGTGCTTGAAGCTTTGTCAGAAAAAAAAACAAAAAAAAACAAAACATAAACATAAGAAAAAAAAAACCCGAAATATAACTCCTTGTTTTAACTAAGTTAGGTGTCAGGAAATAAACCTTTTGCACATACCGTTATTTTTTATTGGGTGGGAGGATTTTTTGTATGCTGGGGTTGATAGCAGTTTCTGTCAAATAATAACAAAAAACTATACCCGAGATAGAAGCTGAGGTTGCATCGTTGCAAACAACAAAAACCAATAATGCCAAGAGTAGTTAGTTAATCTATCAGGGTGAGCTGAAACCCATATCCATATCAATAAACTTTTACTTTATTACCCATTCTATCTGTACACTTTTGTCGGTTCGATAAGGAACATTATGTGGACGAAGGATATAATTTTGATCGCTTCGTACTCTTTTAGGGACAATAAAAACCACCCTCTTACGCAAAGTTTATACAAACTCTTCTGTTGGTCACATTGCAGAGAACGTTTTGCAGTCGAGTTTGTATTGGGTTTTGGGAGTTTTTCAATAAATGAATGCGTTTAAAAACTGATGTGCGCAACAAACTGTTTTGTGATTAGAACCAGAATATCGTTAAAGCTCTCAGAGATAAAATAAAAATAGGAAATCACTGTTACAGTAATACATAAGCAATTTATAAAACACATCTTGCTGCATGTGCACATCATTTATGCAAATTAGCAGTTGTCCTTCGTTGAACAGTATTCTCCATTTATAAAAATAGCTACCCACAAAAAGGTTTGTCTGACCATATGCTTTCAAATGATCCTGGTGGTCAGGGTAGTGACACAGACTAGTGTTTGTTTACTGAGGTAAACAAGTTGTGTGTTACTAGAGGCGACAACCAACGCCTGGGCTGCTTGTCCCATCCATGTGGTATTATGGGTATAAACGATTGGTAAAACCTCAATTTACACTTTGGTTGTAGTAGCTCCATGGCCACAGGTGTTGGAAGTTACCGTAAATACGAATAAATTACTAATCTCAAGAGAACTGTTAGTATACCAGTGACAAAGTCTGGAGCGTGCAACCACAAGCAAAGAAATTCGTTCTAACTTGGCGCAATGCATGGGCTACCAGTAAAACACCTGTGTAGTGGAGTTTCTTTCCAGGCAAAACCCACTTGTCTGTGAAAAAAAAAAAAAAATAATAAGGAAGGTTTTAGCCATTTCACTTCCAGGTTGAACCCGGGTTTCACTGTCTCAAAATGTGTTACAACCAGATGCGTCACGAAAAAGATTAATTGGGGTAGGGGTTAAAAACACGATTTGTTCCGACTGTGATTTCTCATGTCACGACTGATGAAATACTTCAACTACACCTTTTGTTGAAGGTAAGCCTTGGTGATGTAGTTGGAAAATTATTCACGGGGGGGGGGGGGGGGGGGGGGGGTGATAGTTGAAATACTTCAGATTTCATTGAAATTTATGTTTGGAAATATAAAATATACTTGTAGTAGTCGTGACCCAAAGTCTTGTTTAATTAAAACGTAGAGTACTCGTACTGAAAATTCGTCATATTTGGCCCCATCTGACCGAATCGGGTAAGTACAGACGTCCATTTGTATGGCTAACTGTGTGTGACAAATTTGCAGGTAGCAAATTTGATCTCGCAAGACAGTGTATGACTACCATCAATTGCATCGTAAACATCCAAAGGTGGGTGGCGTGGCTGGACTATCACCTAGGGCACACATCTCTGGGTATGAGTTAAGGCTTGGAGTTTCCAACAAGCATCATAAATTGTAATGTGATACTCAATAGTATTGACATTTTATCCATATAGTCCTTTGATGAGAATAAGTTGCTGTCTTCAATCTAAAGCACTGCAGTTAGCCCATTGCTCCACTCAAGGAACGATAAAAAGCTTTAAAAATCACCCGCCGACTGTATAGCCTATTTATGTGGCGGTTATCGACCAAATTGCGTCATTATACCTGATACCCCTCCCCCATAGGTATAGACATACATAGAATACGTTAGGAAAGAATAGCCGAGAGTTTCTCAGTTACAGTTCTCAGAAAGTAAAGTCTCTTCGACAAGTGCACGCCTGGAGAAAAAAGGCACCCGCTACCCCTTGCTCCCTACCCACAGTGCAGGGGGAAGTTACCCCACCCTTGCCTCCGGTGCTCTTCTCTACCGTACCCTTCACATTTATGCAGCCTATCGACCTATGAACATTATTAGAAAGACTTCACTGTACAGTAAGTTGCTGGTTTTATTATTGTTCTCCGTGTATGTCATTTTTCAGTTTTGTTGTTCAGTATATACAAATTAATTTGCAACTGGTAAAGCAGTCGACGTCTGTTTGTTTACTGACAGAAATATCCGGTGAGGAGGTTGGTGAAAGCGGGTAGATTAGCCCGAATAGAGTTATCACTGTCTGTGGCTAGTTTGAACGATAGAAACATCTTTTTCAGTCGACGTTGAGTCACAATTCTATTTTGTACAAAATGCAGGATTATGCGATTATTTGCCTGCAGTATGAAACGGTGCAATCTACTGAAATAAGAAATGCAATTTTACTCACACGCCCACGTCAAAGTATCACCTGGATTCGAACCCCAACACGCAGCGATCTTTCCCAATGGTTATGAGAGCCTAAAACACTGAACAGGTGTCTTGGTGTATTTAACTCCCAAAGTTGTGAGAAAGATTAAATACTGATCATCGGCCGATTGGTTCAAAATTGAAACCATCAATTAATATTTTTTGTCCACTTTATACAGGATTAAAAGTATTTTTGTGTGTCGGAATGAGTGAAAATCGCTCCAAAAAATGAGATATGAAAACAAAGTGTCAAGTTTGTTCAGTGTAAAACCAGACGGCAGTAGCAAAAATTCAAAATTTAAATTTAAATTTTACGTTGTTCAATATAATTTTTTCTTGTTTTTGTTTGTTTAAAAAAGATGATGTACTTCGTGGATGTACAGGTAATTTATCTCCCAACAACTTGGTGTGTTGCACAGAGAGTAAAAGGTTAGGACTGTAAGTTGTCAATGGAATTTTTTTAGTTTTAATAACCTAATCTCGACAACGTATTGAACTCCCCAGTCCGCGTGCTGGTGAACGTTTCACAACAAATTTTCAGTAAAGTTTTGTAATACTCTCAAGGAATCCAAGCCTTAAAAAGTCGAAACTAATCAGATTAATTGTTCCCTAATGTTTGTAAACAGTCGGGAAAATGATAATTTTCATCCGAATGCAAGACTGATGGACAAACAATTTGATTATACAATGCTTTAATTTATATTCTTTCTGAACAGACGATTATTTTTCAATGAAGTCTGTTCTATTAAACTTAGCCGATGCTACACATTCAACGCTATGCTTACGTCACTCTGTGTAGTGTCCAGCGGAGAATGCTTCGTCCATATCTCAATGAAAAATATGATCATTCAGGACCAAATTTAAACTCCAGTATTTCTTGACATAATAGACGGAATATGATCTCTTCAGCCAAGAATTTTGACACGCAACTTAAGAGAAATCATGTCCCTTTTCTCCGAATGTTTGGCTCATAAAACTGTCAAATCCCCAAATTCAAGCATCTCCCTAATAATCATTACTTTTTTGCCCCCTAGCAATATTCGTATCCGTGCTCAAAGTCAAACCTTTAACCCGAGAACATTACTCTGGAGTAAAGATTAACCAGTGTAACCCTTCTAATGTTCTCTTTTATTTAAAATCGTGCAACTCAGATAAACGGAACATACCGATAATGGCAATGATTCTTCAACGTCTAACAACTCAGTTTGAAAGTATGATATCAGAGGGAAAGTACTGTTTTCCAACGCGGCGCACATACATATACATCTTATGTGTTGGCGGATTGCATAGGGATAGTGCATTGGCGCTTGAGGGAGGCTTTGCAGAATATCGTGTTATTTTGGGCAGGGCGATAACTAACCGTTTTTTGAAGGGGAGGGGGGGGGGGTACGATATTGGTGCCAGACGGTTCGGGCATATCACCCAACTATTCGGATCATATTCCTAACTGATTTTATCAAATACATATACGCTACAAATATACTTTCATTTGATAAATTACTTACATGGTAGCCAATTTATTTGAATTTTATGACAGTGATAACTATTACACACTAGCTAACAGATATGCCCGACCATCTGGGTGCTTTCAACAGGCCATGGTTATAAAAATCATTTATTATTACTTGCTCTCACCCTGGATGTGGAACTGCACCGATATAATGAGTCTGGCTTTATTGCACTTTCTGATCTGTGTATATTTTTGTCGGGCGAGTAAGAGATTTTACTCAACTAAGTACTCCAGCCCGTGTATATTTTCGTGGCTCAAGCAAGGAGTCTGCCCAACTTGGTATTTCATAATTTCTTGCCCATCCTCTGTCTGATGAAACCCTGCATCGGGAGATTTTTATTTATTTATTCTTTTGTGTGTGTGCGTGTGTGTGTGTGTGGGGGGGGGGGGGGGGGTCTGGGGTGGGGGGGATTAATGGGGCACCCCACCCAAGAGGTTACATCCATGATCTTTTTCCAACAGTAAGTTTATTTCCTTTAAGCTAAGATAAGATAGGATTTATTAAGCAAATACACCAGGATCATAAATAGAAAGATAAAGCAATACTGATTCCAAAAGACAAACGTAAATATCAAGGCGTATAGTGGTTGAAATATAATATTGTTAATGTCACCTCTTGGTGTCAGATTGAGAAAACTTGTTCTCGTTGTTTTTAGAATTGCTGGATCATATTACAGATGATACTACGGTAGCGTAGAACCGCCACATCATAGTATATTTCCAGGGATTCCTAATCTGTTTTTACAGATTACTAATCTGTTTTTACAGATTACTAATCTGTTTTTACAGATTACTAATCTGTTTAAACAGATTACTAATCTGTTTTTACAGATTACTAATCTGTTTAAACAGATTACTAATCTGTGTTTACAGATTAACTAATCTGTTTTTACAGATTACTAATCTGTTTTTACAGATTACTAATCTGTTTAAACAGATTACTAATCTGTTTTTACAGATTACTAATCTGTTTAAACAGATTACTAATCTGTTTTTACAGATTAAGTAATCTGTATTTACAGATTACTAATCTGTTTAAACAGATTACTAATCTGTTTTTACAGTTTACTTAATCTGTATTTACAGATTACTAATCTGTTTAAACAGATTAACTAATCTGTATTTACAGATTACTAATCTGTTTAAACAGATTACTAATCTGTTTTTACAGATTAACTAATCTGTTTTTACAGATTACTAATCTGTTTAAACAGATTACTAATCTGTTTTTACAGATTAAGTAATCTGTATTTACAGATTACTAATCTGTTTAAGATCTCAATGAGTAGCGAGGCAATCCCCACTGACTCCACGCAGTTTAATTCTATTGAGTACTTTTAATTTACTGTGGCTTATCTTGTTTTTCTGTTAAGGGTTCGGTGTTCGTTCAGCTTCACCATTGATTCACTATCCTGGAGTATGTAGAGGGTTTTGTTAAATAGGTCTTATTAAACGCATTTCAGTCGCGCTTCGGCAGAGTTGCGAGCCAGTCCTCACAGACTCTATCTTAAAGTTCTGAATGAGTAGCGAGGCAATCCTTACTGACTACATGCAATTTAGTTGTATTATATAATTTTATTTATTTTTTTTTATTTTCTGGAAACTTATTTTGTTTTTCTGTTAAGGGAGTCTGTTGAGGGTTTTGATTTGTAGGTCTTTTAATCGCGTATCAATAGTTTCTATTTTTGCTAGCTCGTGAAGTTCCTTCATCGGTGTCCATTTGGGTTTGCATAGTGCCACACGCAGGGCATAATTTTGAACCCGTTGTAGTTTTTCAATGTTGGTTTTATTCAGGTCACTCGTTATTATGGCCCCATACTCTAGTACTGGCCGTATATATGATTTGTAAAGCTTGATGAGAACTTCTTTATTGGCTCCCCGATTTTACCTCTAATCATTGTCAGGAAATTTATGCGTTTAAGTGTCTTTGGCAGTGACCGAGTTTACGTGATTGTTTAGATTGAGACTGCTATCCAAGGTGAATCCCAGAAACTTTGCCTCATTGCTAGCTTCAAGTTTGTGGTTGTAAAGCTTAAGCTCAATATTAGGGACAGCTTTTTTCCTTTGCTTTTTATAGAATATGATTCTTTGTGTTTTCGTGGCATTTAGCTTGATGTGCCACAGAGCGCACCAGTCTTGCAGGTCACGGATGGTATCCTGCAGGCGGTTTTGTATTATGTTTCGAGACTTACTGGACGTCCACATTCCTTTGTCGTCTGAGAATTGAGATAGTTCAGCATGGTTCTTCCCTACTTTGTCAATGTCATTCACATATATTATAAATAGAAGCGGGATAAGGACCGAACCCTGTGGAGTGCCCGCTTCGAGTTTTATCTCGTCTCACACTTCGCGGTTGACCCTCACTTTGATTTTTCGATCAGATAAACATGATGATATGATCCTTAGAATTTTGGTAGGTAGCCCCATTTTAGCTAGTTTGTATCTCATGCCATTGTGCCAGACAGAGTCGAACGCTTTTTCTACGTCGAGTAATAGCGCGGTTCCTATTTCATTTTGACTGAACGCCATTTTCATATAATCTACCAGTCTTTAAACATGCTCGATTCCCTCCCTTTGGCTTCTGTATGCCCTTTGCCACTTATTGAAAAAGCTGATTGATTCGAGATGGCTGCAGAGTCTAGTCGTGAGAATCCGTAATTAGCAGATTAGTAAATACAGATTAGTAATCTCTAAATACAGATTAATTAATCTGTTTTTACAGATTAGTAATCTGTTTAAACAGATTAGTAATCTGTAAATACAGATTAGTTAATCTGTAAAAACAGATTAGTAATCTGTAAAAACAGATTAGTTACTCTGTAAAAATAGATTAGTAATCTGTTTAAACAGATTAGTAATCTGTAAATACAGATTAGTTAATCTGTTTAAACAGATTAGTAATCTGTAAATACAGATTAAGTAAACTGTAAAAACAGATTAGTAATCTGTTTAAACAGATTAGTAATCTGTTTAAACAGATTAGTAATCTGTAAAAACAGATTAGTAATTTGTTTAAACAGATTAGTAATCTGTAAAAACAGATTAGTAATCTGTAAAAACAGATTAGTTAATCTGTAAAAACAGATTAGTAATCTGTTTAAACAGATTAGTAATCTGTTTAAACAGATTAGTAATCTGTAAAAACAGATTAGTAATCTGTAAAAACAGATTAGTAATCTGTAAAAACAGATTAGTAATCTGTTTAAACAGATTAGGAATCCCCGGAAATATACTATGATGTGGCGGTTCTACGCTGCCGTACTTTTAAACCTTTCAGTTGGAGATCTTGTTGCGCACGAAAGTCCCAGATATGTGTACTGATGGGCGCGCCTAAGCTCATTGTTCCCAACATGAAAACCATGGGGCTCCTTATTCTTTCGCGATTGAAAAATCATAAGTTTAGTTTTGTCCACATTTACGCTAAGTGTGTTTTTAGTGCAGTAGGCATTCAAGCTATCCAATGCTCTCTGTAGTCCCCGCTACGAGTTTGAGATGATCGCTAAATCGTCGGCAAATAGCAAGTGACTTAAATTCGTGGTATGTAGACGGACGGAATCACATTTTTCATCAAAGATAAAGCCAACGTCGTCGATAAAGATTTTGAAGAGCGTCGGCGAGATCACACAGTCTTGTCTGACACCAACCGTTGACATTAATGGTGGGTTTAATCCTTGCGAAGTTTTTATTTGAATGACTTGAACACTATATAAGGATTTTAAAATTTTAAATACATTATCCTGTATCCCGAGGTGGTGTAATTTATCAAAAAGAATGTTCCTGTCAACAGTATCAAATGCCTTTCTAAAATCAACAAAAATAGCATATAAGGGTGTTTGAGTTTCTTTTTTTCTGTTTATAGTTGTTTTAAGAATAAAGGCGCTGTCAATAGTACTACGGTGTTTTCTAAACACGAATTGATTATCACTAATCAAGGAATTATCTTCAAGATATGTATTAATCCTCTCGTTGATAACTCTATTGAATAGCTTACGGCAACAGCTCTATAATTATTGGGATCGTTTCGATTACCCTTCTTATATAATGTGGTGAGAACAGATATATTCCATGGGGGCTAATGATGTGATTCAAATACCTGATTAAATAATTTAGTTACATGATCAATCATATGCAATGTTATTATTTTTAAGAGTTCGTTTGAAATGTTATCACACCCGGTCGATTTATTATTTTTTAGTCTTCTCAGAGATTGCCTTATTTCGGTAGCCGAGATTTTGTCATTATTCAATGGGTGTTGTATATCCACTTCTGTATTTATAACATCGGATGCATTTTCGTGGAATTGTGGTCGACTCAAAAGCATTTTAAAGAAATCAACAGACCTGTCGGGGTCTTTCAGCAATCATTCTGTGTCGATCAATTATCGTTAAGGGTACAATGTTCACTATGCAGACCCCGGTTGTTTTTGTTTCTGTGTATATACCCCTTAACAATTCCCTTTTAACGTTGGGAGACGCCGCGACTCATATCAAGGCAAGTATTACCCGGTAATATAATTCCATGCTTAGTCCGATGCCACGCCTCTGTTATCGTGATGAAATCATTTTTGTTAATAATTGAACAATATCAGCATTCGAATAACCTGAAAGTATCAAACCAATTGGTAAATGGCTGATATTCTGAAAACCGAATACAATTAATGATTGTCGTTTGGAAGGTCTATCTATTCACGCACGCACACACGCACGCACGCACGCACAAGTAAGTAAGGACTAAATTAGAGCCCATCAATGAATGACATTAATTATAGCCCGTCAGTTTAACCAGTTCCTAAGCTCATCTCTTAGTTTAAATCAATTTGTTGTATTTTTTATCATGTATCATGTTTGAAACCCAATCAAGGTTCAGTTAATGAAAACAATTTTTCGGCGACATATTACAAGAAAAAAAATATTTTAGTTGGAAATGTCTGTGCCAGTGCGAATTTTTAACTTCACACACACACACAACCACACACACACACACACACATCTTGTCTACCCCACATACCGAGGCACCCCATTGTTTGTCCTTTGTGTGGACTAACGGTTTCTACCTCGTTTTGCCGGTACAGTTCTGGAAAAACAGACGAGGTAAAGGGTTTCTTTTGTCTTTTGTACCTCGGTAAGGCAAAACACGCAAACTCTTTTGTCTAGTTACCTCGTCAAGTTGGTAAGACAAACCCACACACACACACACACACACAGTCTTGTCTTCCCTACATACCGAGGTACCCCATTGTTTGTCTTTTGTGTGGACTAACGGTTTCAACCTCGTTTTGCCGGTACAGTTCTGGGAAAACAACCGAGGTAAAGGGTTTCTTTTGTCTTTTGTACCTCGGTAAGGCGAAACACGCAAACTCTTTTGTCTAGTTACCTCGTCAAGTTGGTAAGACAAACCCCCACACACACACACACACACACACACACACACACACACACACACACACACACACACACACACACACACACACACACACACACACACACACACACAAACACACACACACTCACACACACACACACACACACACACACACACATAGTGTAGCCTGAAATCCCAAACCCTGAAAAAGCTCGAAAGTCCAGCTGAAACTACCGATTTCGAACCACTGAAGATTGAACACAACAGACCGTTGCAGAATGGTAGTGGCGTGGTATTTAATTGCAAAAAGCCTCGTTGTAGACTGCATACTTTTATGCCTGATCAGAAAGAGGAATTTTCCTCCGAACAAACCAAAAATCATTATCAGATCCGTAACCCCCTCCATTGTGATTCACCAAACATTATTTACCTTATCACTTGTAAGCGATGTAGGAAACAGTATGTTGGTCAAAGTCAAAATCCTTTTCGAGAACGTGCTACTAGACACAAACAGGATATAAAACATAATGCTGATGCCCCAGTAGCACAACATTTTAACCTTCCTGGCCATTCTTTGGACGATTTCGAAATCCACCCTATTGAACAACCACCAATTAAAGACACATTAGAAGAAACGGATGAATTTAGAAAAAAACGTGAAGCTTTTTGGATCAATACGCTTCAAACCCTCTGGCCATTTGGTATGAACATATCAGAGGGCGAATGCGAAAGGAGGTCCATCATTCCTTTCACTTTAACGTACAACAGAATGAATATCGAAATAGCAAAAATGTTAAAAGATGAATTCAATTTTACCAATGCTAAATTAAATGAACCTTTGAATCTTCGACCTGTCATCGCCTATAAGAAAAACAAAAGCTTGCGTAACATCCTTGTAAGGACTAAATTAGAACCCATCAATGAATAACATCAATTATTGCCAGTCAGTTTAACCAGTTCCTAAGCTCATCACTTAGTTTAAATCAATTTTGTGTAATTTTTTGTCATGTTTGAAACCCATCAGGGTTCAGTAAATGAAAACAATTTTTCGGCGGCATATTAAAAGAAAAAAACGTTTCAGTAGGAAATGTCTGTGCCAGTGCGATTTTTTAAACCTCAAACACACACAGGCGAGTGCCAGAGTTCATATATGCCTAAAATCAAAGTAAGTTCCAATTTCAACCATGTTTATTTATTTCCTGAATAAAATCATTTATTTATTTATTTATTTATTTATTTATTTATTTATTTATTTATTTATTTATTTATTTATTTATTTATTTATTTATTTATTTACACTGTATTTTATTTTTAATTTTTCATTATTTATTTATTTTCACTGTATTTTATATTTTATATTTAATTTTTCATACCTTTCACACAATGTAGAGGTTCAGAAGCTAAAACACACAATTTCTACGTTATGTAAAATATTTTCCGTCATAAACCTCCGTCGGGGGATATTCATTCCAACTGGTAACATTCGTGAGGCATCATAATCTTTGGCGTTATTTTTTATTTATTTCTCCAGTCTCAATATATTTTATAAAACCATTTTTCATATTATTTTCACACACTTCTGAAGCCAGTAAAGCAAACCGCTCCGATTGGTTATACTTAAATCAAAGCCAACCAATAGGGCTTCGTGGGGTCAGTAAAGCAAACCACTCACTGACTGATTAAAAATCAGTGAAAGCCAGTCAATAGGGCTTCATCTAATTTGTTTGGACGACACAAACTGAGTTGTGAAAACAAACTTTGGACACTCAGGTTGAAAAGAATTATCTTGATGAGTGACATTTGTCAGCTTGTCACCGAGTTTAATTATGTACTGAGCTGTGAAAAACACCCCAGCCCACATATGGATATATACCAGGCATGTCCTCCCCAAGTTGGAATCATTTTCCTCAAAGTCTCCTTGAAGAAGCAAAAACAAGCGAAACGCGTCGAGACAGACGGATTATTTTCTACCTTTGCTGAAGACTACAACCAATCCAGGTATCTTCTCTAATAGGTAATATCTAGATTTCATTTTAATTTATTTCATTTCTTCATTTTAATTTCATTCTAAATTCATCTACCTATTCTTCAAATGGCTCAAAAAAGACAGAAGCATCAGGGAAAGAGAGTTGCCCAGTCTGGAAGAGGCCAGGAACAATCGTTCCAGGCCTATTCTAGATTGGTCAAGGCCCTTTTCCAGGTGATTCAGTGTATGCACCATATTGGGCTCCTAGAGCAGCATTTGGCCAACCGGGATTTCCCGAAACAGTTGGAGAAGAAAGTAGATGAGTTAGGTGGCTTTCTAAAGCCGGCTCTTCCCACCCCACACATTTTTTCTGTTTTTCGACAGATTAGTGTGGGATGGGCCAACCAAACGTTAAATGCTTTAGTTGAGCATTACAAGATAAATTTAAACCAGTTGAAGTCTAAGATAACTTTGGCTATGCGACCACCTCCTGGACTCGAAAAAATAGACTTCAACAGCGCTTCGGCGCGTGCCTTGATCTGGGCTCAAAAAAACTTTAAAAATAAGTTGACAGATAAGACGATTTCGGCCTATGAGTCTTACATTTCGGAACTTCGCCCAGCGTCTGGAGTAAGGAACAATACGGGAGGGAGCAAGCAAACTCCGGCCCGTGTTGTCCCTCTACCCCAACGCGAAAAGCAAAATAAGAAAAGATCAAGGCAAAGCACTTCTCCCTCTTCTTTTCCTTCTACTTCTTCTTTCTCTCAGAGTAAGCGCCTCAATTTGCAAACATCTCCGGTCCATATTGTGACTGAAGATGCTCGCAAATTGAGTAACGCTGTCTCGCCTCGTCTTGTTCCTCTACCTCCTACTCCTCCTCAGCCTTTCTTCTCTGGTTCTCCTAGTGCTCTCACTAGAACTCCTCCTCCTCCTTCTGTTTCTTCTCCTGCTTCTGTTTCCTCTCCTGCTTCTGTTTCTTCTCCCCCTTCTCCTGCCTCTAGTGTGGTTCAGCCAGGTATATCGTACTCAGAGAAAGTCAAATCACCGAGCCGCAACTCGGGCCGCTCATTTGATTCTAAATTCTCCCAGTTTCGGCATAAAAGCGGAGTTAATTTTGACAAAAGGAATTGGCGCCTTCCCGATGTTTGTAAAAACATCCTTATGATTGGAAGTTCAAATTTAGGACGCATTGATCGAAATCCCCATCCGGACATCCAGGTGGAGTGTTACCCCGGCGCCAAATTCAATCATCTGCGCTCTATGTTTAAAGGGCACAGGGGCCAGTCCAGTCCCCAAAAAATATTATTAAATATTGGCGTGAATTCTCGAAACGATAATTCTGATCTCGTAGTTAAGCAGTTGCGGAATATGCTTAGCGATATCAGGGTCAAGTTTAGATCAGCAAAAATTTATTTCGCTGAACTAAACTTTTCGCAAAAACTCCCTCAGGCTGAGAGGAGAACCCTGAGCATCATCAACGAAACCATTCGGAAAGTGAAGGACGTTAACGTGATACCAAAAATTGATGACGCGAAGTTTGATGTTGCTCAGGATTTAATCCATTGGACCACGAGAACCGCCAATATTATGTACGATCACTGGTTGAACCACCTAAATTTAAACTAAGTAAAGGCAAAGGTAACAGCCGCCTAACAGATGTGGGATTAGGAACTAATGTGGTTAACCTGTCTGGCACCAATGACCTAACAACCCAAGAGAAATCTCTTTTAGATCGCGGTTTGACTTTTGTACCAACACCAAAGCCTAAAACTGATAACCAAACAAATTTACCATCATACAACTGTAATTTTCTTAGGCAAATGAAATTAGCCGACCGCTTTAGAAACTCCAGCGGTCGGAAACTTCCTTTTACAGAATCATCTGGTTGGTCACCTCCAGATAGTGAAGTAGATCCCGAAATTATTGAGGCTAGCAAACGAATCATCAAAAAGGTGTTCAGCATGAACATACTCTCCGATAAAGACAATTTAACAGCTGGTGAACGGAGAGCCCTCACGAAACTTCGAAAAAATAAGAAATTAGTAATTAAACCAGCCGACAAAGGTGGGTCGGTAGTTGTTCTATCTCGGGATAATTATATAAAGGAAGCCATGAGACAACTCAGCAATACTAAACATTATAAGAAAATAGATTCACTTATTTGGCCTAGTAATATCGAAAAATTCAATAAGATCTTAAAATTTCTCCTCGACGAAGGTCACATTACCAAAAAACAATTGAAATATTTAACAGCTAAGCTCAGTGCTCAAACAAGACAATTTTATATCCTACCAAAGATCCACAAGGACCGTTCTTCATGGACGGATGACTTAACTCCACCCGGGAGGCCAATTGTATCAGATTGTAATTCGGAATCTTATGCGATCTCGGAATTAATTGATTATCATCTGAAACCTATAGCAAATAGACATCCGAGCTATCTAAAAAATACACAGGATTTCCTGTCAAAAATTTCGAAATTGAAAATATCGAAAAATGCAATTCTGGCTACTTTGGATATCGACAGTATGTATACGAACATTGATATTGATAAAGGTGTTAAATCAGTTAAAAATGCATTTGAAAAATATCCGGATGCGAAACGCCCGGATGAACAAATTTTGGATCTTTTAGAGCTGAGCTTAAAAGGTAATGACTTTCAATTCAATGGAGAATATTTTCTACAAATAATGGGTTGTCCTATGGGCAAAAGATTCAGTCCTAATTTTGCAAGCATTTATGTAGCGGAATGGGAGGAAAATGCCTTAAGCAAATGTGCAAAGCATCCTCTCGTATATCTCAGGTATTTAGATGACATTTTTATTATTTGGGAACATTCAAAAGAAGATTTTGATGAATTTTTAGAAATTTTGAACAATCACGATCCAAATATTAAATTGAAAGCTACTATCAGTGAAAATTCTGTTGATTTTCTCGATGTGACCGTGTATAAAGGCAAGCAATTTCAGGCGTCCGGTCAGTTAGATTATAAAGTGTATTTTAAACCAACTGATTCACATCAATTGTTGCACACAAAATCATTTCATCCTCAACATACATTTAAAGGTATCATCAAATCACAACTCATTCGTTTCCACCGCAATTCAAGTGATAAGGTAAATTTCAATGAGGCTTGTTCTACTCTATTTGGCGCCCTCAGATCGAGAGGGTACTCGCTGCGCCTCCTGCGTAGCCTGAAATCCCAAACCCTGAAAAAGCTCGAAAGTCCAGCTGAAACTACCGATTTCGAACCACTGAAGATTGAACACAACAGACCGTTGCAGAATGGTAGTGGCGTGGTATTTAATTGCAAAAAGCCTCGTTGTAGACTGCATACTTTTATGCCTGATCAGAAAGAGGAATTTTCCTCCGAACAAACCAAAAATCATTATCAGATCCGTAACCCCCTCCATTGTGATTCACCAAACATTATTTACCTTATCACTTGTAAGCGATGTAGGAAACAGTATGTTGGTCAAAGTCAAAATCCTTTTCGAGAACGTGCTACTAGACACAAACAGGATATAAAACATAATGCTGATGCCCCAGTAGCACAACATTTTAACCTTCCTGGCCATTCTTTGGACGATTTCGAAATCCACCCTATTGAACAACCACCAATTAAAGACACATTAGAAGAAACGGATGAATTTAGAAAAAAACGTGAAGCTTTTTGGATCAATACGCTTCAAACCCTCTGGCCATTTGGTATGAACATATCAGAGGGCGAATGCGAAAGGAGGTCCATCATTCCTTTCACTTTAACGTACAACAGAATGAATATCGAAATAGCAAAAATGTTAAAAGATGAATTCAATTTTACCAATGCTAAATTAAATGAACCTTTGAATCTTCGACCTGTCATCGCCTATAAGAAAAACAAAAGCTTGCGTAACATCCTTGTAAGGACTAAATTAGAACCCATCAATGAATAACATCAATTATTGCCAGTCAGTTTAACCAGTTCCTAAGCTCATCACTTAGTTTAAATCAATTTTGTGTAATTTTTTGTCATGTTTGAAACCCATCAGGGTTCAGTAAATGAAAACAATTTTTCGGCGGCATATTAAAAGAAAAAAACGTTTCAGTAGGAAATGTCTGTGCCAGTGCGATTTTTTAAACCTCAAACACACACAGGCGAGTGCCAGAGTTCATATATGCCTAAAATCAAAGTAAGTTCCAATTTCAACCATGTTTATTTATTTCCTGAATAAAATCATTTATTTATTTATTTATTTATTTATTTATTTATTTATTTATTTATTTATTTATTTATTTATTTATTTATTTATTTACACTGTATTTTATTTTTAATTTTTCATTATTTATTTATTTTCACTGTATTTTATATTTTATATTTAATTTTTCATACCTTTCACACAATGTAGAGGTTCAGAAGCTAAAACACACAATTTCTACGTTATGTAAAATATTTTCCGTCATAAACCTCCGTCGGGGGATATTCATTCCAACTGGTAACATTCGTGAGGCATCATAATCTTTGGCGTTATTTTTTATTTATTTCTCCAGTCTCAATATATTTTATAAAACCATTTTTCATATTATTTTCACACACTTCTGAAGCCAGTAAAGCAAACCGCTCCGATTGGTTATACTTAAATCAAAGCCAACCAATAGGGCTTCGTGGGGTCAGTAAAGCAAACCACTCACTGACTGATTAAAAATCAGTGAAAGCCAGTCAATAGGGCTTCATCTAATTTGTTTGGACGACACAAACTGAGTTGTGAAAACAAACTTTGGACACTCAGGTTGAAAAGAATTATCTTGATGAGTGACATTTGTCAGCTTGTCACCGAGTTTAATTATGTACTGAGCTGTGAAAAACACCCCAGCCCACATATGGATATATACCAGGCATGTCCTCCCCAAGTTGGAATCATTTTCCTCAAAGTCTCCTTGAAGAAGCAAAAACAAGCGAAACGCGTCGAGACAGACGGATTATTTTCTACCTTTGCTGAAGACTACAACCAATCCAGGTATCTTCTCTAATAGGTAATATCTAGATTTCATTTTAATTTATTTCATTTCTTCATTTTAATTTCATTCTAAATTCATCTACCTATTCTTCAAATGGCTCAAAAAAGACAGAAGCATCAGGGAAAGAGAGTTGCCCAGTCTGGAAGAGGCCAGGAACAATCGTTCCAGGCCTATTCTAGATTGGTCAAGGCCCTTTTCCAGGTGATTCAGTGTATGCACCATATTGGGCTCCTAGAGCAGCATTTGGCCAACCGGGATTTCCCGAAACAGTTGGAGAAGAAAGTAGATGAGTTAGGTGGCTTTCTAAAGCCGGCTCTTCCCACCCCACACATTTTTTCTGTTTTTCGACAGATTAGTGTGGGATGGGCCAACCAAACGTTAAATGCTTTAGTTGAGCATTACAAGATAAATTTAAACCAGTTGAAGTCTAAGATAACTTTGGCTATGCGACCACCTCCTGGACTCGAAAAAATAGACTTCAACAGCGCTTCGGCGCGTGCCTTGATCTGGGCTCAAAAAAACTTTAAAAATAAGTTGACAGATAAGACGATTTCGGCCTATGAGTCTTACATTTCGGAACTTCGCCCAGCGTCTGGAGTAAGGAACAATACGGGAGGGAGCAAGCAAACTCCGGCCCGTGTTGTCCCTCTACCCCAACGCGAAAAGCAAAATAAGAAAAGATCAAGGCAAAGCACTTCTCCCTCTTCTTTTCCTTCTACTTCTTCTTTCTCTCAGAGTAAGCGCCTCAATTTGCAAACATCTCCGGTCCATATTGTGACTGAAGATGCTCGCAAATTGAGTAACGCTGTCTCGCCTCGTCTTGTTCCTCTACCTCCTACTCCTCCTCAGCCTTTCTTCTCTGGTTCTCCTAGTGCTCTCACTAGAACTCCTCCTCCTCCTTCTGTTTCTTCTCCTGCTTCTGTTTCCTCTCCTGCTTCTGTTTCTTCTCCCCCTTCTCCTGCCTCTAGTGTGGTTCAGCCAGGTATATCGTACTCAGAGAAAGTCAAATCACCGAGCCGCAACTCGGGCCGCTCATTTGATTCTAAATTCTCCCAGTTTCGGCATAAAAGCGGAGTTAATTTTGACAAAAGGAATTGGCGCCTTCCCGATGTTTGTAAAAACATCCTTATGATTGGAAGTTCAAATTTAGGACGCATTGATCGAAATCCCCATCCGGACATCCAGGTGGAGTGTTACCCCGGCGCCAAATTCAATCATCTGCGCTCTATGTTTAAAGGGCACAGGGGCCAGTCCAGTCCCCAAAAAATATTATTAAATATTGGCGTGAATTCTCGAAACGATAATTCTGATCTCGTAGTTAAGCAGTTGCGGAATATGCTTAGCGATATCAGGGTCAAGTTTAGATCAGCAAAAATTTATTTCGCTGAACTAAACTTTTCGCAAAAACTCCCTCAGGCTGAGAGGAGAACCCTGAGCATCATCAACGAAACCATTCGGAAAGTGAAGGACGTTAACGTGATACCAAAAATTGATGACGCGAAGTTTGATGTTGCTCAGGATTTAATCCATTGGACCACGAGAACCGCCAATATTATGTACGATCACTGGTTGAACCACCTAAATTTAAACTAAGTAAAGGCAAAGGTAACAGCCGCCTAACAGATGTGGGATTAGGAACTAATGTGGTTAACCTGTCTGGCACCAATGACCTAACAACCCAAGAGAAATCTCTTTTAGATCGCGGTTTGACTTTTGTACCAACACCAAAGCCTAAAACTGATAACCAAACAAATTTACCATCATACAACTGTAATTTTCTTAGGCAAATGAAATTAGCCGACCGCTTTAGAAACTCCAGCGGTCGGAAACTTCCTTTTACAGAATCATCTGGTTGGTCACCTCCAGATAGTGAAGTAGATCCCGAAATTATTGAGGCTAGCAAACGAATCATCAAAAAGGTGTTCAGCATGAACATACTCTCCGATAAAGACAATTTAACAGCTGGTGAACGGAGAGCCCTCACGAAACTTCGAAAAAATAAGAAATTAGTAATTAAACCAGCCGACAAAGGTGGGTCGGTAGTTGTTCTATCTCGGGATAATTATATAAAGGAAGCCATGAGACAACTCAGCAATACTAAACATTATAAGAAAATAGATTCACTTATTTGGCCTAGTAATATCGAAAAATTCAATAAGATCTTAAAATTTCTCCTCGACGAAGGTCACATTACCAAAAAACAATTGAAATATTTAACAGCTAAGCTCAGTGCTCAAACAAGACAATTTTATATCCTACCAAAGATCCACAAGGACCGTTCTTCATGGACGGATGACTTAACTCCACCCGGGAGGCCAATTGTATCAGATTGTAATTCGGAATCTTATGCGATCTCGGAATTAATTGATTATCATCTGAAACCTATAGCAAATAGACATCCGAGCTATCTAAAAAATACACAGGATTTCCTGTCAAAAATTTCGAAATTGAAAATATCGAAAAATGCAATTCTGGCTACTTTGGATATCGACAGTATGTATACGAACATTGATATTGATAAAGGTGTTAAATCAGTTAAAAATGCATTTGAAAAATATCCGGATGCGAAACGCCCGGATGAACAAATTTTGGATCTTTTAGAGCTGAGCTTAAAAGGTAATGACTTTCAATTCAATGGAGAATATTTTCTACAAATAATGGGTTGTCCTATGGGCAAAAGATTCAGTCCTAATTTTGCAAGCATTTATGTAGCGGAATGGGAGGAAAATGCCTTAAGCAAATGTGCAAAGCATCCTCTCGTATATCTCAGGTATTTAGATGACATTTTTATTATTTGGGAACATTCAAAAGAAGATTTTGATGAATTTTTAGAAATTTTGAACAATCACGATCCAAATATTAAATTGAAAGCTACTATCAGTGAAAATTCTGTTGATTTTCTCGATGTGACCGTGTATAAAGGCAAGCAATTTCAGGCGTCCGGTCAGTTAGATTATAAAGTGTATTTTAAACCAACTGATTCACATCAATTGTTGCACACAAAATCATTTCATCCTCAACATACATTTAAAGGTATCATCAAATCACAACTCATTCGTTTCCACCGCAATTCAAGTGATAAGGTAAATTTCAATGAGGCTTGTTCTACTCTATTTGGCGCCCTCAGATCGAGAGGGTACTCGCTGCGCCTCCTGCGTAGCCTGAAATCCCAAACCCTGAAAAAGCTCGAAAGTCCAGCTGAAACTACCGATTTCGAACCACTGAAGATTGAACACAACAGACCGTTGCAGAATGGTAGTGGCGTGGTATTTAATTGCAAAAAGCCTCGTTGTAGACTGCATACTTTTATGCCTGATCAGAAAGAGGAATTTTCCTCCGAACAAACCAAAAATCATTATCAGATCCGTAACCCCCTCCATTGTGATTCACCAAACATTATTTACCTTATCACTTGTAAGCGATGTAGGAAACAGTATGTTGGTCAAAGTCAAAATCCTTTTCGAGAACGTGCTACTAGACACAAACAGGATATAAAACATAATGCTGATGCCCCAGTAGCACAACATTTTAACCTTCCTGGCCATTCTTTGGACGATTTCGAAATCCACCCTATTGAACAACCACCAATTAAAGACACATTAGAAGAAACGGATGAATTTAGAAAAAAACGTGAAGCTTTTTGGATCAATACGCTTCAAACCCTCTGGCCATTTGGTATGAACATATCAGAGGGCGAATGCGAAAGGAGGTCCATCATTCCTTTCACTTTAACGTACAACAGAATGAATATCGAAATAGCAAAAATGTTAAAAGATGAATTCAATTTTACCAATGCTAAATTAAATGAACCTTTGAATCTTCGACCTGTCATCGCCTATAAGAAAAACAAAAGCTTGCGTAACATCCTTGTAAGGACTAAATTAGAACCCATCAATGAATAACATCAATTATTGCCAGTCAGTTTAACCAGTTCCTAAGCTCATCACTTAGTTTAAATCAATTTTGTGTAATTTTTTGTCATGTTTGAAACCCATCAGGGTTCAGTAAATGAAAACAATTTTTCGGCGGCATATTAAAAGAAAAAAACGTTTCAGTAGGAAATGTCTGTGCCAGTGCGATTTTTTAAACCTCAAACACACACACACACACACAATATGCCCTGGATCAACCAATCATACTGTTTCAAACGGAATCTTGCAATGAAATTAAAATGATTGCCACTTTGTGTTACCACTGGTCAGTGCCATTTTTCCGCCGTGTTATTTGTCAGCGGCATTTCTGTCCTCTATTTCGAACTCTTGCACGCAAAAAGCATAAGATAAGGGGCAATATGTCATCCAGAGGTAACGTGGTCAATTTATTTTTTAATCCGTTCGCACGGATTAGTAATCTGTTCGCACGGATTAGTCATCCGCTCACACGGATTAGTAATCCGTGCGCTCGGATTACAAAAAAAAAATAAAAAATGACCTGGCTCCATAAAGTTTTCTGTTAATAGTTTAACATCTTTGTAGATGGAATCCTAGTGAATTTTCATCTAGGACATTTGGGAACAGAGCATAGATCTATTTATTCTCTAGGATGGGGAGCATCGTTGTGATTTAGCACATCAGTAGTGACAAATTTAAATGGTAATATCCCTTGAGGAAACCACGAGGTATTTCAAAAATCACAGTTGTAATTTGTGCGTGAATGACGTGTGTTTATGTATCAAACAATCCACAGGACAGAAGAGTTCACTTGGTCAATTATTAAGCAATTTAATAATGTACAGACGACATGCAATAAACTGAGCCTGATTTAGAACATCCACTCGGCAGCAACTGTCTCTCAATTGAACTCCGAAGGTGGACTGTGGTGAGTCGAGAAGAAAGGAAATGTATACTCTGCGACTCAGATACGGTTAGGGATGAATATCGTGTTATCCTCGAATGCTCAGCATATCATCCTTGACTGCAAAAGTCAACTGGGAAGAGATACTTGAAAAAGTACTTTTACATTAACCCTTTACCTAACACGAAATGCAGATGACACATGCAAACAAAATTCTTGAATAACTAATGTTTTTATTTTTGTCTCAAAAACATCGGTTATGGCCCTCACTGGAACGAGCTCATCGAGGGGGGAGGGGGGGGGGGGTCATAACCTATGTTTCTGAGACATAAAAATGAAAAAATAATAAAAATTAATTGGCGATTTTTGTGAATAGCGCTGGCTGTTTTTTTCCGTTACGTTGGGTAAAGGGTTAAACCAGGTATACTTAAATTCACACAACTAATGTCGAATAATAATCGTCTAGTCCTCAAGCAGTTAAATTTATTTGTGAAATAAACTATTCCTCTTCTCACAGTGGCTGGTTCGTGGCAAGGGTTCTATTTGGGCAAACATGATATTCGGAAGCCCGTTTGGGGGTCCACCCTTAGTCCTAACTAGGACCCACAGTCGTTACCCGCTCCCCCAATTTCCCTTTAGTAGTTCTAAATTGCAGACCATCATTCTTGGGCTCTGTGTGATGGGAAACTAGCAGGGCCAATGTATTGGGTGAGGGAGCAGCGAAAATGTTAAGGGTGCCAAGACCTCCAGTACCACCCACCCTCAATGGCTAGGTTACCTTTTCAAATGGTAGTCGTATAAATGCTATCCTACCTATCGATCAATGGCTCCGAAGTCCTTTTTCAGAAAGACTTTCAAATAATGATGCCGGGAGTTAGAACGGCCGATGGAGGGGAGGGTGGAAGGATGACTTGGAAAACCTTTTGCAGTATTGTATATTTAGAACCCTGTCGAGGTGCTAATTGAATGGTTTGATACTTAGGCCATTCCCTGTACAATCAAAATTCGTGAAAATGTTGGAAAGTGAATTCGACACTTATATAACTATTTTGCATTATATTTTTTCACATTATGTACCATATTAATGATTTTTAGAGAAGAAACAAAGTTACAGTTACAAAAATATGTAACACAGGCCTGGTGTGCGACCCATTCTTTACTTAAAATATTTATTCACACAAAAAACTTCAAATATCAATGTAACACGCTCTAAACATCTAAAATATTCAGCGGCTATGGCAATATAAACATGTCCAGTTGACAAATACTGTCCAATTCGCCCCACCCTTAACCACATTCGCCCCCTTCGGAAAATAGATGAGTTTAAATTGTTAACCTCACATTGAGCAAGTGAGGGTGTTCATAGAGAACTATTCGACGGAGATCTCTGACTTATTAGTAGAGACAAACCGGGGTAAAGAAAACGACAGTCAGAGAAAGAGTTTTGGAGGATTGTAACCAAATTGGCGAGAGGAGCCAAAACAAAGAGTTAAACGATCACTTTTCCGCAAATTGTGTTGTTAAAAATGGATAAATTTATTCGAAAGCTGTCATGCGCCGAAGAGATCGGCATTTTTTCGGAGAGTATTTCTTCAACATTCAATTTTATGTTCAAAGTGGTTGAGAAATGATTTCGAGTGGACAACACTGACGGGAAACAAATGAATATCGCCCGCATATCTTCAGCCGATAACCCAAGTAGATAACTGCATTTTTTAGCCGAAGGTTTCATTAAATCACCTCCGTTGTCTTCCTGAATGTTCAACATGGACGCGAAAGGTGAATAAAAAATTTTCTACAAAACTTTTGGTGAGGGCACCTGTATCTACATCCCTGACTTGAGTGTCCCAAACGTGCCCTTACAATTTTTTCTAACGAGAATAACCAGAAGGCTGTACGGCAATTATCTCAATAAAAGTGAATTGAGCTACCAAACGTTACCTCTTGGACTGGGGTCGTCTCGATATACCGACAGCTATTGTTTCCATTTGTTTGGTCAGTAGGTATGAATAATTCGGATGCTCAAACGTTTACCGTTAAAGTAGAATTGGTGTTTAGGTAAATCTCTACTTTAGGAAATAGTTGCGGGTAAACAACTAGGGTTCTTACCAAGGATTCCTGATGAAAACGCTTAAAATGATAACTGATCGTGATTCGTCAACTGAGGCGTTTGCCGTCCTGTTGATAAGAGACAGAGGCTGGTCTTCTTCTCTGATTCTTTGATTCCAGTTGGTTAATCCCTGTCACATGAGGCCTCAGAGTGGTGGCATTCATCTTCACAGCTGGAACAGGTTCCGGAGAGTTCTGGAAGTCTTTCCTGGTTCGCAGACTGTCTCTGATGACGTCACGCGAGTGGGATTATATAGCAATTCTACAACACTCTTCCCCATTTAATTTAAAAAGCCAAAGATTATCATGCCAAAGAAAAACCTGTCGGGAACCCAACTGACCTTGAGTACTTCCGGGAAGTTAGGAAAGAAGAGTGCGCTCAAACTTTAAGAGTTTGATCTTTTGATCCCCTATACCAAATGGGGTGACCTAAACATGTAGCAATAAAAGATCCCGATAAATGCCTAAAAGAGATCATGACATCCTCTCTACCACTGGGGAATTCCCCGGTGGACGAGAGGAGCCCACAAAGAATACTGTCCTAACCAATTTTTGTCTACGCCCTTTGATAGTGGATGGATAAGGAATTCATAAATATTGACCTGAGGGTTAATTCTCAGGTCGCCAGCCTAACAATTTTTGATTATCCTCCACCCCTTGCACCCCCCCCCCCCCCTGGAAATAGTGATTCACCATTTCCTGTCTAGGGTGATGGGGGCAACATTCCAAACAACCAGCGGGCATTCCTAGTTGTTTGGAATCTCTCAAGCCCCAGCCGTTGGTCTAGACCAAATCTGTTCCCAAAGTTTAACTCTTTTGGTTGGGCTTCATTTGTTGGCACTATTATTTTTTTTTTTTTTAGCTTCGTAAGTTATAGGAGTCTACATTTCTGCTGGGGGCTTCCCGGCAGGTGAGACTTCACCCCAATGTTTGAATTCAGGGTCCTCAAGGAAGATATCACTATTCCGAACCTGCTCAGGGGACTTCCATGGGCGACTCTTATTCCCTTTTTGCGAAGCCTAACTTTTCCCTGTCTGGTGCAGCAGGATTGGACCAAGGTTCTTCCTAGCCCATTCAGGCCCTGACTGGTCTGCCCATATCTGCCAAGTTTTGAGTCTCTTTCTGTCTGCTGTAAGTTGGGAATGAACCAACCCTGCAGTAGGGCAAATGCACCCCACATCCTGTGAATATTCTGTCCAACCTTCCCCAGGGTCCCAGGGTATTCCTAAGACTCCAGGTCCAAGTTGACGTACCTCGTAACCCGATCTTATTTTGTCAGCTTCAACTGTGACCCCACTGGGGTCCCATGGTTGCCCAGACAACCCTGGTTCAATGTATGAATTTGTATATCTCTGTTTTTCGGTACTATTCCTGTCTGCTTGTGATTGGTAGGGTATGGCCCCTGGATCCCAGGGTATTCCTAGGCTTCCTGGTCTAGTTTTAACCTTACCTTGCTCTTTTGTGGGGCATTCATTCATTTGTTTAATGCCATGGGATTCTGCGTCATCTATCAGGATTTGCGAAAACTCTTTAGCCACCTGAGCGAATGTTTCCTCCCAGTCTGCCTTATCGACGTATTGGCCCGACTTTGTACCCAGAGCAGCATCAGTTCCATTGGCTTCTGCAATGATTTGGGAGTTGTGCAATGATCGACTGCGTTGGTTTACGTTGAGAACACGTCCAGCAGGTTGCGTCCGTTTGTCATGCACCGATTGGCACTCTAACATTGGTTCTGTTTTTGCTGGTTTAATTATAAAGTCGGTTATCAGTGGTCCCTTTTCACATTTTAGCGATGTGACAGAGCTTGCTGGACTCACAGCGTCTTTACACACAGTCACCTGGGCAACCCCCTGAGGCGACAGGGATATTCCCTGTACTTCAGTTTGTTTGGTCTCGGAATTAGGTCCAAGACCCTGTGGGTTCCCAATGTCCAATGTTGTCAGACACTCTTTTTCGTACACTTTTCGGAGCTTGGTTTCACTCAATTCCTGACATTCATTAGTTACTTTAGGAACAACCCAATCCCCCAAGGAGAGAACTTCCTCCCTGAAGTAGGCTCTTCCATCATGTTTAATCAGGAAATCACACCCTAGTAAGACAGCATCGCTGATTGGTGCCACATATAGGAATTGATTAAAAATTCTGTCACCTATTTTGATTTTCAGTGGGCCTACATAGTAACCTTGCAGTTTACTGTCCCTCTCTGCAGTTTGGAGCACTACTTTCTTAATTATGGGTGGAGTTGGTTTCAGTTTTCCAAACAATTTATCGGACATAACTGTGACCATGGCACCCGAATCCACAGTTGCGATTGTTTCAACTGACTCTATCTGGAGAGAGATCCGGACAGAGAATGACGGTTTACATTGTCGAATAGTGATCACATTATCAGAATCCTTGATGCCATTGTGATATGCGAGATTCCCAGTTGCCCGATTTGGGGAAATTCTGGACAGACTGTTGCCCTGGAGGTGCCCAATACCTGAGCATGAGTAGCACTGGGCCCTACTAGGTGAGTGTGACCCAGACCTAGGTTGTTCCTGGGTCTGTTCATCCCTCCCCCGGGACAAAGACTCTTTTGGATTATCCAGTTTATTTAAAACATTTCCCACCATGGTAGTGAGTTTGGTTAACCCTTCCTGGTTCCCAATCACTTGTTTTTGAACCTTCTCAATTTGTGTTTTCATAGCAAAAGACTCTGCTTTCAAACTCTTTATCTCAGTATAAAAGTTCATGATGTTGGGTGAATGAGATTGATTACGGTCCTCCTCCCCATTGTTTATATCAGTTTTATTTCCATGACAATATCTGTCTCTTTTGGGTGACCTACCCCGTCCTGTTTGTTTCAACACTCTGATTTGGGGAGGGTCTTCCTCCTCAACCGAGTCGTTAAAGAAAGGACTCAGCTCACGTACATCGCGTAGCGTTTGGTTGTTCTTTTGTCCATATATGGCAGTTTGGTTGTACTGGTGCCACCTGATTTTGTTTATGGCATCCTCAATTGTGGCGGGACGCTGGTTTACCACTGCCTCCCCAGCTCGACTGTCGTTACAACCAGGACAAAATTTGATAATGGCCTGCTCTAGTGTAAAGTGTGCAGGGCAATCACGGAAAGCACGATGAGCCAATGCCAAAATGGTGTCACCCCATTCCTCCAGGCCCTCCGTTTGCCCCTGTTTAGCCTGTTGAAACTTAAGTTGGGTAGTTTGTGGCAAGTCATGGAACCCGAATCGGTTCTCCATACCCTGCAGCAACTCGGCCCATGTCATATTTTGGTTACGCTCTGCCAACAAGTTAGCGTGCTCCGCTGCCCTGCCCTTCAAGCACAACCCAAACAGACATTTCCGGTCATTTTCCTCTAGTACCTTCTCATACTGGAGCCAATCCTGAAACCTCCTTTTAAATAAATGCCACGGTTCCGACCCATCATACTGCATAGACTTGGGTACCTGCGTTTTCCTCCTATATGGCCCTTGTCTGTTATCCACGGAAAACTGCACTGGGGAAGAATGGTACCCCGCCCGGCTTTGCTGGTAACCTACCGGCAGAGTCGGTTGGGGGGGGGGGGGGGGCACTGCTTGCCATTGTGGGTCCCGACCGACCTGAGCGGACATAGGCCACATGCCCTGCCCCCTCATAGTCGGCTGATCCCCCACCGGACCCCACTCCTGATTTTGAATGTTCGATACCCCAGTTAGTCCTGGCGCAATCGACGTCTCCCATGGCCCCTGGTCTGCATTCCAGGCTTCATTCACATTTAGTCCTACTGGTCTTGTGTTCACGACTGGGGTACCTGTTTCCGACCACCTCCGTACCCTCTCGCGAAAAGCACCATCACTTTCACCTACCGACTGTACCAGGCAGTTCAACTTTGGCGAAGCTTGGGGCCCTAAGGTGTCTCTGTACCCAGGTGACCCTGTTCCTGGGCAGTAGGTTTGTTCCTCACTGGGGACTGCATTCCCCCTGGACTTAAGGTCCGACACTACATAGGGATTGGGGGCGCCCTGCTGGTAAACCTCCCCCAAACCAGGAATATCACAACCGGCCACCCTAGACTGCAGAGGCCTCTCCCACACTTCATAGGTTGCCCCTACCCTGCCTCTGTTGGGGCCTATCCCGCCTGGATTCCCATACCTAGCTTGCACACCCTCAGTGGTCTGCCCTGGGACCCTAAAAGGTACACCATCGCCTCCAACACCCCGACAGTCTCCTCTACCATTACATGTCGTGATTTCTGGCCTGATCCCACTGTCATGGTAATTGGAATGGGGACCACCTCTCCAACCACTCTGGTACTCACTCCCACCTGTATTGGCTAACTTTCTATCATGTATCCGGGGTTCCCTCAAATCCTGGGATGCCCCTCGGAAATCAGACTTGACCAAATTGACAAGTCGCTGCTTTTCATCCCAACCTGGGCCATCCTGGACCAGCCGACCGGGATAATCCCAACCTGACTGGACCCTCTGTGAACCGGTCTGATCAACATTTACTTTGTCTACACTCGTCTTCCCGTCGCCACCATCCGACCCAAAAAAGGGCAGTAAGACCCGACTCTGCAAGGGTGTGTGGGCACCCTCAGATGGCGACGAGTTTGTTGTCAACAAGGATTCTTCCGGGTTGTATAGATTACACCTCTCCTGTAACCCTGGCTTCTCGACTACTGTTTCCGTTGGTGGTGGGGTAGTCGGCCCGGAAATGCCCCAGGCTGCCCCCAGCCCTGGCGACGAAAAATCCGTCAACACCTGACTCTTCAATTGCTTAACTAAGCCCTCATCCACCTCATTACTCACAATAATTCCTGGTGGGGGCCTAGAGAAGTCTATCATCCCCCACTGGTCCTTTGACCCTCTGAAATGGGGTATCGAGGAGAGATCCTCCCTCGAAAGGGTCCCATACTGAGCCCTTTTTTCTATTATAGCCAGGGCAATCTTCGGCCCTATGTTGGGTATTCTTTGCAATTCCCCAAATGTGGCATAATTTATTTTAACTTTCTCCTCTGCCATATTTCTATCTCTCCCTCAATGAAATTCAATTTATAAAATTGACAAATTGACAGTTACCCCGAACTAGTCTGCTCAGTACCTCAGCTTTCCTAGGCCTTTGGTACTTCTGGAGCCTACCTACATACTGCACGCAGCCAGTATATTCACAACAAATTCTACAAATTTGCTAATCCCGACTAATACTCAAGTCAACCTCCCAACCTCAGCTTTCCTAGGCCTGTGGTAAGGGAGCACAATGTGGCCTACAGCCAAAATACAATTCACAATATTACAACAATACTTTTCAATTCACTGCCACTGATAAACCGTATCCTTAGCAGAATGCTATCGTCACGGCAATTTTTACAAAATAATGTGAATCCCAAGATTCTCTAGAAGATCCACAGCAACAATGAAATATTCAAGTTCAATCAATTATCTGTCTCAGTAGCCTGTGCTACTGCCACAGCAAAATTTTCCTGTATCTATGAAATTTAATTCACAGCCACAGAAATTTCAAAAATCATTCTGTATCTGCAGAAATTAGACTGCAGCCACAGAAAATACATACACAATTATTTTTAATTTTCACACATCACAAAACCCGCATCCGCAAAAACTGAAAATTGCGGCAACGGTAATTTTCCAACATAAAAAGCCATTTTTGACACAAATAATTTTGAAATCACAATATCTGAAATCGCAGATAATTTCGATCACTGCAGTATATTACCACAGCCCGATCGAAAAAACAAACATTTTTAAAATTATAATCTGCGAAAAAAAAATCACAAATTTGGAAATCAATGTTAGGTAAATTACCCAACAATTGATTTCCCAGGTTATTACAAATGCATCAATAAGATAAATTTGACGATGTCAGTGGATTAATTCCCGCTGTCATTGTCAACAATGGAATTGGTAAACCCCGACCTCGTGACCTGTGGAAACTTTGCAAAAAGTTTACAAAGTTCCCCCCGCAAACTGGTTCTAAAGTGGGCGACGTCAATAAAGTAGAATTGGTGTTTAGGTAAATCTCTACTTTAGGAAATAGTTGCGGGTAAACAACTAGGGTTCTTACCAAGGATTCCTGATGGAAACGCTTAAAATGATAACTGATCGTGATTCGTCAACCGAGGCGTTTGCCGTCCTGTTGATAAGAGACAGAGGCTGGTCTTCTTCTCTGATTCTTTGATTCCAGTTGGTTAATCCCTGTTACATGAGGCCTCAGAGTGGTGGCATTCATCGTCACAGCTGGAACAGGTTCCGGAGAGTTCTGGAAGTCTTTCCTGGTTCGCAGACTGTCTCTGATGACGTCACGCGAGTGGGATTATATAGCAATTCTACAACACCGTTAATAGTCTATATCTTATTTTTCGGAATTGTTGGGGGAAATTATACCGACTATCGTGCACTGTACGTTTCTTACTTTTGTTATCTTATGTTCCAGTAAGAGTAAAATCCTCGACCTCTGATTCGATGAGAGCTGGCGTAGTTTCTTTTAAGTTTACGGCTCCAGTAGCAAATGTTACTGTTTGACGTCACCACGCGAAATATTTGAAATGACGTCGCCCGTTTCGTAATTGCTTCATCAACGGAGTGACTAGCAAGACATTTTTCTGGATTTTTCACACGTTCAGCAGACGGTGTTCCATGTGTTGTTTAAATTACAAACAAATTTTCGACTCGAACTAAGATGGAATGAGTTTATCTGATTTATTGATTATTTATTCACTGCTGTCCTGGGGTACACAAGAGGTAAATATTTACTAAACTTGTGCTCGTTAAAAGTTGCCTTGAACAAGGCAACTTTTAACGATCACAAGTTCAGTAAATAAGCCTCTCGTGTTTCACGATGTAGGTTTTGGGCTATAGGTGGGGACGTATTGGAACATATACGTTATTGTGATAAATTGACGGTAACATGGTCTGAGGTTTACGCCT
Source organism: Pictodentalium vernedei (assembly GCA_031216915.1). NCBI lineage: Eukaryota > Metazoa > Mollusca > Scaphopoda > Dentaliida > Dentaliidae > Pictodentalium > Pictodentalium vernedei. The sequence continues at coordinate 528,044,556 of CM062297.1, read as the reverse complement.
CGGAGGATATGTTCAGCCTCAAGCGTTGAGGCTGAACATATCCTCCGAGGCGCAAACCTCAGACCATGTAATCGCCAGTTCATCATGATGTATTATATTATGCTACCTAAATTACCCGGTAAACCTTCCAAACAACATGTGGTGAAAAAACAGCGTTTAATTATGTGTGGAATTCCAATATTCGGGCAGGATGAGCAAGGCAGGCTCAGGAACCGATGGAGAATTACTGAGACTAAAGATCTAGTAGGGGAAGAGTAATACAGTGGACAGTTTTTTTCATGGGAAGGTTGACCAAGGATTACAACAGAAAGTGGTGAGCTGGAGTTAGGGCCAAGAGATCTTTGGTCGGGTTGTATAAAAACAATGCATCGGCTTTTGAGGAGTACCTCGATTGATCGTTTAGGGGTCATTGTTGTTCAAAGTGAAATCAAACACACTGAAGTTGAGGGGAAAATCGGGAAAGGCAAAAAAAAAAGAAGATGCCCAATGTGCTGCTTAGGAGTAAAAGAGAACCTAGAACATTTCGGTTCAGAATGCCCCAAATTTTTGCCTGGAAGGATAAGACTTCTCGAAAAACTAAAAGAAGAATGAGATGAAACACGAGTTGAGTGGATGAGCGATGACATGAAGACTGAAAGAGCACAGGTTCGTGATCCCATAAGTGTTCTTTTTCTCTATCACACATCGTGATCTGGTCAAAACACACTTACACCATTGGTTCGAGATTTCACGAATAAAATATTGCGAATTTAAGGAAGGAAGGAAGAGACCAATCATGATATCCAGTTTTGCGCATTTCTTTTTCGATGAGTGAGACTAGATATTGTCGTAATGGGGAAAGCGGACAGAGAATCTCGACCCAGCCGCTATCCGGACGAAATTTCCTCTCCATTTTTTCTATTCCTAGTTCTGAAAAGAACCACTGACGAGGTGTATTTTAATCCATCGCGGCAATATATGTAAGAAATTGCATTTTATGTTCTGAACTATATCTCATTAACCAAACGGAAAAAGATGTTCGTGGAGTTTAACCTCCCGCACACTGATGTCGATATGTCAAAATTTTCAGGTGCAAAAGTTTTCCATAATGCAACTAGAAATTTAGCAAATTCAATCTTGTTTGACAGAGTTCATTGAGCTCTGTCAAACAAGATTGAATTGGCTAAATTTCTAGATGCATTATGGGAAATATGACAACTTAAAATTTTGATATTTTGACATCAGAGTGCGGGGGGTTAAGAAAGAATACAATGAGGGTGTATTACGGGGGACTGGAATCAACGACCCAAGGGTCATTGATTCCCGTACCCCGTACTAAACCCAGATTGTATCCTGTATTCACATCACAGGTGAATGAAGCTGATATTTTTAAAGAAAAATATCACATTCGGGGGTGTGATAACCTTCTTGCCAGACACTGGAGCATTTCCTTCACGTTATAACGCCCCCGGGAGCGTAACGTTCAATCAGATGCGTTTTTACATTATGTTCTCATGCGTAATCCCGTTTAAACGCGAGGACGCATGTAACACATTTTCCAATGTCTGTATTTCATCGCTCAGTTGATAACGCACAGCAATCGTGGCATAAAGTTTCCGTTGAGGTGTCGCTACGTACATTTTTCAACATGAACTCACAAAAGAGACACTATTTAACATTTGTAGAGATTACACCGAGAAAAACTAAAAAATGACCGATTTATTCTTTTGAACTTTATAAATAATACTATGCACAAAAAGCAAATTATATATACATTATTATACATATATACATAACACAATGTTATTCTGAAAAGACTTTAGTTGAAATGCGTCAAATAATTACGTTTCCTCGTCAAAACTTAATTGAGTATACATTATTACATGATACAAAAATACTCCATCAAAGAAACTCGGTATATCCGGAGGTTAGAAATGAAAGAAAATGGAAATAGCCAATTGTTACTGACATTTTGTTCAGAGAGAAAAATACCATCCCCATATTACCAACGAAAAGCAGGGAGAGATATTTTTCTCAGAATTTTACTTCCTCAAACGATCGGGATTAGGTGTCTGTGTCCAGAATCAGGCTTCAAATGAATCCAAATTGTGAGTTCACAATGTTCTTAACACGCCGCTACTGATTTGTGAAACTCAGCCTTTAACCCATTAACAGCATGCACCAGGATGGGATTAATGCATACAGTACTGACAATTGGGCTTGAGATAATCCTCTTTTTATTTGTAGGTGGTTAAATAATTTAATCCAACAGCCCTGTGGGACAGTAAGATTAAATTAGTACTGAATCTTCTAAACAACTGGTTGTTGATTATATTATTTTCTAATCGACTGCAGGATTTGCTTTTACGCAAAAATGTTATGCGTACTATTTTTAAGGGGGTTAACTCCTTGCGTGCCGCTGGCAGATATTCTTACCGAGAGCAAAATTTCTCTTGCCACTGAGATATGTACAATTTGGGCATATTTAATAACATTTTCCTCCTCTATATTGAATGGATTTTTTCACCAATGATTTACTGAGTTGAATTTAGATAAAATTTTCATCTAATCTAGTCATGGCTGCTGTAAAGCAGCCCTGACTAGATTCGATGAAAAATATCTTGAAAATACTCAGCAGGTTAAGAGTTAATGGTCGTGAAGTCTATTATTGACTGGATGTGGTACAATGTGATAGACTAAGGCGTACTGCACGTCGATGGTACGCATGTCTTCAACCAATCTAACCCTGCCTGTGCTGCAGTGCGGAGTTACGATGTTGGGGAGCTGGTAGCTGCTCGTCGTTGCTCGGTGGTTCTCTCCGGGTACTCCGGCTTCCTCCACCCGTAAAACTGTCACGGTCATGATTAGCCATTGTGCATAAGTATATGACCTTAGACACCAATAAATAAATAAATAATAAATACAACGTGATAGAGGAATAAGTACCTTTTTTTCTCCGTCTACAAATCGGCACAGTGTGCTGTCTAAAATCCGAGCCTTATTGTTAAACAAAGACAATAATTGATAAACACAATTAGTGTAACATACAATCATTTGTTGTAATTTCTACGCAAGAAATCGTTACGTCAGAAGTATAATCAACGAGGTTATGTTGCGTTTTGCACATTAGTCTGAGCCTTGACATTATAATGACTCTAAATTGCAACAGAGGGGAGAAATGGTTTACTATACTTCATTGCAACGCCCGAATCGGGTCAAACGGGTAACAATCTTTGCCATATTACAACGACGAATAGATTACAGTCAACGAATGAGTGCTTAAATATTTGTTTACTGTTCGTGTTGATATAAACATTGGGATTTGTGCGAAGGGTCATTTTACTGCCTTCTTCCTCTATCTTGACCTTGATTAATTTGTATTATCTTATCTTCTGTAACTGGCCCTATAACAAAGCCACCTAAAGTACTCCAATCAAACAATATTGTCGCTATATTTAGGACAAGATAGACCCAAAATAACTACATAGGATTAACACTATCAATTTAAAATAATGCTTAGTTATCAAAGTATGAAACGCCGAAGGTGCTGTTATCTTACAGACCAGTACAGATTAGAAATTAATGCAATCTGACAAGGGGAAGGTGATCGATTGGAGGGGGTGGAACCTGTAAACCTAATTTGTCCCTGGTGTGATGACTCACGTCCCGACTGGTAAAATATATTCCAACGACATCATCAAGGCATGCCTTCGTCGAAGGCATGCCTTGATGATTTAGTTTGAATATTGGTACGTCCAGATATTAGCTAAAAACGAATGACTTCTTAAACTTACTTGTGGATAAATTCATATTATCGCTGCAGTGAAGTGATCTGGGTCGTGATGCGACGACCCAGATCACTTCACTGTAGCGACAAAAGGTTTATTATATGACTTATAGTTCAACATCGCACGCAAACGCTAGCATTAACAATTCCTCCAACCTTTCTTGGTAAATTGGATTGAAGCAAAAAAGAACTATTTTTGTTTACACTTATTTTTGTAACAGGTGCACACTTTCGGGGAATCCCCCGATGCGCTAAAAATGCGATAAAAATATCATGAATACGATAAAAAAAAAACCGGACCGCCGTTCGAGCGCACCCATTCCAACTCGGAGTAAAGTACTCTCTGCGACCGGAACAGCTAATTACGCGAATTCGAACGCACCCGTAAATAGTCCGTCATACTATAGTGATACGAAATCGGATTCCACACTGTGGATTTTCCGGGGACCAGGAAACGATCGTCAAACAGTAGTGGTATTTAGCGGTTAAATTACAGTCATATAATAAATAAAATATACACGTAGTAGTCGTGACACAACTTCTTTTTTAATTAACGCGTACCATACGCAAAGCTGGTCATCCTCCCCCACCCCACACACAACCAACTGCCCGAATCAGGTACTAGATCGACTGTGTGTATGTGACATCAGTGTAAGTATAAAATCTAGTACCGTAATAAAATGCATGATTACAGACCAGAGCGAATACTCCAATCCAAACGAAAATATCTCGGCTGGAAACGTTATTGAGTGAAGGGGTATCACACCCCTCTCCATCGCTACGCCCATGTGATTGCATTATTTTCTCTGGCAACCCTATTTCAGGTAACCAGTTTCTTTTCTTTTGAGGCGGTTCGAGCTAGAGAAAGCTAGAGAAAGGCGAACTAATATTGAAATGACCGTTGTTTACCCCTCCAGCAAAGGCTCCCTGGATGCTAACGCCTCATACAATTCGCTGTACAGACAAGGTGATGAAACCATTTTCATTTGTAGGGAGGTTCAGTAAAGATGTAATCATACAGCTTTGAAGAGCTGCAGGATTAAATTATTACAGAACCTCACGTCCGTGTGTCGTCGGCTTGTTCAATCCCGATTTTTTACCAAACTTTGTGTACACCGAGTTGATAGCCTTAATTCAGAAAATGACGTGGGCAACCGACAATACTGATGCTTATTTTTATGGAATCGTTTCATTCATTTTTAGATAACAAATGATAAAAAATAATACAATGTGGAGATTTTTATGAATAACGAAATTCGTTTTTGTGCATTACGTTAACTGGTAGAGTGCTAAATTATTTTTGTGTAACAAATCTTGTACACATGTCTTTGCCCTGTTATTATTTATGGGAGAGTGCCTATGGGCACTCTCCCATAAATTGTAACAAGGCAAACCCTTACAGACTAAATAATATCACTTCAATGATAATACAAAGTACATGCACTGAATATGAGCCTTCAAGCTGTGGTGCCTGTACTTCAGAATAAAGCCCAAATATGGGCTTCCAGCACTCTACCAATTAAAGGTTGAAGTGAGTGTGGGATGAAACTCCTAATATGTTAACTATATGAAATACACAAGTCATCATCATCATCATCATCATCATCATCATCATATTATTATTATTATTATTATTATTATTATTATTATTATTATTATTATTATTATTATTTGTAGTAGTAGTAGTAGTATTATTAGATTAGGATTTTTATTATTATTAGAGAGAGCGAGAGAGAGAGACAGACAGAGACAGACAGACAGAGATAGTGTGTTGATTATATGCGTGGTAATATTCTACTGTTCAATGAAATAACTTTTAACTGTCTTTTTTTTCTTCTTATGACCACGAAGAATGAGATTCAAATAATATCACAGGCAGTCAAAAGTGCTATAAGCTCATAACACTTGAAAGACCACAGCATTGTTCAAAATGTTCTGCTATCACATTTATGCATGTCCCCTTGTGGGGTTCCGTCTGTCACTAAGCTTCAAAATCACTTCTCCTTTTGGAACAATTGCTCCCCTGACTTCCAAGTCCAATGTCTCATTTGTATGGGAGCACTTTTCAAGCTTGAATCGTTGTAGCAGTTTGATTAGTGCTATCTTGATTTCCAACATGGCGAATCTCATGCCAATACAATTTCTAGGCCCGGCTCCGAATGGCAGAAAGCTGTAGGGATAAATGTCTTGCTTACCAGCCGATGAAAACCTGTAAACATACAGAATATTATGCAAGTCCCGCGCCATCAATGACGAAGCAAGTAAGATAAGAATGAAGCAATGACCATCGATTTCGAAGGACTTCACACAAGTAAGCTCTGCCCTCTAATGGAGAACCGAGGGGCCATCGTAGGCAATTCCCCACCTTCTGAATTTCTTTTCTAACTTTCTGATTGGATATTCAACATACAGTGCTATCATGGATGCTATTTTTCCAGACTGAATTGCGATCGGGTGGTGACACATTTACACATCAGTCAGTCTGCATCTAACAAAAATAGCCCAGAATCAAGAGAGATTCACGGGACACAAACAAAAATAGCATCTCCCCGATTCAGTATTCTTTCACTTTGTTCAGGTGGTTGAAATTCTAAGGTGCTGTGGGGAGGAAAACAGAAAAACAATTTAGACCGGATCGCGACACGGTCGTGATCTAATCGAAATTCCCTCTCCGCCTTTGTGATCGCAGTACTGTAATGTCTGCCACTTGTAGGATTCGCAGATGATCGTTATTTATTTCTCATTCGACACTATTGATGCAGCTTACTGGCATTTCATTTTTTTATTTATTTATTTTATTTTTTTATTTATTTACCGTTGTTGTCACAAAATCATAAAGTATATCATACGCTTGTAACAGGCGATCCGGGAAGGTCCAATTAAGAAACAAGTTATTGTTGAGAAAACCCCTATAGCATCCAAAGAAATAATGTCAAGGTTCCTTCTGTTAGTTTTAATAAACGAAAACAACAGGCAGCTCTGAGCAGAGCTGCCTGTTGTTTTCGTTTATTAAAAGTAACAAAAGAAAACCTTGGCTTTTAGGACCAGCTAATCAGAAGCAACCCGTTCACAGACAATCCATTTTAAAGAATATCTATCAGTATTTCATTTCCCATCACTAACTGACCACATGGGCTCAATTGTTTAGCGAATGTGTTTTTGCAGTAATTTGCAGGTTTTTATTCCTCCCAGAAATTTTTTTTTAGCAAATCTCACATCCTGGACTTTTATATTTATAAAAAGGATGGTGCTTGTATTATAAGCCACGATGTTCACAGTATTGATAAGATGAACACAACAAAATTACAGAACATCAAAAGATGGTGAAAACGCCGTTTTCTTATTTTTAAATGGGTTTCAACAGAGAATAATAGTGAAATGTTCAAACTGATTGGGAAACAAATTGCAAAAGGCAGCTTCTGTATCTTTGTACTACTCTTCAGGAAAATGCCTAAAGTTTGTGAAACGATTGGCACATCGATGATACAAATTCGCTAACATTTCGAAATTTCAATTTTTAAATGAAATTATCATCCCCCAAAGGCCAGTTTATACTGGAGGTGAACGCGAACGCAACTCCGACCGCGATGGTCGCATTTGTTTTATTAACACCAATTTTTGGAGTCGTTCATACTGAGGTCGTACGCGAACGCGGCCCATTTTTTGTTCGCGCGGAAAACCGCGGAGATTGCCCCCAGAGCGAATTTTTGGGAATTGTTCACGCTCAGCCAATCAGATGGCGAGGTCAAATGGCGTACTATGACCTACCTGGAGGATTGTTTATTAACACTGCGAATTTCCGCGCGAATCATCGCTTTCAGTATTAACGACAATTCGCGCAGAAATTCGCGGTGGTCGCCTTCGTGTTCGCCTCCAGTATAAAATGGCCTTAAGTGTTAAATTTATTGACAGCTTTCAAGAATTAAAGGTGGCTAACGATTCCGTAAATCTCTTCCAATGGCGAAAATTGTCAGTCCTGTGAATACAAACCGAAAGGGGATGAATGCTGACAGGTCAACTAATTGGCATTTAATATATGACAGTTGTAGTTCATCGTGGATTGGGACTCGAATATTATGGTTTTCTATTTCTGTGCGCAAAAATAATTGAAAGATCACTTTATGTAATGAACTTACAATTCTCAGTCAGTATTATTTTGGTTAACGCGGGGCGCCTCAAAACCAATGCACTGACAATTTTTTTTCAAAAGGTGAAATGGAATTCCCGTTTGCTCCGGCTTTTATTTATTTATTTATTTATTTATTTATTTATTGGTGTTTAACCCTTTGAACCCTGGTGGCATCGTCCATGTCAGTTCAATTGTAGCAGTTGGAAGAGTCCAAATTCATTATTTGGGGGTAGACCAATTAATATTTTCAACGTGCAGCCTCCAGGCTGCACGTCGAAAATATTAATTGGTCTACCCCACACATTCACTCAGCAGCCATCCTACTTATGAAATTATGACATATCATGCTTCCGGGACGGAAAAAGGGCCACTGGGATTCAAAGGGTTAAGATCACATACTTATGCACAATGGCTAATCGTGACCGGCTCCGGCTTGTATAAAACATGCCTAACCAACATAAAAGTTGTTCGTAAATATTTTATTCAAGCAGAGGGTCTGGTCAAACCAAATCTACTGAACTGGTTTCGTAAATTGCTCCGTAAATAAAGATCCCACTGGAAACTCTCTATCCAACACAATTTGTCTGCAGTGAACTGATTTTTTTCACTCTTTTTTCCCAATACGAAATGCAGTCGACACTTGCACCAAAAATTCTTGAAAAACTAATTTTTTTTCATTTTTTTGCGTCAAAAACATAGCTTATGCCTCTCATTGGAACGAGCTCGTTAGCTCGTTTCAATGAGGGCCATAAGCTATGTTTTTGAAACAAAAAATACAAAAAAATAATGAAAATTAATAAACCTAGCTCTTGCAACGTTGCAATTTGCATAGACGACGTTTATTACAGCCCACTTGCTCGTCGATGCTCGTTGGTTCTCCCCGGGTACTCCGGCTTCCTCCACCCATAAAACTGTCACGGTCGCGATTATCCATTGTGCATAAGTATGTGACCTTCAACACCAATAAATATATAAATATTACAGCCCACTGAAGATTTACATCAATAAATCAGAGATTCATTGCATCATTGTGGGTAATAATCTTCATCGCAAATGACATAAGAGATACGGTTAGCCAGGTATATACATGCAAGTTTGAAATCCGACTCACCTTTCTGGGTTAAATTCTTCCGGATGTTCCCAAAAATCTTCGTCCCGGTGTAACGACCATACGTTTGCTTGAACGCACATTCCACTCGGGATGGTTATACCATTGTATGATACAGTTTTTGTGGCCTGTCTTGTTACAATCCTGCAAAATGGTTAAACAAAAAAACTAAATTACTTAATAGTAATGTTGCGTCCATCCTTGCAAAGTAAATTTACAGCTCCAGGATATTCGTGGATAATTTTGCCCAGGATAAGACGATAACCAATCAGTATTTCTTCATGTGGGATTCGACTAAATTTATCCTTTGCTTTAGGAGCCTAGCACAATCAGGAGCAGCGGAATGATTTTCAAAGTGGGGGGGGGGGGGGGGGGGGGGGGGCTGGATCGGGTAATGGATGGTCGTCGGAACGCGGGCCGACCATGGTTGGGCCCGTGGTACGAAAATTATAAATTCCAGGGTCCCAAAACTCCCATTTCTATGCATCTGAGCAGATATTTTGAGATTTTTCAGGCGATGTATTTGATTAACCAGCTGTATGCTAGTCACAATTTGTGACAGACATCAAACACGCTAACCTTACACCAGTACGAGAGAAACATAGCAGGCGAAAATATGAGGGGAGGCTCTGGATCCGCCCCTTGTTTCACCAGTCATTGGTTGTGTTAAAATATATGCATACAAAAAAAACATGCCCCCCCCCCCAGCACACCCAACGGTTCGCAGCCCCTGACAATGCACCCTTTAGTTTAGAACTCCATCGAAGCTTTTAAAGTGGACATGTTACATTTACAAATTAAATCTTGCATGAGCAGTTACATCACAGTTTTTTGCTGAGTAAGCCAATCAGATTGTCTTTTAAACCGTTTTTTTCGGAATCTTTTGAACCACTTTAGACACTTACAGCTAAAAACAGAATATTGGCAACCGGCTGATGGCCTTGTTACAGTAAATGTATCGGTAATAGTGCTTAACCGTTATCATGCCGATCGTGATTATAATCAAGTATTTCATTGTGGTGTTCTACACGTTTCAACAAAAGCGGATTAACACTTTCATCTGATTAATCATTTGAAAGAACTTAGACAGATCCTTCCAACAATTAATCGGCTGATAGTGTTACAACTGTGTTGTAAATTTATTAATCTTCCTCACATACAAGCATGGGCCCTCCATATAAGGTTAAAATGGGCGTGGCAGAAAAAGAGTTAAGGTGTTTGCATACGGCACCTTATGGAGGGGTTACCATGTTCAGTTGAGCTAGCTTTTTCAAACCAAACCCATTTAGCTGTTCAATTCCTGACATCGCATAATGACACTGAGCATGTCGCAAGATGACTTGTCTTGAAAAGTCCATTCGTAGGGTAAACATATTAATATTTTATGGTATACAATCATGGACTTTTGTGGTGGTAAATATGATGTGATATGGACGTAAAATACTTATATTGACCGAGGCGTTAAACTCAATATAAGTTTTTTAGGTTCATATCACATCATATTTACCACCACAAAAGTTCATATCTGTTTTATTATATACCCCAATCTCAAAAAAACCCAATCTTCTATCTGTCAAGTAAAAGTTCAATATATCAACCATAAATACTTTTATTTAACAATACAATAGTTATCATCTGCAGAATAACATAAAAATAAACAATGTTATAGAGATAACGGCGACTGAAATAGAACTAGAGAGAGGATTTTCAAAAGTTATATTTAGAAAGATGATATTCACTTGAGAACCGGTGTACATGGATTGAGTACCAGTCACGTTTTTAAGATCCAGTCAATAGAAATGTGGTTATTTATAAAGTATATAATATAATTTATTAATATATAGTAGACCAATTAATATCTGTGTGGCTGCAGGTTAAAGCTATTTATTGGTCCCTATTACTAATGACCACTGAACAGTATTCTGGTATATTGAAGCTGATTCTAATGTCAGATCCTAACTACTGTATTGCGTCTAGATCAAACAAAAATGTACGCACTGCAAGACAAACAACCAGAAAGCAGGGTCCCCTTCAAAAAAGACAGACCCCCGCGCAAAAAAAGAAGACAAAACCCCACAAAAACAAAAGAAAAAAAACCCCCAAAACAACAAATACGCAGAAAAAATAAAAGAAGCTTTTTCACCGCAACATTCTAAGGAAGACATTTAGACGATTTATTGCCCATCCTTTACCATGTTTCTGAAGCTAATTTGTACAGTGCGTGGTTGAACGGTAGTAAACATAGTTACTTCGATGATGTTAAATTTCGTTACAGAGTTTGACTTCTAAATTACTTAAACTTGTTTCTATGCTAGAGGGGTAGCGGCTATCGGATGATTTAGCGGGATTCATATTACAGATAAGAATGTAACGCGTTATACCGATCAACAAAATGTTCAATATGACGAGAAGAATGTGGGTTCAGAGTATTGGAAGCTTCCTGGCAGGTTCCCTTCTCATCTCATAACGTGCAGAATGTTTACCACCATTGACTATTGCTATACTATTTCGTAACAATGAATTGGAGCCTTATCCAAATTGTATAAAATGAGATGAAGGTCCATTTGCACTATATTTTGTTTATCTTCTTCTGGGTGATCAATGTTACCAGTAACCGCAAAAAATGTATTTCGAATTTCAGATTCGATTCTGTTTTCAATGATGTGAATAAAAATTTCGAAAGTGAAATATTTCAAAGAAAACCAAATGAAATTAAAATCAAATTTATTTACTTATTTGTTTATTTAGTTAGTTTAACGACAGCCAGGGTCACCTCGCGTCGGACAGTTTTACGGGTGGGGGAAGGCGTAGTACCGGGGAGAGCCACCGAGCAACGGCGAGTAACTGTTAGACGCCCTCAACGTACTAACTTCACACAAGCAGGGTTAGCATTAGTTGATGCACCATCAACGTGAAGTATGCCTTAGTTCACAGCGCCACCGAGCCTCTCCACCTGGCCAATTTTAAATTCAAAAAAGTTGTTGCTGTTCTGAAGAAATCAGAACTTGATTGTTTGAATTTATGAACAATTTATGAATAAAATGGGTATAAAAAATTCTATCAGGGTACTTGTTAAGGACCTGGATATTTCAGTCATTGTTACTACTATATAATGGAGAGAGCCAGTTTCTCTAGTCATTTAAGCTAAAAATATACTGCCGCACTTCCCACTCTAACCCTAACCATGAACGGCGTGACTCCAGCATTGCGCAATGTCTTACGACTCAGTAAAGACAGTTTCCGTAGGCAATATAAGGACAATGTTTATAAACTGCGAGAACAGCGCAACAGACTTGAATATATAACATAAAAGCTGGATATACACTTACAATGAAGCGGTTGGATAAAGTCGGCAAACTTCGTTGAATACCATGTCAAAATATGGTACGTTTTGGATACTTTCGTAAGTTATCGTTTCCTGAAATAAAAGAAATGAAACTGCATAGTACCGGGGTTTATCAACGAAATGGAATGTGACATTTCGAGTCACATCCATGTTGCAATAATTCATTTTGTACATGACAGATTTTTGAAAAATAAACGACGCAGTGTAGGGTGATGGAAAACTACTAAAGTCACAGCCTCCGCAATTTTCTCCAAACAGTTACGAACAATTTCTCGAGGAGAAATTGTTCGTAACTGTTTTGTGACTATAGACAATTTTTCAGCTCATAGACCACCGGGTGGAACCTTGTGTTGCACTGGTGAAAGTTTTAAGTGATTCTTGTACTATGTTCCTAGATATGTATATATCCATCGAATGGAATTCCACAAACTCCGCGTTATATCAATAATCTGCTCTACCTATACTATACCGGTGATATATGAAATTCGCAGAAACAACCAGTTATTATATTTTTACCCCAAAATAATATTTTTCTAGAATTCACCAAATTATCCAAAGTGATACAAATTCAGAAAACAATTTCCAGCCATTGATTTTAGGATACAATATTGTTTAACCCTTTACCTAACATAAAAAGCAGACGACACTTGCAAAAAAAATTCTTGAATAACTAATTTTTTTCATTTTTTGTCTCAAAAACATAGGTTATGACCCCTCGTTGGAACGAGCTCGTCGAGCTCGTTCCAACGAGGGGTCATAACCTATGTTTTTGAGACAAAAAAATGAAAATATTTTGAAAATTAATTGACGATTTTTGAGAATAGCGCTGGCCGGTTTTACCCGTTACGTTGGGTAAAGGGTTAAAACGTGTTGCTCGCTTGGGGTTAACTATACCAGAATTTTGGTCAGTGGTAAACAATATTCAGACAGAGCCATCGACAAGTCGTGCATTATGTATTTTTTTACACGCCTATTACTTTTCCTTCAGTTCAATATTTACAAACCCTTACGGACTATTTTTCCACCTGACATCACGGATCTATCAAAAGAACTAAACTCCGCGCATTTTCGTAAAAGGTCAATCGAAATGTCGCCTTCTGACCTAGTTGACTTCGGAAGCTGCGATGACAGCCGATAAATCGAATGTCAATTGAAAAATGTTTTTGTTCAAATCCACCAAAATTAACAAAATTAAATTTATTCTACAAATGAGGAGTGATTTTATAACAATCAAGTTCTGCGAATATCTCTCAGATAACTGCAGCTAATTTCGTAAAAGTACGAATAAATAACCTATTTGGACATAATTTTCATTTATATTTTTCTGCTTACGTATTGGTCTGTCACGCGTGTTTGTCGTATTAAAAATATCTTATTTTCTCCCAAAAGCATTGCAGATGAAGCCTCGATTCACCGAAGGGACGATGTTTCCCTGGCATATTTGTCTATCATCGTCAACTCAGAATAGCCAAGAGGTTTGGGTTTATTTATAATGTTAAGTGGTTAGTTTCGAACGCAACAGAGAACAAGTAAAATACCACAATAATGTCAGTATGGTTGAACATTGAATCCAAATTACAAAATAAAAAAATAAAAAAAACGAGATGGAATGATATTGCAACCGATACGCGAGGCAATGTACTTGAAATATCTAATACGCTACATTTTGAGGTTATTACTTGGTTAGTTTCATATTGGCCAATACATCAGGCCGGGGTAACTTCATATCAGCTTGAGACAGAAAGTAGAAGACTGATGTAAGTTACCGAGGGCTGACATCTCGGCCGATATGAAACTAACTAAGTATAATTAACCACCTTATTTATTAACCCTTTACCTAACATGAAAAGCAGACGACACTTGAAAAATAAATTCTTGAATAACTATTTTCTTTCATTTTTTTTGTCTCAAAAACATAGGTTATGAACCCTACGTTTTTTAGGCAAAAAATGAAAAAAATAATGAAAATTAACAGGCGATTTTTGAGAATAGCGCTGGCCGGTTTTGGCCGTTACCATGTCCAGCTTTCTGCCCGGTAGGGGAGTTAACTCGAAATACTGGGGAGAACGAATGCAGAAAACATCAACGAGCGAGAGAATTGACTTTTCCTTAATTGGTATCAGTGGTTTGTGATTGCCGTAAAAACAATCAGCCTACAAGCGGATCTTCATTATTACTTAGATCATATATGACAATATTAGTAACACCTTAGCCCGTCTCTAATCTGTAGCTGTTAACAGAAGATCTGGTTTATATATTTTATCCATTGTTCTTCGAGGCTTCATGTCTTAGGATTATAAGTACTTGGATTAATCCATTGCAAGTGTAATTAAAGATAACATGAGAGAAATTCAGTGTAATTTTCTGAACTGTGATTGTATTCTTTATCATCACCTTAATAAAAATATACTTAACGGGAGATTTTTAACCTTTCTTTATGACAATAAGGAGAAATTTCATTTTTTTAAAACTAATCCTAGCAGTAGTGTTCTTTGATAGAGATTTCTTTCTTTCCTTTCATATTTACTTCAATTGTATGTCAAGAAAAAAATCACCAATGCTCACGTGCCTTTAATTTCAGATTCATTATACATAAGAGAAGCAGAAATGACGAGTGAAAAATAAAAATTAAAAATTATGAAAATTATAATCACCTTAATGTAAAATTGTGAACAAAAATCACATAGCACATGAATATTCCACTTTTTCCGAAGTAAAGAGAAATACTCTGCCTCTTAAAAGACGAACCTCAGTTCACGCGTAATCTGACGCTCACTTGAAATATTCTGAAAAATGCTCTTTTTCAACCAAAAAAGGAAGCAAAAACAAAATATCGTACACTCATTATATTTATATTACTTTTTCCGTATTTATTGCAGATTACTAAAATAACGCGTACAAAATTCACCTAACATATTCAAAGGTAAAAAAATACATTTAAACACACTTGGGGTCGGCTTTTTTCGTAAAATTTAGTAATGTTCTACACGATGTTCAGGACCAATTTTCAAATTAAAAAGGAAGCAAAAAATAATTGCGCTATAATCAACATAAACATATTACATTAAACTAGAATAATGGAACTAAATGGAAATAAGGCGTAAAATATTGTCTTTCAACAGGTTATGTGTGTAATTAATGTTTAAAATATTTTGTCCATAGGCATCAGTGTTAAGATTTAGATCCACCTTTTCCCCGAAAGTGACGCATGCGCAGTAGACACCGGACCGAAAGTTGGGTATGGTTGAGTAAAGGGTTAAAGAAAAAAATAATTACACACTGTTCTCAAATCTGTTACAGTTTTCTGACAGTGTTATTGTTTCTCATTCTTTTCACACACAAAGTCAGAAATTTCTTCTTCTCCGAGTTCTGCTACTCGAACCTCTGTGCTTCCCCTTTGGGGAAGACACAACGTTCGGATAGCAGAATCTCTCCTCCAAATGCGACGAATTTCCGTGTGCGACTCTAAATCTTAGTTTGCATTGAATTTTCTGTACAGCTCTCGTCTTTCTTCTCTTCATCCACTTAACCATTACTTATTGTCATTTTTAATTCATCATCATTCAAAACGCTTCTCGAAACCATTCCGACGTCACCGGAAATGCCAATTTTCCTGATTGTTTTCGACAATTGAATGAAGATTTCAATACAGACGAATTGGATGCACCTAGTAACGCATCAAGGAGAACAACTCTAGCTTGATTAATACTGACCGAGAAAGACTTAAAGGCTATTTTTACAACATGGCACCCTTTTTCAGTCGGCCATATGTATATTGCTTTCCAAGGAAACAACTTTAAACAAGGTTGGAAAGTCTTTTCATTTTCCCTCCATCAACTATCGTTACCAACTCGTGCAAATCAATGATGTTTACGAAAGGTATTTGAAATATTAAACATCAGTTTCACAATCTTTTTTTACAACTATAACTATATTTGTACAACTATAACACTCACCTTACCGACAATTCTGTCAATCTCATCGGCCAGAGCCCTTTGTATTTTGGGGTATAAAGCTAAAACATGGCTGACGTATGTCAGAACAGTACTCGTAGTTTCGTATCCAGCGAGCAAAAAGGTCATGCTCTGTGCAATTATTTGTTTCTCACTCATCTTCCAGTTAGATGACGATTCTCCCTTTCTCTTGTCGGGAAATAGCATCAGTTGAACAAGATCCACAAACGTGTTGTCATTCTGGAAAAAAATCGAATGTAAAACTTATTTTTTTCTTCCTCATATATGTATTTTAACGCCACACATGAAATATTTCTGCAAATGATAAAAACGGCTACTAGAGCATTTTATGAAATTCCATTTTCCCCATAGAAATATTCAAGTTTTAGGCCAAACAAAATTAAATAATTGATTCTCAGGCATTTGTTTTAAAACGAATGAGGGAGGGCGGTTTTTATTTTTATTTTTTATTCCTGATGGAATGGTCGCCGATGCCTAAACTCCAGTTGTGAGAGCCTAAAATTAAATACTAGAGCTTCCATGTTGATTTCGCAAATATTTTTTTTTATAACAGTGATCACAACACAACATCCATATAGAAAAACTAAAATGGAGATAAAAAAATGAGTTTTTTAACTGGTTGAGTGCTAGAAACCACAATCGGGCCTTTCAAAGAAATGAGTGTACCAGTGCAAAAGCCAACATTTTCTTGGCCATGTTTCGTATTCAGTCAAACGTAAATAATAGTTTGTTTATACAAATTTGTTCTATTACAAATTATTGGAGAGTGCCTGTTGGCACTCTCCAATAATTTGTATTAAAACAATTTTTGACAGTTTTTGAAGAACAAATTCAGACCACGAAAAATAATCTAGCCTTCAACCAGTTAAATAATTTTTTTTTGTGCATACATATGTGAATCGTCGCATTTCGCGAAGAGAATAACAATACTGTATCAATGTATATGACATATTGCATAGCCAATCGCGATGCGATACCGCTAAAATCACACCCTATGGTAGTTTTATACATCTTGAATTTTGCCTCCGAAATAAATATGACGAAAGCGGGTTGAAAAGACGAATGCGCCGCTGCCTGAGAATCAAAAGATTAATTTTGTTTAGCCTTAAAAATTTATTTTTTGATACTTGTTGGTATAGCAAGACATCATATTTCTTTATAAGAAACGCAATGTGTGTCACTCAACCTTCCATAACGGCATTATCGGTCCACCGTATATGGTAAATGTGGACGTGGTAAAATAAGGGCCAAAGTGCCATCGTATCAGATTGCCAAACTTTGACAGTCGTTTGTTCCGTGTTGCATCACGGAATTTCTATGTGGCATAACACTTTATGTGCACGAATTAGGGCCCCGTAAACCTCAATTTTCAGATCGAATCTAATTCCGGATCGAATCAGGCAGAGGAGTTTGAATCGAAACGAATCTCGAGTCGAATCTCACGGATCTTCAAATTGTAAATATTGCACCTTCTCAGAACCGTAAATATTGTCAGTCTCAACTCAAGTATTGTTTTCAATGGTAACTTGTCTGTCCCATACAAGCCAATCAAACAAGATGATTATTCCAGGATGGAATCGAAGTTGTTTCGGAAGCAGAACCTTTTTGAACTCTTTTTCTATCATCAGGTCTCCTGGACAGGAGACCTGATGATAGAAGAAGAGGTCAAGAGGAGATAATTGATTCGAAAATTTCCAAAATCAGCGCGAATTGTACAGGAGACCTGATGATAGAAGAAGAGGTCAAGAGGAGATAATTGATTCGAAAATTTCCAAATCAGCGCGAATTGTACAGGAGACCTGATGATAGAAGAAGAGGTCAAGAGGAGATAATTGATTCGAAAATTTCCAAAATCAGCGCGAATTGTACAGGAGACCTGATGATAGAAGAAGAGGTCAAGAGGAGATAATTGATTCGAAAATTTCCAAATCAGCGCGAATTGTACAGGAGACCTGATGATAGAAGAAGAGGTCAAGAGGAGATAATTGATTCGAAAATTTCCGAATCAGCGCGAATTGTACAGGAGACCTGATGATAGAAGAAGAGGTCAAGAGGAGATAATTGATTCGAAAATTTCCGAATCAGCGCGAATTGTACAGGAGACCTGATGATAGAAGAAGAGGTCAAGAGGAGATAATTGATTCGAAAATTTCCGAATCAGTGCGAATTGTACACGAGAACTGATGATAGAAGAAGAGGTCAAGAGGAGATAATTGATTCGAAAATTTCCGAATCAGCGGGAATTGTACAGGAGACCTGATGATAGAAGAAGAGGTCAAGAGGAGATAATTGATTCGAAAATTTCCGAATCAGCGCGAATTGTACAGGAGACCTGATGATAGAAGAAGAGGTCAAGAGGAGATAATTGATTCGAAAATTTCCGAATCAGCGCGAATTGTAAGGAGACCTGATGATAGAAGAAGAGGTCAAGAGGAGATAATTGATTCGAAAATTTCCAAATCAGCGCGAATTGTACAGGAGACCTGATGATAGAAGAAGAGATCAAGAGGAGATAATTGATTCGAAAATTTCCGAATCAGCGCGAATTGTACAGGAGACCTGATGATAGAAGAAGAAGTCAAGAGGAGATAATTGATTCGAAAATTTCAGAATCAGCGCAAATTGAAACATCGGGATGGGTGCGAATCGAATCGAATTTCGAAGCTTCTGAGGTTCTATCAACGAATGTGCATATAAAATGAACTATACAAAGGCTTTTCATGGGTGTTCCGGTGATACGTTTGTCATACAGATCATCTTACCACGTATAAATGCATACACTGCCCCTCCCCCGCCTCCGCCCCGCCCCCGCCCCCGCCCCACACACATACGCGTGCGTAAACCCTTCTATACTCACATTCACCATTACATTCGCATTGCATATATACTTACCCCTAAACCTTCTCTTATTTTGATCACTTCCAATAATTGTGTCTTTAACCAAACAACTGGATTCATGCCAAACAGGAACACTATGTTCTTCACAGCAAAAATGAAGTATTGCAACAGTGGGAAAATCACTAAAATCGAAGAAAAAGATAAATAGTTTTATTTATTATGTGAGTACAACAATTAGCCCTTAAATATCTCTGTAGTTTGCTCATCAATTCTTGCTAACCAAAGAGAAGAGTCGATTTTTCCAAGTCCACATCATGCGTGTCTCGAACGAGGCTGCGCGACGTAAGGGATGAGCGCAGTGTTTTCAGACATAATTTTACAAACACAAAATGAAACCCGAGTACATTTGTGCTAAACCTAGTGGACAAACATTTTCTTTTTAGTTTACATTTCTGGTGGTGTGTTCAATGTTCAAATATCCGCTGCCATATTATAAACGAATTATTACGACAGTGTATCAATCTGGTTGTAATATTCCGTTTCCTTGATGAGTCCAGGAGCCAATACTAAAAATTTTAGTTGAACAAATGTATTTTCTAGAATTGTATTTGCTACCCATTAATACAACCGACTAAAATAAATCATTAGCATTTTAAAAGATATGGCAATTTGCCAACTGGCAAATTGCCACATCTTTGAAAACTCTAATGGTTTATTTCAACTCATTTAAAGTCATAACAAGAAAATACAGTTCTAGAAAAAACAATTGTAAAGGTTCTATAGTATTTGCTTCAGATCAGCCAAACACGATACCTATTCTGAATTTTGCACAGTTCGTGGAATCTGGATTATCATTGAACCACGTGTGGAGTAGGGATTCTACCCAGCCAATAACTTGCATTCTCTACACATCGGAAGCACAAGCAAAATTTCAGCGAATGGACCTCCAGGTTCGTAAGACCTTTGCTGGTTTCCTTTTCCAATGTGGTGTTCGTTTTGTCGTCTTTAATCAACTGCCAACGTTATCCTCAACTTCACAGAGGTAGCAAAATAATCTCTCAGATAACTGATTTAAAATAAAAAAATGTTCGATTCGGCAACATTGTCACCCGACTCGTTGTAATGGGCTCAGCGTGTTCTTTACAATCGAGGGCCATAAGCTAAATTTACGTGGTAAATTTAAAAAAGGGAAAGGCGATTTGGTTTGGTAAATAGTGCTGATCGCTTATTGTCATAACATAAGGTGAAAGGCCACGATATAAAACAAAAAACGTATTAAGAATTCAACCCGCCACAGGAGGTTTAAGATTATTCCATTCTCTATCTTTTGATTTGGTTGTTCCTAGATAGATGCGTGCCCATGGTGCTTATGAAGGTAAAGCCACTTACAAACATTTATAAATTTTACACGAAACGCCGTGTGTTTTACAAACAGAGTTCGTTAATCCATGGCTGACAATTTTAGTCATTAGAAGAGATTTACAGGAAAGTTTGCTCCCCTTAATTTTCTAAAATTTTAAGTAATAATAACACTAAGGGTCTGCAAATTCCATGCAAAACTGGAAATTTTGAAACGTTAGCAAAGTTGCATCATCGATGTGCGCATCATTTCACAAACCTCGGCCGTTTCCTGTATAGTGGTATTAAAATACAGAAGATGGCTTTTTTTACAATTTACTTTCCAATAAGTTTATACGTTTGATCATTATTCTCTGTTTAATCCCATTTAAAAATAAGAAAACGGCGCTTTCACCATCTTTTGATGTTCTGTAACTTTTTTTCTGTTCATTAAATCAAGAGAGTGCGCGTCGTGAGATATAATACAGCCACTATCCTTTCCTTTAATATAAAACCCCAGACGATAAGATTTGCTAATTTCTTTCTTTCTAACTTTTAATAAACAAAACAACAGACAGCTCCGGGAGCTGTCTGTTGTTTTCGTTCATTAAATGTAACAAAAAGGAAACTTCGCTTTATTTTGTACTGATGTCATGGGTGTTTTTTTCAACAATTGCAGGTTTCTTAATTGGACCTTCCTCGCCGGTTTCATAATTTCAGGTGAGATAACTTTATCGAAAGTCGGTTTTCACGACGAGATAAATCGGGGATGATTGACGCACGTTCACACTTAAAGAAAATTATAAACAAGGCAAACGATTTGAACAGTCACAGTTATTATATAAATTAAGTACGTGCTAAATCTATTAAAATTATAGAGTAAATAATCTAAAAAAGATGTTGCATACCTGGGCGTCGATAGAGCTCAGCCAATTGCGAAAGGTTAAAAGTTGTACTCGATTTTGTCTCCTAAAGTCTTGAATAGTATTATCCGCGAGAATTCTATCCACTGCAGATGAGTTGAAGTAGTTTGAGTTTGTGGAGGCAATTTGTAATAATTTAATCTCAAAAGCTCTGTTGTGCTGTGAGATTAAGTTATTACAAACCCTCCTTGTCAATTGATTGTTCATTGTGCATGTCGTCTGCTCATCGGCTTTGGGGATGTTGTTTCCTCTGCGCATACCACTACGAACACAGGTGAAGTACAATATAAGAAAATGAATTGAGAGGGCGTCACGGTTTGCTAACGGCCCGAGAGGGATGAATAACAGCTCAGGAGACGAAGTCGAGGGCCGTTAATAAGTCAGAGGGCTATTGTTCTTTCCTGATGGGCCGTTCATAAACCGTGATGCCTGACGAAATCATATTATTACTATTATTACAACGGTCGAAAGCGGGCGGCTGGCCACTAATGAATTTTGTTTTCATTAACAGTCTGTTTGCACGACGACATGAATTACGGAGTTTTAAAACCCTACCAAACCCCGTTAATATACTAGAGAAAACCCGCTAAAGGGGTAATAATATCATTTATTACCACTATAGCGTGCGTTCTCTAGTATATTTACACAATTTTACCTTTACGGTAAAAGTGCATAATGCGCATACTCAAGCCGGAAGTTGTGTGTTAACGTGGTTAACAGCCCGCTTCCGGCTCAATGTTTCGTTAACAGTCCGGCTCCGGTTACAGTTTATGTAATCCGTCATACCAAACGCGCCACTGGTTCCGAGATGATGAAACGCACTTAACTGCAATGAATGTTAAAAAACACGTGAAATTTGTGTGATTTCCCCATTACTTCGGTGATGAAGCATTCGAATTGTCAAGGTGAGTGTAACTAATTCATTATGGAAGGTTTTTGTTAGTAGATTTCGGGAGAAGGTCAGTTTTTCGTGTCATATTTTGGTGGCAAACAAAAATATTTAAATTAAGCTATCATGTGATGACCACGTGACGTTTTGTTTATCTAGAAACAGACGACACGTGTTTTGGTTAAATGGCATTATGAAAACTCGGCATGTCTCAATCAAGTGAACTTGATGAACAATCCTTGGATTTAACCATTTTAGAAGTGGTAATAATAGTAATAACCAGATTTTGTTGGGCGTCCCTGTTTATTAACGGACCTCCAGGAATGATTAACAGCCCTCGGGCCGTTAACAGCCTTCGACTTCGTCTCGGGCTGTTAATGGACCCTCTGACAGTTAATCATCCCTGCTGGGCCGTTAATAAACCGTAACGCCCTCCAAAATCATGTTATTGGTATAATATCTTTACTTACTGACTGCCGGTAGGATCATAGATTTGCTGAGATAATTGAAGAGTTTTCTGATGTTACACAGGAATGGATCCTCGTTGTCCGTTTGTGCTTCTGTGCGTATTCCGAAGGCGCATTTGCCAATCACATCAAGCGTCAAACACTGATAAAAACTGAAATAGAAAAAAATGAAAACCACATTTATTGATAAGCTTTTTGCAGAACGTCTTTTATATCGTTACTATTGCGTTCTCTGGAAGTGGGAGTATCTCAGTTTTTCATAACATACTGTTTCTAATTTAAGAAACGAAAAATGTACCTATACGAATCTTTGATAAGACATATGTTTTACCTTTAATTGGAAGGAGTACACGACAAGACCCATGGAGAAGTTACAATCGTATTTCCTAATAGCTTGTTGGTGTAGAAACTGTCGAGTTTTTCGATTACTTTGAGTTCACAATAACATACTGTTTCTAATTTAAGAAACGAAAAATGTACCTATATGAATCTTTGATAAGACATATTTTTTACCTTTAATTGAAAGGAGTACACGACATGATCCATGGAGAAGTTACAATCGTATTTCCTCATAGCTTGTTGGTGTAGAAACTGTCGAGTTTTTCGATTACTTTGAGTTCACAAAACTTCCCACGGAGTAATTATTTGAAAAACAAAAATAAAAAGACCAACAAAAACCACACAAAACAAAACAAAGTTATGGTAATGGAAAGCATGTCTGTTATTTGCCCCCCCCCCCTCCTACCACACGCACTCACGTCATTAACCCTTCAACCAACACATAGAATTTATTATTTTAATGACGTTTTTTAAAAAAAAATTTCAAAAAAACCATATTACGTGATCCCTCAGAGGAACGATCTCGACGAGCTCGTGCCAATGAAAGGGGGGGGGGGGGGGGGCTGGCCACATAATATGGTTTGGGAGAAAATTTTTAAAAATATATTTTTTCAACTGCTCAATTTGTAAATCACGCGGGTGGATGAGCCGATTCGTTAGGTAAAGGGTGTCCGATTCGTTAGGTAAAGGGTGTCCGATTCGTTAGGTAAAGGATTAACGGGAGTGATATACATCACACAGTTTAATTACCTGTAGATATCAAAATGAGCATCCTCATCTTTCTGCTTCTTCATATTGGAGAGCAATAAGTCAGCCGATGTGTTCATCTCGTCAAACATCTGCTTCAGCTTTCCTGAACTGAATGCTGGATTTAGCATTGTCCTGCTATGTTTCCACTGAGTCCCGTTCTCCAAGAACAAACCAAGACTTTTTCTTGGGGCGAGCGGGAAGGGCTGAAAAGAAATTTAAAAAATTAGAAATTATTATCGAAAGATATAGGAGAACCAGATTCAGTGCTGATGATGAATTTTTCAATATCAATTTTATTTGGGCCAACTTTAACGTTCTGCGAAAAGAAGAAATTTAACATGGATTTCGGCGCCAAAATCATTCCCCTGTTTTCATGGTTCATTTAAGCACGTGTATAGATTAAATTATAAAAGCTATAAAAGTTTAGGTTAACACGTTTGTTGTTGTGTTCCCAACCAGTATTCATTGAGAATACAGCCCAGTGTAAACTGATAAAGCGGTTTGTCTTCACGGGGTGGATCAGTTGTAATCCAAACCTACAGTTTAACCCTTTACCTAGCATGAAAAGCAGATGACACTTGCAAAAAAATTATTGAATAACTAATAACCCCTCGTTGGTCATAACCTTTGTTTTTGGGACAAAAAATTAAAAAATAATGAAAATTAATTGTCGATTTTTGAGACTAGCGCTGGCCGGTTTTAGCCGTTACGTTGGGTAAAGGGCTAAAATGGGTTCGCAATTCAATATATATAAAAAAATCAGCTCTTGTTTGTATTTGTAGAATATAATATGGTATTTAGAAGATAATATGGTAGATGTATGGCAATTCCATTCATACATAACAGAGTCGTTTTGGGGAGGAAACATTATGATCCAGTGGAACAGTTAAAGATACAGGTTGTAGAGCATCAAGATGTCGAAAAAAATGAATTCATTCAAACATTCTACAAATACAAAGAGAAGCCATTGGCCCCCACCCCCGGCTGTTCCTAGATTTAGTCTCAACCCAACCAAGTAACCGAAGCAGCAAGTGCGAAATGCCCAAATCACCAATCAGATTATATGTTTTTTCATGAGGTTAAAGAAAATGATATTTTGACGCTCTTGCGAAGAAAATGAGAACATGTCTTTGCCAAGACACGAGAGGTAAGGTTAAAATAAAACGGAATACACAAATTAGTTGAATAACATTAATGAGCAAGTCGTCCCTTGAGTACAAGGCGCCATTTACAATGCTAAAGCATTACAGATGGTGCCTTGTTGCACCCAAGGGACGTTGTCTTTTCATTTTGTACTCATGCCGCCCAGTAAGGATTTTTCAGAAGACGGCCGCATTGTCACAGCTCATTTTTGGAAGTATCCTTTTCTTAGACTTTAGCATTCAAAATTTATTGCGTGGGTTAAAATTATTGTAAAAGAAAAAAGTTTCATTTCAGAGCAGCATCAATTAGGTTGAATTGGAACTTCTGCGAAAGTTTTTTTGCTCAAAACGTCATTCTCAAATAAATAAACTTACCTTCCTTGATAAGAAATTTTGCGAATCTTTGACAAGGATTTCACGGAGGATATGTGGATCACTAACGGAGAGAACAGGAGTGTATCCTTCGTAATATCTGAAAAAAGAATGGAGAGTTTTCTATAAAAAAAATCCTGTATACTAAGGCGTACTGCACGCCGATGGTACATTTGCCTTCGATCACTTTTAACTCTGCTTGTTTGGGTTAGTAAGTAGAGGGGGTGGTCTGAGAGCATCTTGTCTCTGCTCGGTGGTTCTCCGAAGTACTCCGACTTCCTACACGATGTTACCCTGACTGTTAAAAAAGTCGTCAAACCCAGTAAACAAACAAACAATAGCTTGTAATTAATCAAATTGATTATATTATAAACAAACTTCTTGTATGGTGGCGGCACAGGACATCTGCCCCATCCACACCTCTAAAGTACCATTATGCAAGCAGCAGTGATAAAAACAAGCCACAATTTGATTTTTCCCCTTCACCTGGAACTTTTTCGCCATTGCCCACATATTAGAATTGTTTTGTTCAGCTGTCTTGTGTATATCATGCATTTGTAACACAATATATCATCCCGTCAGTGGAACAAGGCGCCATCTGCAGTGCTTTAGCATTGCAGATAACGTCTTGTTCCACTCAACGGACGTTATTATGTATTAACAAAAATTAAGCCACTACCACGTCACAGCAAACGCTAAATATGTAGGGAGGATCAGAACCGGTTTAATCCTGCACTCCTCTAGGACTGTCCCCAGTCACGCTGACCAGTCCGTATTAACCCATGACCGGGCACCTACGCTTCCAGGTGCTTCGGGACCCCCTCCGGCACTTGAATCTTTCACCCCACTACAACTGACAGCCTGACCCTGGTACGGTAGGCACTATGCCGCAGCACATAGCCTTATATCCATTTTGCGGGTCTCCTGAAGAAT
Organism: Pictodentalium vernedei; assembly: GCA_031216915.1. Lineage (NCBI taxonomy): Eukaryota > Metazoa > Mollusca > Scaphopoda > Dentaliida > Dentaliidae > Pictodentalium > Pictodentalium vernedei. The sequence continues at coordinate 528,018,242 of CM062297.1, read as the reverse complement.
TCTACTCACAACTTGACATATTATTTAAATAAGCATTAAAATAATGTACTGTATATAAATATATGTATAGTATACTTATGAGAGTACATATATGGATAAACACATATGTACATGTCTCGCTACGGCGCTGAGTGCACAGAGCCTTTAACCATTGGAGCCGTAAGGTGCTGGTAATAGTGCCTCAGCAAAAAAAAAAAAATAAATAAATAAAAAAAAATGGCGGCCCCCTGTCCCTGCGGGCCCTGGGCTTCAGCCTCGTCAGCTTAGGCCCTGACGGCCCTGACCCACCCGCTCCAACCCCCACAAGATCAAAATATATCTTGCTGCCGTAATGAACACACTGTGTATCGTGTGAGTCAATATTATTGGTGGTGGTGGTAGTGGTGGTGGTGTGTGTGTGGTTTTTTTTTTGGGGGGGGGGGGGTAAAATAGGCAGAACAACCAGTCGTGTGATCTCTCTGAGAGATCATGAATCGCGCACTGACTCTTAGTGCTGGCGGGGTATTGTTGTATCCTGACTTAATTGTTGCAATGACAAACTATTTTGAGGTCAGGTGCGAATTTTAGACAAAATATTATTACTCTTTACTCTGTTGCCAATAATAATCTGTGTTTAAGGTCACATACATACCACCACACAAGTTTGCACAATGGCTAATCGTGACCGTAACATTGATAAGTCAGCCCCAACCAATCGTTTATACCCGTGTTGCCCATTTTAGAGGACTTCCACCCCAGTCATTGGTTACCGGGTCCTATTTTACCAGTAAAACAGCTTTTTGCCACTTTAAAGAAGTATAGTTTCACTTCCTGGGAATCACACGGAGGAACTTTGTAGCTGAAATATCGCTAGATCCGCTTTCAGCTACACATCAACGGTTGATTTAAGGCAATATACCTCCACATTCAGGTCACTCCAATACCCTTTCTTTTAAAATTAATTTTCTAAGTCGGATATATTGTAACTCATATAAGAAATGATCAAACAGTTAAATTCGACTGGAGCAAATCTGCTGTTGTATCAATTAACAAGGGAATCAAAAATATTACGCATGTCCATAATCCAGGTGACTAAAAAACGACAATTTTCATTGGTGAGTCTGCGCAAAACCGCCAACAAATTTCATTTGTTCCCATCTTATTTGACTTTTCAATCACGCTGAGTGCTCAAGTTAATTTTTTTTTATTTCTTTACCGCCAAAAGTATCGTTCAACATTAGGATCTAACCCTTTACTATAAAAAAGCCTTTAAAAAACTAAAAAAAATCATTTGTGCCTCAAAAGCAGATCGCTCCAATGAAGGGCCACAGGCTTTATTTTCGAGGCAAAAATTTAAAAAATAATACAGTGTGACTGGCATTGATCGATCGTGTGAAACTAGGTTATCGGTCAATTTGAAACTCGGTTTGGGCAGTTTTATGGGTGAAGAAAACTGGAGACAACAAACAAGCGTTTCAACTGATGGCACGAGTCGAGGTAATATTCTTATTAGTGCCTCACAACAGATACGAATGCCATCAAAGCATCACATCCCTCTTGCACATTTGCGACCACATTCCATCGTGTGGCTAAAGTGTCAACCAAAGCATTCTGTGCAGTTAGGAAGGCGGCCTGCATTTAAAGGCGAGCAAAAAGTGACTAACAGATCTTAAAATGCATGCTGCATAAAATTTGATGGCAATTGTACAATTCTCCCATGTGATTAACCCTTTACCCAACGTAACGGCCAGCGTTATTCTCAAAAAACATAGGTTATGACCCTCGTTGGAACGAGCTCGTCGAGCTCGTTCCAAAGAGAGGTCATAACCTATGTTTTTGAGATAAAAATGAAAAAATTAATTATTCAAGAATATTTTTGCAAGTGTCGTCTGCTTTTCATGTTAGGTAAAGGGCTGACGTGTCGCTTAATGCATGTTGCACAATTAGGAAGGCATTCTGTATTTGAAGGCGACCATGCATTCAGGGCTGTATTATTCATAAGGCTGAATATGCTGAAGTCTAGGGGCCTGCAGAGAGAGGGGACCCGCCAGTTTCCATTTTTGTTGCAGAGGCATTGTTACCAGCGCCTTGTGGCTCCAATGGTTAAAGGCACTTTGCTTTCTACGCCGTAACGATACATGTACATATGTATTTATCTACATATATACTCTCATAAGTACACTAATATATATATTTATATACAGTACATTATTTTAATGCTTATTTAAATAATATGTCAAGTTGTGAGTAGAATTCTTCAGGAGACCTGCAAAATGGATGCAGATCTATGCACTGCGGCATAGTGTCTACCGTACCAGGGTCAGGCTGTCAGCTGTAGTAGGGTGAAAGATTGAAGTGCCGGAGGGGTGCCCTGTCCCGAAGTACCTAAAAGCCTAGGGCCCCGGCCACTGCATGCATTCCCCACGTGATTAACGCGTAGGTTGGTGCATGCTACACAGTGAGGGAAGCAATCTAAATTTGAAGATAAGCGATACAAATCGGTTAAGGAGAATCGACACAGAGAATTTACCAATAAAGCGAACACAACCAGAAAAAAGCGAACTTACCCAAAAACTTTTCCGTATTTCTCTTTCCAATCAATGATAGCTTTCAGTTGTCCCTAAAAGTGAAAAAGAAACATCAAATGCGTATACGTGTGTGTTAACCCTTGTACCTTGGTGGTATCTTCCATGTTAGTTCAATGGCAGCAACTGGAAGAGTCCATATTCATTATGTCGGGGTAGATCAATTAATATTTGGGGCTGGACATTAAAAATATTGATTGGTCTCCACCATACATTAATTTAGTAGCCATCCTGTTTAATAAAATTTTGAGGTATCGTGCTCCTGGCCTGGAAAAAGCGGCCTCTTGGGTTCAAAAGGTTAAGGAATAAACAATGTGTTTACTGGCGAAAAGTTCTGATCTGGACAATTTTAACCATCCACCCGCAGATGTCGAAATATCACAATTTCAAGCTGCATTTTTTCTCCATAATACAACTAAGAATTTAACAATTCAGTCTTGTTTGACTGGACTGGTTAAATTGATAGTTCTTTTATGGGAAACAATTTGCTGTCTGAAATGTCAATGTTTTTGCACAAGTGCATGGTGAGTTAATCATTGAAAAGAAACTAAAATTCCACGAAACGTTAGTAGCGTATATAAGTAGGTGGGGTAAGTAAGACTGCGCCTCACCTCCTCCCATCCACCAAAGGTTTCTTCGGAAATTTGGAATTCTGCGGGATTTAACGTATTTTCTTGTGTTTATATATGCACATTGACCCTTTTACCTAAGCGGCCGCTTTTCCGGCCAAGAACATGATACGTCATAACATCATTATATAGGATGGCTATTCAGTAATGTGTGAGGTAGAGCAATCAATATTTTCAACGTGCAGTCCCGAGGCTGCACGTTGAAAATATTTATTGGTCTACCCCAAATAATGAATATGGACTCATCTAATTACTGCCATTGAACTGGCATGGAAGATACCACTTGGGTTTAAAAGGTTAATATAATGGCGCATTCTCGTAAAAATAATTTGCAATTGCCGCTTGCAGTCAAAGTTGAAAGTAGTTAAAAGTAAGGTTATTTTCTAATTAATTATATACTTTTTTTAATTTGTTTCCAACATTACAATCTTTTTGCATTTTTCGGTTGGTAACATTTTGGCAAAATTCCATTTATCATCTTCAAGTCATTTTTAATCCAAAGGCAAGAGGTGAAAGAACGCTTGAAACAGCATCAAAAGGTAAGGTGAAAAAAAGAAAACAATTGGAATGCCAGCGAAAAAATTAAATCTGTGTACTTTTACAACCTATATTTTATCCCATCACCTAACACGATCAGGGGAGAAACTTGCAAAATTATTCTTGAATAATTAAAAATAGATACTTTTTTTGCCTAAAAATATTGCGTGTATATACGCTCTCAACGGAAAGATCCCCACTGAAAGAAAACACTGGACAGAAAAATGTAAATGGCTATTGTTCTGCTGGGCGGTTATGGCGGTTATGGCTGTAACGTTTGTAATGGATTAAATATTTTTCATATCATTCTCAGTTTCAGAGAAGGCAATATACCATCAATGGCGATAGAGTTGATTTTTTAACACCTTGTACGACGATGTCAATATTTCGAATGTTCAAACAGCGATTTTTTCCAATAATGCAACTAGGAATTTAGTAAAGTATGTTTTGTTTGACAGAGGGAGCACTAGTAGTATGTCATGTACCCGGACAGGACGTATTTGGGGGACCCCGGTGGGGGACCCCGGAAGTGACGTCATGTCACGTGACGTAGTGGCGCCATGTTGTGTTGTCATGGTAACCAGCGTGAGCGGCCATGTTGTGACGTCATCTCCATAGTGATACATGGTGTGGGTGCGCATGCGCAGCGCGTGTTGTTAAGGTGATACTTGTTTTCGTCGTCCATTTTGTATACTGGAGGCCGCCATCTTGGTTTCTATGGTAGCCCGTGGTTGCTATGTTACCCAATTTTTCTGCAATAGGACGGGGTATGTTCGGAGGGTATGTTCGATTGAATCGGAGTAAATCTAATTACCACAGACAACCCGACAATCTCTCCAAATCACCAAAATCCACCCAACTTTTACTATTTCGAATTCTTTCAGAATTCTCTGCTTCTATCTATATATGTAATAGTTTATGTCTACCTAGTCATGTTCCTTTGTTCTGGAGTATACTCCAGTAGCGTAGAAGAGCCTATTAGTTGGAACAGTTTTGCTTATTATTACTATATTTAGCAATTTCTGGTCTATTCTTGTTAGTTCTGACCCTATTCCAAGTACTCTTGTTGTTTCATATATCTAGATCATTTATAACCAATCAGATTGTTAAATTTCTCATAATCTGTATGCAGAGTTATCTCCCTTCTGCATAATAAAAGCCTATATCCAATGGCAATATCCCCAGGCACCCCAATTTTAGCACCCCTTTTTTGAAAACACCTGTGGCTATGGAATCCTTTTTTTGTCATATGTGCTTATGTGAAAAAGCACAATGTGCCCTAGCACAAAGGCACATGCTTTATGTGCCGATATGTGCTTATGTGAAAAGGCACAATGTGACACAACGTGTCCTATCACATAGGCACATACGGGTATTTGAGGATACCTTTGGCCTGGTATTGTATTATTTGAGGATACCTATCGAGGATACCTACTGGAGAATCCCTTTTTGTCATATGTGCTTATGTGAAAAGGCACAATGTGACACAATATGCCCTATCACATAGGCACATGCTTTATGTAGAAACCAAGATGGCGGCCTCCAGTATACAAAATGGATGACGGAAACACGGATCACCTTAACAACACGTACTGCGCATGCGCACTCACACCACGTATCACTATGGAGATGACGTCACAACATGGCCGCTCACGCGGGTTACCACGACAACACAACATGGCGCCACTACGTCACGTGACATGACGTCATTTCCGGTGTCCGCCACCGGGGTCCACCAAATACGACCTGTCCGGGTACATGACATACTACTAGCATTGTCAAACAAAACTGAATTGGTTAAATTTCTAGTTGCGGGTTGAATATTTAGTATTTCGATATCAGTGTGCAAAGAGTTAACCGAAATCCCTCCCCTCCCACCCAAAAAAATAATAAAATAAAAAAATCAACACCACTGCCATTGTTGGTATCCTGCCTTCGCCCAGCAATATTCTCTTTGGCTGTGCTTCTCCTGGCCTCTTGATGTAATTTGGTTTCCATGATCGAGTTTTTTCCATGGAAATGGTTATACATAAATTTGCAAGTTTACAGTCGAAAAAAATGTGAGATGATGTTTCTTCTATTTTTTTTTGTTGCTTTTACGACCCCGCATAATATGCAGAGGATTGATTTGGCGTCTCTGGAAAAAGACATTGACAATTTGCTATGTGAACACAATGCCTTGATAGTATTGTGGGTTAAGTTTTCCCAATGCGTTTTTTTTTGTCGGGGTAAACATCTAAAGACACCAGCTCCATAATATGCTTGTAGTTACTCTCCTTATTTTGGTTATTACCAGTAGCACCTTTCAAAGAAAATGAAATATCAATACAAGTCTTTGCTTTGAAAGAGAGGATTTCACATCAAGCGCCGGGAATGAATTGTGTGGTTTCAAATGTTTTGCAATTCATTTAAAACGAAAAATATTGTTGTGAACATATGATAAATTAAAATTTTGTTAAATCTAATTTTATAATCTTTTAAGCGAACTAAAAAATCCTTTTAATACCTTTTATCAATTCTATTGATTAAAACTGATTATAACTGAGTTACTTATAGCAAATAAATTTATTGGCTGTTTCAAACTTTTTATCACATTAGACAATTTGCTGTTCGTTGTTAATTGCAATTTTCGGGGCTCCCGTGGAATTGTTTTCTCTTACTGAAGGATTGAGGAACGATGATAGAATTTCTACCGGTATTCTGCAAATTGCAAAAATCTGCAATTACCAAAAGTTAAAATGTTTATTGACGGCATAAATAACTATCTCAGAGATTTCAAACTTTGTTACAGACTGTTTCAGATTTACAATAAAAAAAAAACAACATAATGCTATAATTTACCTTCTGTAGAATTTCCTGTATGTTGCCAATGAACAGGTTTGGCTTTGGACCAGGTATGTTCAGTTTTTCGAATTGGCTAAAATGTTGTTTCAAGTGCCTGAAAAATTAACATCAGTTCAGTACAATTTTGTAAGCGATACTAGTTTTGTTAACATACAAAAATGAAATAACAGCATTAAGACCTATTAATATACAGCAGTGAGAAATATAATATAAAAGCAAGAAAATTGAAATACTGAAATATTCATTAAGAAAATATTTGAATTAATTCTTTACAATGATGTAAAACTATTAAAATTGAAAGGAGCAAGGGTTTCCCATAATGCAACAAGGAATTTAACTACTTCAGTCTTGTCTGACAGAGCTCACGGAGCTCTGTCAAACAAAACTGAAGTGGTTAAATTCCTAGTTGCAGTATGGGGAATATTTGAAGCTTGCCATATTGGTATTTCGACGCCAGTGTGCAGAGCACTATTCAGAAGCAAAACAATTAGTAATGGAAAAAATATTTTGAATCATTAAAAATATATACGAACAAACAATAAGTGCTTCAATTCACCCTGAATGGTATTTTTGTAAAAAGAACTTTTTCATTATTTAACTCAACCGTCATTGAATAAAAAATGTGAAAAACCCATAAATATGTAATTTGAAAGACCAAAGACACAAAAAAAGAAAAGAAAATGTTGGACACTGACTCGGTGATTTTTGAGGTGTCGTAATATTTCTAATTCGACTCCTAAAGAATTTCTGAGAATCGTTCTTCACTTTCTTTGTACTTTATCTGCCGATATAATTCTTTAAAAACATCACTTGGGGAACATTTCAAGAATTACCTTCCCATCCGATACCCATTGACTTTCAAAGTTTCTGAGTTTCAAAGGACTGTTTATGTACAAAAAGGGAACAAACAATTAGATAACCCTTCCCAAATAAATAAATAAATGAATAAATTTCTGAGTTTCAAAGGACTGTTGCTAGTACAAAAAGTGAACAAACAATAAATACCCCTTTCCGAATAAATAAATAAAAGTGAACAAACAATAAATAACCCTTTTCGAATAAATAAATAAATAAATAAATTTAACAGTGCAGACAATATAATATACTAAAGGGTTGAATAGTATTAGTTGAATACAAATTTTATAAAAAATATGTTATGTGTGATGTCGCCGTGATTTTTGACATTTCAGTTTTCACGCGGAATCCAGTGTGACCAAAGAGCAGGAACTATTCGATGCGAAAGGTATGCGTTTTAGTGAAGTTCGAGATTACTTTTTGCACTCAGTTTAGCATCCAAGACTTTTCTTCTTATATTTTTCTACTTTTAGTTGCAAAAGTTAAATATCCTGCACCCTGAACTGCTAATTCGGAAAAAAATCTATCCGTTAACACGGTTTGTTGCGGTAACCGTTTCTCTGAACATCACCGAAGTTAAGCAACGTCGAGCCCGGTTAGTCCTTGGGTGGTTGACCGGCTGAGCGATCGATTCGGACTCCCGCATTGTGTCCTTGGACAAGGCACTTAACCCCCCCCCCCCCATTGTCCACATGGGGGTACGATGACGCCGAGTACTAAGGCGTACTGCACGACGATGGTGCGCATGTCTTCAACCAATCTAACCCTGCCTGTGCTGCAGTGCGGGGTTATGATGTTGGAGAGCTGGCAGCTGCTCGTCGTTGTTCGGTGGTTCTCTTCGGGTACTCCGGCTTCCTCCACCCGTAAAACTGTCACCGACACGATATGACTTTGGCTGTTAAAGTGTCGTTAAGCCCTAATAAATAAATAACACGGTTTGCATTGTTACTGAGCGATGGGAAGTTTGGCTACCATCGCATCGACACCACCTTGGAGGATTTTAATGAGGTTCAGTAATAATTTAATCCTACAATCCCGTAGGACTATAGTATTCAATTCTAATTGAACGACCACTCAGACCACATTTATATTGAAGAACACACTAATAAAATAAAAATATTTGTTTGAAGAAAATTTTACTGAACTTACCAATACAGCACAATCAAGAAAATGAGAGCGCCTCCAACCAACAGCAAATACATTTTGAATAAAGTTTTAAAAAAGGAATATTTCTGTAAATTCTTTGATGAAATTATTAAAATTAAATCGAGCGCCGAAAAGGGGGCGTTTTATACCAAGTTTGTAGCGGAAACATCAAAACAAACAGTCTAGTTCCGCCAATCAAAAACCAGTATGATGAAGATATGTTCTTCAGAACTTCTGTCAAGAGCAGACGATAAACAAGGGACAAGTGGGGTGTTTTGCTGTATGTTCAATGTCAGTATTCCAGATCACCGTTAATGTTTTTGAAAGAGTTTTCACATCCTCCAAAATAGATTTAATCTGGACCTAGATTTATATTTAGTAAAGGATATCTAATTTCGGAAACATTTTATCCCTAAAAAGAAACGAGGCCGACATTCTAATCTTGAAGGTTAGATAAAGCTGATATTTTCAATTCTGCTTCCCAAACTCTATTGTCACTTTGCTAATTTTACAGTATTTTGCTATCCGGCACTTATCTCTCTTCCCACCCCTGGAAGAAAAGATAGAAAAAAAACTAAACAAAACAAAAAACATCAACGTGCTATAGTTTTTCTCCCAACAGACCGATTACAATGGAGTCTTGACTTCGAGTTGCATAGGTTGAGACGTGTGAGTTGTGAAAGTACCCCCATTAACCCATTTATCTCAAACAACGAGAATTCAATATCTGCAACGAATTTTCTTGAATATCCGAAAAAATTTTTTTTTGTACTTCAAAGATGCGTGTGACCTCTCATTGGGACGAGCTCAATAACATCTTTCCAATTAGGGGTTATAAATTCTGTTTTGAAAGCAAAAATTGAAAACAATAAAATTGGAATGGCGTCACAAAAACTATTCCGTAGTACGTATACTCGATTTTATTCATTTGTAAACGCACAACGAAGTACAAGCCTGGAAATAAAGAGCTCACATCGTAACATGTTATCAGGTTACGCTAAATAACGTGGTGGTACCCGATGCACATAATGTGTTATGATGCTTTTCCTCCTTCTATGTTTTGATACGCCAGCCAGGTTGTTTACGTCTAAAAAGAGTTTCCGGCAGAATAAATAACAACAATTAACGCGCGATCTCGCCAACGCGAGATCGCGCGTTAGTTTTTGCTATTTATTGTGGTGGAGATCCTGTTGATCCTGTTAATATATAACTGTCATGCCGTTCTTTTCACATGTGGATGGAGGGGGTACTGGAAGTTGCCTTTTCGCCACCTCCCACCCTCACTCCCCTCTTCCTTCGTTCCCGAACAGTCAGGACAAGGAACCAATATCTAAACAACCATCACCGATTTCACAGACAACATCCAAATAGCATACAGACCTTCAACCTCTGGCAAATATAATATCAGAACTCCAGCAATTCATGGCTAAATGCAAGGAAGACAATAGGTGCTCCAATGAAATCATCAGACTAGCGTGGGAATTTTTCAACAAACAAAAACAACCGCCAGACACAGCAAATTGCACAACAACGCCAACCATCACTTCCACGGTCTCTCCATCACAGTCACCTCCCCCAAAGAAGACACACATAAAGCACAAGCGCGGATAGCAAACTTCCTTCTCCTTTCCCCCTTTGCCACGCCGGATATGGCACAAAAGTCACCTAACAGTCAACGAGGCTCGAAGAAAGGGGCTTGCTGCACACGTCCCTGCGCGCTTTCGGCGCGCGAAACCATTAGATTTAAACACGTGCAACAAATGAGGCGAGTTAGATTGTCAGGCCTGACAGAAAAACATGCCGGATTAGGTATTTAATTTAAGTTGTATTAATTTGTCGTAGCCTGTAGTTTGTTCGCGTATTTCACTATTCACTTTACCCCCGTGTGACATAAACGATCGTTCGTGCGTTATTTCCAGGCCTGGAAATAGTATTTATGGATATGAACAGAGATGGTCTGATATTTCTGTCGCGTTAGAAAAAAGAATTAACATAAGCGAGGGGAAGCGTCTTGCCCAAGAATACAAAATCGCGACAAGGGTTACCGGATGCCCTAGCGGCTGTATCTCTCAGCGAAATGTGAATGCACTCCAGGACAGTTACTTACGGAAAAAAGTAGTTTGATAAAGTTGGTGTAAACTCAGTTAGAGTGAAACCAAGATGGATTAGAATCCTTCGATGCTGGGTCCTGGAAGGAACATGATAAAATTGCAAGCTTTTCTGATCTTTCAACGTCACTCAAAGCAACAAAACCGCAGAAAGCATAAGCAGTATGACATCGACATGTCATCCACCGGGGTACCCGAATGTGCCGTCATATTAAGGCTCACTACGGATGTCACGCAGCTGCCAAATATATACACATGGAACTTAATTAAGTACCTCTGAAATGGTTCATGACAGAGAAGTTGCTGATACTGATTATTATATTTTAGTGATTGCTATGTCTTGCAGTACATTTCATCTTGTGAAACATGGTGTTTCTGGTTGATAGCGTACCCCAAACACATCCCCTCGTCCACGTGAAATATCTTTCCCACAAATGTCACAAACAACACTATCATCCACATGCAATATCTGGGTATAAAACAAGAACATTTGTCACCTCTTTTATCAATAAATGTTGACATAGCAAGGAGGAGACTGCCAGAGGCACTAAGATGGCAAATCGTTGGCATGCATGCAACAGGCATGTCATTGAAATCTATTGGAAAGCAACTTGGCTATAGTCATTCTGTCATCAGCAGACTTATCCCTAAAAATAAAAAAAACGGCGATGTTAAGGAAGGACCAAGGCCTGGACAACCCCCAAAAGACCTCTCCTCGGGAAGATCGGAGTCTGGCACGCCTCGTTAGGCGCGAACCCTTTGCTTCAGGTGGGGTTTTGAAACGCCTTTGGCTCCCCAACAGGCATTTGTGCAACAGAACTGCAAGAAGCTGTCTTAAAGCACTGGGTATGAGGTCCAGAAGGGTCATAAAGCTCCAGCCCTGTCCGATCAGCATCAAAGACGACGTTTAGAGTAGTGTATGGCACGACAGCATTGGAATCTCAGGACGTGGAGGAGAGTCCATTGGTCAGACGAGAGTAGGTTCCTACTTCACGTCACAGATGGTCGCATAAGAGAGTAGAGGCATAGAAATACTGCGTACGTGCCCAGGAACATCAGACCTACTGTTGTTCCTTATGGTGGATGACCAGTAATGATCTGGGGATGCCTCTCTCATGATTGTAAACTTGATATGGTGACTATACGTGGGAATCTCAATGATCATCAGTACATCCGGGACATTCTCAAACCGGTTGTCGTGCCAAATTTTGACATACACCCGTTCGCTAGTCGCCCTTTATTCATGGACGACAATGCAAGGCCATGTTGTGAGAGCATTCCTTCAGAACAATTCTATTACAACACTACCTTGGCCTGCAATGAGCCCCGATTTGAATCATTTAGAACACATCTGGTATTTTCTTGGACGTCGTGTGCAAGCAAGGGGTTATCCGAGTTGGAAGCTGCATTGCATGATGAGTGGCTGCAGTTGCCTCTGGGCCGTGTCAGAAGGCTCATTGGTAGCATAAGGAGGAGGGTTCAGGCTGTCATCCGGGCACGTCCGCTATCTTGGTTTCTATGGTGGTGCGTGGTTACTATGTAACTGAGTTCAATAATAGGACGATATGTTCGATTGGACTGGAAATATGAAATCACCAAAAAACGACCCGAAAGCTACCACAAATTACCCACAACGACCCGACAACTACCTAAAATGACCCAAATGGGCCCCAAAAGCCCGTTCGAATTTAGTTATTCTGGATCAAAATCCTCCTTTATAGCTACGTCATTCCCGACTATATATGCTTTATTACCACAGGCTTATAGAAGTACTGTTCGGTTGTTCGGAACTGAACATTTCTTTTTCGACTGTTTCACGTACTCCTAACATTATTTCGCCCATTTGGGCAAGGCACTTAATCTCACTTGCCCACGTGGGGGCATGGTGGCGTTGTGAATTAAGGCGTACTGCACGTCGATCGTGCACTTGTCTTCAGCCAATGCCAGCCCTGCTTGTGTGGAGTTCCTATGTTGGGGAGTCTGACAATTGCTCGCCGTTGCTCGGTGGTTCTCTCCAGGTATTCCGACTTCCTCCACCCGTAAAACTGTCCGACACGAGGTGACCCTGGCTGTCGAAAGTGTCGTTAAACCCCAATAAATAAATAAATAAATAAATAAATAAATAAATAAATAAATAAATAAATAAATAAATAATGTACATGTAGTTCATTATCTCCAAACCAAAATGCGATAGCATCCTTTTAGGAATCACTGAAACATTCTTCTACCAGGGGCCACCAATACAAAAAACACTCTTACAATTGATCTTGCAATTTTCCAAGTGGCAAATTTCCATATCATTTAAAATGCCAATGATTCATTTTAGTTAGTTTTATTAATAGGCTGAATATACAATTCTAGAAAATACAATTGTAAAATCTTTATAGTATTAGCCCCAGTTTAGGACGAGACATTTATCTATTCGGGTTCTGTGCAATACAAGCTTCATTTTGATGGAAAATATGCATGTGTTACTGGAAAATTTGCTAAGAATATGTTGGCGTATTCTGGATACAGCCCTAAGCGATAGAAGTGGTACGTCCGGGTAGATAAATCAGAAGAAAAAAATCAGTTAGCAGACTTGGAGCCGATACTATAAGGCTTTTACTATTGTATTTTCTAGAATTGTATTTTCAACATATTAATATAAATGACTAAAATGAATCATTTGCATTTTAAAAGATATGGCATTTTGCCAATTGCCAAATTGCCACATCTTTGAAAATGCTTATGGTTCATTTCAACCCATTTGAAGTCATAACTAGAAAATACAATTCTAGAAAATACAATAGTAAATTTTTTTTTATAGTATTGGTCCCTGGTGAAATAGCTTTATTTTAGGATAAGCAATATTTTAGTTAAGAACATTTAGCAAATTTTAAATTTGTGGGTACAAGGTGACAATTTACAAAATGAAATCTTACTTCCATTTTTATCTGACGACAGATTGAAGCGACAGTTCAAGTATGGGCATTATATATTTAGCGAGATGATGAACATAAAGCACACTTAGCTTATTTAATTAGCCTTTTTATGAGGCCAATTTGGACAATTTGGACATCTGGAAATCTTTTATCTATTTATTTATTAGTGTTTAAGGTCACATATATATGCACAATGGCTAATCGTGACCATAAAGTTAACCCAAGTCGGATGCGTTCGCGCTCCGTATGTCGGAGTATCGTGGTTAACAATTAATGATAGAGTTCATTTATTGGTATTTAGTGCGACATCAGAAACCAAGGCTATATCGTGGCGATAAAAAGTTATGTGTAGTAAAATGAGTCCTTCAGAAATTAAAATATAGGTGAAAAAACATTAAAAATGTACATGATCGTGACAATGAAATAGATAGCGAGACAGTAGTGAATAATGATACCAAAGCTGAACGAATACCGTGTAAATCAACCCCATGACAGGAATATTTTCGAAAAGCAGGTGCAGTAAAAAGATAGAAAACTAAAATTTATTACATTGGCATGGCGGGGGTTCGAACCCACGCCGAGAGAGTTTCCTTCGGCCTTCGGCACCAACCGCCTAGCGAAACTATACTGAACCACGCACACCACTCGGCCACCGACAGACCTGTTCTGTGGCGGTTGGTGCCCAGGTCTGTCGGTGGCCGAGTGGTGTGCGTGGTTCAGTATAGTTTCGCTAGGCGGTTGGTGCCAAGTCTGTCGGTGGCCGAGTGGTGTGCGTGGTTCAGTATAGTTTCGCTAGGCGGTTGGTGCCGAAGGAAACTCTCTCGGCGTGGGTTCGAACCCCCGCCATGCCAATGTAAACAAAACCAGCGTCCTTTCTTAATTCTATGGCATCCGAGAAATTTGAAAAAGACAAGTACTGTCGCTGATTTCTTCTGAGGTGCAGTTCGTAGAATTAAGTGCTTAGATGCAACTATCTGATGTAAAATTTATTAGAAAGGTTGATTTCTTTGAGAAATGAGAGAATCTGGTGAGAAGTGATTGTGTAAAATAGTTCTCCCAGAGACGGTACACTGTAATATTGCCGTCTGATGTCATTAAAACCAGAACAATCCGACAGAACGTGTTCGATTATCAACGGACATCGACAGGGAACACATTCTGGCCGCATATTAACCTCTAACAAAAAGGAAAGTGTAAGTCTTGTTTTACCACTATGACACCGTGTCAGAATGACGTGATCTTTTCTGCAAAGGTCACTAGTCGAATACTTGTCAGTAATAGTAGTTCCGAAGCGATGAAGCTTGTTATTTGTCGTTTCAACCCATTCCACCAGACACATAGATTTGATGTGGGTACTGTGCTATGTTGTTTAAATCACTGTAAGGAAGTTTAAAATCAGTGATAAACTCGTTTAAAGCCTATTTTGCTGCGCTGTCTGCCCTGGTGTTACCGGAGATACCAACATGTTCAGGTAACCAGCAAAACACCATGACATATTGACCACACATGAGAGTATTTAACGTCTCACGAAGTTCCAAAAATGAGAGGGTTCCACAACTTGGGGTTGAGTAAAGCCAGCAAAGAAGAAAGAGAGTCAGAAAACATAATCGACTTCCTTTCTTGTACATTCTCGATGAATTCAAGCGCTAGTTGCAAAGCTTTAACTTCACCTGTGCAAATAGAATTTTTATTTGCTGTTCTGATAGAGGTGACCGGGTCACTAGTAACAACGGCTGGTGATACTTGTCGCCATCTTAAGATCCATCTGTATAGATCCTTTTATATGCACTATTCTTGGCCTTTATATCAGCATTTTTGGTTTAAACTCCAAAGAATTTGTCTCAGACTTTTTGGAAGAAGCAAGGTTCAAAATAGCAGTAGATTTCCTTTGATGCCACGCAGGAATATGTGGTTCACGGCTCTCTTTTATGAATCTGATTCAAGTTTGGCGGACTCTAAATGAGCTTTAATTCTAATTCCCAATGGATGAATATATTTCTGGGTCTATTAAAATATTCTACATTTTGAGGGTCTGAGACACAATTATAAGCAGGCTTTGATGGGTTGGCAAATAGTTTAGAAACATATTGGAGTGGTAGTTTAATCCTGCGCTTGTAAAGAGAAGCCTCTTTGCTTTGCTTTGCGCCCGCGTGCGTGCGTGCGTGCGTGCGTGCGTGTGTGTGTGTGTGAGAGAGAGAGAGAGATGGGAAGAGAGTGAGAGGGTAAAAGAGAGTGTGAGATAGTGAGAGAGAAGGACAGAGGGGAGATAGAGAGCGAAAGGAGAGGGAGAGAGAGAGAAGGAGAGAGAGAAAGAGAAGAGAGAGAGAGAGAGAGAGAGAGAGAGAGAGAGAGAGAGAGCGAGCGAGCGAGCGAGCGAGCGAGTAAGATGTGCGTGCAACCTTGAACATATGAGTATATTTTTAATACCGCATGTGCTTTAATTATATAATATTGTACGTACTTTTATTCTACAACAAACAGAACATGTCACAGAAATAAAGATATGCTTACTTACTTTCCTACCACTATTATGAATAGCATCAAGTGGTTTGAGGTACAACTTTCTTGCAGAACCGTAAACCACACAACCATAATCTAATTTTGATCTGATACATGATCTATATAGTTGGAGTAACGTTTGTTGGTCAACTCCCCAATCAGTGCTACCAACTACCTTGAAGAGGTTAAGTGCCTTTTCGCATCTCACTTTTAGTTATTTTATATGAGAAGAGAAATTCAGTTTGTTGTCCAACAAATCTAAGAATTTTACTTCTTTAACAACCTCGCTGGTACTCTTGTCACAGTTCAACTCCGGATCAAGATGATGTTTCCGAAGCTTACAAAAATGTACACAATTTGTCTTGGTGTTTGAGAACTTACAACAATTTTCTGTAGCTCATTTTTGAATTCTATTTAAGCACAGCTAAAGTTTGCGCCCGATGGCATTCATGATAGCAGATTAAAAAAATCAACAAACAACGAAGAGTCTACCATATTCTCAGTTGCATCAATGATGCTATTGGTTTTCACTGAGAAAAGGGTAACAGATAAAATACTACCCTGAGTAGCCCCCAATTCCTGTTCGTGGAATCATATAACGTAAAGACAAAACGAATTTGAAATTGGCGGTCCTTTTAAACATTTTCTATAAAAAGAGGCGTACGCCCTTTCAACCCCATGTGAGAAAGGTCGTTTGATAACTGGGTGATTGGAACTCACACTCAGATGTCGTGTTAAAGTAAAAGTTCTTTTTGTAATTTCAAAGGATTCGTTGTCAAGTTGATTGCTTGATTCTAACCTCCGACTGGAAATTCCCCGTGCCAGCTGGCTTCTTGAATAATAAGCAATTTTAAATTCTGTCTATTCAACGCGTGTCGTAGTTCTATGAGACACTAGGTGAACGACAGCCTAGATTTCATAGAATTTAATCGTTTTTGTAGAGTAGTATGTGATGTGGTTTTGAGGGAATATTGACAGGACCCCGGTGCAGGACCCCGGGAATGACGTCATATCACGTGACCTAGTGGCGCCATGTGGTGGTGCCATAGTAACCCGCGTGAGCGGCCATGTTGTGACGTCATCCCCATAGTGATACATGGTGTTAGTGCGCATGCGCAGCGCGTGTTGTTAGGGTGATAGTGTTTCCGTCGTCCATTTTATATACTGGAGGCCGCCATCTTGGCTTCTATGGTAGCACGTGGTTGCTATGTTACACAAAGGCCTACAACAAGACTATGTTACCCAAAGGCCTACAATGTAGAATTACCACAAACAACCCGACAGGTTTTACTATTTCGAATTGTTTCAGAATTCCCTGCTTCTATCAAAATATACAATGGTTCTCGTCTACCTGACCCTGTTCCTTTGCTCTGGAGTATACTCTAGTAGCGTAGAAGAGCCCATCAACTGGAACAGTTTACCTTATTATTACTATATTCAGCTTTTCTGGTCTATTCTTGTTAGTTCTGACCCTATTCCGAGTACTCTTGTTGTTACATTTATCTAGATCATTTATATAGATTATAACTAACCAATCAGATTGCTTGATTTCCCATAATCTGTATGCAGAGTTATCTCCCTTGTGTATAACAAAAGCCTACATTATTCCCAAACCCAATAAGCTATCGAGCAGTTACTGAAAAGTCATTGCTCGAACGACTCAAAGGCCATCGAGTAAATGAGCTAACGAGTAATTGCTCGTTCGAGTGACTCCTCGAACGACGCTTCTACTCATTTCAGTATTTGAGGATACCTATGGCCCGGTATTGTATTATTTGAGGATACCTATCGAGGATACCTTTTATAGGATACATATCTGAGGATACTATTCCCTGTACCACAAGACATACCTATCCCATATATCCCTTATAAGCCAAAGAGCCAAGAGAGTAATTGCTCCACGAGCAATTGCTCGAACGGCTCGAAACCCATCGAGCAAATGAGCCTGAGAGCAATTGCTCGATCGAGTGACTCCACATACTACTCGAACGACTCGAAGTCCATCGAGCAAATGAGCTTTATAGGCATTGCTCGTTCGAATGACTCCTCGAACGACTCTTCGACTCATGTCAGAAAAGGGGGATTCTAGGGCCTAAAAAGGATTCCGTAAGTAGGGCTTTTTCCCAAATAAGCCAAAGAGCCAAGAGAGTAATTGCTCCATGAGCAATTGCTCGAACGCCTCGAAGCCCGTCGAGCAAATGAACTATAGAGTAATTGCTCGATCGAGTGATTCCAGCTACTGATCTTAGTCCCATCTGGGTATTTTAGGATACCTATTGTATTGGACTATTGGGGGACACTTATTGTAGAAACTTTACATCCGGGTACTTCATGCTACGTCCGGGTACTTCTTTTGGGAAAGGTATAGAAAGGGTGTTGTTATGAAAATAAACTCATTTGTGTCCTGACCGTCGCCGAGTGAAGACATATTACCAGTTCGATGCAGATACTGTTCCAAGTTATTTTCAAGATCGGATATTGCCAGAAGACGCCAGAAGAACCATCATCAACTCCATTGCAGATATTGTACGAAGTTGTTTACCCGATCATTCAGTGCTCGTAGGCATGAAGAATATTACTGTCCAAGAAGAACAGAAGAGCAGAGAGATACTGGAGATTCAATGACTGACCAGAATAAAGTACTTTTAGAATTTTTACGGGATGCTGACAAGGTGGAAATCGATGCCGTTCTACGCGCTGCAGATGAAGGTTTGATTACCTGTTTATGCAAATCTGCTACCAACATCCTCGAAGATAAGGATAAGATACCACTGAATTTGGCTGAATTTGATGACCTGTGAAAATACGAACATGTATTGAAGCTGCTAACAGATGATGGAATTTCACCGATATAAAAAGAAGTATATTACGAAAGAGTTGCTTTCTCTCGGCGCTTATCAGCCCAGTCCTAGCTCTGAAAAAGGTATAAAAGGAGTGTTGGTGTGAAAATAAACTCATTTGTTCTACGACAACGAAAGGGTGAAGATATGGCGATTCATAACTGCGAGTACTGTGGAAAAACATTTTCTCGAAGGTTTAACATTAAGAGGCACAAGGACGAAGTTTGCCCAAACCGACAAACGGAAAAATCGAGCAACACTACAAGATTAGAAAGAAATTTAGATACACTGCGAATCCTATCTGACGCGGATCGATTTGAAGCCAAGACTATACTCTAGACGGCCAGTGATGATTTGATACAATGTATATGTGATTGTGCCTCGAATATCTTGAAGGGAGCAGTACCTATAACCAAATCTGAGAGAGCTAAGCTGATCCCATACAAACACCAGATTAGGAGAATTGCCCTACCAAGGAGAGAACTATCTTATCGGAAAAGAAGACGGATCATACAGAAAGGAGGATTTTTAGGAAAGTTGATCAAACCCATCATTAATGTTCGGTCCGATATCCTATAAAAAAGGGCCGTGCTCGCAAGAAACTTGTTATTTGTAATCTGACCTTCAAAAATAGCGGACACGATGCAATCCTGTTGTGCACCAAAAAATTGGTCAAGAGATTCGGACTCCGATGAATAGTCGGAACTATCCGAAGATATGGAATATGAAGAAAAAGAAGAGGAAGAAGAAGAAGAAGACGTTTCTATGATGGGAACTATCGTACAAAGTGCCTATGACAAATACCAAGACGATTTTGACAACCTCATGAACAAATATATCGAGGATGGAATGGACAGAGAAGATGCAGTTGAAATAGCATACAGAGCACTTCAAAAGAGTGTCAAAGAAGCCATTAGTGAGAAATACATTAATACCCTTGTGTACATTAGAAATTTTTGCAACGACTCAATTCACAGGAAAATTCACGAAACTGCCAAGCGTCTTCGTGAAGAAGACGATTTTGACTTTGAAGAATCCCAGAAATATGCCTTGGAAAAGCGAAGATTTCTGTTTGACAACCTTATGACAAACTACTCATTCCGAGTAGAAGAAGATGAAGAAGAAGAAGAAGACGATTAGAAAAAAAAGTATAAAAGGAGTGTTGGTATGAAAATAAATTCATTTCCGTTTTGAACGTCGAAGAGTGAAGATGTCTGTGTCAACAACAGTGCTCAGATTCAAAGATGACTTACATATACAGATCTTCAAGAATGATGCTGGATTAAAGCTGACTTCCCTAGAACTGGCTCAAATGAATCGCGTATTAAATGCAGCCAAGAGAAAAAATCTAGACATGGATGCTGGTGGAAAGAAACAAAGATGTGTGGATACTGGCTGATCATTAACCACCTCTGCAACCAAGAGAATAAAGACAGAAGAAGTAACCGATGCTTCCAATACAAACAAGAATGAAGTTTCTAATCAAATTATGAAACAATACGAAGAAACGAGAGCGATTTATTTATTTATTTATTGGTGTTTAAGGTCACATATTTCTGCACAATGGCTAACCATGACCGTGACAGTTTTACGGGTGGAGGAAGCCGGAGTACCCGGAGAGAACCACCGAGCAACGGCGCGCAACTGTCAGCTCCCCAACATACCAACTCCACACAAGCAGGGTTAGCATTGGTTGAAGACAGGTGCACCATCGACGTGCAGTACGCCTTAGTACACAACGTCACCGTGCCCCCACGTGGGCAATGGGGGTGAAGTGTCTTGCCCAAGGACACAACGCGGTTGCCGCAGGTGGGATTCGAACCGAGGACCTCTCGGCTTGCAGCCTGCACCTCTACCCACTGAGCCACCGCGCCCCCAACGAGAGCGATGCCAGCTCCCATAAAGAAAGATGTTTCCACTAAGAACGAAGTGTCTACTGCAAAAGAAGTTACGAAGAAGCCTGAAGTTTCTACTGTGAATGAAGTTACCACTACGAATGAAGATTTGAAGATGACCCAAACCAAGAAAGATGTTTCCACTCAGACCACAAATGAAGTTACTACTGAAACTAAGAATGATGTTCAGAAGACTGAAGTTACTACTATGAAACAGCTAATAGACAAGAAAGAGGAACCCAAAGATGCCAGGCAGGAAATTAAAGCAATCAACAAAGCCAAGATACCAGCAATCAATGAGATAGAATCTCCAACCCACAAGAAGATGAAATGGTTAGCCCATGCGAGAAGAACTACAAAAACAAAAATGCTGCCTTGAGACATTGAATTGTATACTTGAATAAAAATGAAATGCTATATATATTAGTTGTTTGTTTTTTATCTACTACCCCAACAGAAGTACCCGAATGTAGCATGAAGTACCCGGATGTAAAGTTTCTACAACAAGTGTCCCCCAACAGTCCAATACAATAGGTATCCTAAAATACCCAGATGAGTCTAAGATCAGTAGGTGGAATCACTCGATCGGGCAATTACTCTATAGCTCATTTGCTCGATGGGCCTCGAGGCGTTCGAGCAATTGCTCATGGAGCAATTACTCTCTTGGCTCTTTGGGAAAAAGCCCTACTTACGGAATCCCTTTTAGGCTCTAGAATCCTTTTTTTCTGACATGAGTCGAAGAGACGTTCGGGGAGTCACTCAAACGAGCAATTACTATAAAGCTCATTTGCTCGATGGACTTCGAGTCGTTCGAGTAGTATGTGCAGTCACTCGATCGAGCAATTGCTCTAAGGCTCATTTGCTCGATGGGTTTCGAGTCGTTCGAACAATTGTTCGTGGAGCAATTACTCTCTGGGCTCTTTAGCTTATAAGGGATATTTGGGATAGGTATGTCTTGTGGTACAGGTAATAGTATCCTCAGATAAGTATCCTATAAAAGGTATCCTCGACAGGTATCCTCAAATAATACAATACCGGGCCATAGGTATCCTCAGATACTGAAATGAGTCGAAGAGTCGTTCGAGGAGTCACTCGAACGAGCAATTACTCGTTAGCTCATTTGCTCGATGGCCTTCGAGTCGTTCGCGCAATGACCTTTCAGTAACTGCTTGATAGCTTATTGGGTTTGGGAATAATGTAGGCTTTTGTTATACACAAGGGAGATAACTCTGCATACAGATTATGGGAAACCAAGCAATCTGATTGGTTAGTTATAATCTATATAAATGATCTAGATAAATGAAACAACAAGAGTACTCAGAATAGGGTTAGAACTAACAAGAATAGACCAGAAAAGCTAAATATAGTAATAATAAGGTAAACTGTTCCAGTTGATAGGCTCTTCTACGCTACTGGAGTATACTCCAGGGCAAAGGAACATGGCCAGGTAGATGAAAACCATTGCATCTATAGACAGAAACAGAGATTTCTGAAAGAATTCGAAATAGTAAAACTTGTCGGTTGTTTGTGGTAATTCTACAAATCGGGAAATTACTCCGATTCAATCGAACCCACCCTCCGAACATACCCCTGTCTTGTTGTAGGCCTTTGGGTAACATAGCAACCACGTGCTACCATAGAAGCCAAGGTGGCGGCCTCCAGTATATAAAATGGACGACGGAAACACGTATCACCCTAACAACACGCACATGCGCACTAACACCACGTATCACTATGGGGATGACGTCACAACATGGCCGCTCACGCGGGTTACCATGACAGCACAACATGGCGCCACTAGGTCACGTGATATGACGTCACTTCCGGGGTCCTGCACCGGGATCCTGCCAATATTCCCTCAAAACCACATCACATACTACTAGTGTTGAATAGAATTATGTAGATTTATAGAATATTGTTCCTTATCTCTTAGAAACCACCTCTTACGTGATGATATTGAGAATCACCCCATTATACAACAACCTGGATTGCTCTTTTACAGAACAGTTCTCAATGTTGTGTCAACAGGTCAGTATTGACACCATCTACGGAAATTGTCCGATTATTCCGAATGATTAACCTTTCTGTATAAATTACGAGGCGCTTTTTAACTTAAGATCATGAAAGTTTGGCATATTGTTGTAGCAGCTTCTTGGTGATAATAACCGCCCAATGGCGCCCATAAAATAATTCGGTGATTCAGTATGATATATCGGATTTCTTATCGAATGTCAGCCTATTGACATTCGGCCAGAAATTCGATTGCTGGGTTAACCCTTTACCTAACATGAAAATCAGACGACATTTGCAATAAAATTTTTGAAAAACTAATTTTTTTCATTTATTGTCTCAAAAATATAGGTTATGACCCCTGATTGGAACGAGCTCGTTCCAAAGAGGGGTCATAACCTATGTTTTTGAGACAAAAAAAGAAAAAATATTGAAAATTAATAGACGATTTTTGTACATAGCGCTGGCCGGTTTTGTTCGTTATGTTCGGTATAGGGTTAAGATTGGGTGTACTGGACTGGGGTGATACCAGGTTGTATGGTGCATGGAAATATTAGAATTCACACTGACATTTTTAAGTCGATGTAACTTGTAATATAAAATTATAAGAGTGGCACTCACATCTGTTTCATCAATTATATCCAAACCGGATATTTTATGGGGGGGGGGGGGGGGGGGGGGGATACTCAACTCTGTGGTCATTTCCTCGATACCCCAACTAAAACTCGCAGCACCCCTTCGTTTATATTTGAACTCGCGGTAGGGGCGAGAGGGTAGAGATTTGGTGTTGCCGGAAAGATATTAAATTTTAAAAAAATGTACCCTTCTTTGGAGGTTTTTGTTTCGGCGAGGGTGTCTAACTTTGATACGCCGCTGAGATAAAAAAAAATTACAAACAGAAGAGAAATTCGAATTTTTATTACAAGTTATGGTAGTTATGAGAGCCTCAGCAGCTTGTATGTTTAGTCTTGCGGTGGCGGCCCAAAACTGTCTGGGGCTCCCGGACATCCTTAAACAAGGGGAATATCCGAAGGCCGCAGGGCTGGGATGATGTTGGTTGTAGGAGGGGGTGCCCCTCTCCTATTGGTGGGGGTCTGGAGCAGTGTGTACGAGATCCAGCCCCCCAATCTCACCCCCCCCCCCCCCAATTCAAACCCCATTTCATCTATAGCCACCCATCAGTCACATGTTGCAACCGCGTTGAGGCAAATTCACTTATACACTAATTGGCGTTGGGGACGTTCATTTTAATTCGTTCGAGAATGAAGCACAAACACGACTCCAAAGTCAATATGGGCTATTATCATGGTTTGAAAACTGATCATGTATTTTTAAATGGTTTGTCCATCTCTCCATCTGTCCAAGCGTATATCCAAACTTATGTTGGTTTCCGTACGATAACTTGAGTAATGAACGGATCTTCTTCACATTTGTTATGTAAGTCATTTATAAGGAAGATTGAGTGAAAATACTGGAATGCAGGTATTTAGTGACAGTCACTGATACCATATCTGACATTTGGAGCCTGAGTAACTTGTGGCTGTAATTCTAAAGCTTTGCACATTTACGAAACTTCAAACAGTCACCAATCATTTTGCCTTTGTAAGATCTGTTTGAGAATCTGTTCCTCGTGAGAATGATACACGCATTAGCAGGTCTGTTCACACTGAAATTTCCCCGCCTCCAGGTACACATAATACCTCCAGTTGGAAGCAAATGTTACCCCAGAATCACTCTCAGAGAACTCAATTTTTCAAAATTTTCCCCAGAATCACTCTCAGAGAACTCAATTTTTCAAAATTTTCCCGGAACCTCACTCTAAGGAGGGAACACCCTCACCGAGAGTCACCACAGCTCGGCCCTCCGGGCCTCGAGACATGCCTATGGCATGCCACCCCATGCCCCCCGAATATCGCCCAGGCCCCTTATTTGAGAATCCTAGCTCCGCAAATGATCCAGGGCCTACCCAGTGAAAATTCTAAAAATTCAAGGCCCTGAGAGCGAAACTGAGGGCTTTTAGATTCAAATTCAAAATTTGGACTTATAGGCCTAGGTCACGCAGCACGTGTCGCGTGGCATGTAAGTGACGATAGGCATACATGTTTGCGGTTGCGGCAACGAATCTATAATCCTTGGGTTTCTACCGGATTAATATTGGATCGCACTGGCATCGGCAGATGTATGCGGTTGCGTACGAAATTGAATCTGCCGCTGCGAATCCTATCACCATCGGACTCAAAATGTCGGTATTGGCGTTCGAGCGTTGAGAGCCGTAGACCCATATAAAAATGGTCCCATATCTGGTCGTCTTCTTTCTTCTTCTTCCTCTATTTCGGTTATCTTTTCGTATTTCTTCTTGTTTTTATTCTTCTTCTTCCCTCAATTATTTTACCGTTTCACCTTTTTGGGGACCCCATCAGACCGGGGGCCCGTGGACCCACTCGCGACAGCTCCCAATGGGTAGGCCGCCTCTGTAGTCGTGATTGAAATTGTAAATTAAATAATATTTTTTGTTTATTTTTTATCATGGCAAGTGGTCTCATTCGAGATTTGAAAACTATTTGCAGAATCCACAAAAAATAACTGATGTATTGTTAGGCGTTGACTGAGAACAGTACTTCCCAATAATCGCCTAACGATACACCCTTTACTTTTTGTGGATTCGTTCCCTTGGTTATATGATTACACCTGACCTCTCACCAACTGAGAAAATTTGATTTGTGTCCACAGACAGATGGCTTGAGTTAGAACTCGAAACGCGAACTGAAGAGTTGGTGGATATGATTATCATCAACGACGAAAGATGCCATTCCGAAGCGCAAGCATAAAACATTTCCCCCCAGAATGCCAAGAATGTACAATCATCTACGAAAAGAGAGTACAGAACATTGTCACTGGCTCCACCAGTCGGTGCCCATAGAACATCATCACCGGCCCCATCAGTTGAGGTCGGTAAAAGGGGGGACACCGCAAATGCGTGCCAATACCGGTTCGGGCCGCAGAGCTGAAACTCAACCTTTAGAGCCCAGCCGTGCTTTGGATCGAGGTCCAAACAAATCCGTAGTTTCAACAGAAACATATAGTTGCACTTCCACTGATGTGAATGACTGAGTAAAATATTTCGAAAAATGCATTGAAATAAACCAATTGCCCGCATCATAAGTGCAGAATTTCCAGTTTTTTGGCTGAGGCGTGCAACTCTTTAGTTTTGCGAAGATTGAGACCCCGAGGTGAAGTACAGTTGGGCAAATATACTTCAAAGTTTGAAGGAACGATTTGATCCCTATATGGGTTTTATCTATTTATTTATTTATTTATTTAATTTATTTATTGGGGTTTAACGACCCTTTCGACAGCCGGGGTCACCTCGTGTCGGACAGTTTTACAGGTGGAGAAAGCTAGAGTGCAAACAGAGAACCACTGAGCAACGGCGAACAACTGTCAGACTCTCCAACTTACTAACTCCGCGCGAGCAGGGTTAGCATTGGTTGAAGACAAGTCACCATCGATGTACAGTACGCGTTAGTACACAGTGCCACCGTGCCCCCACGTAGGCAATCGGGATTAAGTATCTTGTCCAAGAACACAACGCATTTACCCCTAGTGGGAGGGAATCGAACTGTAGCCTTTCGGTTTGAAGTCCAATGCAGTAACCACTGAGGCACAACGCTCCATTATATTGGAACAGTTACAGCTATTTATCGTTCACAGCAGCGTGCACGTCGGCGTACAGAACGCAAAACTCTACCTGAAGGTTGGTCAAACGAGCTTACCCTGATGCCCCGTCCTTGGGTAGTGATGAGGAGAAGAGATTTCAAAATTACAGTACTTCTGTAATTTATTTTGCTCATCAAAATAAGATTATTATTATTGGATTTTTTAATTGGGGATCCTATATGAAATGTTCCAAAATGCTCGGAAACATCAGTTGTTATAATACCTGAGACGGATGTTAAATTGTTGTAGAAGATGCGATCTACAAATGTATGAGAGTTGCGGAGTGGTCTGTTACTCTTATTGGTCTTGTTATACGGGACAAGAATCCTCCACTAAACATTAAATTAATAAAATCCTCGGTTATTGACAGACTAGATGTCTTTAGTAAATCGACACTGTGAACCCTATGAAAAAAGCCTTTTTCTTTTGTGGGTTCAAAATGTTCGTCACTTCACTCATCTTTCATAGGAAAGGATTAATATCTGCTTCAGGTAGAGTATTCGGTCAATACATAGCACCTACTAGTTTAGTGCAATTATTTATTGGGATTTCAGCAAAAAGTGATACGGTTACCCGGGGATGAAAACAGATAGGGCATGTCTCCAACTGTATGTTATACTTCTTCAATATAAAGGGTATCCACCAGTTACACATTTGACACTCTTTTTCACTGTCTCTCCCAATTTTTCCTCTAAGCTCTAGCGACCGTGGCCTCAGCTTGAAGAGAAGCGCCCCCTCCCCCACCAACATAAAGGTGCCATCAAGGTACTCTTTAAAACCTGGCTTCTCTTCATTACGCAGGCCACCCGAAGACCTCTTTGCTGTGCCGCCCCTCTCTCCAATTCCAGTTACAATCCCCCATGACTTTCTCTGGCGAGTCTTCCCTGGGTTCTCCATACTTATAAATCTGAGCGCTTCGCTGAATATTTCTCTCTTAACTCCCTCACTTGGCCCATCCACCCTGTCTTTATATTTGAATTTCAAATGTTCCGGAACATTAGTTCACACCATCGGCTGTCGGGATGATTTACCAAATGGTTAAGATAACAGACTATATTCTTACAGATATCGATGTTTGGAAGGAGGGGGTAGAGGTAGAAGTGGACCATGAGGAAAAAAGGGTGTTGGATAGTGTTCATAACTTGATTACAGTATACGATCGGGTGCAAAACCGGGAGCGCAGTAACTCAGTGGTAGACTGTTGGATTTCTATGCTACAGGTCTCGATTTCGATCCCCGTCCGGGACGGCCCTCGTTGTGTCCTTGGGTAAGGCACTTTATCCGGGTTGCCTACATGGGGGCACGAGGACGGCGTGTACTAAGGCGTACTGCACGTCGATGGTGCACATGTCTTCAACCGCTGTAACCCTGCTTGGGAGGAGCTTGAACAGAGTTAGAATGTTGAGAAGCCGACAGTTGCTCGTTGAAGCTCTGTGGTTCTCTCCGGGTACTCCGGCTTCCTCCAACCGAAGAAGCTTTGAGGATATTTGGAAAAAATTGAAACAAAAGCTTGAGAATGTACACAGGGAGACCAAAGTCTAGGAAAGAGCAAATGCGATAGTTGCGAGCCTCGTGGAGGCAGAGATGGAATGTATAGGAAAGATTAAGGTGCCAACATGAGAACTGGGGTACAGAGTGAATGACTAATTGAAAAAAGACACAAAGGGCAGAAAAGTAAAGTGTACTGCATCCTGGAGGAATAGAAAACAGAAGGGGGTGGAAAGCATGTTACTGCGGACAGAGATTCACCGATAGTTATCCAATACGTCTTTATCGCCTTTTTGTATATAAATGTGGTCTTGATTTCTCTCCACTCTTTTTGAACCTCTTGTCTTTCTATGGTTAAATTGAGCAGGGTCGTAAGGCTTTACATAGTTCCTCTCCCCCATATTTTTGAAACTCGTTAGGAATTTCATTCACCCCCCCTCCCGCTTTTCCGTTCCCCAATTTTGAGACCACTATTCGTACCTCCTATACTTTTTATTCGCTGCACACGAAGTTGGATAAATGGCCGTCGACCTCATTCTGTCCCCCCGGTGGGTTCCTCATGCTCTATCGTTTATCGTTTATCTTTTCCCAGTCATTGACTAGTTCTGGTATGATTAAGTCTTGATCGTTTGTATTTCCACCCTCTATTTTAACCCTTTGAACCCGGGCGACCTTTTTTCCGGCCAGGAATATGATACGTCATAACGTCATTAAATATGATGGCTGTTCAGTAAATGTGCGGGGTAGACCAATCCATATTTTCAATGTGCGGCCCAGAGGCTGCACGTTGAAAATATTGATTGGTCTACCCCAAATAATGAATATGGACTCTTCTAATTACTGCCATTGAATTAGCATGGAAGATACCACTAGAGTTCAAAGGGTTAATACTCTGTGAACTACTTCCTTTGTTTCATTTTATTTACTCATTTTAAAATACGTTGGAACTCGAACCTCTTTGTCATTCTTATCGTCCTCATAATTGTGAAGGTCCGCACTCTACGATTATCGTCTTGAATCTTATTTAATTTATTTCGTACTTGTTGTCATTGTTTTTTACTACCCTGATCTCGTTGCTTTCTATCCTATACAGTTTTCTACTCCTCCAAAACACAACACATTTGACTTTTTTTGCCCTTTATAGCCCTTTTCGATTCGTCATTCACTCAATACCCAAGTTCTCATGTTGGCACTGTAATCTTCCCAATACTTTCCTTCCCTGCCACCACGAGGCTCACAACTATGCTATCTGCCATTTCCTAGACATTGGCCTCCTCGTGTTCATTTCCAAGCTTTGGTTCCATTTTTTCTTACAACTGCGCCCAGTCAGCATCCTTTCTGAGTCCTCAAATCTCCTTGAAGCTTCTTCTGTTTCTTACTGGAGTTTTGCACTGATCGTTACTGTAATCAGATTGGGTTCACTATCCAACTCCCTTTTACCCTTATCGTCCACTTCTACCTCTATCACCTCCCCCATAAATCGATATATGTGCGAATATAGTCGATTATCGTTCTTCTGTCGTTCCTCTCCAAGGTCCATTTCCCCTTACACCTCGCATCCCTGTTCAGAATCTTCAGACAGAGCTCATTTGTGAAGTCCAACAGCTTCCTTCCACTCCTACTGACTTTATTATCCCCGCCCCGTACGCATTCTTCCTTATCACATGTGTGTCCATTAAAGTCCCTCATCAGAATTATACCGAGTCCCATGTTTTCTAATTCCGCGATATTGGACCGAAGTGTTGGTTATACCGCGTCATGCCAACCAGGTTTGCTTCCCTCCACTACGCAGTACATAGCCCCAAGGGCAACACTTTTGTATTTTAGATTAACTTTTACCCACCCAATTTCTTGACACACATTAGCCGAGGTACTTATATCAGCCAGATCTTTGATCAACGATGATTTTAAATCCTCTTTAATGTACATGCCTACCCTCCTCCCTTCTTCTGAACTTCAATTCGTACAACACCTATCCATATATACGCGCCTTATACTTGGTCTACCGTCCGTCGTGTCTTAATCACGTTTCACTTAAGCCCATAACATCATCGTCCTCTTCCTCGATCCATGTAGCTATTTCACTTACTTTCCTGTGGAGTCCCTGGAGGATTCCTTGGCTTCCCCTATTGTTCCTGTTATGCTATGTTATGTTATTTGAAAATTCCTCCGTTAATTTTTCGAAGCAACCTGTGTGAACCCCACATCATCAAAATCATCTCAGATATTTGTTGTGTGGACTGGTGTTGCAGTTCGCGTCTTACACCCGTTTTATTCCGGTAGATGCACGATTCAATGCGCTTTACATTCACACCTCCGTTGAATTTTCGGAGGACCCCGACTGATTCATTGCGGGGGTTCTTTATACAGGTAATGAAGTACACTATATACACTATATAAAAAAGGGGGGGGGGGGGGGTCGGGGAATTTAGCCGAGCTGTAGCTCCTTTGCTACAGTATGGTTCTTTAACGTGCACAGTAATTGCTGTACACGGGACAGCCATTTACGTCATCACCCGATAGAACGAGCATAGCACCATCCCCGAACATTGCACTATGGGAGAGCAGTGTGGTTTTGAATCCACGCCGGCATTGTATTACGCTACGTTTCCCCGACTGGGGTTCGAACTCGCACCTTTGTCCTCCAAAACACCTACAAACTAAAAATATTTATTAAACCCTCCTCAAAAGCAACTGGATAATTAAAAAATACTTATAAACATCTCCTCATATAATTCCAAGACTTCTCGTCGTGAGTAGTATTCGCATTTTGCAACGCAGGTTACTTTTTAACCCTTTACCCAACGTAACGCCCAAAACCGGCCAGCCCTATTCACAAAATCATCATTCAAATTTCATTATTTTCACAGAGCTCGTTCCAATAAGGGGCCATAAGCTATGTTTTTAACGCAAAAAATGAAAATAAATAGTTAATCAAGAATTTTGTTTGCAAGTGTCGTCTGTTTTCATGTTAGGAAAAGGGTTATGGCCACTCCAAAGAGAGACAACATATCAAATATCTAATGTGAGAAACTACCGCCATTGTTCGGATCCGTCTGTCAGATTAAACTATGCTAATTTGACAGACTTGATGATAGTGAGCGAGTCGGCTGGCATTACCTTCTAAATGAGTTTCATTTGAATTATGTTCTTTATTATTTATTTATTGGGGTTTAACGATACTTTCAACAGCCAGGGTCACCTCGTGTCGGATAGTTTAATGGGTGGAGGAAGCCGGAGTACCCGGAGATACCCACCGAGCAGTGCCGAGCAACTGTCAGACTCCCCAATACACTAACTCCACACAAGCAGGGTATGCATTGATTGACGACAAGTGAGCAATGATTACGAACCATTAATAAAGGTCCGACAGATCTTAGCGATAATGTTTTGTGGATATTTTTTCTGTCAGGAATTTGATGGTCTCGACCCGCTTACAGAGAAACTATCTACGCCACTGCCTCTTTGCCTATAAGGTGCTGTATTTTCAAGGTTAATCAAAATTTAAAGATACAGAATCTAATTTATGACATTCAACACTACAAAGTGACATGAAATCAGAACAATCTTACCGCACACAACAGTGAATATAACACATAGAAGTATACAAGATAGGATACCGCATAGAGCAGTATAAAAGATAGGATAACACACAGTCAAAATGTACGTCCAAACAGCTTTGCATTCACTGCTGTCATACTGAACATTATTCCCATCTAACATCTCACTCACGCATAGAAATTAGCCGAGCATCGACGTGCAGTACGCCTTCGCACACTGCGACATCGTGCCCCCATGTTAGCAACCGGGATAAAGTGCCTTACCCAAGGAAACAACACGGGTCGTCTCGGACGGAAATCGAACTCGGGACCTCTAGCATTGAGGTAGCATAGAAGTCCAACAGTCTACCACTGAGCTACTGCGCTCCTCTTCCATTATATCAGTCTTGAAGTTATTTGATGTGGTGTTCATGGTGCACATGTCTTCAATTGCTTGAACAGAGTTAGAATGTTGAGGAGCAGACAGTTGCTCGTCGATGGTCTGTGGTTCTTTCCGGGTACTCCGGCTTCCTCCACCCGTAAAACTGTCATGGTCACGATTTGCCATTATGCATAAGTATGTGACCTTAAACACCAATAAATACATATAATGGAAAATAGAATGCAAAATTAAAAACACAAATTCTGAAAGTAAATAGCCTTCAGATATTTTTTCATTAATCAAAACTTTAATGCTGATATGAAAATTACCACGAATGAAAGCGAAAAACCTTCATAACATGACTTGAATGTTCTACTGGAAACGTTTCAAGACAATATAACGAAAGCTGAATTTAAGTGAAATCGGACAAAATGTTTTGTATCTCCGAGTTAAAAACTGAAAAAAATTAGTTATTCAAGAATTCTGTTTGCAAGTGTCGTCTGTTTTTCGTGTTAGGTAAAGGGTTAAGCATAATTTAAGGGGACGTCCAACGTAAATTTGGTCAAATTTCAGGAAATTTTCTTTCAAGTCTAAAAAAGGCCCAAAATGAATAACCCCAATAAATTATATACCAAAATGTTTGGAATGAAACATAGAACACGTGGAACTGCCATGGAACTGCTGCCATATGGTAGATAGCACCGCCTGAAAGTCTGCTATGGCATAAGTAACCGACCACATTTTAGACATAAAATACCTTAAATTTGTTGAATAGTTCAATTCTTCAATCCTTCTAGTACAGACTCGGATAAATCGTTTTATCATTCTTGCAAGGAATAACCACAAGACCAATTGTAATTTAGGATGCCTACATTTCAAAAGGGATGCCATTTTCCTTGTGTTTGTTTACCTTTTATGAAGTTCACCAAGGGTCAAATCCACACAGTTCAGAAGAATAAGCATGGAGTCATGAGAGAATGCATCAATGAAAAATGAAGAATGTCCAATGTGGCTTTTGTGAGTCTGCTGTGACCATACCCCCCACAATCCTGTGCCATTTTGCACGAGATCTGTATCAAATTGGTAAAATACGATGAGATTGATACACCAAAAAGGATGAACTGCCAAACCACCTCATTTAGTGTTATATGAGTCCATTTCTGGGCTTGCATGAGCAATGACAGCTGCCAAGTGTCATTTGAATGTTCAAGTGTGGCCAAAACAACAAAAAATGACCAGTCCTGCACGCAGAATACTTTCACCAATCGACTACACTTAGTTAGAAATCCTGGCCTCCAATTCATTTATGTACATGATTTGGTATGCTTCATTTGTTTTGGAACTATCGGCCTTCCATAGTTGCTGTTTTGGGAGGCTTGATTGTTGTTTTGTGATGAGATTTAAGAACATTAATAACTGATCTGCTTACCAATACTAATTTTATAGGCGAAGGGTTACCGGCCTGAACAATATCGGAATTGTGTTGGTTATTATATTCATTTATCTGAACACTTATGACACGTTGTGGTCTCATTTCGGTAATTCATGTGAATTTTAGTCCGCCTAGCGGATTTTTTCTATTTCTGTCCACACAGTGTCAACAAACATAGATTTTCGCAACCTCCTGTTGCTAACAGCGCTCAAAATCGACGTTGATCCGTCTTATGCACAATGTGGTTGTGCGAGGGAGATATTTAAATTTACGATGGGACGACATTTCAGTATATTTGGTGAACAGGAAGAAACCTTTCTGATAATTTTCCTTGACATTGGTCTTCTTTTTTCGTAGCACTGAGACTTCATCAAGCCTTCTTTACGTCACTAATATAGTTTGGCGATAGTAAAATTATTTTGTCGTAAATATACAGTTGTGAGGACTGTAATGTATGTTGATGTAAATATATTTTTGCTCACAAATATAATTTTCTACCTTTATGTTTTGATCATGGTCACCAACCAAATAATAGTAGTTCGAATCGGTGGCGTATTAATCCCTTGCTGACACTTGCGTCACATTGTACAGATTTTGATCTCCACAGCGCTGCTATAGACTGTATCTCGCAATTATCACATTGTCAGTTGAATAGTTTCTTATGAATGCGTCGTGAGTTGTACATTACATCGCCTGTCATAAGCATGGAGTCATGAGGGAATGCATCAATGAAAAATGAAGAATGTCCAATGTGGCTTTTGTGAGTCTGCTGTGACCATACCCCCCACAATTCTGTGCCATTTTGCACGAGATCTGTATCAAATTGGTAAAATACGATGAGATTGATACACCAAAAAAAGGATGAACTGCCAAACTACCTCATTTAGTGTTGTATGAGTCCATTTCTGGGGTTGCATGAACAATGACAGCTGCCAAGTGTCATTTGAATGTTCAAGTGTGGCCAAAACAACAAAAATGACCAGTCCTGCACGCAGAATACTTTCACCAATTGGCTACACTTAGTTAGAAATCCTGGCTTCCAATTCATTTATGTACATGATTTAGTATGCTTCATTTGTTTTTGGAACTACCGGCCTTCCATAGTTGCTGTTTATATTTTTGCTTACAAATATAATTTTCTACCTTTATGTTTTAATCATGGTCACCAACCAAATAATAGTAGTTCGAATCGGTGGCGTATTAATCCCTTGCTGACACTTGCGTCATATTGTACAGATTTTGACCTCCACAGCGCTGCTATGGACTGTATCTCGCAATTATCACATTGTCAGTTGAATAGTAGGAGGTAATAAGTGCCGATTCAAGGACACGTTGTACGTGTACGTGTACGGTACACGTACATTGTGCGTTTACCATCGTAGGATTCAGTGTTAAATCGCAAGCACGTTCACATTTTTTTATGGTGTCCCAGAATCGGCTATTATTTTGAGACTCCTAGATCGCACTTTTAACGTTCAAATACCCGTTGGCGAACGTGTTGAATGTACAAGTTTTTCAAAAAAGTGAAAAATGTATGAAAAATTTTTGTCGACGTTCCCATCGCGGATTAGACCTTCAATCTATCGTTGGTGAACGTGAATAAAAACGCTTTGCCGATTCTAAGACAGCATCAAAGAAGGTGGTTTGCCGATTCTGGGACAGTGTCCCAGAATCGGCAAACGGCTTTTGAGGTGGGTTTTTTTCCAAACTTAACAGACTACTATTGGGCGCTCTCATTTCTGACGTAAGTGGGGGGAATACCCATAGTGGATTTTTCCAAACTTAACAGACTACTATTGGACGCTCCCATTTCTGACGTAAGTGGGGGAATACCCAAAGTGGGGGAATACCCATAGTGGATTTTTCCAAAACTTAACAGACCACTATTGGACGCTCCCATTTCTGACGTAAGTGGGGGGAATACCCATAGTGGGATTTTTCCAAACTCAACAGAAAAAAAACTAAGTTTTTTTGGAAAATCCCACGATGGGTATCTCTACTTGTACAGTATAAATAGAGCTCCTGCGCGCTACAATCATCATTGGCGAAGATCCTCCAGGATCGGCCACACGAAAAAAAGGTGAGAAGAAATCTACGTGAATCCAAATGTAAAATAATAATAAATTTTATCAAAATAATGTGTATCATTACACCGAGTTACTCTGCGATGAAACTCGTTCTGACACGTGAATATAATTATTTACGAAGGAAGCGCTGTGGATTTTATTGTCCAGTCACTGAGGGTTGAAAGGGGCTTGTTCCCCATCATGTACCGTCCCTGCGCGCCTTCGGCGCGTTAAACCATTCCATTCAGGTGTCAGTCTACAATCATCAGTCTGTTTTTATCAAAACTGACAAGCAGGTCGCATGTCAAGTGACATTTACTGTATAAACTTACTGAGAACGCCATTTGTCACGCTCGAAATGTATTACAGGTTTTTATTCAAATGAGTCAATTGTCAGTTAAATGGTTTAACTGAAAAACTATTCTATGGATGAAAGCGGAAACAGTTCAAAAGATTAATTGATGTTATTTTTTTTTGAAAAGCGTTACATTTACTGACATGATTTTATTCGAGATTTTAATTATTCATGTTCTTTCTGATTTTTAACACGTTTGAAACGGACGCTATTTTAATATTTTTAACTATTTATCGAGGTTTCATTTTGTAAAATGTTTTTCCTCAACTGGTTTTAGTTATTATATTAAAGACAGAAGATTTTTATTTACTTAAAACATAAAACATAAAAATAATTATACATTTAATTTTGAAAATAATAAATAACTCACATTAGCATACTCAAAGGAATATTAATAATTTAAAAACGAAAAATGTTTTTACAGACGGATGCTAAACATCAAGATCATATTTTAAATGAATATGAACGTGTCAAGAAGAGCATTCAATCGGCTGACAGAAGCAGACGTCTCGGAGAGATGGAATTGAGACGCGAAACTGCAAAAATATTTAAACCTGTGACGGAGGTTCAAGAGCGAAGCAAGAAGGAGATCGTTGATGAATTG
Organism: Pictodentalium vernedei; assembly: GCA_031216915.1. NCBI lineage: Eukaryota > Metazoa > Mollusca > Scaphopoda > Dentaliida > Dentaliidae > Pictodentalium > Pictodentalium vernedei. The sequence continues at coordinate 527,981,808 of CM062297.1, read as the reverse complement.
AGACCCATAAAAGAGGGTTCTTTGAGAATGGGTTCGTTGCCCTGTAGTTTTACGAAACAGTTTTCCTTTCAATCTACACCGGATTACGTTCCCACAGGGATTCAAACCGACGTGAGCGAGACCGACAATACAGATTCAACTATCACCACTGATAGCGTCACGTCGTCTGAGGATGGTGGTAAGTGAGATCTGTTGTATGGAATTTATAAGGATTCGGATGCTAGAACTTTTGTGGGCGATACAGAAGTGGAAATGGATGATGAAGATTTAATTGTCGGTTCGAATAAGTATAAACTAACTGATGGACTGCGCAAATTGCTCCTTTTCGACAAGCCTGGAGATTACATGGAACAGGATTTCGACAATTACGGCGACATTCTGGTTCAGACCCACGCCATGCTGAGAAATAACGATGCCAGAGAGACAAGACCCAAAGCCAACAGAGGTTACAAGTGGACGAAAGTGGTGAAACCCATATGGGATATGAATAAGAAGTTCGTCGAATCGGTGACTGGTAAAGGGGTGAGAACCACTTTTCTTCCGAGCGATTCTGACGCTCTGTCTCAGAGATTGAGTTCATTGATGGCAAGCAGACGTGCTGGTAACACAGGGTTAGATAATCAAATAGTTACTATATTTGACGAATTGTTAAGACAGAAGGTTTTGAATAAAAACCATTATAAAAGGCTGATGAACGAATTGAAGGATTGATGTATATAATAAGTATAGAGAAACAAACAAACAAACAACAAAAATATATAAAATAAAAAAACAGTAAATTTTACACTAGAATAATAAAAGTATTTAAACAACAAACGATTTACCAGTGAAAAACAAAATATATATTATAAAATTAAAAAAATATGTTGGTGATAAAGAACAGGGGATACGTCAGAACTTACGTTCAAGGCAGTTCTGCATCGTCGATTCTATAATGCGAGCGTTCACGAGCGATGCGGGTAGAAAACTCACATCGACTGCGTTTGAGGTCAGTAAGAAGATGGCTTTGGGTGCTGGTAAGAAAGCCGCTTCCGAAGCCAGTGGTAGGATAGCTTCTGTGGCTGGCAAGAGGGCAGCCGACGCATTGATTGACAAGTTGATCAGTCCACCAGTGAAGCGAGCTACATTAGAGCGAACGCCGAAAAGTTGGAAAGATTTTAAGGATGCTGTGGTACCCATACAAGATTTAGCCAAAATGACGAGTGGATCTGGATTGAAGAGAACTCGCGATGGTGTAATATAAATAAATAATAATATTAAAACAACTGAGTTTGATAAAACATAAAATTGTGTTTGAAAAAATCTAAAATAACAACAAAAAAAACAAAACAAAGATGAACATTAAAGATATGTCTTGGAACGCCGCCGCGACTAAGAGTTCGAATAATGAGTTCTTTCCCAAAAGCATAAGAGGCTTGATAGTGGGAAAATCGAATTGTGGAAAGACCAATCTGTTGATGAATCTGTTGTCGCAACCCGACTGGTTGGATTACGACAGATTGTTTGTGTTTGGCAAGAGCTTGTTTCAACCCGAATACAGATTGCTTCGAGAGTGCATGGATCGTAGATTGCCTAAGGACGTCATAGCCAGAATCTTTGACAATAGGGAGGAATTCGACAAAAGTGAAGCTTCTCTTTCGACCATTTTGGACGGTGTGGCGATGGAATTGATGAAGAGAACTGCATCTTCGAACGTCGAGTGTCGATTTTATGAGAACGCTAGCAACGTTCCAGATCCTAGAGAATTGAAATTGGAAGATAAGAATCTCATGATTTTCGACGATCTGCTTTTGGAGAGACAGAACCGATGCGAATCGTATTACGTTAGGGTCGACACAGCAACGTGGACTGTTTCTACCTGTCGCCGAATTATTTTCGATTGCCCAGACAGATGATAAGGGAGAACGCTAATTTTCTATGTCTCTTTCGCCAAGATCTCAAGAATCTCAATCACATCTACGGCGATCACGTCACAAACGACATGAGCGTGGCGGAATTCAGGAGATTCTGCAAGAGGGTTTGGGATGGAGGACTTTACAATTTCGTCGTGATCGATTTGACTAGCGAATTTAATCGCGGAAAATATCGGTGCAGATTCGACAAGTTTTATGTTTATGATGATAATGAGATAAAGCATGAAAATAAAAAAAATTAGAAAATAATAAATCTTCAAATAATTAGTTTTGAAAAAATAAAAATAAAATTAAAATATAATGTTCAAACAAGGAGAATTATTAGAATGGATAGCTGAGAATACGGCTGCAAAACAATCCATTCAAATCATGGTGAGTGGTGATTCGACTCGATTCGTGATGAAATTCGAACCTTCCATCGAATTGAATAGAGAGAAAAGATACGAGATGGCGTTGGTGAATCTGGAGACTTATTATTCCTTTCCCAACGTCACCGAAAAGAATAACTCGTTCAAGTATTCCGACGGAGTGGATTGGTTGGAGATTTGAATTCCCAAAGGAAGTTACGACATAGATGATTTGAACAATTACATTCAGACGCGAATGAAGACGGATGGAAAGGGAAGCAACAAGATCAGACTCGCTCCCAATCATAATACCTGACAGATGATGTTGGATGTGGAAGATAATTTTCGTATGGATTTCAATACGGATGATTCTATAGGCAAGATGTTGGGATTCGATCGGAAGATGTATCGAGACCACGCGGCATCTGAAAATACGGTTGACATTCTCGCAGTCAATAGCATTCTGGTGAATGTGGATGTGATTGCTGGAAGCTACGTGAATGCTAGCGCTCAACCGACGATCTATTCCTTCTTTGCCGCCGGGGTTATAAGATCGTGGAGAGATCTCGAAATTTAGTTTATCTACCAGTGATTTTAGACACATTGTATAGTCTCAAAACCACGTTGACAGATCAAAATGGTGAAATGTTAGATCTTCGCGGAGAGAGAGTGATGATACGATTTCACATAAGAGAAATATAAAAGCAAAAAAAAAAAAATATTGTGTATATATATAAATAACAAAAATAAAATAAACGCAATATTAATTTTACAAAAATTATTTAATATATATAATTATCATTAAAACAAAAAAAACAATTGAAGAAAATATATTTAAAAAAAAGAATTATGACACAATACGTGGTTAAAAACGTGAACATATCTGTAGGACAGAAGAAGAAACTTAAGAGAGCATTAACAACTTGAGGCGAGGTGGTGAGGTTCAAATTCACTCACGAAGATCTGACGAGTGGCAGTCAGGATTCAATTGCTTGGACCAGAAGTCAAATCAAAAAGATGGAGAAAGCGATTCGTGATGGAAAAGGGTTGACGGTGAGATTGAGTCCCGCTCAATTGAGATACAATTTGAGAATGAAAGGTGGTTTCCTACCGCTATTGGCAGGAATCGACGCAAAAGCATTACCCTTCGCCGCAAAGGCACTACCCTTTCTCAGAAAGACTCTCGGCATGGGAGCTCTCACGGGACTCGCGAGTTTGGCAGTTGAGAAATTAATGGGTGGCATTGGACTGTTTTTGAAGAAGGGAGGAGTCGTGTGTCGCATCCACGTAGACGACAGTGGTAAAGGATTGTATCTAGAACCCGTTAGAGGTGACAACTCTTTGAGTGGAAACGGTCTCTATCTGAAGAGTGGACAGAACGTTGGGCGACTCGGCAAGGGTTTGTTGTTTGGTGAGAATTCGCCATTTAAGAATATACCGATTTTGAATATGTTATTATAATGTAAAAATTATATAATTATATAAAATATAAATCATAGAAAGTATAAAAAATAATATAAAATGGATAAAAAGGTGGAAAAACAATTAGACGATAATGATGAATATCGCGAGATAGAGTGCGAAAAAGATGTGGAAAAACGATTAGATGCTAATGATGGATATCTTAGGAAAGAACTGATAAAAGAGTTAAATAACGATCGGGATATGCAGTTGAAATTTAAAAGAATGAGACATTTTCCACTGTTACCACTATCTTCTGAAGAGAATGGTAATGATGCGAGTGTTACCGAGAGATGCACAACATTCGTTCATAATTATGATTTGGATAAACAAATGTGTTGTTATAAAAACGTAGCATATCACAAAAAAAAAAAAAAGGAAAGAAGAATATATGCTGAAATTTAAGAAAAAAGGAAACGTTATTATAATATGTGGGTATTTGTGAAGAAGGAAAACAAAAGAAAAACAAAAAAAAGTAATGAGATCTAAAGATGATCTCATTACTTTTTTTTTTCCTTCTTCTTCACTAAAAATCAATCTCTCTATTGTTTATATTTCCAAGTCCATTATTAGCATGTTGACACTCGTGTTTTCTCCTTTTTCGCAAATGTGTTGAATGTTTATCTTTACTTTTTTGAGTTTTTTTACTTCGGTCAACGCGCTCTCACCACCCGGTTTGTTCACGAGTTCAAGTGAGATGTTTGGAAATATGTAACTTCCATAGGGCAATGACAAATCGTCCTTGTCGAATTCTCTATCTTTGGTGATGACAATATTCTGCAGATCACTTTCGTACTCGTAAAACAAATCGAGCGTGGCTTCGTCCAATTTCAAAGGCATGCTATATTTGTCGTATTTGTGCTCTAAGCCCTTCGTCTCGACCTCGTTCAATTAAATGGGATCGTGTCATTGTAATCTATAGATTTTAGAACCGAATTTCTTATACGTTTCGACTCGTTTCAATTTCAATTTGCATCTTTTAGGTGTTGTTGTCATGATCGATCATTTGTTTTTTTATTTTATGAATTCTTGCAAATATTGTATATTTTAAATTTTGTATTTTAATAATTTGTTTAAAATGTTTTTTTTTTTTTTACTCTTTATATATATATAAAAAAAAAAAAATTTTAATTTTAATTTTCTTTAATGTGAAAAAAATTTTTTTTGTAAAAGTTTTTTTCTCTTTATATATAAATAAAAAGTTAAATTTAACATCCTTTTTTTCTCGTATTAATTCAATTTTTTTTTCACGTTAAGAAGATAAAAAAATTGATTAATTTTTTTTTTTGAAGGAATTAAAACATATATATAAACAATTTTAAAACTTTTTAACAAATTATCATTTAAATACAAAATTCGAAAAAAAATATTCTTACAAATCCAATTCTGAGGTAAAAAAAAACAATGATTAAATCCGAATATCCGAATTATAGTTTAGAATGTGCAAGACTTCAAACGTTTAAAAATTGGCCTTTGCATCTTGCTCAAAAACCCGAAGATTTAGCTGCTGCGGGTTTCATTTATGTGGGTAAAAGTGACAGAGTTAAATGTTTTTGTTGTAACATACATTTAATGAATTGGGAACCTAATGACAAACCGTTGGCAGAACACATAAAAAATACCAAAGGTTGCTGCGATTATTTGAAGAACATCCAGACATTAGGATTGATTAAAATTGAAAACGAAGAATGGGTAAGAAATAAAAACGAGAGTTTATTAAGGGGTATTTTACAGTCCGGATACACGAAGGAACAATTGTATAATACATTGAATTACGCAAACAAGACGTTATCTCAATTCTCGACTTTAGAAGATTTGATTCGATTCATGAAAGAAGCAAACGGGTTATTATCTATTGAGAAGGAGTCGAGTGATGTGAACACGTGTCTGCTTTGTGAAAACAACTCTGCAAATGTTTTGTTTCTACCATGTGCACATTTGTGTTATTGTAAGGAATGTTATTCTAGAGACGAGAAAACGTGTTCGTTTTGCGAACAAGAAATAAAAGCAATTGTAAATTGTTTTGAATAAAAAACATTAAAGAAACAATTTAAATTAAAAAAAATCTTTTTTATATATAAAGAGTAAAAAACAAAACTTTTTTAACAAATTATTTAAATACAAAATTCAAAAAAAAAAAATAATGGTGCAAACAAATAAAAAAATGGAAAATTTAAATGAGAAAACCGTACCTCAGTTAAACAAGATTTGTAAACTATTAAAAATTCCACATTTCAGAAATCATAGAACTAAATCAAAAAAAATTGAAGTCATACAGGAATATTTGTGAAACGCTAGAAAGGCAAACGAAATGTCGATAGCAACGACGTCAAAAAATGAATCGGTTGTGAAAAATGAGAAGAAGAAAAAGATAGTAAAAGGAATCGAAATGCCTACGTCGAAAAAAACCAAAAATGTTTCGATTGTGAAAAACAAGAAGAAGACTAAACGAAAAGCCGTTGAAGAACTTCAAGTTTCAAAAGAAAAGAAAAGAAAAACTAAAACGAAAATGAGTGATGCACTTCAGATTCTAGACAAACTAGATATATCGAGCGAAATTCGACGAGCAATCGACGAAGGGAAAGGAGAAGAATATGTAGCATGACTCGTCATGGAACTATTCCAATCGAAGCCTGTAGAATGGGAAAGTGTGATCAAAGGTGTTTTTAAAACTTTCGACGTGGTTCCCTCGTTCAAGAAAATCAATCCGAAATTGTTCATGGAACGGGTGAAGAAAAAAGTATTGGATTTGTTTCACGAACACATGAACGTGGGACTAAAAACTAAGATGATACTCCATTGCGTGATGAATAAAATCGCCGTGAAGTCTGGCGAGAGCATCGTGAAAAATGCATATTTCAGATCTAACGTCGAACCCGTACTTCGAGGTTCAGATTTATCGGACGTTTTCGAAAAGATGAAAGACAAGATGTTGATGTCTCATGCGAATTATCAACATGAAGGTAGTAATTGGACATTCGATGATGTGTTGAAACTCGAAATTCATATAACTCAAAACGATTCATTGAAAGGATCTTTCTATGTGGAATTACCGTATTTCTTAGCTAAAAACACCCCGTGGTCTCTGTGAGAAATAAAGATGATCAGTGTTTTAAATGGGCAGTCACTTCTGCTTTATACCCTGTCAAAATCCATCCTGAGAGAGTTTTTCATTACGAGGAGACTTCTAAAAATCTCGATTGGACCAGAGTGACTTTTCCAACGCAGTTAAAACACATCAAACGTTTCGAGGCTCAAAATCCCACCATAGCAGCGAATGTCTTGGGATACGACGATGAAAAATGAATGATCTATCCTCTCAGACAGACTTCGTATCTCAAAAGAGAAAAGACGATTATTTTATTATTGATTTCGAATGGTGACAATCGTCATTATTTTTGGGTTAAACATCCGAGCCGATTACTGTCGAGACAAAATAATAAACATGAACATAAGATATGTTTATGTTGCAACTGCATGAACGCATTTCACAGCGAAAAATCGTTAGCGAAACATCAGGAATATTGCAACGAAAATCAAGGTGTCAACATCGAAATGCCCAAACCCAACACCATCGTGAAGTTTGAAAATCGCAATAGAAGGTTAAAAGTACCATTCGCCGTGTACGCCGATTTCGAAGGTTTCACCGTGAAAATGAGTTCCTGCCAACCTAACGCTCTTCAAAGTTATGTCGAAAGATATCAAAAACACACGCCTTTGGGTTATTGCATTTACGTGAAATGTGCTTTCAACTCGCAACATGACATGGGTCCCTTCACCTACACGAAACAGTGCGAAGACGATGACGTGGCTCAAAGGTTCGTGGAAGAGTTAGAATCGAAAATTCAAATGTTATACGACAAATTCAAAACTCCAGCGAAAATGATCATCACGCGAGAGCAGCAGGACGAAAATAACAGAGCCACCAAATGTCACATATGCAGACAATCGTTCGACGAGAATTCAGAGGAAAATAAGAAGGTTAGAGACCATGATCATTACACAGGTCTGTATCACGGTCCGGCTCACAGCAAGTGTAATTTAAAATATCGAGACGCCGTTTTCTATCCGGTGATGTTTCACAATCTCTCGGGTTATGACAGTCATCTGTTCATGAAAAATCTTGGCACCTCCCATGAAGAATTAAACTGCATCACAAACAGCGAAGAAAGATACATTTCATTCACGAAATGGAAGCTCATGGAGAAGAAAAGAGTAATCGACAGAGAGATGTTGGAAGAAAAAACGAAATTCATTCATAGAGGCATACGTTTCATCGACAGTTTTAAATTCATGTCGACCGCTCAGGAAAAATTAGTCGATAACATGAGCAGGGATAAATTTAAAATCATGAGCGAACATTTCAGAGAACGAGTAGACGTCATGTTGAGGAAAGGAGTCTATCCTTACAATTACATGAATGATCTAAAGAGATTCGATGACACCGCACTACCTTCGAAAGAAGATTTTTATTAGAAATTATACGAATCCGACATTTCCGACGAGAATTACGAACACGCCAAAAACGTGTGGAAATCATTTGATATGAAAACCATGAGAGATTATCACGATCTCTATCTGAAGACCGACGTTCTGCTCTTGGCAGACATGTTCGAAAATTTTCGAGACGTCTGTCATCGAAATTACGATCTGGATCCCGCTTGGTATTTCACCGCACCTGGTCTGGTGTGGGACGCTCTGTTGAAGACCACCGAAGTCCAATTGGAATTATTATCCGACGTGGGCATGTTGCTCATGTTCGAAAGGGCTGCAAGAGGTGGTGTCTCAATGATCTCCCACAGATATTCTGAAGCTAACAATCCCTACATGAAAGAAGGTTTCGATTCGAAACGGTCGAATAAATACATACAGTATTGGGACGCTAATAATCTGTATGGTTGGGCTATGAGTCATCCTTTACCAATTGGAAATTTCGAATGGGTGACGGAACAGGAAGAGATGCAAAAATGGAGAGACTATCCTTGCATTTTAGAAGTCGATTTGAACTATCCGGAAGAATTACATGATCTACACAACGATTATCCGCTGTCTCCCAAATGAATAGAACCGAACGAAGGAGATGAGGAAAAACTCATTCCCAATTTATTTAACAAACGTAACTACGTCGTCTACAGTGAGAATTTGAAACAATACGTCGATTACGGGATGAAATTAGTCGACATACATCGCATCATTCGATTCGACGAAGAGTCTTGGATGAGAAAATACATCGATCTCAACACGAATCTCAGAATTCGAGCCGAGAACGATTTCAAAAAAGATTTCTTCAAACTCATGAACAACTGCGTGTACGGTAAATCGATGGAAAACATCAGGAAGAGAACCGACGTTCGACTCGTCACGTCTGAGAAAAGCGCTAAAAAATTATAGGTGAAACACAATTACAAACACCGAACCATATTCGACGAAAATCTAGTGGCCATTCACATGCCAAAGACGCACCTGAAGTTTGACAAACCGTATTATCTCGGACCGATCATCTTAGATATCAGCAAGCGATTGATGTATGAGTTTCACTACGATTACGTCAAACGAAAATTTGGTGATAAAGCCAAACTACTGTTCACCCATACAGACAGTTTAGTTTACGAGATAGAGACAAAAGACGTCTACCAAGATATATCTCCGGATGTGGCCGCATGGTTCGACATGAGCAATTATCCCATTGATCACCTGTCCAACATTCAATTGAACAACAACAAGAAGGTGTTGGGTAAATTTAAGGACGAGAGTGGCGGTAAACAAACCGTCGAAGTCATGGGCTTGAGACCCAAACTGTATGCTTATCATCTAGAAGATGAAGAGATCAAGAAGTGCAAAGGGGTTAAAGCGTGCGTGGTGAAAAAAAACATCTCTTTCCAAGAGTATAAAGATTGTATGTTAGGAAGTGGTCCGGTGTATAAGACTATGAAATCGATTCGAAGCAAAAATCATGACTTGTATACCGAAATAGTCAACAAGATTTTGCTGACGGCCGACGATGATAAGAGATTCGTGTTAGACGATAAAATAAGCACTTTGGCACTCGGACATTGGACTTTGGATCTAATTTTAGATGAGAGGATTTCAGATATGATTGTGGATGATAGGATTCCAGATATGATTAAGGATGATAGGATTCTAGAAAATCAAGAGGAATTAGACGAATTCAAGATTATGGAAATCGATAGAGACATCGAGAGAGTTAGTTTAAAAAGAAAAAGCAAAAAAAAAATAACGTCATTTTAGTGAATTATAATAAAATAAATAAATAAAAAAAAAATATATACGCATTTATGAATAAGAAAATAGAGATATCCGTAGAAGGTGTAGTCTTACCTAACGAACCTCTATCCAACATCGATCTGTCGAATGCGGCGAAGGATTTGAAAATCAAAGATTTTCTAGGCGTGTTTTCTAGAGATGCCTTGCTGAAGAGAAGACCTCTACAATTGGAATGCGGAATTTTAAATCTAGATGATTTATCGGGTGAAGGCACTCACTGGGTGGCGTGGTTCAAGAACGGGAAGAAGAATCATTATTTCGACAGCTATGGAATCTCACCGCCGAAAGAAATAAAGAACTATTTCAACAAATCAATGGTTCGTTACAACACGGAACGAGTGCAATCACCAGATCAAGTGTTTTGCGGTCACCTGTGTCTTTACTTTCTCAAAAGATGGTCTGAAGGAGATAGGTTTCAGGACATTCTCAATGATTTACATTAGATAGAGATTTTTTTTTATAGTATATAAAGATAAAAAATTATTTAAAAAAATTTTAATCAAATAAAAACGAAAAATAAAAATAAATAAAATAATTCATTTTTAATAAACTGCGTTTGAAATATATTTTTTTAAAAAACAAAAAATCTCAAAACAACATGCCAGTCGATAAATTTGGTAGAAGTGATGACGAAAAAGTCAACCTAAGAAAGAAGAGGAAGACGCTCGAAGTCGACGATGGTTACGGCATTGCCAACTTGGATGAACATTACGTTTGGAGATACAAACCTCGAGAGGAACCTTTGAACATGAATGATAAGAAGCTCTACAATCTTCCCGAGCTGATAGATCTCGCAGATGCTGCGACTAAAAAATACGTCGACAGGGGGAACGCCGATTTCAAACGAATCATGCTAGATAATTATGTGGATAAAACCATGACTGACGATCTCGATCTGAAATCTAAACGTTTGGTGAACGTCGCAAATCCCATAGATCCCACGGATGCCGTGACCAAGAAATACACGGACGACTCTCATGCAAGATTCAGCGAACACCTGAGAAATAGATATGTTCAGAAAACGATGCACTCGGAATTGAATGCCAATTCTAACAAGATAATGAACGTGGCCACTCCCACGAATTCCAAGGACGTGGTGACCAAACACTACATAGATCTGGAACAGAGAAAGTCTGACAGACGAGAAATGAAATCAGATCTGAATGCGGGATTCAACAAGATATTGAATCTGTCAAAGGTTGATGACACGGATGCGGACTCAACCGCGGTCAACAAGGGCTACGTAGATTCTGCCATGATATGATCACAAGAATACCTAGAATCGCAAGTGGACGATCTCTACCTAAACAAACAATCTGGTGGAACCATGGAGGGTAGTATCGACATGAACGGTGAAAATTTATTTGGTCTCAATCACGATCCCGAATTCGATTCCAGCGCGGTCAGCAGGAAGTATGTGGATGACAACTCGGTCTGGAGAAAGGGAGACACCATGGAAGGTAAACTAGACATGGGTGGACACGCGCTCACGAATCTACTGGATCCCGTGAACATGACAGACGCCTGCACCCTGATTTCGGTGGTGGAGAAAGTAAAATATGCTAGACAATTGATCTCCGTGTGGGCCGAGGATAGTGGCACATTAGAGGAGGGAAAGGCTGAGTGGTCTTTCGGAAATGGAGGTAGTCGATCGCAACATGGTCAGGTGGGATATCCCATGCCGTTGGGAGGTGAAATCATTTGAATGAGTCTGGCTTCCTCGGATTTGAATAACAGAGCGGTCGTCAATCTCATGGTGAATGGAGTAGAGAGCGATAAGAGATGCAGCATCGAAAAGACTGAGAATCAACACGCGAATGTTAGCACATTCGGCACGCCTCTCAAAGTGAACGCCGGAGACAGGATTAATTTCGTTATGAAAACCAATAATCCCGAAGCCGCCACTTCCGTGGTGAGTCTACTGATCGAACTAGATCCTTTGAACAAACAGTGAACGCGTGGAAATAATTAATTAAAAAAATAATGTGTGATTATTAAAAACAAAAAAAAAAGTAATGAGATTTAGAAAGATGTTCAATCTCTCTAGATCTCATTACTTTTATTTTTTTTGTTTTTTTTTTGTTTTTTAATAATTACTCATTACTTTTTTTATTTTGCTTTTAATTTTTTTCACACGTCTCTCATCGAATGATCGACATCTTATTTCCATCCGATTCGAATTGTAATTCTCTGTCCGACAGGACCAGGGCGAAGGCTTCGGTTTTTCTCGTCACGTTCCTATCGAATTGCATTTTGATCTGAATATCTAAGACGCTACTCTTGAGTCGTTCACTCTGTTTACTGACGTCGAATACGAACATGGGATACATCGACTTGTATTCGCCGGGAGATATGTTAGGGTTGCTCATCAATTCGTCTAGACCGTGATACTTCTATCTAAAATCAGTGGCGTCGCCATGCAGTCTGCAGAAATCATTCTTGTCGAACGACGCATTGCGATCGATTGCTGGATATCTCGTGGCGTTCAGAAACACTTGCATGTTTCTCAAATGGCAGTGATCGAACAGCGACGCATTCTTTTCCTGAGACCCGTCCCTATCGGTCTGAAACGCAACCACGATGAAACGCGGTCTCTCGGAAGCGGATTTCACTGTCAATCTCCAATCAAAGTGATTCGTGGAGAGAGGAATGCTAGCCGTGTCGCACTGTCTCATTCTAAATCCCACGGGTAATTTACTCTTGGATTCTATGATCTTGTAGAGACGCGCTTTTTCCACGATCAAAGGCTCCACGTGCGGAACGAACCACGATATCTTGTGTAGAGTTATCTTACCCGCATCGGTCGCAGTGAGTCTCACTATTGCGTCGTCGTTTCCTTTTCGAATCAACGTCAGATTGTGTTTGAATCCGTACATGATCTTGTTGTAATCGTCCGCAAATCCGAAGATGTGTTTCAAAGGTATCCTGAACGATCCTTTAGGTTTGGGTGTCTTGACGACGTAGTCGAATATCGCGGCGGCGCCGGCGCTAGCAGGGCCGACGATGTCTTTCACCCACTACTGATTAAGTCGTCTGGATTTCGAAAAATCATCAGGATGTGTCAAGAGTCCGAACATCGTGGTGGCCTGACCGGGATGAAACACAGATTCTATCTCTTGTCCGGATAGCATGTATTTTATATTACTGAATAGATGCATGATGCCATTATTGGCTAGAGTAACCGTGTCGTCGTCGGCGTAATCGCTCCCATCTTCCTTGGTGAGACGTCCCTGCACCACTATGTAACTCTCGCTAGGATGTATGAATAGATCTTGAGTTTCGACGTTGATTCTTATCTCTCCCACATTGTTCAAACTCGTTCTGGTTACTGGTTCGTATTCGTGAACCTCATATTCTTGAATACTTTCATCTTTCACTATGCTTTGTGCTATATCTAGTATATTTGTCATTTTTAAAGGATTTTGTTTTTTTTGTTTATTAATTAGCTTGCTTTTTTTTATCTAAAAATAGTTTTAATTATTTTTATTATTATTTTTCTCTCCTATATATATATATATGTGTGTAAACAAGAAAATGTTAAAGAGAGTAAATAAAAAGAAATTTGATTTCTTTATCAAAACTTTGTCTTCTGTAATTGTTGTTCGTAAAACTTTCCGATGATCTCTTCTCCATCCAAAGCTTCGATTTCGTAAGTCACCGGATCGGTGTCAAATATTTTGATTATCACGAAGATTTCCGAGGTCCATCGAGGAGTATAACCCTTTTCGAAGTGCTTCTTATAAGCGTAGATTCTCACTCGATCACCGACCGCAAATTTCGGCGTTCTAGACTTCTTCCTAATCTTAGATCTTTCAGGATATAGATTCGCGTAGACCCGTTCTTCATTTCGAGTATCGCTAGCTTCCACGGGAGTCATCTTGATCGATCTGTGTCGAGTGTTGTTGTAATCTTTAACCAGACCGTTCAGAGCGTATATGTATCTCTTGGTCGAATTCGCCGTGAAGTATCTATGCATCTTTTCCTTCATCGTGCGATTCCAACGTTCCACCACGCTGGCTTTCTCTTCGTTTTCGATCGAGTAGAGGTCGACCAATCGATGAACGTGCTTGTTGTAGAATTCCTTTCCCTTATCCACCCACAATTTACTCGGTTTTCGAGAAGACGAGTCGAACACGCTCTTCAGAGCCTCGGCGACGCAAGGTCCCGATTTATTCTTCAAAGCTCTGATCCAACCGTATTTGGAAAACACGTCGATGACCGTCAATAGATATTTGACACCCTCGTTCCACCTCGAAAACGATCTCATGTCGACCAAGTCGGCAGACCAAATATCATCCCAACCCTTCATGAACACCCTTCTCTTTCGAAATTTATGCACGATGGGTTTGTGTAACTCCTCAGCCAATTCGCTCATCAATAATCGTTTCTTCTTCTTTTCAGATGCGCTTTTTTTGAACGCCCCATCCGAATCGACGTTTCGCACCGATCAGATTGCCGACCAGCGAACGTTCTATCTTCTCTCTCCTGGTCGGATTCGATATGCCTCTCAATTTCCCCAACATGTTTTTATCACAGACATCGTTGCGAGTCTTGATGTCGCGATGTCCTGCGTAGCACAGATCGTGATCATACGCGGCCGTGTCCACCCTATTCACAGGTTTGCTCCAAGATTTAGGAGTCAGATCGGCGTTGAGTCTCTTGTTCAATTTCGTTCCAGGTCCCGTGAAACTGTGACCAGGTAGATTATTGTTCATTTTATTCACGATGCCTTTACCTTTGCTCGCGTTCTTTTTTTTTGATGAATCGAGTCTTGATAGAACCACACATGTCGCAAATTCCGCGAAGCATCTGTCTATCGTTTTTAGTTCGTACTTCTTGAGAATTACTCGTCTCGGTAACTCTCTTACACTTTACGCAATACATTTTTAAGAGTTATTTAAATTAATTTCGTTTTTATTTTATGTATATAAATTTAATATTTTTTTTTTTAAATTCTGTTCTTATTATATATATATATTTTTTTTTCAATCGCTACTCTTGAGTTCTATCATCTTACTGAATTCCTCCCTGGCCTCTTTCCTCCCCTTTTCCACGAGAGAATCCTTAATCTCTTCCTTGATGATCTGACGAGTCTTGATTCTCACAGCTTCTTTCATGGCTTCATATTTCGTTTTCTCACCCAATATCGTGAAGTATTCTCCATCCGATATCCTACCGTCTTTCAACGCCATCGAGATCATTTCGGATATCGTGTCGATCTTGGAGTCGGCCAAGACACGAATCTTGTTGTGTTTCCTCGCCTTCAGATATAATTTCCTACTCAAAAAGTTTCCGAGCGTGCTAAACAATCCAGCGGCGAGAGCCACTCCTTCTACGGTCAACACGATCGGAATACCGACCACGGTCGACAACAATCCGATGCCGGCCGCGTGTAAACCCATGGAAATCGTGATGAGTGTCGTGTCGATCGCGTTGACGAATTTCACGAAACGCGAATACTTCTTCTTGAGAGAACGGCGAGAATCTCTCTCTCGAGTTAGATACGCTTGGATTCTATTGATTTGATCGATGCGATACCTCTCTCCTCTTTCTTTTTCTTCTAGCGACGTTCGGCTTCTCATCCTCGTCGTCATCTAACGTCGGATACAATTTATTTCTGGTTCTCATTTTTGTATTTTTTTTTCTTTCTAATATTAGATAAAAAATTTATGTGTGTATTTATTTTTATTTTCTATTCTCCCTTATTTTTATATCAACGAGAAAACTTAGACGTATGCTTCATTGAACAATAATTTCATGATGCATCCCTTGTCTTCTAAAGTCAGACTTCTACGCGCCAATTTCAGTTCTTCCGAAACTGTGGGCTTGTCTCGATCCTTACAGAAGACTAATCTCTTCCAAAGCGTGATCACATCGTCGAATCTAACGCGTTCGAACGCCGGTTCGAAATACTTGACGACCATATCTTCCCTTTCCATCGTCAGACACGAATGATTCTCGTGATCGAAGTCTAGATGATCCCGACATCCGACACATCGTTCTAACAAGATGGGACGTAGTTCTTCGTTCATGCAGATTGCGTATGCTCTCATCAGCATGTTTAAAAGAAACCTCGCTCTAATAGTCTGAGAAGCGCTCATGATTTACGTATTTTTTTATTATCTATTCGATTTGATATATTTTATTTTTTTAAATAACTATTTATTTATATTTTTTTCTCTCTCCAAAATGTATCAATCACTTTTTTATTTCCTCGATCTTCAATTTGATAGGTCACGTGACCACCTTCTCGAAACTTTGATTTTTCTGATGGGCGTGACCCCCACCCCCACGACGAGGGGAGATAACTTTGTGTGATTATGTTTATGAGAATCAAGCAATCTGATTGGTTAATTAGCAGATCACGTGACCGTCTTCAGAGCCTCAAAAGCCGTTTGCCGTTTCTGGGACACTGTCCCATAATCGGCAAACCACCTTTTTTGATGCTGTCTTAGAATCAGCAAAGCGTTTTTATTCGCGTTCACCAACGATAGATTGAAGGTCTAATCCGCGATAGGAACGTCGACAAACATTTTTAAGTAAAAAAAAAGTGAAAAATGTACAATCTCATACATTTTTCACTTTTTTGAAAAACTTGTACATTCGACACGTTCGCCAACGGGTATTTGAACATTAAAAGTGCGATCTAGGAGTCTCAAAATAATAGCCGATTCTGAGACACCATAAAAAAATGTGAACGTGCTCGCGATTTAACACTGAATCCTACGATGGTAAACGCACAATGTACGTGTACCGTACACGTGCAACGTGTTCTTGAATCGGCATTTATTACCTGCTAATAGCTTCTTATGAATGCGTCGTGAGTTGTACAATAATAATAATAACACTCTGGCCAGCCGCTGATTTGTCGCGGTTCTCGGACGAGAAAGCCATGGTTACCCCTGTACTCCCAACTGTCTCCCTATTCCCACGCGTCTCCTCTCCTCCCAACACTCGGAGACGAACTGCTTGATGATATCCCTTGTCCCATTCTTCCCAATCTCTCCGATTAGCATATTAACCCTCTCCTTTGAGTCTCCCCCTAACCACATGTCCTTCATTCTCCCATCCCACTTCCCCATTATACTCCCAGTGAAACTCATTCTTTTAGACTGATACTTTGGGCATTCTAGAAGAAAGTGTTCCAGGGTCTCCACCATGTCCAAGTTACACATCTGGCACTCCCTTTCACCGTCTTTCCCAATTTTTCCCCTCAGCTCCAGGGATCGCGACCTCAGCTCAACAGTGACCCCCCCCCCCCAAAGGTGCCATCAAGGTACTCTTCAAAACCTGGCTTCTCTTTATCACGCAGGCCACCCAAAGACCTCTTTGATTTGGCCCCTCTCGCCAATTACGGTTACAATCCTCCATGACCCTTTCTCTGACGTTTGTTGTACCCTGGTTTGCCCCAACGTCCAGGTCCGAGATCTCCAATGAGTAGTTCTCTACTAGCTCCCTCACTTGGACCATCCACCCCGTTTTGATATTTGAGTTGAAAATTCTCAGGAACATTACTTTACACCATCGGCTGTCGGGGAGATTTACCAAATAATTAAGATAACCGAGCTTCAACAGGTCTATCCTGTCCTTGATCCTCATCCACCCAAGCTCACCCCTGATTGCTTCTAGCGCTGCGGCATTACTCGACCCCGTTATCCATCGGCCTGCATCGTTCTGCAGGATTTCCAAGCTCTTTACGACCGTCTGGTTTAGGGGTACCACTCCCGTACCGTATGTTATACTTGGCAGCCCCACCATTTCCCAAATGGTTTTCCCCACGAAAACCTTATTGAAACTGTTTCTCCCTATAAGTTTCATTTGGTTAAGGATTCGCTTCCCCTTCAGAATCAATTTATTTGTGTGGTTCCGGTAGATGCCTCTTCTTGTAATGTTTATATTTACCCCCAAATACTCGTAATCACCTGTCTCTCCCACACTGAGAAGTTTGCTGCTCCCTTCCGGAATGCAGAACTCACCCACTCTCCACCTTCGAGTGGGGTCCACTTTGTGGCCCACAGGTATAACTTTGCTCTTGCTTTCATTAAGTTCGAGTCTCCATTTGCTCCCATATTTCCCAACAATTCCCAGCATTTTCGTTAGCCACTCTTCGCTTTCTGACACTAGAACCATATCGTCTGCAAAAAATAGCCCTGGGATCTTCAAGTCCCCAACTGCTACCCCCTCCTCGCTACGCAGGAGTTCATCTCCTAAACCTTTGATGTACAATACAAACAGGATCGGCGAAAGGATACACCCCTGTTTTAGGCCTATCTCCATAGGCACACGTTTCGTTGTAATGTTTCCCAGGCTAAGTTCACTCTGAACATCTTTATATAATGCTTTCATAATTCCAACAAACTCGCCTCCTAAGCCCATAGCCTCCAGCTTGCGCCACATACCTTCCCTCCATACTCTATCGTATGCCTTTTTGATATCCAAAAAAGCCATAAACATCTTTTTCTTTTTTGCTTTCCGGATTCTATCATTTGGGATAGTGTGAAAAGATGGTCAGTAACTCTCCTTCCCTTCCTGAAGCCATTCTGGATTTCTCCCAAAAAACCCTTCTCCTCAATCACCTCCTCTAGTCTCCCATACAGGACTTTACAGAAAACCTTTCCAATGTTGCTACTGACAGAGATCCCTCGATAGTTATCCAAAACGTCTTTTTCCCCCTTTTGTAAATAAATGTCACTTTACTTTCTCTCCACTCCTTTGGGACGTCTTGATTTTCTATGGCTAGATTGAATAGGGCAGTTAGGCTTTCCACGAGTTCCTCTCCCCCTTTTTTGATAAACTCGTTAGGAATTTCATCCACTCCTCCCGCTTTTCCATCCCTTAATTTTGATATCACCTTTCGCACCTCCTCCGTTTTAATTTCGCTGCACACGAAGCTCGATAGGTTTTCCTCGACCTGATTCGGACACTCTGGGGGGGGGGGGGGGGGGGGGGGCTCCCCATGCCCCATCGCTTATCGTTTACCTTTTCCCAGTGCTTGACTAGTTCTGATGCGACTTGATCTTGCTCGTCTGTAACTCTGCCATCTACTTTAATACTTTAATACTCTGTGGGTTACTTCCTTTGTTACGTTTATTCACCCATTTCCAAAATACGTTCGAACTCGACCCCCCTGTCGTTCTTATCGTCCTAATAAGACTGCTATTTCGTACTCTTCGATTATCGTCTTTAATCTTATTTACTTTATTTCGTGCTTGGTGGTATTCTTCCTTAGCAACTGTGGCCTCATTGCTTTCCGCCCCCTTAAGTTTTCTACTTCTCCTGTATGCAGCACATTCAGCTTTTCTTCCCTTTATGGCCCTTTTCAGTTCTTCGTTCACTCTGTACCCAAGTTCCCGTGTTGGCACCCTGACCTTTCCTACACTTTCCTTTCCTGCCTCTACCAGGCTCGCAACTATGACGTCGGCCATCTTCTGGACACTGCCCCTCTTGGGTACGGTTGCAAGCTTTGGTTTCAGTTTTTCATTGAACTTCGCCCAGTCAGCATCTTTTTTGAGTTCCCAAATCTCCTTAGAGCTTCCTTTGCTTTTTACTAGAGTTTTGGCCCTGATCGTCACTGTAATCAAGTTGTGATCACTATCCACCTCCATTTTACCCTCATCATCCACTTCTACCCCTATCACCTCCCTCCATAAATTAATATCTGTGAGGATGTAGTCGATTATTGATTTTCTGTCGTTCCTCTCCCAGGTCCATTTCCCCTTACACCTCGCGTCCCTGTTCAGAATCTTCAGACCGAGCTCGTTTGTGAAGTTCAACAGCTTCCTTCCATTCCTGTTGACTTTATTGTCCCCACCCTCTATGCCTTCTTCATCATTACCTATGTGGCCATTAAAGTCACCCATCAGAATTATACCGAGCCCCTTGTTTTGTAGTTCGGTGATATTGGACCTTAGTGTTGAGTATATCGAATCATTCCATTCGGGTTTGCTTCCCTCCACCGCACAATACACAACCCCAAGGGCAATACTTTTGTTTTTCAGACTGATCCTTGCCCATCCAATTTCTTTCGATACCTCAGCCGGGGTGCTGATGTTTTCCAGGTCTGTGATCAGCGATGGTTTTAAATCCTCTTTAATGTACATGCCTACCCCTCCCCCTTTTTTCTGGCCTTCCGTTCGCCCTACACCTATCCATACGTACCCCCTTACTTGGTCTACCCGTTCCTCGTGTCTTACCCACGTTTCGCTTAAGCCCATGACGTCAAACTCCTCTGCCTCAATCAATGTAGCAATTTCACTTACTTTCCGGTGGAGACCCTGGATGTTGATATAACCCACTTTCAGGGTGTCAAGGTTCATTGGCTTCCGCCTACTGGTCCCATTATTATCTAGTATGTTTGTATATCCTACTTTGTGTACCTGTGCTTTCCTTGGGAAGCTATTCTTATTGATTTGGATTTTTGGCCCCTTTTCCTTATCCCGCTTGTCCCATTTTTTACACCTATGGTTCGTGACACATTTCCTGTGATTATTCCCCCCTTCACTGACCCCCCCCCTCCCCTCCCTATACCAAAAAGGCTCCACCACCTGCAACATTTTTCTTCCTAAAACCTCTGTACCCCTTGGGCTAAGATGGAGACCATCCCTTCCATATAGGTCATTTCTGCCCCAAAACGATCCCCAATTGTCTATAAAGGGTATCCCAAGTTCCTTACAATACTCCCCCAATTCCTCGTTGGTCCCATTACATCGCCTGTCATATTCAAAAACAGCAGTAAAATGTTTGAAGATTTCAGATCGGGGGAAATCAAATCATTTCACAACTTTGCCCCCAAACCCACGTGATCACAACATTGTCAACAACAAACGTGTCGCCCGAACAGAATCAAGCGTTTGTGGTCATCCATTTTCCCCTGAGTGTTATCACCACGTTGGTGATGAACTGATAAATATGCTTTCTCCGAGTATGGAGTGTGTAGTCTTTTATTCACAACTCAGACATTTGAATTACTGATCTATTCCTTGTTAATCTTGACGGTTACGTATGCGGCTGACAATTTCCTTGTCATCAAAAGCAAAAAAATAAAAAATATTTTTGAAAAAGTGGATAAATTCGGGTTTTGTATACTTTTGTCATTATTTTGGTATATAATATGTCGTTATTCACCGCTTTAATACATATTTAGGCCATTGTGAAACTTTACCAAAAAATGCCAAAAGTTACGTCGGACGACCTCTTAAAGATACAGAATCAAATTTATGACATTTAACATTACAGACATTACAGAGCGACATGAAATCAGGACAATCTTACCGCACACAGCAGAAACAGATAAGATATCGCATACCAGTGTAAAAGATACGTTGACACAGTTAAAAAATGCACCCAAACCGCAATGAATTCACACGGAACAACTCATACCCAAAAAATCACCCGAGCAATACTGTGAACACAGTTCACTGACTGGATGTCGTCAACTTTTCTTCACTAAATCAATTAACCACCCTGATTATACAATAAAAGTAAAATGTTAACTTCAAGGTAAACACAGTCACGGTCTAACAGCTCACGCCATCAAGCGTGATTGATTGACTTGACACCATTTTAGGGACAGGTGGTGGCAGACGAGTTGCGACGTATAGCATTGACGTTCCAGAAATCCAGTTGTATAAAAATCATTGACGTGAATCCAGTCTGTGATGAAACAAAAGAAGTTTGAAATGTTAAGTGACAACTGAAATGTGCTCCAGAAGATTTTCCCCGACGCGAACATTTCTCCCTTACCTTTGGTCCACAGAAGCAAGTGGTGACAGAATGAAAGCTGAGCGCTTTTTATGTCTTTCCGGTTTGGTTGCAGTTTTTGCTGCAAAAAACCGAACCGCAAGACACAGCACAACCCGACCGAACGGTTTTACTGTCTTTGTGCATAGACTGATCAAACTATCTTACTGGCAGGGAACTGCACTAGTGGCCCACCTGAATTCTCATCACCAGGTCTATCAGACAAAGGGACGAATACGTGGTGTTCTCATTGTCACATTTTCTCTCTTATTGACTCGTCCATCGGACGAGTCAATAAGGGGGAAAATGTGACAATGAGAACATAACATAGATTAGATGAAATGTATTCATTTGTTACCCTAATTTATTACACCCCTAACGTCTAATTATAATAGGAATCGGTAAAAATTATATTGCGTTCTCCCCTCACTGGTGAGATCAAACACTTTGGTGATTAACATTTCGTGTGAACTTGAAATTTACAAATGAATTTTCACAAGCGCAAAACAAAAGTTGTCCTCGCTCCACTTGTGAGTATAACAAGACGCGGCAGATCACGATGGAATGCTAAAATGTATTAATGCTCGATCGAAATTTTTCTGTTTCAGAATTAAATTGTTGAATTATTTCAATTCAATCTTGAAGAATTATTATTGAAGCGAAGATGAAGTAGAAATTTCATTTTACTGAATTTGTTTGTGGCTAAAAATTACGTCATTTCGCCAACAACCCCGAAAACTATTTTGTGTGGATGTACACAACATCCAATGTGATCTGTGTCAGCGGAAACAGCGATCAGCTGATTGTGTAAACAGATTTCTTGCGTGGTATGGGGGTCGGTTTGGATCGTTTCGGTTGAAGGTTCAAATGAAAGGGGTATAATAAAAAGAAAATCTAATGTTTTCTTGTGAATGCCGGGATTAATCTCATTCGTGAGTGAGAGAATTTGTATTTTCACTCGCAGCAAGCTGCTCTCTATGTATGTTTCTTTCAGACTGAATAGGCTCAGCAACTGATCCTCTAGAACCCCTAAGGGTAGTTAGGCTGAACCCATTGGAGATACAGAAAGGGCTTTTGTGATGAGCGATGTCGTACAAACTACTGCAAATTCTTTCCAACTGAAGGGGACATCCAACCTAACTTTGGTCAAATTTCAGGTAATGTTCTTCAAAGTCCAAAAAAGGCCCAAAATTAATAACCCCAATAAATTATATACCAAAATGTTTAGAATGAAACACAGAACGCGTGGAAACTGAAATTTGCCATAGAACTGCTGCCATGTGGTAGACAGCATCACATGAAAGTCTACTATGGCAGAAGTATGAGAACAAATCTTTTACAAAAAAATACCATAAAATAAAATAACAGCTGTGTTCTAGAAACATTCAAGTACACACGCGAAGAATTCTTTTCCTGTTTTCTTGAAAGGAATAAAGAGTTCGACCAAATGTTATGAGTGGGGAACGCACTGATTAAAGGCTGCCATTTTCTTCTGTTAATGTTTTGATACGGGAAAGGTCAACGAAGGTCAACTTGAAGGAGTCCACAAGATGAAGTATAGAAGGACAAAGGAGTATCTCCCCACATATGGAAGTGTGTGTCAGTGTGATGGTTTGGAAAGAAACTATGATCTTCTCTTAAGTAGAATGTACTGCAAAGTCATAGTTGAACAGAAATATATTTACAGACCCCTTTCACTTTAACCCCTTTTATCCCATGCATCAAGTTGATAGTGATTAACTTGGTAAATCGGTCTGGTTCATCAGTAAGTAACATAAGTTGTTTTACTCTTAGACACCAATTTACTTATGCTATCTCTTGAAGAAGAATAAGCGTAACAGTAACTCTTCATTGCAATAAACCATCAAATGTACAACGTACACTCGTCCCCTGAGTTCCAATGTGTTCTATGTGCCAGTAGGCACATAGAACACATTGGAACTCAGGGCATGCATTGTTATTAACCCTACACAACGAATTAACCCTACATAACCATTATTGCATCTATTTTTCCAAAAGAGGCTTATTGGCATATTGAGATCGGAAGGGCACATCCAACTGCTCGCCCATTTATAGGTGTTGACGAGTGTGGGGAATAGGGGAGGGAGAACCTCCCTTCACGTTTTCTTTTTCAAGAACGGAGCAGGCAAAGAAATCCCCTCAAAAGGTCACGAGAGAGTTCCATTTGATAGTAAATTTAAAAAATTGTCCCGGGGATGGGGGGTGGCATGATCCCCTCCCTTGCATGCTTGTATCTTCGGCACTCATAGCATATGCCATTTTCATCAAAGATGAACCCTTTTTGACAAATCCTGGCGACGCCCATGCACCAACCACTATCAAACAGGTAACATTCCAAACAAATGTATGTGCAAAAATCATATTACATTGCAAAATATTCTTTTTAGACATTAAATACTAAATCTTTCATGCCTCTTACTTCCAAATATAACACTTCATTTACCGATTAATGGTATGAATAGAAAAACCCTGCCATAATGAACTTGTTGCCCTAGAAGCCTCCATAATAGCTCAAATAAAAATGCCAAAAGCCACATTGGTGGCCTTACAAAACATTCATTAGCCTGTTGCTTGATAATTAGTAGGAGAAAATATTAACTAAAGTCATATTGTTGCAATTAATTGGAGGGTTCCAGCACTTTCGAACAAATTGTAACAAATCAACTAGTTATGAACAAAATCTTCCTGAACTATGACTTCTATTGTGGGCTGAATGGTATCTTTGAAAAAATACTCGTCACAAATTCCATTCGAAAAATTATTTAAATCTCTACCACTTAACCCCTTACCCAGTGCACACAATATCAAAATTTGTTATTTCTTTTAAAGTTCTCAAAAATATTCCAACAAAACGATATCATGTGACCCTATGACCTCGTTTCAAAAAGGGTCACATGATATATTTTTGTTGGAATTTGTTAACTAAATATATTGTCCAAGCAACCAACACTTTTCTATACAATCACTACAAATTGACCTGTTAATCATAAATAGATGCTATAATAAACTTGAATAAAAAAATCTGGTGACGTATGAAAGAATTTCAATGACATGAGCCAAGGCCCCTGTAACAACCAGTAGTGTAATGATCAACCAGTAGTGTAATAATCAACCAGTAGTGTAATAAAAATTAACCAGTAGAGTAATAATCAACCAGTAGTGTAATAAAAACCAACCAGTAGTGTAATAAAATTAACCAGTAGTGTAATAAACATCCATGAAAACTAACAATTTTTCAACAAAATTTGAAAAAATTTTGGGGTGGCTCAAATCATTGTTTGAGTGCATGTTATCCATTTTTAATCATTTTATCGAACATTCAAAGGCGTTTTGCGGGTCAAACATCATTTCGTGGGTTCAATACGGCGAGGAAAGGTATTTTTATTATTTTATGTTATGTGCGTATTTTCTGGTGTTTAATGTCACTTTCTGCATTTGTGGCTTTATGTAAATTCAAAAATTGGCCAATTATTTATGATAATGCTGTGCTTTTGAGAGACTGCTTACCCCAGGCATAAGTTATCAGGTTCCATGATAACAGAATTAATTGTCAAGGTAACTTACAGGTGCTGAAGTATGATATTCAAGGACGTGTCTCCTGTGCGTTGTCTTCAATTATAACATTTAATACGGCCCTGACGGATCACTAATGGTCTCCCACACCCAATGTCCCGATTTACGCGTCTACCTTTACCCTTTACCGGGGTGGGGGGGGGGGGGGAGGGGGGTGGGGGGATATCTTATTGTTGACATTATACGATTTTTAGCTAACTTTTACTCGGTGTAAAGGAACATCGATCTCATTGGCAGCTAAAGAAGTGTTAATTCTATAAGTTAGGTGAGACATTGTTTTTAACTTTCTATGTGGCAAATCTCAATCCAGTGATAGTTATTTATCTGCGAAGACCCCAATTCTCCACCTCCTGAATAAGCTTGTTTATATTAAATGTGGAGTTAGCTATTAAATTGATTCCCCAGGACGGCGAAACGGTGGGGGGGGGGGGGGGTTGCTGTGGTGGATGGCGGTGCTTGGGGAGTATAGCGGAATATGTGCGCCCCTCCAATGTTAACCCGAAATATCAAAAGTTGGAATTTTGAGGATCAAACCCGTGAAAGTTGGAAATGAATATACCTGAAATTTATGGAGCCCGGTTAGTTAC
This sequence comes from Pictodentalium vernedei, assembly GCA_031216915.1. Lineage (NCBI taxonomy): Eukaryota > Metazoa > Mollusca > Scaphopoda > Dentaliida > Dentaliidae > Pictodentalium > Pictodentalium vernedei. The sequence goes on along the minus strand of CM062297.1, from coordinate 527,955,882 downwards.
AGGTTTCACTCTTATTTTATTATTTTAACGAAATAATATTTCGAAATAACGAAATAATATTTCGTTTTAACGAAATAATATTTCGAAATAACGAAATATTATTTCGTTTTAACGAAATAATATTTCGTTTTAATGAAATAAGTATCTATAGCGGTAAGCAGGGCCAGATTACACCACTTCGCTACTTTTCAGTTGCAAAATCTGCTTACTTAGCTTAGTAAAATTCAAAGGGTAACCCCCCCCCCCCCCCCCCACAGACACAGCTTCAAACCCATCCCCTCCTCTCTCCTAAGAAACCTTATAAATTGCAGGCCAGATACCGATAGACAACAAATGACCGACAAAAATAGTAATGGAAAACAGATAACGACATTATAAGATGCATGGGCGTACAGGCCATGGTAACTCGAAGGGGGGGGGGGGGGGGGAGGCTGTGAAGTCGGGGAAAATCAGTTTTTGTCTTTCAGTTTTCATAATTTTTGGGGCCAAGCTTCACAGAGCTACCTTTAGTTTCAAACATTCAATCTTTTGTCTTTACATAAGAGATACCCTCCTATAAGACCAAACTTGGAACCAAAGTCCGTAATATATTTTTTTGGCGTGGTACGTCTCACAGGACGTACCACAGCAAAAAATAATATCACGGACTTTGGGTGCTAGTTTGGATTACCGTCTTATCGCGGTGATAATGCGTCTGATGACTTTGGATATACAGGCCTATCGGTTTAAAAAAAAAAAAAATTCCCGAGAGATCATGCCTCATGCTGTTGGGAGTGCGAGGAGGGGGGAGGACATCTATGTCTATGTCGGATTTTCAAATATGGCTGGCTTCGAACCTGCGGGAGAGGACCGCCATCCCTCTCTTACCCACCTCGGTTACTGCAGCATCACTTTTCGGTCAAAATCTTCAACCCTTCAAAACAATACCTGTACGCCTATGATAGATGACGTTCCCCCATAAATTTGGAAAAAAAATTCAAAACGGTTTTTTAAAAGGTCATTATTCATGCTGATTCATGGGGAAAAATCGGCCGAACACGCCATTTTCTAATGTGTTAAAACGAAATAAAATAATAAATAAATAACACTACTGGTTGATTATTACACTACTGGTTGTTACATCAATCAGTAGTGTAATATCAACCAGTAGTGTGATAAAAATTAACCAGTAGTGTAATAATCAACCAGTAGTGTAATACAAATCAACCAGTAGCGTATACGTTTAAAAGCGTTTTGCAGGTCAAACATGATTTATTATAATATTTCGTTTTAACAAAATAAGTGTCTGTAGCGGTAAGCAGGGCCAGATAACACCACTTCGCTATTTTTCGACAGCAAATTCCCGAGAGAGCATGCCCCATGCTGTTGGGAGTGCGGGGAAGTAGAAGTAGGGGGGGGGGGGGGGGCTATGTCTGTGTCGGATTTTTAAATACGGCTGGCTTCGGACCTGCGGGAGAGGACCGCCAGCCCTCTCTCACCCACCTCGGTTACTGCAGCATCACTTTTCGGTCAAAATATTCAGCCCTTCAAAAACAAAATTCCCGTACGCCTATGATAGATGACGTTCCCCTATAAAGTTGGGAAAATAATTCAAAACGGTTTTTTTAAAAGACGTCATTCATTATTCATGCTGATTCATGGGGAAAAATCGTCCGAACACGACATTTTCTAATGTGTTTGCATTCCTCATTGCCCCATGTACCAACTTATTTATTTGTTAAAACCAGTAGTTTAATATTAACTAGTAGTGTAATAAAAAATAACCAGTAGTGTAATAATCAACCAGTAGTGTAATACAAATCAACCAGTAGCGTATCGTACGTTTAAAGGCGTTTTGCAGGTCAAACATGATTTATTATAATATTTCGTTTTAACAAAATAAGTATCTGTAGCGGTAGGCAGGGCCAGATAACACCACTTCGCTACTTTTCAACTACAAATTCTGCTTACTTGGTTAAGTAACACGGTTACGTACTCTAGCAAAATATGAATTTGACTCATTAAAATTAATGACGTAACTTTATTGTGGAATAAATTTAGAGGAATTCACTCGAAACACTTTCCAATCAATTAACGTTATGATCTCTCCGTTTTTCGCGAAATGTGTTTTATCAGAGTTTTTTAGTGCTGTTCCTGTATATTCATAGCGTGGTTTATCGGTGCAGAAAGAAACTGAAGCGGCGGAAAGTCCAACGGTACCCCCCCCCCCCCCACCCCCCGTTCTCCCCTCCATCGTTCCGCCATCCTTGGGAATCATTTCAATAGCTAATTCCAGATTTAATATAAACAAGCTTATTTAGGAGATGGTGAATTGGGGTCTTTGCGGATAAATAACTACCACTGGATTGAGATTTGCCACATAGAAAGTTAAAAACAATGTCTCACCCCACAAGTAATAGAATTAACACTTCTTTAGCAGCCAATGAGATCGATGTTCTTTTCACCTGGTAAAGTTTAACTGAAGTCGTATAATGTTAACACTAAAATACTCCCTCCCCCACCCACCCCCTCGGCCCCGTGAAGGTAGACGCGTAAAGCGGGAGATGGGGGGGGGGGGGGGGGGCATTTAGTGATCCGTCAGGGCTGTATTGAATATTATAATTGAAGAGAACACGCAGGAGACACGTCCTTGAATATCATACTCCAGCACCTGTAAGTTACCATGACAATTTATTCTGTTATCCTAAACCTGGCAACTTATGCCTGGGGTAAGAAGTCTCTCAAAAGCACAGCATTATCATAAATAATTGGCCAATTTTTGAATTTACATAAAGCCACAAATACAGAAAGTAACATTAAACACCAGAAAATACGCACATCACATAAAAATCATAAAAATACCTTTCCGCGGCGTATTGAACCCACGAAATGATGTTTGACCCACAAAACGCCTTTAAACGTACGATAAAATGATTAAAAATCGATAAGATGTACCCAAACTATGATTTGATCCACCTCAAATTTTTTTCAAATTTTGTTGAAAAAGTGTTAGTTTTCATGGATGTTTATTACACTACTGGATAAGTTTATTACACTACTGGTTATTATACTACTGGTTGATTTGTATTGATTTGTATTACACTACTGGTTGATTATTACACTACTGGTTAATTTTTATTACACTACTGGTTAATATTACACTACTGGTTGATTATAACACTACTAGTTGTTACAGCCCCATGCTTATAGACATAGTGGGTCATGGTGCGTCGATTAAAAGCTTTTTGTCAATTATATCGTGTGTGACAAAACTCCAGTGGCTTAGTCGAACGAGTTATAATAGGCTGAATGCACAATTTTTCGCAAGAATCAGCAAGAATACAGAAAAATAACCAACCCCTGTTAATTGAATACTCCTATTAAATTTGCAATTTGCTCAATGGCAACAGAGGTTATTCAGCTAGTAGGGAAGAACTGTACATATGCACTTTATGCTTATTAATGGACAATAGACAAATACTGAAGCTACAGCGAGAGAGAGAGAGAGAGAGAGAGAGAGAGAGAGAGAGAGATGTACAGAAGTGACAGCAGAGTGTTATGTCACTTCCCCAAGTGACAAGATGTAAGTATTCCATTCTACTGCATTACACATAATGACCGCCCTCATCCTATAACCCGGTTTGGGACTGGCAGGCTAAACAAACAGCCATGCAGATTTAAGGTCATACTACCATCAGTCCCTTTGCTCGCATATCAACACAAGCTATTAGTCAGAGCTGATACAGCATGTGCAGGATGGATGCCCAGTTAAACACCCACAGAGTGTTATTTCCACACATGACAGAAGCATGCCTGCAAATAATTTTGCAGTGCGTCTGTCATGATGGCGAGTACAAATGCTTTGGTGCAAGACATTGTGTGGATGCTTTAGGCCATGAAATGTTTTTTGAGTTTTTTGAGTTATTCTCACATAAAAAGTCTGAAAAAAACAGTCAATTAACAACATTCATGGCATTCACCTTGGGAAATTATGACCTGCACCAATCTATTGGTTTAGGTTATTTAGGGTATTTGCTTGGTCTTTATCCTTGACCTAATGCCAATTTGCATGCTTGCTACTGTATAATCACAAGTTACACTAATTGTTATGTTTATTATGATATGCAAATTGGGAGACAATTTCCGGAAAAGGAGATTTTTCACATTTGTCAGTCTAAAACGATGACAAAAGACATTTATCGACGCTCACGTTGGTATGACTGTATGAAAGAAAAACCTAAATTCACAGCATCGACCAATCGCACCCTATTTAAAAGCGCGAATGCATCATCTTCAACCCATCCTCCATCAGTCCTTTGCAGACATCAACCCAGTCACTCAGTCAACTCAGTCAGGCCGAGATCCATGGCTACTTGGAAGTAAATAACTTCACAGCTTCGGGGGAAATCAACCCGCTCAATATAGTTCCAGCTCACTTGCAATATACTTCCAGAAAAAGAAAAAAAGTGCCTTCTGAAGCATTCATCTTTCTTTTTATGAATATTACTCTATGTTATGTGTATAATCCCGATTTTATACACTCGGTTATTGTTTTACAAGTGGTTCGTGTTATCTTTTTAGTGCGAAATGATTCAGATTTTCATCAACAAAAAGATCCAAACAGAAAGCGAACATATGATGACGACAGAGAGAATTTCAAAGCATATATCTGCAGTTGTGACCTTAACAGCTAAAGCAATTGCTGTAACTTGATTGCGAATCCCCCCATACACTGTCTCAAACAAATAAAAAGCGTAATCACGACCATGCATTCTTCAGATCGCCCAAAATGCATATTCCCACAAGAATCACATTATAATCACATGACCGGAATCAACATGGCCACATCCGGTACATCCAAATTTCGTGTTGGTGGTATTGCATTACAACATCACAACACACCAGATGGTGTGTCATAAAAATGCTTTCTCCGAGTCTGTAGTATGTTATCATCACATTGAGGATAAGACATTCGAATTACCGATCATTTTGTGTTTCTACGGATTCGTTTTTATGCCGTTGTCAAATTAATCTTCTTCCAAATCATAAAATTCACTTTTTTTCATAAAAAAGTTTATATATACCTTTTCTATGCACTTTACTCATTATTTTGATATATAATTTGCCTTCCCTTACTTCTGAGACATTGGTAAAAAGGTCAACAAATTGACCAAAGTTTTTTGGACGACTCCTTAAGGAACCTGAAATGTTATTTACTACCTGTTCTCAATACATGGAAAAACCGAACCGAAACCCAGTTTTTTTTCTTGAAACGGAACCGAACAGAAACCGAATAGGAAACATCAACCCCCACCTGCACAGATAATTGCCCATTTGGATGTTTGAAACAATATCCAATATCTCATCATAAATCCATAAATCCAGGCCTAAAAGGTCTTTCTTAAGTGTTGTACATGGGCCTATAGACACGCATAAATCGCCGAAAAGTTTGTTTTACGAACTTTTATCTTATGAGATCAGCTATATCGGGTTAAAATTGACTCTTATTGTGTGCGTGCTTAAAGATTCGATATTTAAGTAATTATGGAGTTACAGTACAAATCTCGTCAAATTATTATTAACAAATTAAAACTACATAAGCACACGTTGACATAAAAGAACAAAAAATCAAAAACAAAAAATGTTCTCCTAAAAGTACTTACTATCCACTCAGTTAATGTGTTGTTCTGTTAGATTTTCTAGAATAAAACCAGTCACCAGATTAAACCTAATTTTGAATCTCTGTTTAAATTTAACTTTTTTAGGGGGCGGGTGGGATTGGGTGGATGTTCAAATCGGAATCTCCCCAAATCGACCCGATAATCTACGGGCTATCTGCTGGTACAAGTGTGCTGTTTTTTGATAAATGGAGTCGGGGGTTTGTCGTCCAACAGGGGTTAATTCCATATTACTTATTTGCTCTCTCTGTGGTGGTTGTCTCCACCAGTGATTAGAGTGTCAGGTAGCACGAGATCTAGTAACGGTTGATTGAATTGTTGTCAAGTTTCACTGAGGGAAATGCACACACCAGCGATTTCCTGAATCGATACAAGATTTCAGAGGTTGCATGATTTTTTCGTGTTGTGTATGAATTGAAGTGGGTGATCTGGACCGTCGAAAAAGTCAGTTCGAGATAGGATTTCACTGGGGTAGGTTGTTTAGCTTTTCTCTGGAAGGTTTGGGAAGAGCCGGCTGGTCATGAGTTTAAATAGTAATTCCTTGGAGTTCCGGAATGAGAAACTAAACACCGAATTCTCTGTGCCATTGGTGAGACTGGGATAGTTATTTAGGAATTTATTTGGTATTCTTTTTTCTCCGTTTGTCGGATCAATGGAATCAGAGTTAAGTAAGTTTTAGAGTAGTTTTTTTTTCTCTGGAACTCCGGGAATATTTTTTTTGAAGAATTTCGCCTTCGACAAACTTTTGTCGAGTGTGAGTTCTTCTTGTTGGGTAGTCACCGAGTGTGCGGGGTGTCAGAGATGGCAGCGCGGAGGTGACTCCTTAGTTATATGTGGAAGACTTCACACTCGACGAACTCTGGTTCTTCGAGGGTGAAAGCTTCTTACTTGATTGAGGCCTGATTATTAATATTTGGTATGACACCTATGGAGGAGCAGCGGTAACTCCTCATTTATATTGGAAGACTTCACACTCGACGAACTCTGGTTCTTCGAGGGTGAAAGCTTCTTACTTGATTGAGGCCTGATTATTGATATTTGGTATGACACCTATGGGGGAGCAGCGGTAACTCCTCATTTATATTGGAAGACTTCACACTCGACGAACTCTGGTTCTTCGAGGGTGAAAGCTTCTTACTTGATTGAGGCCTGATTATTGATATTTGGTATGACACCTATGGAGGAGCAGCGGTAACTCCTCATTTATATTGGAAGACTTCACACTCGACGAACTTTGGTTCTTCGAGGGTGAAAGCTTCTTACTTGATTGAGGCCTGATTATTGATATTTGGTATGACACCTATGGAGGAGCAGCGGTAACTCCTCATTTATATTGGAAGACTTCACACTCGACGAACTCTGGTTCTTCGAGGGTGAAAGCTTCTTACTTGATTGAGGCCTGATTATTGATATTTGGTATGACACCTATGGAGGAGCAGCGGTGACTCCTCATTTATATTTGGAAGACTTCACACTCGACGAACTCTGGTTCTTCGAGGGTGAAAGCTTCTTACTTGAATGAGGCCTGATTATTAATATTTGGTATGACACCTATGGAGGAGCAGAGGTGACTCCTTATTTATATGTGGAAGACTTCACACTCGACGAACTTTGGCTCTTCGAGGGTGAAAGCTTCTTACCTGTGTAGTCCTGACCATTACTATTGGGAGATGACATCTATGGAGGAATGTAGGTGATTCCTCATTTATATTTGGAAGACTTCACACTCGACGAACTCTGGTTCTTCGAGGGTGAAAGCTTCTTACTTGATTGAGGCCTGATTATTGATATTTGGTATGACACCTATGGAGGAGCAGAGGTGACTCCTTATTTATATGTGGAAGACTTCGCACTCGACGAACTTTGGCTCTTCGAGGGTGAAAGCTTCTTACCTGTGTAGTCCTGACCATTACTATTGGGAGATGACATCTATGGAGGAATGTAGGTGATTCCTCATTTATATTTGGAAGACTTCACACTCGACGAACTCTGGTTCTTCGAGGGTGGAAGCTTCTTATGACAGTTCCCTTTGGTCATTGGTACGTCCTCTATGGGAGAATAGTAGTCTCCTAATATTATATTAGAAAATCTGGGTGGCCTGGACATAATAAAAAGGGCCTTGTTTATCGGATTCTTGATATTTTTTTTTCTCTAGCCTCCGAATTTCAGCCCAATTTAAGATAGTGAAACAAACGCTTTTTGGATATGTAATAATGTTTAATTTCATTCAATAAATTATACCATAACATTTCTTAGTGTTGAATTATTGTTACCTTGCTACATCTTGATGGTTTGTAGTTTTTAATTTCAGTCTAAAGGTGGGTCATCTACCCGAGAACTTTATGTGGGGCTCCGACCTACCCATTATAACTGCGATCCCTTTTCCTTATTTTAAAGCCCGGTCGGAAACGCAAATGTTAAATATCTCTTATAAAATAGTTCGACCATCTGGGGTGATGTGGTTTTAGAAACCGCACCGCCTCGGCTGATCGAACTGTTTTTGGGAGGGAGAAATTGAATCTAGACTCGTGTTGGGTTGGGGATAGTGGATTCGTCACACAAGGAAGAGCCTCACTTCTCGTTTGTAACCATCTGTTTTAAGAGATGACTTTTGATTGTACAACGTGGGATTAAATGTACAGTATGACTTTTGACAAATCCCACCGGTGATCGCACAACACAGGATTAAATGTGAGTATTAGGATACTGACAAGTCAACAAACCCATAAATTAATGTGAATGAATGAACTTCATGAGTGAATGAACTTCATTTGGCACTATGCGTAACACTGAGAATGCACAAAATTGTTTGAATTACAGTTTAAACAGAATAAATAGAACAAATACATTTTAAGTATGGAATAATATACGAACGTATAGGGCGAGGAGATTGCATGGCCGCTATTGGCTGTCTTACTGCTACCTCCATTAACCAGGATTACTGGAGTTTGAAGCACATATATATATGCGTGGGAAGATAAAACAACCAGTGAGCTAAGGATTATGGCAGCTGTCTATCTGAGGACAAACATATGGGTAGATGACCCCTCCTACTGTGTGGCCATAGAACACATGCAAACATGTATCACTGGAACTATCAGTAAGGTAGAGTGAAACGGTACCTAACTAAAGAGTCCTCCATTCAATATCCAAAGTTCATCTTCACACGTTGCTCTATGACCAATCAATAACCGTGTGACGCCATATGGACTGTGATGACCGATACAAAGCGAAAAAGACTTGCGTAGGTCCGTATTTCATCCACAACCAGAGATTTGAGCGAGGGATATCACGTGGGCCACACACAATTTAATACAAGCATGTAGATGGAAATATAATACAAGTAGATGGAAATATAATATAAATGAGTTGTCTTGCTAATTTTATTTTTGAAAGGGAAACACGCTACTCGAGTTTCTACAGGGTTTTCAGAATAAACAAAATAAACAGACAGGAGTTCAATTTCAACCAACGCATTATAAAACATTTGCATTCTAATGTTATTTTGGTCAATCTGAAACGATAATGAAAATTGCACCTCTTTCACTCCCGATCACCGACTATTAACCCTTCAACCCTTTCAAACTGATGTGCATACATTTTTGCGTGAAGAAAAAATTGGTAGTGAGCGAGCAGACAATATGAAGAGCAACAAATCTGAAGCGGGGCTCGGTAATAATTTAATCCAACAGCTCTACAGAGCTGTTGGATTAAATTATTACCGAATCTCCCAATAAACCATGGTTACGTTCATTTCGCCGTTGACAGTATTGACTGAAATGACACCTTCCAGGGCGCCAGTCTTGAAAGGGTTAAAGCCTCATAGAATCTTCAATGTCAGTTTTATAATTTCAGCTGGAAGAGTCCATATGTATTATCTGAGGGTAGGCAGACCAGTTAATGTTTGGACTGCACGTTGAAAACATTGATTGGTCTACTCCACAAATACACCCCAAGTAACCGTTTATTTTAAGAAACTTATGAAATTGGACCTTGTGAACCTGGCCCGGAAAAACAGTCTTAAGAGTTCAAAGGATTGAAAAAACAACTCTTATTACACGCCTGTTCTATGAAAACCCACATCAACAGCAACACTAAACCATACAAAACACACATGTGCGGAACGGAAATCGTTGACATATTATTTTTGAATAGAATAGAATTTCGCCAGTTGGCACATAGAACACATTGGAACTCAGGGACGAAATAGTAACACGGGTTCCCCTTGCAAATTTGATTGGCGATAAAATGTGTTCTTTTTCTTGATAGTTGTCAAATGAATTGCTGAGTGACCTTCTAATAAATGCTTTTATAGACGTGAAGACATGTAATAAAAACTTGTGCCATCGCGGAAGGTTAAAACTCAAGGCCTGCGGCCTCTCGTTCTATGCTTCCGCGCTGGCACTCGTGTCATATCGATTAACCCATTCACACACACGTGTCATTCTGTGTATTTTGTTCAAACGAAATTCATTAGTTTTGAAGTCTGTGTTCACATGGAACCACAACAATCCGGCTGAAATTATTCTCTTTTTTCCATTCCTATCCACGCACCACCATTGATCTTCAAGAATCCAAGCTTGGAAAATACAGGTTTTTCCTGCAAAATTAAATGTTGGAAGAGAAATGTGAAAAATAGGCACGATGTATACACCAACCAAGTAATCTCAATGCTTTGACGAACACTTTGGTCGACCGTTGATTTGTCGCGGTCCTCAGTGAGAAGCCCTTGATTAGCCCTGTTCTCCCAAATGCGTCCTTAACCCTGCGCCTCTTCTCTCCTCCCAACACTCTGGAATGAATTGCTTGATAGCATCCCGTACCCCATTCTTCCCAATCTCTGCGATAAGCATACTAACCCTATCCTTTGTGGCACCCACTAACCACATGTCATCCGTTCGCCCATCCCACTTCCCCATCATAGTCCCGGTGAATCTTATTTTTGGACATTCTAACAGAAAGTGTTCCAAGGTCTCCACTTCGCTTAAATTACACATCTGGCACTCCTTTTCATTGTCTTTTCGAGTTCCCCCCCCCCCCTAAGCTCCAGCGGCCGCGACCTCAGTGACTCTCCAAAGGTGCCATGAAGGTGCTTTTCAAAACCTGGCTTCTTGAAATCACGCAGGCCACCCAAAGACCTCTTGGAGAGAGACAACAGGACAACACACGATCCCAAATGCTCAGTTTAAACAATATTTATTGAAAAATGATTGGAAATTACATGTAACAAATGTAATTTATAAAATATGCATGAACAATAAAAGGTATTGTGCTTTTGGTAGTTATCTGTAATAACAGGATTAGAAATCAAGCCTAGGGCTTATGTAAGTCGTCTCCTAAAGTGTAAAGGTTATCAAGTAATAATTTATGGGGTCTGAGTAATACAACAAAGCTACAAGTATTTTCAAACTGATTAATGAGGTGGAGAAAAAATGAGTAAAAGTAAGATAAATGAGGAGTGTGGGGTCAATTTGTCAATGCTTTGACGCCAGTGATGTGGCAGGTTGACACTCGGTCGACGGGGCGGTCACTAATTCACGTCGGGATTAATCGGGAAGATCAACCATTGCTTGGAGGCTAATTCCATGGGTAGGTTATTCCGCTTATCTACTACATCACGTACCATTGAAAGATTTTAGTTACACAATATGCAGTATACAGAGGGCGGGGCACTGCCACATCTGCGGGGAGGGGGGGGGGGCGGAACTCTCGCTCAACCTTTACGTAAACTTACCACTAGTTAAGCCTTACAGAGGACCCTAGCAAATCGCAGCCCACAAACCGCTTGATTTCACTCGGTGGACCAGTGGACAATATCCCGCCAGTGCCACCACAGACAGACGGTCGTAAACGTCAACAAACCGATACTTGGCTGGGATCCTCCTTATACTGCAAGTAATTATTAATCTTTCATCACTTCAGTTAAGATACGTACTCGTCTGAGAAAATAGGGATTTAGAATAGTAGTTGAAACGGTTCGATTTCGAGATGAAACGTTGAACTGTGTCAAAAATGCTTTTATTTTCATGTTCCGTGAAGTGTTCCTATCCAAACAGAAGAATATTCGATGTTGCCTGGTTTGAAAGTTCGTTAATTGGTTCTTGGCGAGCTCTATCGTACAGTGGACATTCCATTAAGAAGTGCCGCGTTACAACTGTAAAATGGACTATAAGAGAAGCAGTTATTAAAGAGGTCTTCATTGAAGTTACTACAACGTAATCCCATCCTGCAGTGGTATATTTGGCTACTTCTAGAGACGCGGCGATAACAGAGTTTTGGAGGCTTGTTACTTTTATTTATTAGGGATTTGAAAGCTTGTGGTGATATTGTTTCACGCGTTACAGATGGCAATTCATTCCAAAGTTTTACCGTTGACGGTATAAATGATTTTTGCCCCAATGCAGTTCGGGGATGTGGAATAGTTAGGTTTTGACAATTTCTTAAGTTGTAATTCTGTGTTTGATATACATGTCGTGGTACCAAATTAGAAAGATAGTTTGGCAAATGATAAATGCTACATTTTGTGGAACTGGATAAGTTTGTGTTTTTGACGTCTCTGGTATAATGACTTCCACCCAGTTTCAATGTTTAGATGTGCACGCTTTCTTAGTAGCTCCAGTAATAAATCTGACATCTTCAACCTGAATTTGTTCCAATTAATCCGATTTTGTGTTAGTAAACTGCCGACGCATATGCTAATACTGGAATCACGAAAAAAAAGTATATTTGTTCTAGAGTCTTCCTATTAAGTTTAAATTTGAACCTACGAAGCATATTTAGGCGATTCCATCCTTTTTGACAATTAAGTACACATGATCGCTCCATGTGCCAAGGCTATTAAATGTTAGACCGAGATATTTATGGGACGAAACATTTTCAATAGTTTCTCCGAAAAATTCCAAGGAAGGGTGCAATGACTGACTGGTTGGCTTCGATACTGTCAGTTCTAACGTTTTAGATGCATTAAAATTGACTAGCCATTGTTGAGACCAAATCTCAATTTTCCTTATGTCGGATGAGATTATTCTTACAGCCTCAAATAGTTCTTCTACAATTATCGATAGCGAGATATCGTCTGCAAACAGGCGTAGATCACATCAAATTCTATTCACGATGTCGTTAATATATACTACTCCAAGTTTGCTAAGCACCAAGTATATCCAACTACCTGTTTTACGTTTTAGTTGAAATATTGTTATGAAAAGTGTATATATTTTTTATTTAATTATATCTGTAATGATTTAAGCAGAGAAATTAAGATTTTGTTTGTGTTTGACATTATTTTTTAGCTTTTGAATACGATGACCATGGAAAATGGATATTATTGGTAAAAGAGGATATTTTTCAAATTTGCCAACAAGTTGACAGGGCGAACTGATATGGGTTCAATATCAAGTATGAGACCCATTATTGTTAATTACAGCTTGACAACACCTTCCTTCTCATGCTCCCAATCAGGTTCCAGATGGTCCTTTGTGGGATGTTGTTCCATTCTTGGACCAACATGGCACCAAGCTCCTGGACACTTCTTGGTTGGACTGGACGGACTGAAATTGCAAGCTGCAACTCATCCAGACATGTTCGATTGGAGTGAGGCCAGGGGATCTTGCTGGCCAGTCCATACGCTCAATCCCCTCCCTCTGTCGGTACACCCGGACAGCATGGGCAACATGAGGACGGGCATTATCGTCCATCAGAATGAATCTATCACCCATTGCACCTGCATACAATCTGACGTGGGCATCCAGGATCTCATCAATATACGCTGTGCAGTCAATGTACCACGGTAAAGGACACAGAGCGCTGTACATCCATCCCAGCTGATGCCGCCCCAGACCATTATTGACCTCCACCATAGCGGTCGTGCTCAGCAATGTTGGCTGCATGGAATCGCTCTCCTGGTCTTCTCCATACCATAGAATGCCTATCTGTGTTGTCTAGGCAGTACCTTGACTCATCTGTAAAAAGGACAGGTCGTCAATCTTCTCTGGTCCATCCAACGTGATCCATGGCCCAATCATATCGTGCCTGGTGGTGGTTCTGGGGCAGCTGAATGCGAATACATGGTCTTCTCGATCGGAGACCACCTTCGTGCAACCTTGTCCGGATAATCTGCGTGGAAACATTTACCCCGGATGCATTCTGAATGTTACTGCGAAGCTGGGTTGCTGTGTCAAAGCGGTTCCTACGTGCCTGAATGATCAAAAGCCGGTCTTCAGCTGCAGATGTTGCCATGTCTCTGCCACCACCATGTCGCCTGACTGGTATGCCATACTGCTGAAATCTTGCCCAGGCTCTGGTGATCACCGCATGGTGCACACCAAGGGCTTCACCAACCTGACGACGAGTAGCCCATTGTTCCGCTATCCCTACAGCCCGCCACATTTCTGCTTCAGACAAATGTCTTCTTACATTTGCATTCGCCATATTCAATCATGAAATCACAAGGGTTTGTGTTGAAATGAAGAATGAATACCCTACACATGTCATGTACATGGAGACTGTACACGAAAACATCATGGAAATCAAGGGGTACATGCTTTCCATGACTGTCACGAAAAGTCTGCCTGTCAAGAGAGCTAATGTAAACACTGGGGACCATCTCAATACATTCCTCAATCATATCCACCAAAAATATCGCAAATGTGTTACAAGAATATTTCACAATGATGTGTCAAATATTTGGTGCTTAGCACACTTTGAACAGTATATATATAAAAACAGTAGTGGACCCAGTACTGAACCTTGAGGAACACCACCAGATATAAATCTCCTTTTTGGGGTTTTTAAATCAATTACAGCAAAAACAAATCTGATTTCTTTATTCTCATCTAGTTCTTAAGTGATAGAATCGTAGATTGCTGTCAATTGGTATGCTGTAGAATCCTTTGGGAAAAAATTGATTGGAATTTCGATAAAAGACAGTTTGATTCTAAGAATACAAATATTTTTTTGAAAATTCATTTTTCAAACAACCTCTGCCCCAAATGTTTGCCAAAGGACTTATATTAGGCACTTTTGTGTCCTCCTTGAAGTTACTCGAGGAGGTTTGTCTTGTTCATCAACCATTTCTTTATTGGGAGGAGGGGGTGGGCATTCCTAGAGAGAAACGTATGTAAAGCCAACTTCAACCAACAATAAATGACTTTAGAAGTTCTGTAAAGCATTTTTTTGTTGTTCAAAAGCAGACGTTACCATGACTCATAATATTATCATGGTGAGTTATTGAGAGCTCGAGCTCTCTGTCACGATTAGCCATTATGCAGAAATATGTGACCTTAAACACCAATAAAAAATAAATGTATAAATGAGAGCTCTCTTCCTTATATATAGATCGGACTGAAATGGAGTACCTCTCCTTGAATATGGTTGGTCAGTAATACGGATAACAAATCTATTTGCAGCAAGAGGGGGTCCTGTAGCCATGAAATCTGAACATTTTTCTATAACATCTACACTAAAATAAGGACAGTTCCGTGATAGCAAAAGCGGCGTCCTTCTAGATCAGATTGCGACGGGCTCGCGAGACGCTTATATCAATCAGTTGAGATGTTCTAAATAAAATTTTGTAAAAGACAGAATCAACAAAAATAAACGAAATAACATCTGGGACTCATTGATCTGGCATTTACTTTTTCAACAAATGTGATTCTACAGCGTTGTGCGGAAAAGGCCGGCAGAGAATTCTGACCGGATCGTGACCCATTCGGTATCCTGTCGAAAATCTCTGTCCGCTTTGAAATCACAGTACATATTGTATATCAATCCACTGCCCGTTTTCGTCATCATAAAGGTATTTTTTGAAGCACCTTATTATTCTTGTTTCTTTAGCGCCTGTATTTAGAGAGTAGTATTGTTTTCAGCTAAGACATTACAGCAATACTTGGACCGTGGATTATTACAAATGCAACTACAGGGCGGGCTTTTTGTTTGAAAACGTTACAAAAGCACGATCAATGCTTCTGCTGGTGGGCCACCGCGTTGAACTCAGAGGTCCATTAGCTGAAGTCATGCTTGTGTTGTGTAAGCGTTTTGCCTTGGTAAAAACTGCGCTCGGTGTTCAGTGCCAATTCACATGTCCTTATGATGTTGAATTATGATGGAAGTCTCATGACTTCTCCAGGTGTCAGGTAGTTCGCCTAGAAATAACTTCCTGGGTGAAAGATGCAGAGGCGAGCGACCGCTCGCCTCTCCGGAAAGATCCACTAATCAGGCTATAAAAATCTATTTAATGAACAAACAGGGAAGAGATGCCCACAGTGGCGGTATGGCCTGCAAGGATACCGGGGAAGTAGAAAGGAGGTCCCATGAGAAAACCGGGTAATTAGAGACCCCAAAGGTCGGTGTGTTATAGGGACAGACTTAGAGTGATAATCTTATGGTGAAGGAGGGCAGTCCTGTAGGAATTCCTATAGTACATTTTGCAAACTTTACGATAGGAATTCGCAAGGGACTGCTCTTAGTCCCTATAAGTTTGTCCCTTTTACACTCTGACTTTGAGGTCTATAATTACCTGGTTTTCATATGGGAATTCCTAGAGTAAATTTTGTCTCTATACCGTCGCAGTGAGGTTTGGGGAATCCTATAGTAAATTCTCGTCTCTATACCGTTGGGTTCCACTACATAACGGGGAAAATCCTGGTTGCCCGTTTACCAGGGACCAAGATTCAATTTGCGAGATATTACACATTCGAATAGTTACATAGTTGTGTCAGTCTCCGTGAATTTCAATTCTCCCTCATTTGCGTATTGAGAATAGAGAAATATGAAATAAAATAAGGAATGCTTGCTCACCGTGAATTACCGGACATACAACGCATATTTTGGATGTTTACTGGTGACGGTATATACGATTCCATGTTCCACAGATACTTTGCTATAAAGCGTGTTTCCTTCCAAGAAAAAGGAAGAAAAGTTGCTTGACCTTTTTCATTAAACTGTAATTAAGGTTTACCTCCAATCTCTAAGAAGTTGACTACATATGGCTGCAATGTCAGTGAGCATCGCAGCGCGTTCAATTTATCTCTGGCGCCATCGCCCTCTTTTGATGATTGGATATACAACTGAGATATTCTTTTAACTAATAGTTTGCATATGATGAGCCGAAAGTGCCTATAACAAACAGGGGCACCTCCTCCCAAACTCCCCAATTTTAAAAAGCTCTCAGAACGGAATTGGGGGTGTATTTTAGCTTTATTTCGAGAATAAATAATTGATAAAAATTGAGTGACGAACCTGGGAAGGGCATTGTCTTCCACCTCTCACCCCCGTGGTCTGAAGGCAGGGAGGTCAACCGCCCAATCTACCCCGTGTTACCGGCGCCCCTGATGAAAAGTGTCGCTTGGCAAAAATCTTGCTTCGTGGGCACAAGATTTGGGTCTACTAGTGGCAGTTTAGTGAGGGTGCGTGCTGGCTCATTGGTTAGAGCATTGGACTTGAGATCTAAAGGTTCACGATTCGATCCCGACCAGCGTCATCTACATATTGTCCTTATACACTTTACGCCGACTGCCTATGTGGGACCACGATGGCGCTATGTACTAAGGCGTAGGGCACAACCCACGGTAAACATGCCTGCAATCGGTGCTAACCTTGTTCGTTCAGGCTAGTAAGTTGAAAAGTCCGACAGTTACTCGCCGTCGCCCAGTGGTCCTCCCGGAGTAGTCCTGCTTTCCCCACCTTCAAAACTGTCCGGAACGATATGACCCTGGGTGTATCGTCAAACCCAGACCAACCAACCAACCAACCGGACGGACAGACGGACGCGGACGGACGGACGGGCGTTCTGACGGACGGACTGACGGATAACTCCTGTATTATTGCCCGGCGGACGGATGGACGGACGGACGGACGGACGGACGGACTGCGCGGACGGACCGACCGACAGACAGACAGACAAATCCACACCTGCGGATCTCGCAAGTTTATAATAGGGTTCAACATGTGTTTTTTGACTTTGAAACGCTTGTCATTCAGTTGTAAATGTTGACAAATGGTAATTGAGCATACCGTCAGCATGTGGATGTCACATACGTTGGAAGCATTTCTAATTCCGAATAAGACTGCAATGACGGGTTGGTAAAAATAATGTTGCCCTGAACTCTCTCTCTCTCTCTATCTCCTCTCTCTCTCTCTCTCTCTCTCTCTCTCTCGTGTGCTCTCGTGTGCTCTCGCGTTTTCGTTGTGTACTCTCCCTTCTTCCCGTGTCTCAGTTACTTCTAGAGAAAGCTGAGGCACGTGCCCTGTGCTCCCGGTTATTACGTCCATGGTGGGTGTTCAGGCCGTTTGAATGTATTTGTCAAGGTAACTGGAAAGACTTCTGCTCTATTTGTTATCGAAATCACTGATAGCTATTTTGACGAATGTATGTCTTTTCCGTGGGCTACGATTGCTTCCAGTCCCTGGTAGATACACATGTATTGTATGCGCCTTTGAACTGATATTCAATGTTAAACTACTTGTGTAATAATGCTTTAAAACGCACTGGATAGAAGGGGCAGATGGGGAAAGTACCAGAATGTCGCCGATAGGACGACTCAGTAGGGATGTATTAGGGTTGAGACCTGTGAAGAGGAGTATTAAGTTGGAGTTGAAAAAGAGCACCGGCGTGGCCACGGGAAGGGGACTGAGGGACTCGTCGCCCCACCTTTCCTGCCAAATTGTCAAGCTTACACACATTCATGCCAAAAATCCATAAACAAAACTGGTTCATGTACTTTCAGTCTGATATTTCTTGGGTAATGTTGCTGTATATACTTATTCTTTCACATTCTGGGTACTTAAGCCTTCAAAATGTTCCCCGGGGGAGATCTAAACCTTCACCTATGGAGGATACAGCACGAGGTGAAATAAAGTGGGCATGGCAGCAGAAAAATATTTTGTTCCCACCACTTCATTTAGCAAAGCGACGCCATTGAAGAAGAGCGACATCAGAGTTCGACATAAGCGGCTAAACATATTGTTTAGTATTATTTTTTTTGGCGTTATCAAAAGCTCATGTAAGACTTTACTTAACACATAAACAGAGTGAAAGGTCATCACGTGACTTTGGTATGTCCACAGTACTGCATCAAAGCTACTATTTTCGCCTCTTTTATGTATTAGGTGACTTACGGTGAGATGGAAGGTCGTCATCTGGTTTTACTGTATTCTAGCTATTGTTCTCACGTCATTCTCACCAATTTGTTTCTTTCGAACAACTTGATATCAATTTCTTACCCAAGCAACATTTCCAAGTTGGGGAGTCAATAATATAAACCTATCTGTAGTGAGAGTGTTGAGAAATTCAAACAATACCGTAGAATGCGTGATACCACTGCATTAGAGTAATCGTTCCGATAGTAAATATAACACTATCGATCGACTTATCGAGAGAGAGAGAGAGAGAGAGAGAGAGAGAGAGAGAGAGAGAGAGAGAGAGAGAGAGAGAGAAGAGGAGAGAGAGAGAGAGAGAGAGAGAGAGAGAGAGAGAGAGAGAGAGAGAGAGAGCAGACAGACAGACAGACAGACAGACAGACAGACAGACAGACAGACAGACAGACAGACAGACAGACAGACAGACAGACAGACAGACAGACAGACAGACAGACAGACAGACAGACAGACAGACAGACAGACAGACAGACAGACAGACAGACAGACAGACAGACAGACAGACAGACAGACAGACAGACAGACAGACAGACAGACAGACAGACAGACAGACAGACAGACAGACAGACAGACAGACAGACAGACAGACAGACAGACAGACAGACAGACAGACAGACAGACAGACAGACAGACAGACAGACAGACAGACAGACAGACAGACAGACAGACAGACAGACAGACAGACAGACAGACAGACAGACAGACAGACAGACAGACAGACAGACAGACAGACAGACAGACAGACAGACAGACAGACAGACAGACAGACAGACAGACAGACAGACAGACAGACAGACAGACAGACAGACAGACAGACAGACAGACAGACAGACAGACAGACAGACAGACAGACAGACAGACAGACAAATAAAATACCAACGTTGTTGCATAATAAATATACCTGTGTCCGTGAAACTTTCACTGGTCTCAGTTTTCGCAAAACTCTAGCTGCAGCCATTTTCATTTCCACCAAAGCTAGTCTCATGGCGATACAGTTCCTTGGACCATATCCAAAAGGCATGAATGTAAACGGGTTGATATCACCTTTAACATCTGCTCGAAAACTGAAATTATAAATTGAAAAGAAACGGTACAGTTGTTATGTAATAATGGTTTAAGTCTCGCCTGCGAGACTGTTATGCATTTGTCATGGCTTGACAGAGTTGCTTGTGTAACACTCATTGACACACTAATTGATCGCCCCTTGAGTGGAACAAGACGCCATCTGCAATGCTTCAGCATTGCAGATGGCGTCTTGTTGCCCCCACGGAAAAAGATACACCAACATCATTTCCATGCATATATCAGAAGCGTATGTTGTCGACTTCACTTATCATATCGACTGTATCATCCACCCAATGGTTCCAATTTATTGCAACCCACGCTCTGAAATAATGAAACAAAAAGCTGTTGGAATTTTTCACGTGATGAAAAGTCTCCATCAAACGTACATGCAAAATTTCATCGATCACCAACTCTTGAGGCCACTTCTGAGATTGAATTAGGGGAAAATATGGCTAATGACAGAAAATAATTGCGAATGTGACGTTTTTGGTGCACGGATGAGACAAGTATGTTGCCATATAACCTGACGTTAGTTGACATGCGAGATCATTGCCAGGTTAATACAGAGCACGATTTTGGACGCGCGGCCAGTCTTGTTGGGTGACAAGTATGGGAGTAGCATTTTTGGTCGACAATTTGAATTTCTATAGTTATAGTTAAAGAAGACACGGAATTGGATTGGACATGGAGTTTGTTCTACGGTGTGTTCGTTTGATTAGTTATTCAACAATAATTATTCCTGCATATTTGTGTTCTATTTTCAGCCCAGAACACACCTTTGCCTCACAAAACGCGTTAAACCCAACAATGCATTCTCCCTGGAAGTTGTATTTCAGAAGGAGATGTGGAGCTGTGTTCAGTTATTCTTAGGTGTAGTTCAGTTGAGTGGATGAAATGAATCTTTAACATCGTCTGTCCGTGGGTTTTTAGGGGGTATACCGCGGTATCGGTTCGGTATTCAGTATCTGATTTGACTGAGATTTTCTTATAGTACCCATGGGGAGTTCACACCAGGAAAATACAGAATAAGTTGTTCTTGTATCATTCTTCCAGAGCACCACAAATGCCACTACCAAAGAGCTCAACATCGGAATTCTTTTGCCAACACAAATCATATCTACAGTAATTATTATGACTTGGTCCAATCACACCATAACCTTTAAAGGTCCAGGCGTTTGCTATCTCAGAGCATGTGCCCTTAACATGCAGCCATTAGAAAGTCCTGCTTATAATAGACAAATCGCCTGATCAGTGATTTCTAGTCAAGTCTTGACTGCCTTAACAGGCAGCCAAGATTTGACTAGAAATCGCTGCTGAGCAACCGTTCGTGTACACGTTGTAGTCCAGTAGGAATTCCGAACAATTGCCCACCCTTTAAGGGTTAACAAAACTAAAAAGAAAATCAGTCACTTCTTTCATACAAATGAACACTTCAGCTTCTATCAAGCCTCAACAAGGTCCTATAAATAGCAAATGTAGGGAAATTTTAAAATATAGATGGTTTCGGAATGCAACGATTGGTTCGGTTCGGTTTTTCGGTATCCTTGTGATATCGGTATCGGTTCGGTTTTTCTAGTACTAAGCCCAGGCTTGTTTGCCTTTAGATCGGTTCCTATTCAACTTCGTTTCTCTCTCGTAAATCCATTGTTCTGGAAGAAGAAACTTGTAATATTTTAAAATTTGGTTGGGCACTTTTTTGAAGACATTTTGTCATTTCTGATCGCTCAAGGCCCTAAAAATACCCCAGGAATATGTCGACCCTTAAGTGTAATGAGAATGAGGAGCCCTCTGCAATGGCTTAACATTATATCGCAAAGGCGGTATATCTCTGCAGCTGTTATGTCCTCACTACTACTGCTGCTAAATATGCCCTGTTTTATTTACCTCAACTGTCCACATTACCAATAGCATCCACGCACCAGAACAGGAATCAAAGCAAAAAACTACCTCTCGCCCCCAATTACACACACCTTGACAGCTGAATCAAGCTTCCCGCATGAGCCCACGCCGCATGTCGTTTGGATAATATTAGGACACGTGTACCCACACTACCAGGACACTACATGTAAGATCCATAAGATTCCCTGATATTACGCCACTTGCACCTCAGATTTCTTCCCAAGAGGTGGCACTTAAACCACAACCCCCAACTACCAACCGACAATAACCATATTACTTCAAGTTTGTATTGAAAATAAACAGGCGGTATATCTACAAACTGTTTTACATCAAACGACAACGCTAATCATACACAGTCATGATGCTATTCTGATAGTCATTCAATTGTTAAGAGCGAGTGTCCCAAATTATTGTAGGCTTCGTCCCGTGCAACAGCATCGGGGGCTAAATTGGGTGATTGTGCCGTTCACGGGCGTCCGCGGGGAATTTATCTAATCTAAGGGAAAGCACGATTGACCTATATTGAACACCAAAAGGCTTTCCCGTCAACGAATATTTGTGATTTTTAAGGGAAAATTCCTAGAATTTATTTTTTTATTTATTTGGGTTAACGACACTTTCTACACCCAGGGTCACATCGTGTCGGTCAGTTTTACGGGCAGAGGAAGCCGGAGTACCGAGCAACGGCGAAAAACTGTCAGACTCCCCAATGCATTAACTCCACACAAGCAGGGTTAGCTTTGGTTAAAGACAAGAGCACCATCGACGTGCAGTACGCCTAAGTACACAGCACCCCGTGTCCCCACGTGGGCAATCGGGATAACTACGCATTTACCCTTGGCCGTCATCGAACTGTGAACCTTCCGGTTTGAAGTCTAATGCCGTAACCACTGAGCCACCGCGCTACCAATCTCTAGAATATTAGCAACATTTCAGCCCAGGATCGCCATGGACCACCACGTGTTACCCGATAGTTCATAAGGTGGATGGTTGCTGAAGCTTCCTATATTATTTTTATAGATGTGAAAAAAATAGTCTGGGGGGAAACCCACCCATTAATGGTACAGCCAAATAATAATTCTTCCCAAATACAGAAGAGGCAAGTGCCACCCTTTTCTCACTTTTCTGGACGCCGATGGTGTAATTGTCAAAGCTGATACTAGAACATCAATTCACATTTGACATTCTCCACTAAGGTCTTTGGCTACTGCGCGATATTTTCACAAAGACGGGATACGCCGTGAGGACAGGGCTGTAAATAAAATAATGTGCTGACCAAAGGGATTTTGTGTAATGAAGTCTGAGGCATTGTTTGGCAAACCAGTTACTGCATTTAATTGAAACTAGATTTTGGACACTGGCTTTGTCACGACTTCTATTCCATGCAGCCTTTACCAATGTAAAGGCAAAAACAAAACCCCGCTAGCGCTATTCACAAAAAATCACCATTCAATTTTCATTCAATTTTCTTTTTTGGCGTCAAAAACATAGCTTATGACCTCTCATTGGAACGAGCTCGTTGAGCTCGTTCCAATGAAGGGTCATAAGCTATTTTGTGACGCAAAAACTGAAAAATATAGTTATTCAATAATTTTGATTGCAAGTGTCGTCTGCTTTTCATGTTAGGTAAAGGGTTAAAACTAAAGAACACTTGTCAAGTTCTTCTCCCCGGTTATTTATATATTTATTGAGGTTTAACGACACTTTCGACAGGTAGGGTCACCTCGTATCGGACAATTTTACGGGTGGAGGAAGCCGGAGTACCAGGGGAGAACCACCGACCAACGGCGAGCAACTGCCAGACTCCCGAACGTACTAACTCCGCACAATCGGGGTTAGCACTGGTTGAAGACAAATGCACCATTGCTTTAAGACAAGTGCACCAACGACATGCAATACGCCTTAGTACACAGCACCACCGTGCCCCCACGTGGGTAATCGGGATTAAGTGTCTTGCGTAGTTACCACTGGTGGGGATCGAACCGTAGACCTTTCGGTTTGAAGTCCTATGTCGTAACCACTGAGTCACCGCGGTCGCCGATTCAAGGCTGTCTTAATGAAAAGACGCTCTCACACTGTCGTGAACCGGTGTTGTCACATGCTTTCATATAACATACAAAAATTGCAACTCACTGCTTCCAAAATGAAGTCGAACATGCCCGCCGATGAACATTGTTAACTCATCCTACCCAGTTGAACGAGAGGCCATAGGGATCAAGGGCGCGTTTGCCCACCTTCACCCTTCCAATATTTTGGTGACATTCGGGCAGCTGTGTCAAAAGGTCTGGCAGGATCTGATACAAAAATCGGGATGTTAATGAAAGATTTCTGGCAATTGTCAATTTTGGACAGCGTTCTTAATTAGTATTAGAGCCGTTCAGAGCCCGTTTTGACCCACTACTCGCCATGCCATCTACACCATCAGTTTGAACGGATCACAATGAAATGTATTTTGACATTTTCTACTGATATATTCTGGTGGTGAGAACTCATTCCACTGTTATCTTAGCAACGGGACTATATTCAAACGAAAATTGCCCTAGTATCGCCAAGATGGTTGAAAATAAGCTATATCTCGTACCTTGAGAGCAACAAGGCGCCTCGTTACATTCAAGGCACGATATCGTGTGCAAATTGGACGTAACGAGATCTCCACTATCGCATTAAATGGCATTTTGAGTAATTTTCCAACTAAATTTGTGTTATTTAGTTCAAGTCACCAATAACTGCAGAAAGAGTTGTCGACAAAGAAGAAAGTTATTGAATTCAAACCTTTTCGGGATTCGATATTTTCGAATAACCAAGAAGGTGTCGAATCGAGTCGAATCAGTGAAAAGATTCCAAACCGAATCGAATCTAAAATGTTCGCCGGGCTCTACTACCAAGCGAAGGCTCGGCGAGAGAAAATTTGAAAATCGGGTCCACAGAAATGTCATTTACTAGATTCGCAGTTCATTCCCAGCGCTGCAGAAAGTGTCTAACGATGTGTGTGTGTTTTAGCGGTGGAGGCAACGATAAACATACTTCATACCACGATTGCCGTGCGATTTCAACGTTACGCGATACAATACATACATTGGGAAATATTCTAGATACACCACGCATGGAATCTGGATTATGTATAGGAACGGCATGTAAGAACGCATCTGGTTGGCAGATACGCGTCTGGTTGACTGTATGGCGAGAACGAAATGTTTCGACATAAAACAGTGTGGAGGAAGTTAGTTATCAGATCGTCGAAGGTGATATTTTTCTTAAAACATATCAGATTCATTCTCTGAATTCAACTTTAATCGTGGTATTTATATATTGGGGTTTAATGACACTTTCGACAGTCAGGGTCACCTCGTGTCGGACAGTTTTTACCGGCTGAGGAAGCCGGAGTACCCGGAGAGAACCACCGAGCAATTGCGTGCAACTATCAGACTCCCCGACATACTAACTCCGCGCAAGCAGGGTTGGCATTCGTTGAAGACGAGTGCACCATCGATGCGCAGTACGCCTTAGTACACAGCACCACCGTGCCCTCGCGTGGGCAATCGGGATGAAGTGCCTTGCCCGAGGACACAACGCAGTTACCACTGGCGGGGATCGAACCATGGACCTTTCGATTTAAAGTTCAGTGCTGTAACCACTGGGTCACCGCACTCCCAATCGCGGTATAAACACAGAACACAACTCGGGAAGAGTACAGGTGAGGGTGGGGGCAGGAATCAACGACCCTTGGTGGAGTTTTTCCTATTCTTCACGCGCGCCTTTGGCGCACTTAATGCGCAAGAAAACCCCCATCAAGGATCGTTGATTGCAGTCCCCCGAACTCCACCCTCGTTGTGATCTGTCTTTTTATCTTTGACGGATAGGAAAACGTTATTTCATTTAACGCTATGCATACTACGGATATATACTAGCCTGCACGAATACCACTGCTCTATTTTTGTGGTATCTTTGCTACAGCCGGATCGTGGTTTTGACTTTTCCTTTGCTTACCATTGTTCTGTCCGAAGGCTTGCAGTTGAAGAAAAATAAATGGACCGAAACGACAGAACTTTGAATTCATTGGATAAATGCAACTAAATATGTTTACATTTTCAGAAAATATATTAGGAAAATGTCTGTATATTAACATGTTTGCGCACACTAAAAGTTTTAAACTTATCGCCTAACCATCGTAGCGTGACTGTCGAAAGAAGAGCGCAAAGGCAAGGGCCTCCAAGTCTTTACTGGAAATTTTGGTCATTGGAAGAGATTTACTACTCTCCTGTACAGCCCACTGACTATAGCGAGTGAATACCGAGTGGGCTGTGCAGAAGAACAGAGATTTACCGGAAAGTTAGCTCCCCTTAATTTTCTAACATTGTCAGTAAATTTAACTCTAAGTATATTGGAATTTCATATAAAAATTGAAATTTTGAAATGTTAGCGAAGTTGTATTATCAATGTGCGCATCATTTCACAAACGCAGGAATGAATGTTATAGTTAGTATAGTATAAAAATACAGAAGCTGGCTTTTTACAATTTTTTTCCCAATCAGTTTGAATGTTTGACTATTATTATTCTCTGTTTAAACCCAATTTAAAAATAAGAAAATTGCGCTTTCACCATCTTTTGATGTTCTTTAACCCTTTACCCAACGTAACGGCCAAAACCGGCCAGGGCTATTCTCAAAAATCGCCAATTAATTTTCACTATTTTTTTCATTTTTTGTCTCAAAAACATAGGTTATGACCCCTCGTTGGAACGAGCTCGTCGAGCTCGTTCCAACGAGGGGTCATAACCTATGTTTTTGAGACAAAAAATGAAAAAAAATTAGTTATTCAAGAATTTTTTTTGCAAGTGTCGTCTGCTTTTCACGTTAGGTAAAGGGTTAACCTTTTTCTGATCTTTATATCAATGGTGTGCGCATCGCGACATATAATTCAGATACGTTCCCTTCCATCGATATAATAGTCTAGGGGTAAACGTTGTTATTTTTTCCCCAAGAGGATTAATCCTTTACCCAACGTAACGTCCAAAACCGGCCAGCCCTATTCACAAAAATCGCCAATTAATTTTAATTATTTTTTCATTTTTTGTCTCAAAAACACTCTTTGGAACGAGCTCGTCGAGTTCGTTCCATTGAGGGGTCATAACCTATGTTTTTGAGACAAAAAATGGAAAAAATTAGTTATTCAAGAATTTGTTTAACAAGTGTCGTCTGCTTTTCATGTTAGGCAAAGGGTTAAAAACTTACAATTTACTGCTTAAAAAGTCGCTAAACAAAGAACCAAGGTAGACATATACTTAGTTGCTTCTAAGTAACTTGTCATAAAAGCCAAATTTCCCTTTGTACCATTTAATAAACGAAAACAGACAACTCCGAGATATGTCTGTTATTTTCGTCTATTAAAAGTAACAAAAGGAAACTTCGCGTTATTTTCCACTAAAGTCATAGGTGTTTTTGCAGCGATTACATGCTTCTTAACTGGACCTTCCTCACCCGTCTTATAATTTCAGTAGAGACAACTTTATCGAAAGTCGATTTTCATGTCGAGATAAGTCGTGGGTTGTTCCACGGTCTCTGCA
Source organism: Pictodentalium vernedei (assembly GCA_031216915.1). NCBI lineage: Eukaryota > Metazoa > Mollusca > Scaphopoda > Dentaliida > Dentaliidae > Pictodentalium > Pictodentalium vernedei. The sequence continues at coordinate 527,928,546 of CM062297.1, read as the reverse complement.
AAGTACTCGATTATTTCTTTCACAAACTGTTTCCATACACACCACAAAAGAAGATTGGTATTTGTATTAACATTTTCCGGTTTTATGTGGTTTCTTCTTTTCAATTCAGTCAGTATTCAGTGTTGGAGAAAACAGAAATCTCTTTATTTCGATAACACAAAATTTGGAATTATCGTGTTACAGATGTGTTCCTCAGGAGGCGTCACATTTTAACTGGTTGGGTTCTAAATTATTTTTAAAAGGTGATTTGAAACATTGGTATTTTTTCAAAGATACCGAGCGCCCAAAAAGAGTAGACTTAGTTTAGCAAGATTTTATTCATAAAGAATTGTTTTGCTATAATTAATTGGAGAGTGCCAATAGGCACTCTCCAATAAATTTTAACCAAGCACTTTTAAATAATTCTTTTTATACTTTTGAGCAAACAGTATGCTAATTCATCCAGTGTAAAGCAACAAAAGTGGCTTCTAGCACTTTAGAATAGAGCCATCATAGTGGCTTCACGAAGGCCTGAAAATAAGCAGTCTGACATTTGCAGAATGAGGTCCCCAGAGGGTGAATTTGACGATGTTATCCCACACAGTAGGCCAATTTATCCTCTGGGCACCTCTTTCTGTTTAGTTTTGAGACCCTGATTCAGAATGAGGTCCCAAGAGGGCGAATTTAGTGATGCTACCCTGCATAGCAGGGTAGCATTACTAAATTCACCCTTTGGGGACCTCATTTTGCAGATGACAGTCTGCTTATTTTCTGGCTTGGCTTCAAGCATCTGACCAGTTAACAGAATTGTATTTTAGTGATTGTTTGTCTCCCCTACACTCCCATCCAACAAAAGGGAGAGTTGAAACAGAAAGATAAAAAAAACTATCTTACCGATCAGGATCAAATTTTTCTGGATTTGGCCAGAATTTCTCGTCATGATGCATGGTTCCAATTGGTATTGAGACAATCATATCTTTGGGTATTGTAATTCCTTTTATCCTTGTTGTTGCTGAACACACTCGATCAACTCTGAAAAAGAAAACAATCCAATAAAAAAAATCTTTGAGGGATCCATTTGTTTGAAGTGATACCGGCAAGAATCTAGCGTTTGCTACACAAAATGTGTGTAGGCTATTTAGGAATGGGCCCTTGTAAGGATATTGGGTTACAAAATTATATAATTATATATTTTATCAACAATATTCTTAGAATTTCGTGGCATTTAAGACGTTACGTGGTAGCCGTGCATATACTATACACAGTCTTTTGAGATCTATACACGGCTTGTTTATTCGTCTATTAAAATGGCGGCAGATGATAATTACTTAACGTTAAACAAGTAATAATTCTATCAAATATCAATCGTTCCAACTGCTAATAAAACGGACTTTAAGATATATATTATATATAATTTACTGGCATCGTATATACTATATACGGTTACTAACAAACTGCGTTTGTAATAGTATTATATGCCAGGGTGAGGCTTTTGTTACCCATGGTTTCCAAAAGACGAAAATGGTGGACGCACGTGTCGTCTATCTCGGGGGGGGGGGTGGGGGGGTGGGGGGAACTGTACAATATAACACCCTTTCACTCTGCCTAAGACACCAATCCATCAAATGCCACCAATGTCCATCAGCCCATACCAACCATCAAAATCAACCAAGACGGGGTGACGAAATTACTTAAAACATCAACCCTGTAAAAGCATAGAGTTCAGGTAACATTCCAAAACGAGTACTGAAACAGTGTGCAGGTCACCTTGCTCCATCAATGTCAATCAATGTCAATTATATTTCAGAACTCGATAGACCATGGTACTATACCAAACGACTGGCTCAACGCAAATATATCCTGCATATTCAAAAAGGGAGATAACACACACGGCAGAAATTATAGGCCAGTATTCCAAACCTCAGTGCCATGTAAGCTACTCGAACACATAATCTGTAGACATATGCTGAAACACCCGGAGAATTACAAAGTACTAGCATCATTAAATTATGGATTCAGAGCGGGTATTCCTGCGAAACACACCTTGCAGCCACAGCCCACGATGCATTACATCGATCATTCGACCAAGGCAAACAAGACGACATAGCCATACAGTACTTCTGTAAAGCATTCGACATAGTCCCACACGACAAACTCCAACATAAAAAGAACAATACGGAATCAGAGGACCGCTAAACACATGGCTCACGGCGTTCCCCACAGAACGGAAAATGCGTGTGGCTCTAGAAGGGGAATTCTCGTTTGAAGCAATCGTTGATGCTGGTGTACGCCAAGAAACTGTCTTGTGTTCAATACTTTTCCTATGCCACATAAACGATCTCCCAAACTCAGTAAAATCATCAGTGAGGCTATTTGCAGACGACTACCTATTGTAGCGGGAAATAAACAATACGAGGGATCACACCACCCTACAATACAACCTAATTTGTCTAGAAAAATGGGTATCCGACTGGAAAATGCACTTTAACGCCAAAAGATGGTACATTCTGGGCATCGGAGGAAAAATTAATCGATCCTATACAGGCATATACTAGAACATGCTCCATCTAAACCTTACATCGGCCTACAAATACAGGAAGACCTTAAATGGAAAGAACACATCAACAATGTAAGTAAAAAGGCAAACTCCACTCTCGGATTCCTCCGCAGAAACCTCCAACACTGTCCAATGGAATACAGAAGAACAGCCAACATTGCATTCGTGTGATCGATAATGGAATATGGTGCTATCATCTGTAACCCACACACATATCAAGAGATCACAAAACTAGAAACCATACCAACAAGTGGTGAAAGATTCACCACGAACAACTATAAATCAAGAGAAGAGGGTTGTGTGACAAAAACGCTGGAGGAACTAAAACTACCTTGACCACAATCCAAAAGGCAGAAACCGCGCCTTACTTTGTTCTATAAAGTGACTGAGGGACAAATTCCACCCCCCCCCCCCGATAAATACATCAAGTTCCAAACCCGAAAGTGACAGGTCCGGACCCCGAAAATTGACAATTGTAGTCACCAACATCGTATCATCTTCAGTAAGAAACAATAGTAGACCCGTAACTGTATCAGCTTTTAACCCTTTACCTAACATGAAAATCAGACGACGCTTGCAAACAAAATTCTTGAATAACTAATTTTTTTCAATTTTTGTCTCAAAAACATAGGCTATGCCCCCTTCATTTTAACGAGCTCGACGAGCTCATTCCATCCAAAGGGGGGTCAAAATCTATGTTTTTGAGACAAAAAATGAAAATATAATGAAAATTAATTGGCGATTTTTGAGAATAGCGCTGGCCGGTTTTGGTCGTTACGTTGGGTAAAGGGTTAAAACAGACCAATACAAACATTCGTTCTTTGTGCACACAGTAATCGATTGAAACCACCTGGACGAAAAAGCTGTAGCATAGGGCATAACAGAGAGCTTCAAATCTGCCCTCGCGGACCATCAAAGATAGACGCGCGCTCTTTTTCATCGTGTTTTTGACCGGCATGGACTCTATGACGTATCCATACAGATACAAATACTTACTCCCGATCGCTCACATTGAGGCACGGAAGCACTGTGTACTAAGGCGTACTGCACGTCGACGGTGCACTTGTCTTCAACCAATGCTAACCCTGCTCGTGTGGAGTAAGTACTTGGAGAGTCTGACAGCTGCTTGTCGTTGCTCGTTGGTTGCCCCCGGCACTCCGGTTTCCCCCACCATCTAAACTGCGCGACACGATGTGACCCTGGCTGTGGAAAGTGTCGTTAAACCCCAATAAACAGCCAAACAAACAATAAAAGAACTTATGAGAGAAATGATGAACGGTTACCTTACTACTGGATATATCCTTTGACTTTCACAGATAACTTGTTCCAGGTAACATAGTTCTCCGGTCTGTTCATATGTAATACGATCCGTCTGGAAAAAACAACACAAACCCCGTTACAAGTATAAAGGCTGAGATTTGTTTATTTGTTGAATAAAAAACTGAAATTAAAAACAATACTGGAATTTTCCGTTAAAATCAAAAATATTTTTGAGGGGTATTGGTTTCGAATTGTTCATGTTTAAAACAACATAACCCAAGCACATAAATATATAAAACTTGAACTTTTCGAAATGGCACTGTTTTTATCTCACGAAAGCAGACGTGTTTGTAAGTTGTTAAAATTATCTTGTTATGATGATAATTATTCTGGATCGACCCAGTTATGACGCTGCTAGACCTAAAATGAGTTGCTTTTCGGCAAAACGCATTAAAATACACAAACGCCATGGAATACATGGTTGACAATTTTCGTCATTGGAAGGGATTTACAGGAACGTTAGCTCCCCTTAATTTTCTAAAGTTGTCAGTGAATTTTACACTAAGGCTATAGGAATACCATATAAAATTGGAATTTCGAAATGTTAGCGAAGTTGTATCGTCGATGTGCGCATCACTTCGCAAACTCCTGGCATTTTCCTGAATATAGAAAAAAAATACGTTTTTCTATTATTTTCTGTTTAAACCCATTTAAAAGAAAGAAAACGGTGCTTCCACTATCTTTTGGTGGTCTGTAACGTTTTTTTTGTTCATTATGTCAACAGTGTGAGCATCATAACATTTACAGACACAATCCTTAGATAGATAGATTTTTATTTAGCAGTATACAAATACATATAATATAAAGTACCATAGTAGATAACAAGAGTAGTTTTTACAAGAGAGTAATAGATTGTACCGAAGTACTAATTTCAACATACCACACTTTTGTTGTATACTGCAGGGGGGGGGGGGGGGGGGCACATAGCCAGATTGGCTGACAGTAGTAGAAGATATGGGTTTTGATCCTATTCTGGGGGAGCAGGGTGGGGGAGCAGGGGGGGAGCAGAGTGGATGACGTCATCATAATTAAAATGTTACGTCAGGTAATTAATATTACTTAATGATTTTTTTTTTAATCACTTTAATAATTAATGTAATTAATGACTGTTGCATAATTAATGTAATTAATGTAATTAATGAGTGTAATTAGGGTTGATTATAATAATTAGTATATTAATAAATGAATTAATATTGACGTACTGGACATATGTGCATGCTATCGACTGACTGACCCGCATCACGTGTCTGGGTGTCATTAAATCGATTTTTTCTTTTCAAACGCCAACTACTGACAGATGTTGAAGCAATTAAATCTATTGTCACACTTTAACGACCGGTCATAAATATCGTTAGACTGGACATGCTATCATGTATTTAAAAATCAATATATCACGTGACAAGATGTGCCTTGCTTTTACCTGTAGACTGTGAACGACTCCATTGTGGCTATTTTTATAGGTATAATTTGATTTAATAACTTGGCGTGATTCTTTCATATTAATAATGCAAGTTTATTCTTCTCGTTTTTATGGCTGTCGAAAAACTCTCATAGACTAAAGGTATTCTGATTTTACGCCCCATGCGATAAAGTATTTTTTTAATCCGATGACCACATGAACAAATAACATTTCGGTTTTTGAAAAGCGGGCGTGTTTGTTTTTTCCCCTATAAAGTCTGACGACTCGAACCTCACTCTCATTAGAAACTGTGTCAGAAAAGCCAAGATGACAAGCATCGACTATACTTCCATAAACAGCTATGAGCGAACCAAGAAGCAGCGAGCCAAGAAGCAGCGAGCCAACGAAGAATTTGCTTTAGCCTTAAAAAAGTGGTGGGCAGCGATGCTCCCCACGAAGGAACAAGAAAAGAGACTTAAAGACTACCCGTTTGTTGAGGCCGCCAGACGTCCTTTCGGGGAGATACAATACAGGAATCGTCCCAAACACTGGTTCGATCTTCCTGTACACATGCAGGAGGAAGCACTAGTAGGGCCACCAACAGTTAACGAAGATTGGGAAAAGGATTTTTTCACCGAGGCGGAGATGGGAGGAAAAAAAAAATAGCTTTCTATGGAAAGCAAAAAAAAAAACGGCCCTTTTCAGGGCCACCATACTCTTAAAAAGAGTTGCTTTGTCACAAACACACACTTTTTTAACCAATCAGACACCTCATTATCCCACACCCTCACCGTCATACCCCTGGATTCCCTCACAGTGCCTAAAACTTTCATGAACGCCCCTCCTCCAGGTCATCCAATACTAAAAAACCTTTGGAAACCGCTCTCCCCCCCGCCCCACCATACTCTTAAAAATAGTTGCTTTGTCACAAATACACACTTTTTTTTTTAACCAATCAGACACCTCCATTATCCTACACCCTCACCGTCACTCCCCTGTAGCCCCTCACAGTACCTAAAACTTTCCTGAACTCCCCTCCTCCAGGTCATCCAATACTAAAAAAAAACTTTTGGAAACCTCTCTCCCCCCTCCCCCAGCCCTCACAATAGCTAAATTATCTCGAACCCCAGTTCAGTTCTCTAAATGTAATGGACACGTCAGACCGCCTTCCCCACAATTTTGAGCGATCAAATTACCCCGATTAGTCTCCTCTCATAACTTACCACTCTCTTAACCCGTATTTACTATGAGATTGTCCCCCTAATAAATAGCGTATGTTCATTTAATATAATATATTAATAATTTTCGTTAAATAATTCATTCCACAAGACACTTGTCGAAAAAACAAAATGGCGGATTAGTTTGACAGAAATACGCGTATCGATTTATTCAGGAATGTCTGTCGGTTGTGTCCTTGGGCAAGACACTTCATCCCTATTGACCATGTGGGGGCATGGTGACGCTGTGCACTAAGGCGTACTGCGCGTCGATGGAGCACCTGTCTTCAACCAATGCAGACCCTGTGTAGAATCTTGACAGTTGCTTGCCGTTGTTGGTGGCTCTCTCCGGCTTTCCCCACCCGTAAAACTGTCGTGGTCATGATTAGTTATTGTGCAGACCTTAAAATCCAATAAATAAATATAAATAAATAGTCGGTTATCAAAACAGCCCTTAAGTGTTTAACAGTTAATTGTGGACCAGTGCGTTTAAAAGTGAAAAAAATTAGGTGATAGCATACGGACTGTGTTTAATCATAGAAAAATCACACCCGCGCTATTACTAACCTGTATGATTTATTTTTGAATGTTCGCTGAAGAATAACCCACCCATCTAAGTAAAAGCATGAAAGAGCTACCATTATCTTATTACCTATGTGAGGTGGGGTGGTCGGTAACATTGTGTACTATGGCGTACTACCTTCAGCCAATGATAACCCTGTGTAGAACTTTGACAGTTGTTCGCCTCTGCACGATGGTTCTTTCCGGATTGCCCCAACTGTCGTTAAATAAATGAAAAAAACTACAATTCTATAATAACAGGCCAAGACCCCTTCGTTTTGTCAGGGGGAAAATCAACAGTACTTTCACCCCCCCCCCCCCCTCATTTTAATAGTTGAAAAGTGCTGTTACTCGATCAAAAAAAAATGGTAAAAGGATATGCGACTCTATATTAGCCACCCAAATTTGCGAGACTTGGGGAAAATATAACCCACCTAGAGCTGCACCAAAGCTACGTACACTATTCGAATTCCCGCATTGTGTCCTTGGGCAAGTTAATTTACCCCGATTATCTACATGGGAGCACGATGACGGCGTGTAATAAAGTGTACTGCACGTCGGTGATAGGCATATTTTAGAACAATCTAACCCTGCTTGTGCGGATTTCCGACGTTGGTGAGATGACAGTTACTCGTCGTTGCTCTGTGGTTCTCTTTGGATATTCCGTAGTCTACCCGTAAAATTGTCACATTTAATTATAACTTGAACTTGATGTCCGGGTGTAATGAAATAGCGTATTTTCTGCAGACATTCTAAATAAACGCAGCTGGTTTACAGACCTGTACATATTTTTTCAATTGAGTAAAAATATAGGATAGTTACTGATGTAACACGCCGATTAGTATGTTTAATGAATCTAACTACGCCAGTCCGACCGACCCTTTGCCCACCATGATCACAACAAACGTTTCAATTCTCTCTCTCTCTCTCTCTCTCTCTCTCTCTCTCTCTCACCGATACAGTACGGGTGGAAACTAATTGCGTTCAAGCTGTTGTTTTTTTTCTAGGTTTTACCACTCCCCTTACAGCGCAAATCGAAATGAAATCTAATTCATTGAACCATACTACAGTGGATGTCAAAATTAATTTTTGAACGCCATTTTTTCTATGTGCCACTATCAGCAGCTATGACCATAGCGTAACTTTGTGGTAAAATGCTTATTTTTGTACAAAACTCAAGACCTTTCTCTGACAAATGCCTATATAAAAAGAAGATAATACGTGAGAATGCGTTGTGTACCTGCATTTTGTTGATAAAATATGGCATGACCACATTCCCGAATATTAATGATGTACCCGCTTAATAACAGCCGAATTTTTATTGGATCACAGTTTTTGATTTGAATAATTGCCGATTTTTGTATTAAATCACATTCAGTAATTTATGTAGATTTCCTGAACTGGGCGAAGGTCAAGAAAAGCACTCTGTAGTTTAGGAGACTCCACAAATAAAAACAAAATAAAAAATCTTAGATATCTTGCATTTTTTGTATTATCCATATTAACCAGAAATCAAAACTAGTCAAATTAATTAGAATTAAATTACAAATGGATATGAAATTTGCAGTAAAATGAACACTGGTATATGCTGCTGGCCGCATTTTTAGTTGTCTGTAATGGCTGTTGTTCAGAATGTCACCCTATTGGGGTGAGTTTTCGCTTTTTCGTCCAGTTTCATGAGAGCTTCCACGAAGTCCGTTCCACATTCGCAATCTTTTCCAGGGGCCATTCTTCAAAGGCTGGTCCATCGCAACTTTGCGGAGATATTGTTTTCTGGACGACAAACTGCAATATGATCTGGGTTTCCGATCAGACCCCTTGGGATATTTTGATCTTTAAGGATGTTTGCCAAAATTTTCCACCCTGTCGGTTGAAAATCTTTTCTTTTTCGCAGCAGATCATTTATTAGATCACACATATTGGAGCCCGAAATTGTAATGCCATTATACACGAGTCGATCTTTCTCATCCCAGGATAAATTGGGTATATTCTTTATTATCTGGAGTAACAAAAGTGCCTTCTGCTGCATGGAATCTGGTATAACGGCTAACCAGTCCGGATGATTTTCCACTGAAAAACTAGTCGTTAAGGAGTGTGGTTTGGTGGTTTCTTTGCGTAAATTTGATTGGCGCTGAAAGATTGTCTGGTTCAGCAGCCCTTTCTCTTCAGAACCCGATGTTGAAGATTCAGGAATTGGTCTCATACCCTGGTCTATGGGCGGGACAGCTACAGCATTCAGGGGTGTGCGTATTTCCTGCAACTGTTCACTCCCCCATGGTTCAATACACTGAATTCTGCTTGAAGGTAGGTTGGTTGAGTCATCCATCACTAGCGATTTTACTGGCTCTAGCTTATTTGCAAGCCCCAAAATATTTCCACTTGTTAATGCATTGTTCCAACTAAAGGCTGATTTCATATGCACTGGAGGATAGGGTGGCTCGTTACAGACAGATCTGGTTGTTAACTCGGCTGTATTTGAGTTCGCTCCCCCTATAGTGTGTTTAAAATTTACATTTTTATGTAATTTTCGTCTGTGTCGATAATAATTAGTTTTATGAGAGTAAGATTTTTGACACAATTCACAGACGTAGCGTGAATTCATCATTTTCAGAAGCGAGTTAATAGAGTGGCAATACAGTTCCAACACTCTGCCATTTATATGTATGAATAGAATGGGTCCCACCCCAACCTGTCAATCGCTGATTGGCTAATTTTATATCAAGATAAGGTGGGTTCTACCCCAACCTGTTGATCATTAGTTACTTCAAATTCTCACACAGTGCATTGTGGGAAATTCCAGTGGTAGAGCTCTGATGTAAAATAAGTTACAAATTGATATAGTTTGCTTCAAAAAAAAAGAAACATCAAAGTCACATTCATGACAAGCCGAGGTAGCACATCTGAACCACCAACTCTACACTGTTTAATCAGATAATCCATTTAATCAGATAATTACATGTGCATATCGGTTTTTCATTGGTTTTTCATCAGTTTCCATCGGTTTTTCATTGGTTTTTATCAGTTTTCATTGGTTTTTATCGGTTTTACAATTCGATAAAATGGTTTTTAGTGATTTTACAATTCGATAAAACGGTTTTTAGTGATTTAAATCACGTAAAATGATCACTAATTACCACTAATTGATCACTAATGGTCACTAATTACCACTAATTGATCACTAATTACCACTAATTGATCACTAATGGTCACTAATTACCACTAATTGATCACTAATTACCACTAATTGATCACTAATGGTCACTAATTGATCACTAATTACCACTAATTGATCACTAATTACCACTAATTGATCACTAATGGTCACTAATTAGTGACCAATTGGTCACTAATGGTCACTAATTGCCACTAATTGCCACTAATTAGTGACCATTAGTGACCAATTGGTCACTAATTAGTGGTAATTAGTGACCATTAGTGATCAATTAGTGGTAATTAGTGATCAATTAGTGGTAATTAGTGACCATTAGTGGTAATTAGTGACCATTAGTGATCAATTAGTGGTAATTAGTGATCAATTAGTGGTAATTAGTGGTAATTAGTGATCAATTAGTGGTAATTAGTGACCATTAGTGATCAATTAGTGGTAATTAGTGATCAATTAGTGGTAATTAGTGACCATTAGTGATCAATTAGTGGTAATTAGTGATCATTTTACGTGATTTAAATCACTAAAAACCGTTTTATCGAATTGTAAAATCACTAAAAACCGTTTTATCGAATTGTAAAACCGATAAAAACCAATGAAAACCGATAAAAACCAATGAAAAACTGATGGAAACTGATGAAAAACCAATGAAAAACCGATATGCACATGTAATTATCTGATTAAATGGATTATCTGATTAAACAGTGTAGAGTTGGTGGTTCAGATGTGCTACCTCGGCTTGTCATGAATGTGACTTTGATGTTTCTTTTTTTTTGAAGCAAACTATATCAATTTGTAACTTATTTTACATCAGAGCTCTACCACTGGAATTTCCCACAATGCACTGTGTGAGAATTTGAAGTAACTAATGATCAACAGGTTGGGGTAGAACCCACCTTATCTTGATATAAAATTAGCCAATCAGCGATTGACAGGTTGGGGTGGGACCCATTCTATTCATACATATAAATGGCAGAGTGTTGGAACTGTATTGCCACTCTATTAACTCGCTTCTGAAAATGATGAATTCACGCTACGTCTGTGAATTGTGTCAAAAATCTTACTCTCATAAAACTAATTATTATCGACACAGACGAAAATTACATAAAAATGTAAATTTTAAACACACTATAGGGGGAGCGAACTCAAATACAGCCGAGTTAACAACCAGATCTGTCTGTAACGAGCCACCCTATCCTCCAGTGCATATGAAATCAGCCTTTAGTTGGAACAATGCATTAACAAGTGGAAATATTTTGGGGCTTGCAAATAAGCTAGAGCCAGTAAAATCGCTAGTGATGGATGACTCAACCAACCTACCTTCAAGCAGAATTCAGTGTATTGAACCATGGGGGAGTGAACAGTTGCAGGAAATACGCACACCCCTGAATGCTGTAGCTGTCCCGCCCATAGACCAGGGTAGGAGACCAATTCCTGAATCTTCAACATCGGGTTCTGAAGAGAAAGGGCTGCTGAACCAGACAATCTTTCAGCGCCAATCAAATTTACGCAAAGAAACCACCAAACCACACTCCTTAACGACTAGTTTTTCAGTGGAAAATCATCCGGACTGGTTAGCCGTTATACCAGATTCCATGCAGCAGAAGGCGCTTTTGTTACTCCAGATAATAAAGAATATACCCAATTTATCCTGGGATGAGAAAGATCGACTCGTGTATAACGGCATTACAATTTCGGGCTCCAATATGTGTGATCTAATAAATGATCTGCTGCGAAAAAGAAAAGATTTTCAACCGACAGGGTGGAAAATTTTGGCAAACATCCTTAAAGATCAAAATATCCCAAGGGGTCTGATCGGAAACCCAGATCATATTGCAGTTTGTCGTCCAGAAAACAATATCTCCGCAAAGTTGCGATGGACCAGCCTTTGAAGAATGGCCCCTGGAAAAGATTGCGAATGTGGAACGGACTTCGTGGAAGCTCTCATGAAACTGGACGAAAAAGCGAAAACTCACCCCAATAGGGTGACATTCTGAACAACAGCCATTACAGACAACTAAAAATGCGGCCAGCAGCTTATACCAGTGTTCATTTTACTGCAAATTTCATATCCATTTGTAATTTAATTCTAATTAATTTGACTAGTTTTGATTTCTGGTTAATATGGATAATACAAAAAATGCAAGATATCTAAGATTTTTTATTTTGTTTTTATTTGTGGAGTCTCCTAAACTACAGAGTGCTTTTCTTGACCTTCGCCCAGTTCAGGAAATCTACATAAATTACTGAATGTGATTTAATACAAAAATCGGCAATTATTCAAATCAAAAACTGTGATCCGATAAAAATTCGGCTGTTATTAAGCGGGTACATCATTAATATTCGGGAATGTGGTCATGCCATATTTTATCAACAAAATGCAGGTACACAATGCATTCTCACGTATTATCTTCTTTTTATATAGGCATTTGTCAGAGAAAGGTCTTGAGTTTTGTACAAAAATAAGCATTTTACCACAAAGTTACGCTATGGTCATAGCTGCTGATAGTGGCACATAGAAAAAATGGCGTTCAACAATTAATTTTGACATCCACTGTAGTATGGTTCAATGAATTAGATTTCATTTCGATTTGCGCTGTAAGGGGAGTGGTAAAACCTAGAAAAAAAACAACAGCTTGAACGCAATTAGTTTCCACCCGTACTGTATCGGCGAGAGAGAGAGAGAGAGAGAGAGAGAGAGAGAGAGAGAGAGAGAGAGAGAGAATTGAAACGTTTGTTGTGATCATGGTGGGCAAAGGGTCGGTCGGACTGGCGTAGTTAGATTCATTAAACATACTAATCAGCGTGTTACATCAGTAACTATCCTATATTTTTACTCAATTGAAAAAATATGTACAGGTCTGTAAACCAGCTGCGTTTATTTAGAATGTCTGCAGAAAATACGCTATTTCATTACACCCGGACATCAAGTTCAAGTTATAATTAAATGTGACAATTTTACGGGTAGACTCCGGAATATCCAAAGAGAACCACAGAGCAACGACGAGTAACTGTCATCTCACCAACGTCGGAAATCCGCACAAGCAGGGTTAGATTGTTCTAAAATATGCCTATCACCGACGTGCAGTACACTTTATTACACGCCGTCATCGTGCTCCCATGTAGATAATCGGGGTAAATTAACTTGCCCAAGGACACAATGCGGGAATTCGAATAGTGTACGTAGCTTTGGTGCAGCTCTAGGTGGGTTATATTTTCCCCAAGTCTCGCAAATTTGGGTGGCTAATATAGAGTCGCATATCCTTTTACCATTTTTTTTTGATCGAGTAACAGCACTTTTCAACTATTAAAATGAGGGGGGGGGGGTGAAAGTACTGTTGATTTTCCCCCTGACAAAACGAAGGGGTCTTGGCCTGTTATTATAGAATTGTAGTTTTTTTCATTTATTTAACGACAGTTGGGGCAATCCAGAAAGAACCATCGTGCAGAGGCGAACAACTGTCAAAGTTCTACACAGGGTTATCATTGGCTGAAGGTAGTACGCCATAGTACACAACGTTACCGACCACCCCCACCTCACATAGGTAATAAGATAATGGTAGCTCTTTCATGCTTTTACTTAGATGGGTGGGTTATTCTTCAGCGAACATTCAAAAATAAATCATACAGGTTAGTAATAGCGCGGGTGTGATTTTTCTATGATTAAACACAGTCCGTATGCTATCACCTAATTTTTTTCACTTTTAAACGCACTGGTCCACAATTAACTGTTAAACACTTAAGGGCTGTTTTGATAACCGACTATTTATTTATATTTATTTATTGGATTTTAAGGTCTGCACAATAACTAATCATGACCACGACAGTTTTATGGGTGGGGAAAGCCGGAGAGAGCCACCGAGCAACGGCAAGCAACTGTCAAGATTCTACACAGGGTCTGCATTGGTTGAAGACAGGTGCTCCATCGACGTGCAGTACGCCTTAGTGCACAGCGTCACCATGCCCCCACATGGTCAATAGGGATGAAGTGTCTTGCCCAAGGACACAACCGACAGACATTCCTGAATAAATCGATACGCGTATTTCTGTCAAACTAATCCGCCATTTTGTTTTTTCGACAAGTGTCTTGTGGAATGAATTATTTAACGAAAATTATTAATATATTATATTAAATGAACATACGCTATTTATTAGGGGGACAATCTCATAGTAAATACGGGTTAAGAGAGTGGTAAGTTATGAGAGGAGACTAATCGGGGTAATTTGATCGCTCAAAATTGTGGGGAAGGCGTATTCGGGGGTCTGACGTGTCCATTACATTTAGAGAACTGAACTGGGGTTCGAGATAATTTAGCTATTGTGAGGGCTGGGGGAGGGGGGAGAGAGGTTTCCAAAAGTTTTTTTTTAGTATTGGATGACCTGGAGGAGGGGAGTTCAGGAAAGTTTTAGGTACTGTGAGGGGCTACAGGGGAGTGACGGTGAGGGTGTAGGATAATGGAGGTGTCTGATTGGTTAAAAAAAAAAGTGTGTATTTGTGACAAAGCAACTATTTTTAAGAGTATGGTGGGGCGGGGGAGAGCGGTTTCCAAAGGTTTTTTAGTATTGGATGACCTGGAGGAGGGGCGTTCATGAAAGTTTTAGGCACTGTGAGGGAATCCAGGGGTATGACGGTGAGGGTGTGGGATAATGAGGTGTCTGATTGGTTAAAAAAGTGTGTGTTTGTGACAAAGCAACTCTTTTTAAGATTATGGTGGCCCTGAAAAGGGCCGTTTTTTTTTGCTTTCCATAGAAAGCTTTTTTTTTTTCCTCCCATCTCCGCCTCGGTGAAAAAATCCTTTTCCCAATCTTCGTTAACTGTTGGTGGCCCTACTAGTGCTTCCTCCTGCATGTGTACAGGAAGATCGAACCAGTGTTTGGGACGATTCCTGTATTGTATCTCCCCGAAAGGACGTCTGGCGGCCTCAACAAACGGGTAGTCTTTTAGTCTCTTTTCTTGTTCCTTCGTGGGGAGCGTCGCTGCCCACCACTTTTTTAAGGCTAAAACAAATTCTTCGTTGGCTCGCTGCTTCTTGGTTCGCTCATAGCTGTTTATGGAAGTATAGTCGATGCTTGTCATCTTGGCTTTTCTGACACAGTTTCTAATGAGAGTGAGGTTCGAGTCGTCAGACTTTATAGGGAAAAAAACAAACACGCCCGCTTTTCAAAAACCGAAATGTTATTTGTTCATGTGGTCATCGGATTAAAAAAATACTTTATCGCGTGAGGCGTAAAATCAGAATACCTTTAGTCTATGAGAGTTTTTCGACAGCCATAAAAATGAGAAGAATAAACTTGCATTATTAATATGAAAGAATCACGCCAAGTTATTAAATCAAATTATACCTATAAAAATAGCCACAATGGAGTCGTTCACAGTCTACAGGTAAAAGCAAGGCACATCTTGTCACGTGATATATTGATTTTTAAATACATGATAGCATGTCCAGTCTAACGATATTTATGACCGGTCGTTAAAGTGTGACAATAGATTTAATTGCTTCAACATCTGTCAGTAGTTGGCGTTTGAAAAGAAAAAATCGATTTAATGACACCCAGACACGTGATGCGGGTCAGTCAGTCGATAGCATGCACATATGTCCAGTACGTCAATATTAATTCATTTATTAATATACTAATTATTATAATCAACCCTAATTACACTCATTAATTACATTAATTACATTAATTATGCAACAGTCATTAATTACATTAATTATTAAAGTGATTAAAAAAAAAATCATTAAGTAATATTAATTACCTGACGTAACATTTTAATTATGATGACGTCATCCACTCTGCTCCCCCCCTGCTCCCCCACCCTGCTCCCCCAGAATAGGATCAAAACCCATATCTTCTACTACTGCTGACTTCCCGTTGCCTCCCAACATCAGATTGTGCAACTTTAAAGCCTTTTTAAAGCCCGACTGCCCGATAGTTTTTCCACCTAATGTCTAATGTATAAGTAAGGTTTATGAACAGGGGGTAAACATGATATGGCATGACCTGGTAGCTCGCTGACAAAAGACGCATCACATCCTGATACCGACACTCCTGTACAAAATAATCCAAAGTGTCCAGTCAAATTTAACTAATACATATTACAGTGAGTCCTCGGAGCCAGGCGGAATTCACGAAGTGACCGGACCAATGTTTGAGTTACGTTGGTGGCGTAATAATGTCAATATTAATATTGTGGGGATGTTTGCTCGGGGTTTCCTAATCGGTAAGTGAATCAAGACCAGACACACCGAGTCCTTTCCATTAATATAAAAGTCTAGGGTGAGATTTGCTAATTTCTTTCCCTGGGAAGCATAAAAACCTGCAAATTACTGTAAAAACACACTCGTTGAACAAAGAGCCAAAATGGACTGTTACTTATTTGCTTCTGACTAGTTTGCCATAAAATTCAAGATTCTTTTTGTAATTTTTAATAAACGAAAACAACAGACAGCTCGAAGCACTGTCTGCTGTTTTCGTTTGTTAACCCTTTACCTAACGTAACGGCCAAAACCGGCCAGCGCTATTCTCAAAAATCGCCAATTAATTTTCATTATTTTTTTCATTTTTTGTCTCAAAAACATAGGTTATGACCCCTCGTTGGAACGAACTCGTCGAGCTCGTTCCAACGAGGGGTCATAACCTATGTTTTTGAGACAAAAAATGAAAAAAAATTAGTTATTCAAGAATTATTTTTGCAAGTGTCGTCTGCTTTTCATGTTAGGTAAAGGGTTAAAGTAATAAAAGGAAACTTCGCTTTATTTCCCACTGATGTCAAAGGTGCTTTCTCAACAATTACATGCTTTACAATTGGACCGTCTAATAATTTCAGGGGAGATAACTTTATCGAAAGTAGATTTTCATTACGAGATAAGTCAGGGACTGCGCAAATCCCACACACAACCTCAAAAGAACATATGTTAAAGTTTACAAACGTGCATATGGTAAAGGTACCTTCAACTTATACTGTCACCATAAAGCTGCAGATAATATCAGAGAATGATTTCATAATAGTGTTTTTTTTATCAATTTGATGGAAAACTGGACAGAAGCTAGGTAGTTTGAACACAACCAAAGAGGAACAAATGTAAAAATAACCTGGTGAGATTAATTTCCGAGATATTGTCACCAGAAAACTACAAATAGAATCTGAAATTACAGTCGCGTATTAACGTCAGGAAACTTTCATTTTAATAATCTGTTTTTACAGATTGTTTATCTGTATTTACATATTATTAAAAGACTGTTTTTACACATTATTAAAAGTCTGATTTTACAAATTATTAGATGGCTGCTTTTACAAATTAATATCAAGTTAAAGTTGTATATCATGTATGTTGTACTGCATCAACAGGACCTTAACCCTTTACCCAACGTAACGGCCAAAACTGGCCAGCGCTATTAAAAAAAATCGCCAATTAATTTTCATTATTTTTTCATTTTTTGTCTCAAAAACATAGGTTATGACCCCTCTTTGGAACGCGCAAGTCGAGCTCGTTCCATTGAGTGGTCATAACCTATGTTGTTTAGACACAAAATGAAAAAAAAAATTAGTTTTTCAAGAATTTTGTTTGCGAGTGTCGTCTGCTTTTCATGTTAGGTAAAGTATTAAAGGTAAAGCCAGATTGGCGGTGCGTGACTCTATCATCCGAACTATCGTTAGATGTCATGTGAGTTGTCATACAGCTATGCGGTAGTCACAGTGATACGGTGTCACATAGGGGAAGTATGAACAATATTAGGCGAGGCTTTCTACATGAGTTATAATAATATCGCGCATACATATCAAGTTAGATAAAATATCAGCCATCGAAAGCACTTTGATACACACAAAGGTGCTGGAATTTCATATTATATTTAATAAGATATTCTAGTGGAAGCAGGCACTCGCATCTATGTCCTCTCCTATAGCTGCCTCAGTTTTTGCTATTTTCAAGCGGCCTGTTCTTGATGTTTCATTTACAGGTTTGTGAGTATTTTGAAGTTCAATGTTTCATCAGTATTAATGTAGATCGATGTCAACGTTTTGTCATGATTGCAGGTTTCAGTACGTCTTGCTGAGAAGATACTTTTCTTAAGGTTGGAAGTGTTATACAGCTTAGCCATTTTGTAGATTGGTTCAGTGGTAGATCCAGGTAGGAGAGAAGACGTAGGTTTCAATCAGCTAATAATTTTAAAGACGTAACTTCTTCCCAAATATAGATTATAAACGGTCATTGGAAAAAGCTCGCAGAGGCCTCATAAGCTATGGTTTTGAAATAAATTTGAAAATGTTAAGTTTCTCTTAAGAAAAAAAACGTTAAGTGTCATGTGCTATATTCGTTACCTAAAAGTTTGAAATAAATTACAAACCTGCTCCCCTATAAAGACCTTGTATCTCGCCCCCACCTACTGCCGAGCAGAAATTTGAAGTTGTCGCTGGCAATAAATTGCATAAAATAGCTGAGGTTGTTCCTTCATTGTTCAAAATGAAGTTATGGACATCCCACGCAACCTTCTTCTACTGGATACGCCATATCATTAGTTCACCTTTTTGTGCTCATTTACTTTATATCTAATTAGTGGAGCACATTTTTCTTCAGTTATTTTATACAATTCATTCGTCTCGTCTCAGTCTTCTATATTTCAGATTGGACAGTTTCAGTTTTCTTACTCTGCCTTATTAAATAACAATTTTTAATCATGATGATACCATGTTTGTGGAGATTTTGTACTTTTGTTCATAATTTCAATATCGTTTGTTTATACTGATTTCAAACGCTTGCAACGCCTTACTCCGACTGCACCTCGCTGAAACTTTAGTGAGCTTTATAAATTTATGCAGGTTTATGTACGTTCATCTTCTAAATTGCTTGATTAACTTTATTTGACTGTACAGTACTAAGGTCCGATTTTCAAGGTTGATGTCTCCATCTCCTGTACACCAACATCCTTTTCTTCAAGTATCATCTTTTCGCAAGCGTCATTGTTCAAAAAGTTTTCTTTTTTACCAACAACAGTTACTGTCACTGTTCTTCCTGTTACATTCAATATTTTACAAAACTGGACTATATTGTAATTCATTTAACCCTTTGAACTCTAGTGGTATCTTCCATGCCATTTCAATGGCAGCAATTAGAAGAGTCCATATTCATTATTTGGGGTAGACCAATCAATATTTTCAACGTGCAGCCTCGGGGCTGCACGTTGAAAATATTGATTAGTCTACTCCACACATTTACTGAACAGCCACCCTATAATGACGTTATGACGTATCATGTTCCTGGCCGGAAAAGCGGCCGCTGAGGTTCAAAGGGTTTTAAATATTTTCATAGCATCCGTTTATTTTCGTGAATTTTATTTATCTGTATATTTTACGTTGCATTTTCGAATAACGGGATTTCAACATCCTCTACTTTTAGAAACTTATTCAAAGTACTTGTCTTCTCTTCTCAATTTTAAAAAAGTGCATTCTACTATTCTAGCTTGCGTCCAGAAGGCAAATGTGTCCAGGCATCTTTGTTTTCATATACACAGTCTCCACTAAATTATAACATCACAAATTCATATGAACAACTATCATTTGCTTCAGCCAAAATACGACGTACACGCTAAGCATATAAGAACTTAAATCAAGACAACTTAGACTTTTTAATAATGACGAAATATGACCTTCTCGCACATACCAATTAAAAGTGATATTTGCGTTGCCAACATTCTTCATCAATATTCAAGTGTATTTTTAACTAATAAATCTTGCCCACGACCAATGATAATCCTGCTTGTGTCATATTAGAAAGTTATTGATTTCGAGTCCGACGGTTACTCGCCGCTGCTTGGTGGTTTTCTCGGGGTTCACCCGTTTCCATCCGTAAAACAGTCCGGCATTACATGACTTTGATCGTTGAAAGTGTCGTTACAGACCAATAAATAAAAAAAACTCAATTTATACCAACCTTGCCGAGTACGCGATCAATCTCTTCTAGTGTCTTTTCCAAAATATCTGGATGTAGAGCGAGAGAGTAGAAGACCAAAGCAAGTGTACCGGCGGTTGTTTCCAGACCACCAAGGAAGAAAATAGTTGACTGCGCCAGTATTTCATCAAATGTTAAACCTTTAAAAACAACGTTCAAAAGAGAATATTTAAGACAGTCATGTTTTACCAGCATATATTACGATTTGATTTTTTTATTGGCTATTAACCCTTTCGAACCGGAGCGCATAAATTTTGGCGTGCAGAAAAAAATGGTAGTGGACGAGCAGACGAGATACAAAGAGCAAAAAATCGAAGCGAGGCTGGGTGATAATTTAATGTTGAGCTGTTGGAGTAAACTATCACTGAACCTCCCAACAAATCAGGTTTCGTCCATTTCGGAGATGACAGTATTGACTGAAATAATAAATCCCGGGGCGCTAGTGTTAAAAGGCCATGCATTAACAGAAATAGCATCAGGAGTACTTTAATGTTTTTTTAGCGTTTTCTGTGGGTTTTTGGATCATTTAATAAATAGAATCTTCATCTCGTCCCCATTTTAGATCCAAATTTACAAATTTTAGTTATGTTATTGGTGTTTAACGACACTTTTATTAAGTACAATGACTGCTAACTGAATGTGTGGGGTAAACAAGTCAATATCTTCACCGTGCAGCCTCAAGGCTGCAAGTTGAAAATATTAATTGGTCTACCCCCAAATAATGAATATGAACTCTTCCATTGCTACCCTTGAATTGGCATGGAAGATACCACCAGGGTTCCAAGGATTAATATATATATCACTCGTTTAACACGGAATTTTAGTCTAGACGGGGAATGGGTGTGGAGGGGCGGGTGGATATCTGCGGGAGAAGATAAAATAGGCAAATGTGTTGTCACACCTTGTCACAGTCTGGCTCAGCTACGCAGAACTGGTCATGGACGTCCAAGAGTATATCATATTATATATATGTTTTGCTAATATGCATTGTCCTTTATATACCACACTGTGGAAGCGCCATGGCTCAATAGTCTTCAAACCGAAATGTTCGAACCACCACTAGGGATAACTGCGTTGTATCCTTGGGCAACGCACTTAATCCCGACGGCCCATGTGGGGGCATGGCGGCGTTGTGTACTAAGGCGTTCTGCACGTCGATGGTGCACTTGTCTTCAACCAATGCTAACCCTGCTTGTGCGGAGTTAGTACTTTGGCGAGTCTGGCAGTTGCTCTCCGGTGATTTGTGAATTTCTCCGGGAACTCAGGCTTCGCCCATCCGTAACACTGTCTGTCGAAAGTATCGTTAAACCTCAATAACACAATAGATAAAAATACCATATTGTAAAAGATAAACTACATTTAAAATTTATAGTCAACATTGTGGAGAATTATCTAGTTTGTACAAAACTGCTTTTCCAAATTTGTGCACGTGGCAACTCGTTATTTTCGAAAGCATTTGTTCGCAGAATTCAAATAATCTGGTACGAACCATATCGTACAGAAACAGATTGGGCTAGTTTGAAAGAACGAACAAAATCGTCAATATTGTGTTGAAATAAAGAGATTGTGAACATTGTCAGCCATGTCGTCTTTGCGGGAGGTGTTTCTTAGCACATTGTGGAGCTCGAACGTGCACGCATTACCAACAAGACTGAGGATGTGTTAAGTGATGTAGCATTCAAACTTATTTTACTTTTTCATAGTCTTGCTGTCCTCATCTGATTTTCAAACCTCGCAACCCCATTTTCGTGGTAGCATCCAGTCTTAATTAGTTTTGTTTCAATTGGCGAATTTAGGATGAAATTAAGGAACAATCAGTGAAAATTATGCTAGTGATAATTTAATCTTGCATACCAATGAGCAGCATAATTAAATAATCACGGATTTTTCATTCGCAAGTTTAGTAGAATTACTTTTTCTACACAGCAGTACTTGTTGTACCTTTTCTGTGTAATTCTTCACTTTCTTCGCTGTTTTCGGATTTTGATTCTGAGCTTTTATCTTCCTCCTCATCTGCTTTATTAGCATCTATCATCAACTGTAGAAAATCATTTCGTTTCTGAAAATATATTTCATTACTGAATGTAAAAGGTTTTTGAAGAGCCTTTGAACACATTTCAGGTCTCTCTTCAATGTAAACATCTGTAGGTTTCTGTTTAAACCTTTACTCAAAGTAACGACCCAAACCGTCTAGCGCTATGCCCCCCAAAATAAATTGTGAAACAAATTATATCATTTTCTCAATTTTTGCCTTAAAAATATAGCTAATAACACATCATTGAAATGAGCTCGTTCCACTGAAGTGTCATTAGCAATGTATTTCAGACAAAGATTAAAAATGTTTAGTAGTTCAAGAATTTGTTTGACAGGTGTCGTCTGCTATTCGAGTTGGGTAAATTGTTACAAGGGAAGATCTGATGAGCAATAAGGCAATCAACAATAAATCTGACATCACTGCTATAAACTGTTTAGAACAGATAAGAGGTACCGCGAAATGGAGGAATTTTGTGGTGGATTAAGTCTAAAAAATATGACATTCAGCAATACCATACCATATACTTCACATCCCTGACTAATATAAGCATAATAATAATAACACTTTGGCCAGCCGCTGATTTGTCGCGGTTCTCGGACGAGAAGGCCATGGTTACCCCTGTACTCCCAACTGCCTCCCTATTCCCACGCTTCTCCTCTCCTCCCAACACTCGGAGACGAACTGCTTGATGATATCCCTTGTCCCATTCAATATAAGCATGACAATCGACTTTCGATAAAGTTATTTCCCTTGACATTATTAGACAGGCGAAGAAGATCCATTTAAGAAGCAAGTAATTGTTGAGAAAACACCTATGACCTCAGTAGAGGATAAAGGTAAGTTTCCCTTTGTTACGTTTAATAAACGTAAACAACAGACAGCTCTCGGAGCTGTCTGTTGTTTTCGTTTATTACAAGTTACAAAAGAATGATTTTGTTAGAATATTCCTCAGTCCACATTTAGATGACTCTGGACAACCATTCCATAATTTCGTTTTGTTTCGATTGTGGTTTTTCGTATTTAATTTTGAAGCAACTACTTCACAGATAATCCATCATGAAGATTTTCTGTCTGTATCACACCTAACACCAAGTAAGCAACCACCTTGGCTCTTTGTTTAGCGAATGTGTTTTTACAGTAACTTGCAAGGTTTTTTTCCCAGGGAAAGGGAAATCTTACCTCCTGGACTTCTATATTAATGGAAAGGATGGTGTCTGTATTATGTAGAGGTTTTACAAAAAAATGCATGCAATTTTACAAAAAAATGGTCTGAAAAACAGAAGATCTACTTTGTGGGGGCCATAAAAACTGTATTTATTTGTAAAATATTCCAATAATTTTCATCTTTTTCGATGACTTAAAATATAATTCCCTATTTTTTCCACTTGTTTTTAACTAAAATTCTAACTTATTTGACACTTTTTGTCTGAAAAGTTCAAGAATCACTATGTTGTTGACAGACAATAAATATTCAATTCATTTTGGGGAGTTTAACATCTTGCATTCTGGAAGTGCAACAGAATTTTCTCCAATCACTCTTTTTTTCTTGTTTAACTATGAATTTAGCCAAATATATCTTGTTTGACAGAGCTCACTGAGAAGGTCAAACAAGATGTATCTGGTTAAATATCACACTGTATTATGGGAAATATTTGCTGCTGAAAACTTTTCCATTTTAACATAAGAGTGAGGAGGGTTAATATAAAAGTAACAAATATCTTTCTCTATTCGGACTGAATATTTCCTGTGCCCTTTTTTGTCGATACGTAAGTCAGTATATTACAAAAGTTGATTTACTGGTATTTAAGAACTGTGTTAAGTTCTACAAATATGTATGGAAAATGGATATATTTCGTCATCAAATATAAGTGTGCTGATTTAAATCCCGAATAAGGAGGTCCTCTACAAACAATCCTCATTTTGTTCCCGTCGGATGAAAAATATGGCTTCCAGAGGCATTCTTTGATTCTGATTGGTGGGTTTTCAAAAATCTTCTCCTCTGAAACCACAAGGCCAAATGTTTTGAAACTTCACATAAATGATGACTGGGATCCCCTCTACCAACGATCCTCATTTAATGTTGATCGGGTTACAAACCTGTCCACAATTGCGGCTTATAGTTACTATAGAAACCCTATGGTAAATCACATTTTCACCTTCTTCTCTGGAACAACTGAGCCCAGGTGAACCAAACCTGGCAGGGATATTCTATAGGAGGTTCTCTATAAATGATCCTCATTTTGTTCATTTGGGTTTGAAAACATGCCCGCCAGAAGCACTCCTTTAATATAGAAGTCCAGGAGGTAAGATAGAAAGCAAGTGATATTGAATAGACAATTGCGAGGGTGTTGGGGATTAGTTTGCCCGAGTGAACATGCCCGAGCGATTGTATATTCAATGTCACGAGGTGCTATGATGTAAACGACTTGTCACAGAGTTGTCTTCTTTGACAAACAAAATACGCACATTCAGCAAGGAAGACTCAATATCAAGTCTCGATTAAATTAACTGAATTCTTTTAATTATTAATAGGGGGTGGGGGTGGGGGTGGTGGTGTTGCGGTAGCCGATTCTCGTCAGATCACTGAAGTTAAGCAACGTCCAGCCCGATTAGTCCTTAGATGGGTGACCGTCTGAGCGATCGATTCGGACTCCCGCGTTGTGTCCTTGGGCAAGGTACTTAACCCCGATTGTCCGCATGGGGGGGGGGGGGGGGGGGCACGATGACGCCGTGTACTAAGGCGTACTGCACGTCGATGGTGCGCATATCTTCAACCAATCTAACCCTACCTGTGAGGCAGTGCGGAGTTACAATGTTGGGGAGCTGGCAGCTGCTGGTCGTTGCTCGGTGGTTCCCTCCGGGTACTCTGGCTTCCTCCACCCGCAAAACTGCCACCGACGCGATATGACCTTCGCTGTTAAAGTGTCGTTAAACCTTAATAAATAAATAATAAATAATTATTAATACTTTCTTGTTTTTGAGTCAGCAAAATGTTACTATCGTTATACGGAAAACGTCATTTTTATCCTACTTTCTGGTTTAATTTTATGTGTGAAACATTGTATAATATCACCAGGCGATGACGTTCATCATACATATAGGATATACATATCCTTCATCGTCCAGATGTTGTAGAGCTTGGGGTGATATTTGGTGAATACAGCATACTTTTAAAAAAATGTAGGGGATATCCAAACTGATGTTGATATTTTCGGAAAATGGTATTGGATACGGGTGATTGGACACATCAATATGTTACCAAGTTTAGTGTGGATCATGAATGTCACCGGCCCACGAAAACTTCGTGCAGGTTTTTCGCACGAGCGCCGCGTTAATGTCTGTGGGGTACGTTTTGAAATTTTCATTTGTACGGACCGGGTTTTTCAGAGGTCTCATCATTCTTTTCTTGGTATAAACTCGTTCATCAATAGTTTCTGGTCGAAATGTAAATTTTTGAGGTATGCGAAGACTGACACGTGACGAACGTTTACGTGCCGTTGGCATGTTGGAAGCTGGCAACAGACAGACTGCAATGGCTCAAATTCTCAATGTTACTCAATCGGTGATTAGAAGGTTGTGGTCACCTGCCGTCAGACAAGCAATGCTGATGACAGACGTCGGTCAGGTTGTCCAAGGGCGACAACTGCTAACCAGGATCGTTGCATCCGAACGACAGCATTACGTAACCACCATCAAAGTGGCTCAGAAATTGGACAGCAGCTACACCTAGCGACAGATGTGCGAGTCAGTGGTCCGACTATCCGAAATCGCCTACACAGATGGAGTGTACGCTCGGCGACCTCGAATAATTCCACGTTTGACTGGACGTCGCATCGCAGCAATGCGGAATTGGTGTGGAGCACGATAGCGCTGGGACAATCGTCGGTGGAGAAATGTCGTGTTTTTCGCTGAATATAGGTTCACTCTCGACTTCCACGAAAGGCTAAAAAGGGTGTGGAGGCGGCGGAACGAACGACACCATGACGTAAACGTTAGGCAGCACGATCGTTTTGGTGGTGGATCGGTTATGGTGTGGGGAGGCATAACCATGACAAGCAGAACAGCATTATATGTTATCCAAGGGCGTGTCACAGGGCAGTACTACTGTGACAACATGTTAGCAGCTCATGTGGTGCCATTTGCGCGAAATCACGGCCGTTGATTCATTTTCCAAGATGACAATGCAAGAGCACACAGAGCGTGTCGCTACAGAGTTCATGCAGGAGAAGAAGATCACTACACTGCCTTGGCCAGCACTAAGTCCAGGCCTTTCACCAATCGTGCACGTCAGGTATATGCTTGGAAGGCGCCTACAACCACCCCCTACCAATGTCCAGGGACTTGCCGTTGCGCTGCGGGAAGAATGGAATAACATCAGTCAAGCTGGTATTGGCCGTTTGGTGAGGAGTATGTCACGTCGGACCCGCGCTTGTCTCGCGAACTGAGGAGGATTTACAAGGTATTGAGGTCTTGGACTGAATGTGGTAAATTCGCTGACTGACCGTCCATGTCTTCTACAGTTCAGTGCGTGGAATGTGTGCTTGTCAGACACCCAACTATCACTGAAAGCATTCACCAGATGCCATAAGTGGTTTGTTTATTGAACATTGTTAAGTCTTTACCTAACACTAAAAGAAGACGAAAATTGCAAACAAAATTCCAGAATAACTAATTTTTTTCATTTTTTATGTCAAACCTATAGCTTATGACCCCTCATTGGAATGAGCTCAACGAGCTCGTTCCAATGAGGGATCAAAAGCTGTGTTTTTGTGATACAAAATGAATAAATAATGGAAATTGAATGGTGATTTTTGTGAATTGCGCTGGCTGGTTTGAGCCGTTACGTTGGGTGAAGGGTTAATCTGTCTTCATTAATCAGTTGACTGAACCCAACGGAATAGTTTCTGGTAAACACAATATCCCATTCACGTCTGAATAGGACGTCTCATTATCTCGAAAGGAATATACTCTTTCTTTCTTTCTTTCTTTCTTTCTTTCTTTCTTTCTTTCTTTCTTTCTTTCTTTCTTTCTTTCTAACACATTCAACCCCCCCCCCCTCCACACACACACACACACCCGAAAATCGGATGTACGCAAGGCTTGCTAGACAACTTTACCTTAAAATACATTTCAGGTTTTTGGTTTCTAGCTTTTCGGCGTATCCATGATCAACCTCTAATTTAATAATCTCAATGCAGTGAACCATTTAATTATTTTTTTATTATTATTTATTTATTTATGTTTAAGGTCACACACTTATGCACAATGGCTAATCGTGACCGTGACAGTTTTACGGGTTGAGGAAGCCGGAGTACCCGGAGAGAACCACCAAACATCGACGAGCAACTGTGAGCTCCTCAACATTCTAACTCTGTTCAAGCTCCGCTCAAGCAGGGTTACAGTGGTTGAAGACATGTGCACCATCGACGTGCAGTACGCCTTAGTACACGGCGTCATCGTGCCCCCATGTGGGCAACCGAGATAGAATGCCTTGCCCAAGGACACAACGCGGGTCGTCCCGGAGGGGGATCGATCTCGGGACCTCTAGCATAGAAGTCCAACAGTCTACCACTGTGCCACCGCGCTCCCCAGTTATATATATATACCATCCTCCACCCTCCGAATCTTTATTTTATGTTATTGGGTTTTATTTTTAACAGTAATTATACAATTATAAAACTGTTTTTTTCCCAAGACATGAGTAATATTGATTTCAAAATGCCCGTTTTTTATATTCCGGAATTCTAATATTTAAAAAACAAGAGGCCCCACGGGGCCTGAAGCGCTCATCTTGAACAGAACACAATATAAACAGAGTCCAAGAATGAGTCTACATTAAGCAGTCCATCCCCATAGGATCCACTGTCAATCCTTGAGCCCCTCAGGAGTGACAAAAATAATCCGGACATCATGCCTTTTCGTCAGTTGATCATAGTGTAAAATGTAGAGCTCGTCTATGAAGCCCCTAGATACAACCTATGTGGTTTAATCTTAGTTACACACCTCTAGAGGGTACTGATACAATTTTTTTAATTCTTCAGCTACATGGCCAATTCTGGCTCCCATAGGGATCCCAAATATTAACAAAGTTGAATCTCACTTCCCAAGAGATGTTGTGTACCAAATATGAAAGAATTCTGATCGTTGGATCTGAAGAAGAGAAATTTTAAAGAAATTTCTTCATATTGCTCTAAGTTAAAATTCGGGCTACCATAGCGAGCCGAAATATTAACCTGCGGATCCGAATTAAACAAACCTGAATCTGACCCCCCCCCCCACCCCCCAGAGATGTTGTATACCAAATATGAAAGCATCCTGACTAGAAGATTTTTGAAGAAATTCCCTCATATTCTACTAAGTTAAATTTCAGGTTCCCATATGGAGCCCAAATATTAATCCAAGAACTCGAATTGAACAAATGTGAATCTGACCCCCCCCCCCCCCCCCCGAGATATTGTATATCAAATATGAAAGAGTTCCGACTGGTGGATCTGAAGAAGAAGATTTTTAAAGAAATTTCCTCATATTGCACTAAGTTAAAATTTGGGCTACCATAGCGAGCCCAAATATACACCTAGGGATCCGGTTTGAACTAACTTGAATCTGCACCCCCCCCCCCCCCCCCCCCCACACACACACAGAGGTGTTGCATACCAAATACGAAAGCATTCTGACAGGTGGATCTGAAGAAGAAGATTTTTAAAAAAATTTAAAAATTATCCCCCATATTGAACTAAGTTAAAATTTGGACTTCGTAATATTAACCTAGGGACTTGCTTTGAACAATCTTGAATCTGACCCTCATAACAATGATGTATACCGAACATTAAAAGATTCTGACTGGTGGTTCTGAAGAAGATTGTTAAAGAATATTCCCCATATTACCCTAAGTTAAAAATTCGGGCACCTGTAGTGAGCACAAATATGAACCAATGGGCTTTATTTTAACAAACATGTATCGGGTGGAGAATTCACCACTGATACCTCTGTAGCGTCCTCCCTCACCACTATACAAGGATGTGGACAAGGGATACGACTTTTTTGTTTTGTACGATAATTAATACAATAAGTAATACACTAAGCAACAATTCGGTAAGGGCTATAGTTTCTATCATTGGCACATTAGGTTTAGTGATAGAACCTCTTTTGGAATAATATTATGGTAGATAGTAAACGGTTTGTGAGAGAAACGCTATCAAGGTACGAGAGGGCATATCAACCCCCCGAACATAGAATACAAATGGCGTGAACCGTTGGATAAGACCAACCCCCACGGGCCGAAAAAAAAGAATTTTTTTTTTTTTACTGATCCTAAGGATGCTTCATACCAAATAACAGCTCTATGTTCCGTGTGGTTCGGGAAATATGGGGATTTGAAAATATTTCTATTTTTAGCTCCCAGGGTTCCCATGGGGATGCGGAATTTTTTTTTGCATGAGTCAAGTAGTTATGACCCAATAATACCTTAGGCCTATACCAAATTTGGTTCAATTCGGACCATCGGTTCAGAAAATAGAAATTTTGGGCGGGGCCAAAAATCTTACCCCTCCCATTACAAAGCCAAATATTGCTTCACGAACAAATTTGATTCTACACCTCAAAATGAAGCTCCGTGACAAATATTTGTCAAGATGAACTAAAAACCGTCTTTCTGGCGTAATTTGAATTCACAATGCTTCATTCAGGAATCAGTCGGAAACATCGATGGAGAAAGGATAATCACTTCATAAACTGAAGCAAACGCGATTTTATGGTATAACCCACATAAAATGTAGTGAATAATGGTCACCGATTGCAGAAATATACAACCACATACTGATAAAAACAATTCGGCCAGCCGCTGATTCGTTGCGGTTCTCATATGAGAAGGCATTTATTACCCCTGTGCTCTACAATACCACACATTCCTCTTCCCCGCCTCTTCTCTCACCCAACACTCAGAACGAACTCTTTGATGAAACCCCGATACCAAATTCTTTCCAGTTCCACTAATCAGCATACCAGCCCTTTCCCTTGTATCATCCAATAACCAGATCACATTTCGCCATGATACTCCCAGTAAATTTATTCGTTCACATTGATATTTCGGACATTCCAAGAGAAACTGTTCCAGAGTTTCCATAACTCCCAAATTAGACAATTGGCAATCATTCCCACCATCTTCCCAAATTCCCTCAAGCGCCAGCGACCCCGACCTAATAACTATCCACGAAACCAAAAAGTCTTGGCTTCTTTAAGGCAGCCATGCGTTGATATTTTGAGAAATGCAAAATAGTTTCCAGCAGGTTTAACTCTAAAACCGCTGAGTAATTCTCAAATATTTTTCATCAAATCTAGTCGTGACTGCTTCACAGCAGCCATGACTAGATTTGATGAAAATATTTTAAAATATTTAAAAATTAAAATTTAAAATTACCATTTGATGAAAGATTTATGAAAATTTGACACAAGAAATCATTAGTTAAGAAGTTTATACAACTTATAGAGGAAAACTTGGTTAAATATTCTCAAATTTGACATATTTTAATGGTAAAAGAATTGCTGTCCTGGGCAGGAATATCCGTCAGCACCATGCAGGGAGTTTTCAGTTATTCTTCTTCAGATTAAGATACCATATAGTTTGTTATCAAGTATAATAACGCAGCTTTTCTTCGCTCGAGAGAAATATGGGACCTCGTTCTGCGTTCTCAAAATGCCCTTCTGGCTAAGGCATGAAACAAATGTCTATGTCTTGTCTAACCCGCACAATGATTCCACTGGTATAAGGTTGTCGTTACAGGACGAGGGCGAAAATTCGTGAGTAATATCAAACAAAGTTTTGGTTCATGCAGATCAATCCAGAGTCCTATTTGATTTAAAGAAGCCTGAGTGTTGAAAGTTTAAAGATGTGTAGGTACGCAGGAATTTTTTTAAGCCGACGTGCACGCGCCAGAGTTCACGCTTTCGGGTACCAATTTAGCCAATTGCCCTAAATTTATTAATTTGGCATCAAGTATTCTTCGTTGCGTAAAGTTTTGGCACCACAGTAGTTCCTGTCACTTGTGAAGGAAAGCCATTACAGCAGTGAAGAGCGCGATCGATCACGACACAGACACAAAAAATATTTTCTTACTACTTGTACAAGGAAATCGTCATGTGGCAATAAAGACGGAATCAAGAACGTTAATTGTCTATAAGTGGTGATGAGGCATTATTTTTATTACTCATCCATTAAATTTCAAACCCTTGTATTTTACGGATCACCGCTATGACATAAATGTTTCTGTATCCAACTGGTGATGTACAAGCCGGAACCTTTTTCCCAGCACCGTTTATACTAGTTCCTTTCCCGTCGAGTCATTAGTTACGCTTCGAAAAGTTTCCAAATTTCGTTTTACAATTATCGATCGTCTGTCGCGTAGTGTGAAAATGAAAACGTCCAAAACAAAATAAAGTCGGTTCACAAAAAATTAGTAAACCAAAAAATGAGATAATATTAAAAAAACCCCAATCATTTCCAATCACAACACTAACCTACACTCGTGGCCGTCTCTTCTGCGGATCCCGTTATATCTAAATTGGTCAACTTTATTTCGTTAAATCTTCGGACATCTTGACATGCTTCGGACTTTTTTTTAAAAAGTTTCTCCCAGCTGTTTTGCAAATCTGCCCAAATTTCTAAATATATTTTTGCTAACAGTAATAGCCACCAGATGGTTAAGCGTGAATTGATACCAGCCGAAGAGAAACAGCGATACGACTTTCAACAAACACGCCCAATAGAAAAGATAACGAATGTAATTTAGACATGTTCCCAATAGGTTGTTTTGATTTTTTATCGATCCATCTGATCAGTACAGCTTCAAACAAAACAAACTGACTCTTCACCTTTGGGTTTAAACATCGGAATTAAAATTTGTTTATTTAAATGAATTTTAATGCATGGGTTGTGTAATAAACACAGAACGCGATGTGTGTTTGAATCGGTGGGTGTTTTACATAACTCGTTCATTCGGACTCCCGCGTTGTGTCCTTGGCAAAGCACTTCACCCCGATTGTCGACATGGGGGCACGATGACGCCGTGTACTAAGGCGTACTGCACGTCGATGATGCGCATGTCTTCAACCAATCTAACCCTGTCTGTGCTGCAGTGCGGAGTTACGATGTCGGAGAGCTGGCAGCTGCACGAAATTGCTCGGTGGTTCTCTCCGGGAACTCCGGCTTCCTCCACCCGTAAAACTGTCACCGACACGATATGGCCTTGGCTGTTAATGTGTCGTTAAACCCTAATAAATAAATAAATAAATAAATAAATAAATAAATAAATAAATAAATAAATAAATAAATAAATCGTTGGAATGGCGTAGTTGTATTTCACTCGTGTCTACGACTCTCGCGAAATATGACTACGCCATTCCAACTCGTTATGCAAAACACCCTACGATTCAAACACGCATCGCGTTCTGTCAATTTCTTCAATTAAACATTGTTGGATATCAACTTTACAAAATGCAGCATTTGATTTGATAGATATATCATACCGTCGCGAGTGATTCGTGACGGTATGAAGTATTTATGAATGAATGAAAGGTTTTAGCGCGCCAAAGGCGCGCAGGGACGATGTGGGATTTACAAATCCCTTGCGACCCGGTTAACCTTATTTTATTTCACTTGGATCACACACGCCTAGCTTTCCTATTGCCTCACATTGGGTCTGAGGGGGTATGCACGCGGTTAGAATTCCCGGCAGTTTACGTTGGAGTGATAGATTGTCAATAATCAATCCCTCAACGCCATTAAGGCTATTAGAGAGTGGGCTCTATTCTAAGTATTTATCTAATTAAATGCAGCCTTTTATAACTACTCGCAACCCGCTACCCCCCCCCCCTCCCCCCCGGCGAGTTAACAGTAATTAGTCAATTAATCTGTTATTATCTAAGTGCAACAACAGTTGTACGTACCAATAACAATCAGCCTGATCATTAATTGAATATTTGTCATGACTGACTTGGGCGACCGCCCTTTCGCCTACCGAGGATTTCGTGAAACCTTTTGTGGGTGAAGGTAAAAGACAAACCGTTCGGCCCGTGTTTTGATGTACGCCGTCTGGAGAGAAATGATCACAAAATTCCACTGCTAAACTGAAAAAAAACCGCGATACATTTGTGGAGAATCCGATCAGTGTCTCGAACACAGTAGTAGCCCACGGCATATACAGATACATTCAAATCAGTTAATCCTTACCGAAAACCGCCCAGCACAATGTACAATGGAAATAATGTTTTTAAGATTTCACTTTCAACATATAGTTTAACCCTGACTTCCGTGCCAATTCAATGCTGTCAATTTTGAAGAGTTCATTTTTGTTATTTGGGGTTGACCAATTAACATCTTCAATGTGCTTCCACACGGCAGTACATGGAAAATATTGATTAGTCTCCATACAAATTCACGAAGCGATCATCTTCTTTATGAATTCAGGATGTATGACGATCCACGACCGAAAGAGGGGCTCTCGGGTACAAAGGGTTAAGACTAGATAACAGAACGACCGCCTGGATTTCTTTCAACTGAAAATGTGTAAGTTTCGGTTAGGAAATACAATATACTTAAAATAAAAATTTGAGGTTAAATAGTAAGTAATGTTGCTGCTGTATACAAATTGGTTCTTTCTGGTACAGTGCTAAACGAGAGCGCGACGAAGGAGTGGTTGGGGCATAGGACTAAAGACCGAAAGGTCGACTGTTCGATAATGACCAGCGGTTAGTACTTTGTGTCCTTTGGCAAGACACTTAATCGCGATTGCCCACGTGGGGGCATGATGACGCTGTGTACTAGAGCGTACTGCGCGCCGATGGTACACTTGGTTTCAACCGCCGCTAGCTCTGCTGCTGTTGAGTTAGTATGTTGTGGAGTCTGACAGTTGCTCGCTGCTACTCGGTGGTTCTCTCTGGATGTTCTGGTTTTCCGCACCCGTAATACTGTCCGACACGATGTGATCCTGGCTAACAAACAAACAGAGCTAAACACTTTTGAAATCACTTACGTCCGAGTCAGCTTTTCTTTCATCGAATGTTGCTTTGACAACGTTCTCAAAAAACTTGATGGCAGATTTTCGTTCAGAAGGAAACTTCTCCACAAGAGGAAGTAATGATGGACAGAACACTGCAGTTAAAAGAGACAATATATATACTGGAAAAATTGAGGTTAGAAATTTGACATTTGGCCATAGGTCGAGGGGGTGGTGGGGGTGGGGGGTGGGGAGCTGGTTACAGACTGTGCAACGGAGCGTCACTCTTAACTCATCATCGGGTAAAATCAGTTTGGGGAAAGTATGCTTCATTTGGTCTGGTTTTGTCACTGGTAGGAAGATGGACAACATGGAAAACATATTCATTTTCTTTCTTTTTAGCAAAAGAATCACCAAGTTTAAAATATCCAATTCAGCATACACCTGGTGTATATTTTCCATAGACTCATATTTTTTCTAAAACTATTGTAGAGCATTCAGGGCTTGCATTTTCACCAGGCCTATCAGCCCAGGCCTGGTAAGCAGCCTCAAAACATTTCTCACCAGGGTGATCAGTCAGCCTGGTCGCCAATCTATCAAGCCGGCAAATGCATCTGCCACAGTTTATATAATCTGCGAAATCAGCTCTGAACAGTGTAAATCAGGCCTGATAGGCCTTTTTACCTAGCTTATTCACCAGCCTAGCCACGCTTCTAAAATGCAGGCCCTAGTGCATTGTTCTTAAATAAAAGGTCATCCATTATTAACCATCTGCACACTGATCTTAAAATACTGAAATTCAATTTGCAAATTTTCCCCATAATGCAACTCGGAATTTAACAAATGCAGCCTTGTTTGACAGAGCTCACTGAGATCTTTCAAACGAGATTGAACGTTCTGAGCAAGCTGCATTTTGGAAAAGAATTGTAGCTTGAAATTTTGATATTTTGACACCAGAATGCATAAGGTTAACCGATAAGAATGGGGAACCTCGTTGTAAATTTTCAAAACAGTCTATTAATTAACACCTCTTGCTCCATATGTGCCCTCTCCAAGAAAGAGAATAACAATGAGGTGTGCCCTAATTATTAAATCCACCCGACAAGGCTTGTGGGTAAAACAATTAATCGAACTCGTGGGATAAATAATTATGCTGCCACACTATACACAAGCCCGGAAATAAACAGACTGTCATCTGCAGGATGAGGTTGCCAGAGGGTGAATTTGGTAATGCTATCCTGCACAGCAGGGTAGCATTACCAAATTGACCCTCTGAACCTCAATATGAATCAAGTTCTCAGGCCTGAACAGAAAGGGTTAACAGATGATAAATTGGTGGATGCTGGCCGACTGTTTGTGGCAGCATCAGTACATTCACCCTCTGGGGACCTCATTCTGCACATCACAGATTGCTTACTTCCAAACTTGACTGAGCTTGACAATACATTTTTTCTATGTGACAATTTGGGGTTATTATTTTCCTCGAATGGTATGCGGGTGAGATAGATAAATCTCACCTGGGGGGGGGGGGGGGGGATTATTGACCCACACACGAGTGCCTGGGTCAAATATCTTACCTCGGGGATTTACCCATCCCACTCACATACACTCGTGGATGTTTTTTCTCCCACCATAGATGACGTCATCGAAATTAGAATACTGCTCGTGGGAGGAAAATTTACTGTCCCACCGGTTGATCGTAGATACAGTTCAGATTGCGTATGTGTGAGGATCACTGAATAGTCCCATATATTTCAAAAGTATATACTACGACAACGAGCGTTGGCAAAATGGCATCGGCGGGCAAACATTCTGAATCGAGTTGAAACTGTTGACATTCCGGTGAAGTCACTTATGAAGCTGTTTCGACTTTTCGATTGCGTTGTGTGGTGTGAATGGTGGGAGAAAATCAGCCTTGAGTGGGGTGCGGCGAGATGGGTATCTCTGCCAATTAAAGCGAAGCTAGCTCTATACTAGCGCACAAAATGGAGAAAATGATGGAGTAGTCCAGCGATCATAAAATATTACCCTGAGGATGGTCACGTGGGATGGGTAACGGTAGTTCTGTTTCATGCAGGTATCTCACCCAGGACATGAGTATCCCAATGGTCAGGTGGTGGCTCTAGCCCTCGTTTTTTCCGTTTTACAATTCGGCGAATTTTTCGTCGCTCTCCGATTGGTCAAAATGAAAAACGTTAACGCTATTTTTCAGGAATTTCTATTCAAAAATAGACCTGTAAATATAAGCGCGTGTTGTTTTACCCTTAGAGATGCTTGAAGCATGGTGATGTCATAGCTATACTTCAAATGTAGTAACCAGCCGTTGACCAACGAGAGAGCGACGAAAAATTCGCTGCATTGCAAAAGGAAAAGAACGAGTCGTCGATCGTGACTCATATCGACTGAAGTGATAATGTTTACGAAAATTATGTGAGAAAAATCAAATTTAGACAAATAGAAGTCGTTAAGGTTGCTAGTATATGAGTTACGCAAATGAGCGTCGTTTATTTGATCAAAATCGGTATAGTATTTGTTATTTTCTGGTGTTCTAAAAAAATCGTTTCTGAAAGTGTCATATCTTGTTTTTTTTTATTGTAATTACATTTGATGATGGTACCTGCATTTAAGAATATTGATCAAACTACGGGGGCCTATGGGTAGTGGGAGTAAATATGGGAGTAGATATGATAAATAAACTACTACGGTATATATTTACTCAGTATCAATAGAACAAGAGGTCTGACTTTGAAGAACGCCTTTCCGTGAACAACAAACGGCTGATTTGGGTTATTCTGCGAGTCGATGTCGATTCCAAAGGCCGCACTACCAATTACGTCTACAGAAAATGCCGCACATGCCCTGAAAGATATACATAGTTCATCGGGGAATCACGCTGCTCTCGCCGTACAAATGCACAGACTCTTAGCATTAACATTCTGACTATGGAAGAACGTATATATAATCAGTGTGGAAACATGCCCTGTCCACCCGTACACACAGTGAGTGAGTATTAATTGACACTATAGCGACTGTTACAGTTTAGAAATCTCCGGCCAAAGACATTCTACGCTGATAGTTTCTCTCGAAAAGAGAATCCCGATTCTAAAAAATGTGGAAAAGGGCGCCGCGGAGACGAAATCGTGGATTTGTTAATTCTCTGAACACTGGAGTCAAAATACAGAAATTTCAAGCAGCAATTTTCTTCCATAATGCAACTTGAAATTTAAACAATTTAGTCTTGTTTGACAGAGCCCATTGAGCTCTGTCAAACATTTTTGAGCTGGTTAAAGTCCACCAAGTTGCATTGGATAATGGCGATCGAAGCAAAGATAATCATAATTATAATTGACACTATCGGAGTACCGACACCATTGATATAAAATCCCGATCCTAGAATCGTCACTAATGCAAGTGCCGTATAGTTTGTTACAACTGTCCCTATAGCTGGAGTCGTTAAAATGCCATTCTTGTGCCGTTTAGTTTTTTAGAACCGTCCCTATAGCTGGAGTCGCTAAATTACACCCTGGGTAATGGGAAAATAGGAAATTTTACTGCTGGTACATTAGTGAGAATCACCTTCAGGAAACAGCCACAGCCACTGCAGGGATCACAGTGGCTCAGTGGATACGGCACTGAACTTCAAACCGAAAGCCCCACGGTTCGATCCTCGCCAGGGGTAAATGCACTGTGTCTCTTGGGCAAGGCACTTCATCCCCGGATTGCCCGCATGGGGCACGGTGGCGCTGTGTAGTAACGCGTACTGCATGTCGTTGGTGCACTTGTCTTAAACCAATGCTAACCCTGCTTATGTGGAGTTAGTACGTTGTGGAGTCTGACAGTTGCTCGCCATTGCTCGGCGGTTCTCTTCGGGTACTCTGGCTTCCTCCACCCGTAAAACTGTCCGACACGAGGCGGCCCTGGCTGCTGAAAGTGTCGTTAAACCTAAATAAATAAATAAATCTTGACAACCGTTGGTGGACCGTTAATATGGCTACGACAGTCAAAACACTTTTACCTAACGAATTAGCGACAGCCGACGCGTAAATAACAAATTCAGTAGCTGAAATTTTTTTTAAAAAAATTGTAATAAAACAATTATGTGGCATCCAATTGGGATCTCGACGAGGACGTTCCAATGAGGCCTTTTAACCCTAGTGGTATCTTCCATGTCAGTTCAATGACAACAATTGAAAAATGTATATTCTTTATTTGGGGGTAGACCAATTAATATTTTCAACGTTGAAAATGTTTAGTGATCTACTTCACACATTGAATTAGCAGCCATCCTACTTAATGAGATTATAATGTGTCGTGATCCTGGGCCGTAAAAACGGCCCCTCGGGTTCAAAGTGTTAAAAAAACAAATTTTGATATCCTGTGTGTTGTAAAAGGGTTAACTCTTTACAAAACATGACTAGAAGATGACACCCGATCAGCTATTTTTTTAATAACGTTAATTGTTTTCCTCAAAAGCACAGCTCATGACTGAGAATTTTCGTCATGCGGAGAGATTTACGGGAAAGTTAGCTCCCCGAAATTTTCTACAGCTGTCAGTAAATTTAACACCAAGCTTATGGGAATTTCATATAGAAATTAAAATTTCGAAATGTTAGAGAATTTGTATCATCAATCTGCGCATCATTCACAATCATCTGGCATTTTCCTGTAGATTAGTACAAAAACATAGAAACGTTCAAACGGATAGAAGCTGGCATTTTTCAATTTTTTCCCAATCCGTTTGAACGTAGGTTTTTATTAAGTCATTCGGCGAAGTTGAAATGACCTGTTGGGCTCCTTAGATTTTTGTTCTTTTTCTGTTTTTGTTCGCCACACTACAGCCACATTTTAAAAGCTATAGTTACCAAACTGGGCACACTTGTTAATGGTAACTTTCTCTAGTTATATAATTAGGCATTCGTTTTCCGTCATCCAGCATTTGTCGAAAATAACGTCACTACCATATCTAAAATTGCGATACCAACCTGACAAATTTTCAACAGTTATAGCCGAATTATCGCGTGACGTAGTTCACGTCAGCGTCACAAAAAATAAATGTCGGCCGATTTTCCTCAAATTTTAGTATGTTGTAGAGCTCATAAAAATAGTAGGAACATGTTTTTTTGTTTTCGATTACGCTTTTTTATATTTTTACGTCACTTCAAAGTATAAGCTATTTTCAGTGAAAACGATACTTGTGTGATTCAATTATCTCCGCCCTTATATATTACACATCTATGAAACTTCATACACCGTTTTATGGGCACCTGAAATTGTGCACATCCCTTTTTTGGTATTAGATGCCAAATTAACGTCATTTTTTTATCTTTTAGTTTCACCTCATTTTAAGTCTCCATCTTTAGAAGTTTTGGGAATATTACTGTCCAACGAAACCCATATCTAAAAATCTGCTAACATCCTAGGAAATTCCAACCCCTATAACTGAACTCTGAGGTGACGTCATAAGGGATCGTAAGGTTTTACTTCCTTTGACCAACTATTTTAAATGCCACGACGTTAGAGGCAATCAGATTTTCAAAACATCAACAATTTTATTTCCCTGGATGAAGGTGAAATCAAGTGACATTTTTGTTCCTTTTAGTTCCGGGCATACTTTATACGCATTACACCAATTACACCGTTGAAATAATTTGGAAATCGGTCTTCAAACACCCGAGATATAGAAGATATCTAGTGTTTTTGAGTGGATACCGAAAATTATCTCATGAGTGACCGAGACAAATATTTATTTTTCGCGAGCGAGTAGTATCCACTCAAAACCACTAGGATTTCTTTTTATTATATGCTTTTTATAAGAATCTGATCATTCGCGAGCGGTATCCACTCAAAAACACCAGCTTTTCTTTTTATTATACGCTTTTTATAAGAATCTCATCACTCCTATTGATAATTCCACTCGTTTCAACCTTGAACTGATGCATGAAAGTAAACAGCGCATTGATACGCGGAAGTGATTAGATCGATACTCGGAACAGGAAGCGTCTTGCGATCTGATTCAGCTGGCGGGTTTCATACATCAATTTAAGGTGGATACGTCTTGAATTATTGCTGGAAATGATCGATATCCACTCAAAAACACTAGATTTTCTTTTCATTATACTTTTTAGAACAAACTGACCATTTCCAGTGATAATTTGGCTCGTATTCACCTTGAAGTGATGCTTTGAAAGCCTCCATTTTGATTGATATCGTGAATGTGAAAATTTATATATCTTCACAGTGGGGCCCCCATGTGCCCCGGGTCGACCATGGTTCCACCCGGCGTGTACAAATTTTAAAATTTGGCATTAAAAGGAGCAATTTCCTGTCTTTGTCCCATGGAAAGCCTCTGTTTGCGAGAGCATGTCTCCTACTTTCAATTACCAGTAACCACTCATCACTTGAAATTTAACCTGCTATTGTAGACAGATAATCTCTTCTGTTAATTAGTTAATGTTTCATATTGTCATAGTTGTGTATAATCTGTGTGTTGAATAAACATCTCAAATATAACAATAGAGACTCAGTCATGAGATTATATTCAATGTAATTACAGGTGTAAATTGACAACTCTGAGTTAATTCACTGGTAGATAAAATGGATCAAAATGGTGAAAATTGAAAAACAGTGTCTGAAATTTTTCTAGGGGGGCGAAAATGTTTCCAGGGGGGCGCCGCCCCTTACCCCCCCCCCACCCCCCCCCCCCCCCACGTGGTTGCAGGCCTGAGTGGGGGATACGATTGCTATCTTTCCGCATTTTTTTCGATAATCTATCGTTTAGCGCATAATAAATGACATTAATACCATCTGGCCTATTACTTCATCATTCAAGACATGTTGGACAGTTTTCAATAAAAACGCTACATTGTGATTCACGTAGCTCCGTTTTTATAAATGACACAGCTTTTAAACTCCACACACTGTTTTCTAGTTATTTGAAATCGTGCAATTTATTTTTCAACTTCAAATTTACTCACTCGATGTCAGGCATGTCAATTTTAGGTTTTCTATATACCTTTTATTTTCAACCTCATTTTTGGTCTTAGCCTTTCGAAATTTTTGGCACGTATCTCCGCCATAAAACATATCTAAAATTGTGGTGCTTTCATGGGAAACTCCCAACCGTTTCAGCTTGACTCACAGTTGACGTCATTGGAGCCATAGGATCAAACATTAAAATGCGTGGAATTTTTATTAATGTTTAGTATCTTGTACAACTCAAAACAATAGGATACAGTTGTTTTTCGATTCATCGTAAGTATTGGAGTTTTTGTGTCATTTCAAAGTTTAGGCTATTTTTTGTCATATTTCACTGAAGACAAGCGACTTAGTACGTTAACGGACTTAGTACGTTAGACTACCCCCCCCCCCCCCCCCCCGCGTTGTTGGGCGGTTCGGCGTTGTCCGTGCTTCTTTGGGTTACTTTTGGAAATTGGCTTTCGATTTCAAAATCATCTAGTTCTCTATATCAAAATCCATTGAAATACGAAAACGGCATTTTCACCATCTTTTGATGTTCTGTGACTTTTTATCTGTTTATTATATCAACGTTTGCGCATCGTGATATATAACACAGACACTGTCATTTCCATCAACATAAAATTCCAGGGGTGAGATTTTCTAATGTTTTTTCCTGGAAAGAATGTAAATTAGCAAATTCCTGTAAATACCCATTTGCTAAACAAAGGGCTAAAGCGGACACTAAGTGTTGGGAGGTGTGATATTGATTGATAGATATTCTTTATGACAGATTATCTGCAAACTAGTTGCTTCTTAACCCTTTACCTAACATGAAAAGCAGACGACACTTGCAAAAACAATTCTTGAATAACTAATTTTTTTCATTTTTTGTCTGAAAAACATAGGTTATGACCCCTCGTTGGAACGAGCTCGACGAGCTCGTTCCAACGAGGGGTCATAACCTATGTTTTTCAGACAAAAAATGAAAATATTTTGAAAATTAATTGGCGATTTCTGAGAATAGCGCTGGCCGGTTTTGGCCGTTACGTTGGGTAAAGGGTTAACCCTTTACCTAACATGAAAAGCAGGCGACACTTGCAAACAAAATTCCCGAATAACTATTTGTTTTCATTTTTTGTCTCAAAAACATAGGTTATGACCCCTCATTGGAACGAGCTCGTTCCAAAGAGGGATCATAACCTATGTTTTTGAGACAAAAACTGAAAAAAATAATGAAAATTAATTCATTAATTGTGAATAGCGCTGGCCGGTTTTGGCCGTTACGTTGGGTTAAGGGTTAATGCCTTGTCATAAACCCAAGTTTCCTTTTGTTACTTTTAATAAACGAAAACAACAGACACTTGAGCTGTCTGTTGTTTTCGTACATTAAAAGTAACAAAAGCAAACTTGGATTTATTTTCTACTGGTAGCGTAGATGTTTCCTCAACAATTGCTCGCTTCTCAATTGGACCTTCGTCGCTCATCTAATAATTGCAAGGGAAATAACTTTATTGAAAAGTCGACGGTCATGATGAGATAAGTCAGGAATGTTATGACTCCTATTGAAACGGCAAGACGAGAACGTTAATATAATGAATCATAAGCCATATTTTAGATTCCATGGTAAAAAAAATGAATGGAGAATTTTGTGAAGAGCGTTGGTCGGATATATGTCGTTACGTTTCGTAAAGAGTGAAGTCAGTTATTTTTACAGGTGCTGAACACGTCGTGTTGATGATTTCGTAACAGTCGAACGGCGAAATCTGTGATGTACAAAGAAAAAATGAATTGTTGGGAGCTTTCGACATAAATTGTTGTGTATGAGCGCATTTTTAAAAGAGGCAATGGTAAGTAACCCTAGGAACTTCTAACTTACTCTTTAATCTCTACATCTTCCTTATTTTCAGCCTTTTCCGTCAAATTAGCAACAAACTTATCACAAGCAAGGTTTACAAGGCCCGTCATCTGAAAATAAAAAGTGATTTAATTCAACCCGGTCTCCGACTCACCAGGCCAGTAGAATGTGTATGGGTTTTACACATCGGATTAACACCCACTAATCGCTATAAAACTGGATTGCAGGAACGTCGGAGAAAAAACACCTCAACTCAATCAAACAAGATGACGTAAGATCAGTCATCGCGGCAATCCCTCCGTTGGTGACATTTGGTGGAAGCTGTTACGCCGTGTTCACATAGCACGAAAACTGTTTGTACGGTATTAACGACGTGTTTGTAAACGAGATAAATATGAATGGAGACTCGCCACACTCTAAATCAGTTGGGTTAAACATCAACACAAATCAACTGGGTTGAGAGAATATGAACCCAATTGGGTTCATATTCACTCAACCAAGTTGATTTCGGTTAATTGTTTAACCCAACTGATTTTACAGTCCACGACCGTAGTTTTGTGATTACGATGTAGTTCCACTAATTTTATTAATATCTTGATGTTTTCACGATTAATTAAATAATAATTAAGGGAATATCTAAAACTGGGGTACGAAAGAATATCTGTATAATTTATGAACAAACGGGTATCACGTTTCCTTCAAGGTAATCTGCACACAAACTCCACAAAAATGGGTAAACAAACAGCCCACAACAGCGTCGAATTCCCGACAGAATTGGATAGTTGCAAGAAACCTTGTGTTGAAACCGAATGCAGAGGCTGGCACATAACGGAGAACAGACGATGACCGCCAAGTAATAACAATAGCTAACCCTGACTGACTTTAATTAGATGAGTTAAAATGATAATTTAGGTGAGAAAAGTACTCAGTTTGTCTTTATGTTTCTCGACCAGACCGCGATCTGATCGTGATTTCCTTACACCAGTGGGTCGAAATTTCGTAAATAAATATTGTAAAACCACGACCGAATGAAGAAAAAACAAACGAAAATTGCTTTTGAGAGTCAATGTTCTTGCAGGTGTCTTTTTGACAGCTGAAATTCTTCAGTGTTGTTGAGTGCCGTTGATAGGAAA
Source organism: Pictodentalium vernedei (assembly GCA_031216915.1). NCBI lineage: Eukaryota > Metazoa > Mollusca > Scaphopoda > Dentaliida > Dentaliidae > Pictodentalium > Pictodentalium vernedei. The sequence goes on along the minus strand of CM062297.1, from coordinate 527,884,427 downwards.
GGGGAAAAAAGAGTTACGATCACATCGCGAACCATTCCCGGCTTCCTTCACCCGTAAAACTCTCCGACTCGAGGTGACCCTGGCTGTCGAAAGTGTCGTTAAACCCAAATAAATAAATAAATAAATAAATAAATAAATAAATAAATAAATAAATAAATAAATAAATAAATAAATAAATAAATAAATAAATAAATCACGACCCACTAAACATTCCTCATCCCCTTTGTACACCATACTTACAAAATATTAAAAGTGAACTACCGAAACGTCCGCGAAGTGAGGTTTTCCCCAGTGCTGCTTTCCCGGGAAACTGCCGTTTCCTGATCCTTGTCTGAGTGGAGACGCCTTTTCATACACATTCAAGACATTGAATGTCTTGATCTACACGAATATCCAACATAGTGAGCACTTGCTCGTTTCTAGCAAAACCAATCCCTATTTAGGTGTGTAACTAGAGTAGCCCCACCCAGATACAATTCACACTGCTTTCGAAGACTTGTGGGTATTGAATCTCAAGATTTTCCGGGAGGTGAACCCAGTTATCCGCTACTACGAGAGGTGGATACCCCATCTTGGGCACTCATCCAACGACGTGTCCCGTGTCGGCCATCGCTGTAGGTTGAGTACCCATTCGGAACGGACACTCAACACACAGGTGTGAGCGACGTGGTTCGTTCCCACGCTCCATAATTTCGAAAAAGCATCACAGGTTAGTAGTAGTGTATGTTCCCCTACAGGTGGAGGTTGCCGGACCTCGGTGCCGGACCTCGGAAGTGACGTCATGTCACGTGACGTAGTGGCACCATGTTGTGTTGTCATGGTAACCCGGCTGAGCGGCCATGTTGTGACGTCATCTCCATAGTGATACGTGGTGTTAGTGCGCATGCGCAGCGCGTGTTGTTAGGGTGATACGTGTTTCCGTCGTCCATTTTGTATACTGGAGGCCGCCATCTTGGTTTCTATGGTAGCACGTGATTGCTATGTTACTTAAGGCCTACAATCGGACAGGGGTATGTTTGGAGGGTATGTTCGATTGAATCGGAGTATTTTCTGGAACGACTTCCCTGGATAATTACCACAAACAACCCGACAACTTGTATTATTTAGATTTCTTTCAGAAGTCTCTGCTTCTATCTATATATGCAATAGTTATCGTTTATCTGGCCATGTTCCTTTATTCTAGAGTATACTCCAGTAGTGTAGAAGAGCCTATTAACTGGAACAGTTTACCTTATTATTGCTATATTTAGCAATTTCTGGTCTATTCTTGTTAGTTCTGACCCTATTCCAAGTACTCTTGTTGTTTCATTTATCTAGATCATTTATATAAATTATAACTAACCAATCAGATTGCTTGATTTTCCATAATCTGTATGCAGGGTTATCTCCCTTGTGTATAACAAAATCCTATATCCAATGGCACCCCAATTTTAGCACCCCTATTTTGAAAACACCTGTGGCTATGGAATCCCTTTTTTGTCATATGTGCTTATGTGAAAAGGCACAATGTGACACAATATGCCCTATCACATAGGCACATGCTTTATGTGCCGATATGTGCTTATGTGACAAGGCACAATGTGACACAAAATGCCCTATCACATAGGCACATACGGGTATTTGAGGATACCTATGGCCTGGTATTATATTATCTGAGGATACCTATCGAGGATACCTACTGGAGAATCCCTTTTTGTCATATGTGCTTATGTGAAAAGTCACAATGTGACACAATATGCCCGATCACATAGACACATACGGGTATTTGAGGATACCTATGGCCTGGTATTGTATTATTTGAGGATACCTATCGAGGATACCTACTGGAGAATCCCTTTTTGTCATATGTGCTTATGTGAAAAGTCACAATGTGACACAATATGCCATATCACATAGACACATACGGGTATTTGAGGATACCTATGGCCTGGTATTGTATTATTTGAGGATACCTATCGAGGATACCTACTGGAGAATCCCTTTTTGTCATATGTGCTTATGTGAAAAGTCACAATGTGACACAATATGCCCTATCACATAGACATATACGGGTATTTGAGGATACCTATGGCCTGGTATTGTATTATTTGAGGATACCTATTAAGGATACCTATCGAGGATACCTTTATAGGATACTTATCTGAGGATACTATATAGGCTATACATATCCCTATAGGTCTCTTGCTGGCCCTTAGTACTATTAATCCACCTGATGCATTATGTTATCCTATGACTGGTATAGGTAGTGTGCAATGCTAGGCATAGGGGTATTGTGGGTAGGGGTACTGCCTGGTAGTTTAGAACGGTACTATAGTATGGCGGTATATACACCTATAGGCCCCTGTTAGTGCTTGGTACTATTAACCAACCGATTGCTTTGTTTTATTATATGGCTGGTATATGTAGTACGTTATGGTAGACCTAGTGATTTTGTGGGGGTGGGGGTAATGCTTGGTAGTTTAAAACGGTAGTATAGCATAGGCTGTACATATCTCTGTAGGCCTCTTGCTGGCCCTTGGTACTACTGATCCACCAGGTGCTTCATATTATTGAGCGGTATTCTGGGTGGGGGTCAATGCCTGGTAATACAGAACGGCAGCAGAGTATGGTTGGTATATTCCCTATAGATCCCATCCTAACTGTTCATAGTATTAACCTACCAAATGCTTTGTATCATCCTGTTACTGGTAAGGTGGTACGTAATACCAGTAGTTCCTACCTTATTCCGAGTACATTTGTTGTTTCATTTATCTAGATCATTTATATAAATTATAATTAACCAATTAGATTGCTTGATTTCCCATAACCTGTACTTAATTGTACAGAGTTATCTCCCTTCTGTATAATAAAAACCTATATCAATGGCAATATCCCCGGCACCCCAAAAAATGAAAATATTTTGAAAATTAATTGGCGATTTCTGAGAATAGCGCTGGCCGGTTTTGGCCGTTACGTTGGGTAAAGGGTTAACCCTTTACCTAACATGAAAAGCAGGCGACACTTGCAAACAAAATTCCCAAATAACTATTTGTTTTCATTTTTTGTCTCAAAAACATAGGTTATGACCCCTCATTGGAACGAGCTCGTTCCAAAGAGGGATCATAACCTATGTTTTTGAGACAAAAACTGAAAAAAATAATGAAAATTAATTCATTAATTGTGAATAGCGCTGGCCGGTTTTGGCCGTTACGTTGGGTTAAGGGTTAATGCCTTGTCATAAACCCAAGTTTCCCTTTTTTCTGAAATGAGGATAAGAGTCGTAGTAAATTAGACCTCAATGAGGGATTTTTAATACGACTCTTATCCTCATTTCAGAAAAAAGGGGTGCCGAAGGCCATATGCTTTTCAAAAAAAGGGGAGCCGAAATTGGGGTGCCGGGGATATTGCCATTGATATAGGTTTTTATTATACAGAAGGGAGATAACTCTGTACGATTAAGTACAGGTTATGGGAAATCAAGCAATCTAATTGGTTAATTATAATTTATATAAATGATCTAGATAAATGAAACAACAAGAGTACTCGGAATAAGGTAGGAACTACTGGTATTACGTACCACCTTACCAGTAACAGGATGATACAAAGCATTTGGTAGGTTAATACTATCAACAGTTAGGATGGGATCTATAGGGGAATATACCAACCATACTCTGCTGCCGTTCTGTATTACCAGGCATTGACCCCCACCCAGAATATCGCTCAATAATATGAAGCACCTGGTGGATCAGTAGTACCAAGGGCCAGCAAGAGGCCTACAGGGATATGTACAGCCTATGCCATACTACCGTTTTAAACTACCAAGCATTACCCCCATCCCCACAAAATCACTAGGTCTACCATAACGTACTACATATACCAGCCATATAATAAAACAAAGCAATTGGTTGGTTAATAGTACCAATCACTAACAGGGGCCTATAGGTGTATATACCGCCATACTATAGTACCGTTCTAAACTACCAGGCAGTACCCCTACCCACAATACCCCTATGCCTAGCATTGCATACTACCTATACCAGTCATAGGATAACATAATGCATCAGGTGGATTAATAGTACTAAGGGCCAGCAAGAGACCTATAGGGATATGTATAGCCTATATAGTATCCTCAGATAAGTATCCTATAAAGGTATCCTCGATAGGTATCCTCAATAGGTATCCTCAAATAATACAATACCAGGCCATAGGTATCCTCAAATACCCGTATGTGTCTATGTGATATGGCATATTGTGTCACATTGTGACTTTTCACATAAGCACATATGTCAAAAATGTCAAAAAGGGATTCTCCAGTAGGTATCCTCGATAGGTATCCTCAAATAATACAATACCAGGCCATAGGTATCCTCAAATACCCGTATGTGTCTATGTGATCGGGCATATTGTGTCACATTGTGACTTTTCACATAAGCACATATGACAAAAAGGGATTCTCCAGTAGGTATCCTCGATAGGTATCCTTAGATAATACAATACCAGGCCATAGGTATCCTCAAATACCCGTATGTGCCTATGTGATAGGGCATTTTGTGTCACATTGTGCCTTGTCACATAAGCACATATCGGCACATAAAGCATGTGCCTATGTGATAGGGCATATTGTGTCACATTGTGCCTTTTCACATAAGCACATATGACAAAAAAGGGATTCCATAGCCACAGGTGTTTTCAAAATAGGGGTGCTAAAATTGGGGTGCCATTGGATATAGGCTTTTGTTATACACAAGGGAGATAACCCTGCGTACAGATTATGGAAAATCAAGCAATCTGATTGGTTAGTTATAATTTATATAAATGATCTAGATAAATGAAACAACAAGAGTACTTGGAATAGGGTCAGAACTAACAAGAATAGACCAGAAATTGATAAATATAGCAATAATAAGGTAAACTGTTCCAGTTAATAGGCTCTTCTACACTACTGGAGTATACTCTAGAATAAAGGAACATGGCCAGATAAACGATAACTATTGCATATATAGATTGAAGCAGAGACTTCTGAAAGAAATAATACAAGTTGTCGGGTTGTTTGTGGTAATTATCCAGGGAAGTCGTTCCAGAAAATACTCCGATTCAATCGAACATACCCTCCAAACATACCCCTGTCCTATTGTAGGCCTTAGGTAACATAGCAATCACGTGCTACCATAGAAACCAAGATGGCGGTCTCCAGTATACAAAATGGACGACGGAAACACGTATCACCCAAACAACACGCGCTGCGCATGCGCACTAACACCACGTATCACTATGGAGATGACGTCACAACATGGCCGCTCACGCGGGTTACCATGACAACACAACATGGCGCCACTACGTCACGTGACATGACGTCACTTCCGAGGTCCGGCACCGAGGTCCGGCAACCTCCACCTGTAGGGGAACATACACTACTACTCAGGTTTTCATCCACACGCTAGAATGTGTCCTATCACAAGTGCGTGCACAGTAGACACATCTTCACAGGTATACTTTCAGCATATTTTTTACAACAAGAACGTATTTTCCAGAATACAAGTAAAAACGTCCAGACCAAACACAAATCTACACAGATGGTGACAACCGTATGTGCGATCATTCAGTTCAGAAAGAGAACGTTTTTCTGCAGTTATCGAAAACCGATTACACATGTCATGTCGAAGCCAATGTTTTTTGAGAACAGTAATTAAATAATAAACAGATCACGAACTTAACGAAACAAATTAGACTAGATCATTTTTTGCCATGATGATATTTTATAGAGGCCTACCATGCATTAAATCTGAAAAATAAAACAAAGAAACACACAGTGCACAATTATGCAATGATCTTTATTCATAAAATTCAGTTCACATACGCTAAATGATTGTCAATATTTTTGCAAACAAGTGAAGAAGTGTGGAAATATTTTAAGATAAATTAGTTATTACCACTAGCGCCGAGAGAAGGGGCGGGGATAAGGCTAAGTGCCCCGGGCTCCTCTTTGGTGTTTTAAAAATCTGAAAGTCGTATGAGGGCCTTTGGTGCGGGCCTTCCAAGAGTACGTTGTTGCATTACTTACCAGGTTCCATTCATATAAAAATCCACTTGTTCCAGTTTGTTGATTTTCCACCGGTTTTTCCTGCATCGTGGTAGTCATGATTACCTTTTGAAAAAATGCCCCATACCCACAGAAATACAGGTAATACATTACCCAAATTGCAAGAAAATAATTGAGTAGACATTGTCAAGAAAATGTAGGGGAATGCTTCCCATAGCATTGGTTTAAAACATGTTCTGGGAGGACCTCCAGCTTATCGCTTCGCGCCTTCTTTTCCAAGGTGCATTGAAGTCTCGACCTCACCCCTGGGTCATATATCGACACGTCCTAACGGACGCGTCGATATATATCCAGAGCACGTATATTATTACAGTTACCTTTTTCAGTTTTCCACTGCTGAATGTTGGCGTTATTGTACTTCTGACATGCTTCCAGTGTCCATCTTTAAGAACTGCCAACATTTTGTCGAATGGGGCGCTTTGCTTTACAGGGATCTGAAATTAAAACATTCAGTGCCAATGAGCACATACCCGTTTTTCAGCTATTTCAAGGTCGGGTTCGTTGTACATTTCCCCTCTCGACAACATTGCCTACGAAATCATCATTTCGATTATTAATTCAAAGAGTGACGTTCAACTTTTAATGTAATAATGAATTCCAACAAGCTCCAAAATGTATCACACCGCCCAAGGGATTCAAAATGAGAAAAGACATATTTTTTACACGATTGTCGTCTGCATTCAACATTACCCGATGCAATACAGAAACGTTCTAGAACACCACGTGTGGAATCGGCGGCTTACGTGTAAGAATGTCATAAGAACGTTGCTTGTTGCCATTCCGGTTGACTTTATGAGGTGAAAGAAATGGTTTGACACAAAACAGTTTTTTCCTATTTTTCATTACTTGAAAAACTACTACTTTGGTCGTTGATTCATTTTCCCCGAACTCCACTATCGCAAATACATCTTCATTACCGTTGTAGTTTTCTTAGCTGTTCTGGTTCTCCGGAAAAGGAGAGTCTCAATTTTCTAAATTTTGGGAATTCCATATAAAAATTAAAATTTCTAAATGATAGCGAAGTTGTATCATCGATGTGCGCTTTATTTCACAAACTTTAGGCATTTTCCTTCAGAGTAGTATAACAATACAGAAGCTGATTTTTCACAATTTTTCCCCAATCAGCTTGAATGTGTGACTATTATTCTTTGCTTAAACCCATTTAAAAATAAGGTAGCGCGGTGGCTCACTGGTTACGGAATTGGACTGATGAGGATAAGAGTCGTAGTAAATTATACCTCAATTGAGGGATTTTTACTACGACTCCTATCCTCATTTCAGAAAAAAATGGATTCTCCAGAAGGCACCCCAATTTCGGTACCCCTTTTTGGAAAACATATGGCCTTCGACACCCCTTTTTTCTGAAATGAGGATAAGAGTCGTAGTAAATTATACCTCATTGAGGGATTTTTACTACGACTCTTATCCTCATTTCAGAAAAAGGGGTGCCGAAGGCCATATGTTTTTTCAAAAAGGGGTGCCGAAATTGGGGTGCCCAGGAATATTGCCATTGGATATAGGCTTTTATTATACAGAAGAGAGATAACTCTACATTCAGATTATGGGAAATCAAGCAAAAATTTAATTGGTTAATTATAGTTTATATAAATGATCTAGATAAATGAAACAACGAGAGTACTCGAAATAGGGTAGGAACTACTGGTATTACGTACCACCTTACCAGTAACAGGATGATACAAAGCATTTGGTAGGTGAATACTGTCAACGGTTAGGATGGGACCTACAGGGGAATATACCAACCATATTCTGCTGCCGTTCTGTATTACCATGCATTGATCCCACCCCAGAATACCGCTCAATAATATGAAGCACTTGGTGGATCTGTAGTACCAAGGACCAGCAAGAGACCTACAGGGATATGTACAGCCTATGTTCTGAACTACCAAGCATTACCCCCACCCCCACAAAATCACTAAGTCTACCATAATGTACTACATATACCAGCCATATAATAAAACAAAGCAATCGGTTGGTTAATAGTACCAAGCACTATCGGGCCTATAGGCGTATATACCGCCATACTATAGTACCGTTCTAAACTACCAGGTAGTACCCCTACCCACAATACCCATATGGCTAACATTGCATACTACCTATACTAGTAATAGGATAACATGAAGCATCAGGTGGATTAATAGTACTAAGGGCCAGCAAGAGACCTACAGGGATATGTACAGCCTATATTGTATCCTCAGATAAGTATCCTATAAAATGTATCCTCGATAGGTATCCTAAAATAATACAATACCGGGCCATAGGTATCCTCAAATACCCGTATGTGCCTTTGTGCTAGGGCACTTTGTGTCACATTGTGCTTTTTCACATTAGCACATATGACAAAAAAGGGGTGCCGAAGGTCATATGTTTTTCAAAAAAGGGGTGCCGAAATTGGGGTGCCCGGGATATTGCCATTGGATATAGATGTGATGAGAATCATCTACAACTTAGTTGTAATAAGGGGAGATAACTCTATACGATTAAGTACAGGTTATGGGAAATCAAGCAATCTGATTGGTTATAAATGTTCTAGATAAACGAAACAACAAGAGTACTTAGAACAGGGTCAGAACTAACAAGAATAGACCAGAAATAGCTAAATATAGTGACAATAAGCAAAGCTGTTCCAACTGATGGGATCTTCTACGCTACTCTAGAATAAAGGATCATGGCCAGGTAGAGGAAAACTATTGCATATATAGATAGAAGCAGAGAATTCTGGAAGAATTCGAAATACTAAAACTCGTCGTGTTGTTTGTGGTAATTAGATTTACTCTTCTACAAAGGAACATACCCTCCGAACATACCCCGTCCTATTGCAGAAAAATTGGGTCACATAGCAACCACGTGCTACCATAGAAACCAAGATGGCGGCCTCCAGTATACAAAATGGACGACGGAAACACGTATCACCCTAGTAACACGAGCTGCGCATGCGCACTAACACCACGTATCACTATGGAGATGACGTCACAACATGGCCGCTCACGCGGGTTACCATGACAACACAACATGGCGCCACTAGGTCACGTGACATGACGTCACTTCCGGGGTCCTGCACCGGGGTCCTGCAACCTTGGGGAGTAGGGGAACATGACATACTACTTTTAGACTAATTTGAAAGAAAAACTTGGGATGTGGAAGGTCACATTCACTGAAAGTGTCTTGACAGGAAGTTCAGAAACGAAACAATCCTCTTTGTTTTGATAGTTGTAGTTCTTGTAAGCTCAGAAAATATAAACACATTTTGAACAAAGCGCTCTAGGAAGTTTAATTTCAGCCGCAACGTAAAGCAGAACTCGGTGATAACATAAGATCACCATGTGAACAGAGATACTTATTTAAAATGCTGATCTATTGTCATGGACCGATTATCGGTATTGGACGATAAGTCTGACATCGACATTATACCGAATTAAGAAGGCACCCTATTAACTTCATTTCTAGTTCAAGGCTTTCAAACCCATCTTTTGTTTCTTAACTTGCTTCTGTTAGTGGTTTTGTCCCCACACTACTCCCCTTCCAAACACAACAATGATAACGTATCTGCAGATAAATAAATGGAAAGTACGGATATTCGCATATAAACATACTTATAGGCACATTCTCAAATACAGGCAAACATATACATGTCTGCACATCAGCCTCTATCCTCTTTAAAAAGTGATTATCGATTGCAAGGCGTCGGGAAATTGAAAGCCTTTGAGAAATTTCTATTTACTGGGTACTGTTTATTTATTGCAACTTCCGGACCTCCCAAATGGCAGTGGTGGGCACACTCTTCTATATGTGACCAATGAGCGCTCCAGCCATCCAGTTTTTTAGGGATCGGTGTAGGAGTTGTATGAAACCGTATTTCAATACAAAGCTAAAAAAAAACTACTCGGAAGAGGGACTAAAAACTCTACACTACAAGATAATCGTGTGACACGGAAATACACGACTCATTAACTTGTAAAATGTGCCCAAAGCAATAAGTGGTCAAAACAAAAAGCTTCTTTCACATTCGTCCTTGGGAGCAGCTCGGTTACATAAAACACAAGTGAGACATGTTCACATCGATGCATTTCAACCAGAGGAACACATGCCCGAGGACCTTAACCAACGGATAATTTTGATTCTGCACCTCAGATTCGGTATGCCTCTCAGCACTACACAACGGCGCCGTTGTGAAATACAATGGATTTTCACCACAAAAACACAAACACTCAGTTCATTTGGCCGGATCAAAAATGGATTCTTGATTTGAGATTTTTATTTATCCCATGACGTTTTTTCTCATCTTGTGGATAAAAAAACAACGTTCGACTAAAAAACATTCAATCCTCATCAGTTCATCAAATTTAAAAAAAAGTATTGCGTTGTAAACCGCGCCCCTGGAATTATTTTGACAAGTGCGAGTATTGCCACAGACATTAATTTGTAAATACGGCTCAGTTGAGCTGCACTGGAAAGAAGTTTAATAACGAGATAAAAGAGTAAAAACATGTATTTTATTCATAATTTTTGAAATATTACTGTGCTATGATTATGAAGATCGCATGGGCGATCCGGTTGAAATTAAATGATAGCTTTTGTGATCGCAGCACTGTGATGTTTTCCATTGAAGTTTGCACTCCACCCGACACTTTGAGTTATTCTGTTTGTCGTGAATTCTGTTTATTGTGAATGGCGTACCCTATCTCCTCAGACTCTACTGCCCCGATCGGCTTCAGACTGAGAAGGTGTATATATTTCTATCCGATATAACTAAAACGACGTGCTCGGTGGAAATATTTTGCGCTATTTACAGAAAATCGGCAATTGTGTCGCAACATAGGGGTATTTACTGTAGGAAAAACAGTTTATGAATTCGAAATTGAATTGTCCCATTCTCTGCGCGATTTAATTTTAAAATATTTATTTCTGAAATGCCACCTATCGGAAAGCCATGTTAGTACGGGTCCATCCACGAGTAGACAATCATAAAGCGAGTTATATTACATTATGTCCTGAGTATAGTTGATGAAGACATGTTAAATTCTCTCAATGGAGTTTGATACATCTGTTTTCCGGTTGTATATTTCATGTGCTGATGGGAACGACCTATCGCACATTTCTCGAGAAAGACCATTTTATACTGCTCCATAAAAATGAAAATGGGATTTTCGAGGCTCGGGATTAACAACGCACGCATCCAACCCTTTAACATCGTAAAGGGTGGGTGCTGACGAGTAGCATGTTCGAAAACGGCCTATCTCATCCTTTCGCACTATAATGGAAGCTTGCTCCGTAGCGTCACAGTGAGAACAGATTCGCAGAAATGACATTAACGGTGTTACAGCTACTAGAGGTCTAGCATTTTGTCGGCGTGAAATAGACGGGTGAAATTTAATGCCGTTGTACGGAAATTGCGATGGAAGTTATCCATACAAAAAGGCGATTTATTGGTTAAAAAGATATATAATCTCCTTGTCTATTATTGATAAATGTCAATTATATTAAACCGAATGGGGCATTGAATTAGCATCGCAATTCCACACAAAAGCATTGGGTGGGGAGCATCCATCCGTTCTACTCACTCCGTTCGTGCGTTGTTGATATGTAGTCCTCATTATTCGCTCTAAGAACTCGACTGATTTAAATGATTTTATCAAATCATCGATATATCAGCGACCAAAAACCAGTAACAGTCAGGCAAAGCAGAAAGTTTTCAACAGCGCGAACGTGTACTGGCAGTTACTCGTCGAACGCAAACATAAAAATGGCATTTCCAGGCATGACAGGGTGATTTGAAGCAGTGTTTTTGTATTATAGGAATTAATAATGGCAATAAGTAATGATTAGGAGGATGAAAAGAATTAAGAAGAGAGCTGTGTAGAAACTTCACAGCAAACTAAGATTCAGAGTCGCAAGAGGAGATGCGTTGAAGTGGGAGAAGAGATAAATCAGTTATCCGAACGTCGAGGCAGTGGGGAAGCCGCGACGTTCGGGTAGCTGAACTAGAAATAGGAGAAGAGAAAACTTTAGGCTATGTGAAAGAATGAGAAACAATAACACTGTCAGAAAACTATAACACATCCTAGATTTTTTGTAATTATTTGTTTGAAAGGTCCACGGTACGATACCCCCAGGGGTAACTACGTTGTGTCCTTGTTGCTCGGCGCTGGTTCTCTCCTCCACCAATAAAACTGCCCGACACGAGGTGTGACTCTTGCTGCCGAACGTGTCGCTAAACCTCAATAAATTAATAATAAATAACGATGTTATTACTTGGTTAGTTTCATATCGACCCTTGGTAACTTCACATCAGCCTTCGACCTTTGGCTGATGTGAAGATACCTCGTTTGTTGTTGTCTAACTATCTGGGAAAGTATATCACACAACAAAGGATTATGCCCCTGTCACAGAGAACAACTAGCACCTGAACTGTATCAGTGGAGAAACTTTGCAACAAGGACAATGCCATGCATATTACACAGTGCTTTGGAAAAAGCGAATTCCATAACATGTAAAAATATGTCAAAATATGATGCTACATACCCGTCTATTCGTGAAATTATGGAACTGCTTCACAAGAATCTCTCTCAGCATCTCAGGATCTCCGATGATTAAATTTGGTTTATTCATTTCGAATATGCTGAAATTCGGAAATTAATACTTCAGTCACAAATTTTGTCTAATACCACCAAACCTATGTGACACGTGCACCCTATAACATATAACATATGTATCTCTGTAAAATACCTACGTGAGGTATTTCTATCATAAAAATAACTCCTAAATGCCAACATAAGACAACGTTACGTCATGTAAACATAAACGTCTTGAGCTCTGTAGTGGTAGATTGCGGAATTTGTTTTATCGTTGGATCGCCTTAACCCTGTCTCCACGTAGAGTGCCGTCCATTTTCTAGGAATATACATTCAGCACTCAGTGAACTATTTGTTTTGAATCTTTCAGAATAGGTAAGTTGAAATGGCTAGCCTACCTTTATATATTAAGTGACACAAGACCCATCTACAAAACCAAGTCATGTCACGTGGGAATCTGGGCAGGCGAAAATTATCCACGAAGGGTTTTCAGTGTTGAATGGGTAAATCTCATCCTCGATGTAAGATTATGCCTGGCTCGTGTCTGGCTAAAATGTCAAAACGAGGTCTGGTCGCTATAAAAAACAGACGTTTAATCCGTACACGTTACCCGTCAACAACTGGTAACTTATTTGCTAGAGAATTTACAGTAGCATTAACGTAGCAGTGGCTAATTTCGAGAGTTGCGAAGATTTTTCATATCACACGGATTTATTATTTTCTCCATCTTCACAAATCGGCAATTTCCGCCAAGCGCGACAAGACTGACACAAAGTCTTGGCACCTATTTCAATCCTTCAGTTTTGTCTTTTTCTGAACCACTGCCGATGACTACTCATTTTAAGGAGCCAACAATGAACTGTAAACGATGATTTGGCTTTGATATTTGGCAAGACATATTGGTAACTTCCTTATCCGTTTGTGCTAGGCCAAGAGGTAAATAGATTTTACAATTTCTGAAAGGTATTTTCCTTTTCCTTTCATGACAGGTTAACCGTCTACTAAACAAATAGGCCTCCTCCGCGTAAATTACAAAATGAGCAATTGAAAGAAACAATATTTTAAAACAAGAGGCCCCACGGGGCCTGAAACGCTCACCTTGAACAGACCACGATATAAACAGAGTCCAAGAATGAATCTACATTAAGCAATCCATCTCCATACGATACATTGTCAATCCTTGATCCCCTCAGCAGTGACTAAAAAGTCCAAGCATCATGCCTTTTCTTCAGATGATCATAATGTAAAAAGTAGACCTCCCCTATGAAGCAGCTTGATACAAACTATGTGGATTACTCTTAGTTACACACCTCTAGAGGGTACTGATTACAAAATTTCTAATTTATCAGCTATATGGCCAATTCTGGTTCCCATATTAACCCAGGCACTCAATTTGAACAAAGCTGAATCTGCCACCCCCACCTCCCGGAGATGTTGTATACCAAATATGAAAGCATTTCGACTGGTGGATCTGAAGAAGAAATTTTTAAAATAAATTTCCTCAACTTGCACTGAGTTAAAATTTGGGCTACCATAGTGAGCCCAAGTATGAAATGAAATGAAATGAAATGAAATGAAACTTTATTTAGCAGCATACTCGGATACAGTTTACATAAATTAAAATATGGTAGCAATCAAAAAGGTGTATACTGCATGGAAATGGTATAGCCGGAGAGGCTGTCTTCCTGCCATTCCCAAACATTCTGTGAAGCTTTCCCCGTATTAGGATTAAAACCACTTACACAATGCTCAAAGTAATCCGAAAAGATGAATAGTGACCCGGAAGGTCCTATGCTCAGGATAATTGTAGATTATCCCGAACACAAGACCTCCCAAATCACTATACAAATCTTCCGATCTTCAGTAGTTGGGAGGATGAGATCACTTTACGCTGGGTCACAATCGAGACAGAATGGATTGTTCACAATTGGTAAAGCTCCCAGGTAGACTTCCAGTGAAGCTTTCCCCATGTTAGGATTAAAACCACTTACACAATGCTCAAAGTAATCCGAAAAGATGAATAGTGATTTGAAAGGTTCCATGCTCAGGATAATTGTAGATTATTCCGAACATAAGACCCTCCAAATCACCACACAAATCCTCGATCTTCAGTAGTTGGGAGGATGAGATCACTTTATGCTGTGTCACAATCGGGACAGAATGGATTGGTGCAAGTAATGCCAGAAGAATATGCGTTTAAGAACGAATTGATTATTGTCTTTTTAAACAGAGGCCTGCTATATTGCCGAACTTCGGGATTTAAGTCATTCCAAATTTTTGGGAAAGTATGAATCGGGAGGTCAGCAGAGAAGCGAGTTCTTGGTTTGAGAGTGCGCACATTCCCTGTTTGTCTTGTCTCCATTCCAGAAGGGTTTGTGTATATTTCGAAGGTATTTTCAAATGACGTAGGAAGATTATTGTGGTACCAGTCATGCATGAAAAGATACACATGAAGCTTATACAAATCTTCGAACTTCAGTATTCCACAATTTTTAAATAAGGGTTCAGTGTGTGAGATATATTTTCGATTATTTATGATACGAATAGCCTTTTTTTGAAGTGTAAAGATTCTACTGGTGGAAGACACATGGCCCCAGACAAGGATACCATACAACATATGGCTATGTATCAGTGATAGATACAATATTTTCAGGGCTTTCAAGGGAAGGGTTCTTTTTGCCCTATTCAGGGCAAATATTACCCTGGCCATCTTTAGGCAAACTGTGGACGTATGTTGTTTGAATTTTAAATTTTCGTCCAGGTTGATCCCTAGGAATTTGACAGAGGTTTCCTCGTGACTATTGGTAACAAATGGAATGTCTAAGTCGTTCAGAGATACCTTTTTATTGACGGCATGATACGAATCGTTTTGCGGGTGTAACAACATACATTTTGTTTTACTGGCATTCAGACATAATCCATTAGCGGCACACCATTTACTGATTTTACCGAGTTCAGTATTGGTCTCGTCTAACAAAGAATCTAGATTCCCACTTGATGTATACGCTGTGGTATCGTCTGCAAAAGATAACACCTTAAGTAGTGTAGAGTGGCTGATGTCGTTAATGTATAATAAAAAAAAGAAGCGGACCTAGAACTGAACCTTGTGGTACCCCAATGGTGACGCCCATTACTTCCGATGTGCTGTTCATGAAGGATACAAACTGACACCGGCTTGTTAGGTAATCTTCAAACCAGGTGTTAGCTAAACCTCGTACCCCGTAACATTCAAGTTTCTTTAAAAGAATCGAATGATTTATGGTATCAAATGCTTTTGAAAAGTCAAGAAAAACTGAGAGTGTACAATCCTTTGAAGTTTTATCATTTGCTTCCGATACACTGTTTATTAACTGCAGAATGGGATGCACAGTCGAATGACCCTTCCTGAATCCGAACTTATTAACTTACCGACCCGATTTGAACAAACTCGAATCTGCCCCCCCCCCCCCCCACCTCTGAAGAAGATTTTTGGGAAAAAATGCCTCACAATGCACTAAGTTAAAATTCGGGTTCCGATGAGGAGCCCAAATATTAACCCAGGCACTCGATTTGAACAAAGTTGAATGTGACCCCTCCTGGAGATGTTGTATACCAAATATGAAAACATTCTGGCTGGTGGATCTGAAGATGAAAATGTTTAAAGAAATTTCCTCATATTGCACTAAGTTAAAATTTGGGGTACAATGGCGAGCCCTAATATTTACCTACTGACCCGATTTGAACAAACTTGAATCTGACCCCCCACCCCCCGAGATGTTGTATACCAAATATGAAAGCATTCTGACTGATAGATCTGAAGAAGATTTTTAAAAATTATCCCCCATATTGCACTAAGTTAAAATTTGGGCTTCCATAGCAAGCCCAAATATTAACCTAGAGACTTCGTTTGAACAATCTTGAATCTGACCCTCATAACAATGACGTATACCAAACATTAAAGCTTCTTTTTAACAAACTTGTATCAGACCCCACCCCCCCCCCCACCCCACCCCCTCCCTACGGATGCTGTATACCAAATATCAAAAGATTCTGACCATTGGTTCTGGAGAAAAGATTTTTAAAATTGTTTGCAAATATGCTGGCTCAGCATTTCTTGATGTCCCTTACAGGACACCCTAACATAACCGATGGCAATTTTTTACCTTTCAATTCTACTGGTCCTGAGGATGCTTCATACCAAATAACAGTTCTCTGTTTCGTGTGGTTTGGGAAATATGGGCGTTTGAAAATATTTCTATTTTTAGCTCCTGGGGTTCCCACGGGGACACATATTTTTTTTTTTTGCACGAGTCAAGTACTTACGACCCAATAATACCATATACCAAATTTGGTTAAAATCGGACCATAGGTTCTGAAAATAGAAATTTTGAGCAGGGCAAAATTGTTACCCCTCCCATTACAAAGCCAAATATTTCTTCACGAACTTCCTTTGAACAAACTTGAATCTACATCTCAAAAGGAAGCTCCATTACAAATATCAAGCCATTGTACCCACTGGTTCCTGAGAAGAAAATTTTAAAAATATTTTGGAGCATTTTCCTCTACCCCCTCCCTATGGGGCTGGGCATGTTGAGTTGAACAAAATTGCAATGCCCCTTCGGGATCATTAGTCACAAACAAACTTTCACTTGAATTGGCCTTGTGGTTTTGGAGGAGAAGACCAAAACATGGTGTTGACAGACGACGGACGGACGAACGATGGACGGACGACGGACGAACAGAGAGCGATTTGATAAGCTCAGCTTGACTTTGTCAAGGTGAGCTAAAATGTAAACAAATCATATCACGTTCCCCACGTGTCTTCAACCAATGATAATCCTGCTTGTGTGGTGTTAGTAAGTTGGGGAGTCTGACAGTTGCTCGCCGCTGCTCAGTGGTTCTCTTAGGGTACTCCGGCGTTCTCCACCCGAAACACTGTCCGACACGAGGTGACCCTGGCTCCCGAAAGTGTCGTTAAACCCAATAAATAAATAAATAAATAAATAAATAAATAAATAAATAAATAAATAAATAAATAAATAAATAAATAAATAAATAAGAGGCCCCACGGGGCATGAAGCTCCGCTCACCTTGAACAGAACCTAATCTAAACCGAGGCCACGAACGAATCTACAATAAGCAATCAATCTCCATAGGATCCATTGTCAATCCTTGAGCCCCCCCCCCCCCCCAGTAGTGACTAAAATAGTATCATGCCTATTCTACAGTTAATCATAATGTAAAAAAAAGTGGAGCGCCTCTATGGAGCCCCTTGCTATACAACCTATGTGGATTGATCTTAGTTACACACCTCTAGAGGGTACTGTATAAAAAAAGTTTCTAATTCTTCAACTTCATGGCACCTTGTAAAATTAACTTGCAATTATGTTTCTCTTTTTAGCACACATTGAGTCTCGATAGCTAGTGTTAATTTTTTCATTTAAATCAAATATCTGTTTCCCACTTATGCTGCATATCAAATTTTGTTAAAATCGGACTAAGAGTTCTGAGTAGTGAATAAG
The DNA here is from genome assembly GCA_031216915.1 of Pictodentalium vernedei. NCBI lineage: Eukaryota > Metazoa > Mollusca > Scaphopoda > Dentaliida > Dentaliidae > Pictodentalium > Pictodentalium vernedei. The sequence goes on along the minus strand of CM062297.1, from coordinate 527,866,257 downwards.
AGATGCTGTACACCAGATATGAAAGGATTCTGACTGGTGGATCTGGAGAAGAAGATTTTAAAAGACATTTCCTCATATTGCACTAAGTTAAAATTCGGGGTACCATAGGGAGCCCAAATATGAGCACAGGTGCCCGATTTGAACAAAACTTGAATTTTGCCTAAGAGATGTTGTATCCCAAATATGAAAATAATTCTGACTGGTGGATCTGAAAAAGAATTTTAAAGAAATTTCCTCATATTGCACTAAGTTAAAAATTCGCGCTCCCATAGGAAGCCCAAAATGTCAACCCAGGCACTCGAATTGAACAAACTGGAATCCCAACCCCCTAGAGATGTTGTATACCAAAATATGAAAGGATTCTGACTGGTGGATCTGAAAAAGAGGATTTTTAAAGAAATTTCATCATATTTCACTAAGTATGATTTCAGAGACCTGATTTGGACACACTTGAATCTGAACCCCTTAGAGATGTTAAATATCAAATATGAAAGCATTCTGACTGGTGGGTCTGAAGAAGAAGATTTTTTGAAGATTATTCCCCATATTGTCCTAAGTTAAAAATTCGGACTCCTGTATTGAGCCCAAAATATGAACCAAGGGGCTTCATTTTAACAAACTTATATCTGAATCCCCTTATGGATGCTGTATACCAAATATAAAACGATTCTGATCATTGGTTCTGGAGAAAATAGTTAAAAAAATTTTTTGGCAAATATGCTGGCTCAACATATTTTCGATGACCCCCCCCCCCCCCCCCTACAGAACGCCCTGACACAACCGACGGCAATTTTTTACCATCCAATTCTATGGGTCCTAATGATGCTTCATACCATATAACAGTTCTCTGTTCCGTGTATGAATATCTTTAAATACTATTAACGAAAACCTATTTCTGATTTCTTTAAAAAAATTTCACCCCCCCCCCCCAATTTAAGCCTCCATATATTCTCTTTCTATTTTGTTTATTTCTGATGCTTTAACCCCTTTCACACAGACTTAAATTTACTGGATGCAGTAAATTCCGTTTCCCTAGTGTTTCTACCGACATACTATAGTGAACTGTAATACTAGATATTCAGATTTCCATTTTACCGAAAAGTGAATGCAGCGAGTATAAATTAGCTTGATACCAAAATTGGAGAATTCTTACCCATATACTCTTCCATATCTCTTGAACCAAGCATCATGTGCTCCCTGTATTCCCTGAAATCATGAATAGAATAAGAACTAAAATGTATACGCAGAAGCAGATAATTGACTCAGAGTTAGAGGAAGCAGAAAAGTATTTAGTATGATAGTAGCAAGACTCATATCAATCTATGACTCTGAATCTCATCACTTTGCCGACCAATAACATTGTCGACCAATAACTTTGTAGGTCAATAGCTTATTTCTCCATCGCTTGAAGGCAATTACTCGTGAAGTGTGGACATTGCGCGCGATATGGTGATGTAACAATTAGCGTTTTTCAGTCACTCTCTGAATACTTCAATTGAATCAAGAAAACTTAGCAGTGAGACACTGGCTCACCCGACACAATTCGGAAGAAACACGATGATGGGACGGATCTGTGTCTGATGATTTGGTGTCTCGCTCGCCATGCCAGTCTCTATATTGCCATTCAGTATTTTTGACGAATCTTTGGTTGTCACCCTGCTGCGCCTCCCGCCGAATTCTGGTTGCCTCCTGGTGAGGCCTTCTGGTTCTTTTTCCCCTTAAAGTAACTAAACAGAAAGCGATGGATACTCAGAACATTGTGGATTATTTGGCCAATTCCACATTTCATAGAACAAGTAGTAATATTTACTAAAAGAGAAAAAATATTTTTTTGTGATCTGCAGATCTCCAAGAGATAAATCCGACTTGTATTAAGGAGATGGCAGGTAGACAGCCAATCTGACTATGCCCTCTCCTAGTAATTTTTGTACCACATAATCAATACATATTGTTTATAATTTGTATCACTATTTGTAACTCGCATATGCTTTCAAATTTATTGTATGCTATTAAGGTACATTTATTACTAAATAAATATTGAACTGAATCTACTGGGAACGCGGTAGTCATTTGGTACGCTATGATTTAGGGGTCCGTGAAGTTAGCTCAGTTTTCAGCGTTCAACATTCGTTCAACATTCGTGTGAAGTTAGCTCAGTGTTCAGCGTTCAACATTCGTTCAACATTCGTGTGAAGTTAGCTCAGTGTTCAGCGTTCAACATTCGTTCAACATTCGTGTGAAGTTAGCTCAGTGTTCAGCGTTCAACATTCGTTCAACATTCGTGTGAAGTTAGCTCAGTGTTCAGCGTTCAACATTCGACTAACATTCGTGTGAAGTTAGCTCAGTGTTCAGCGTTCAACATTCGACCAACATTCGTGTGAAGTTGGCTCAGCGTTCAGCGTTCAATATTCCCCAAAATTCAGTGTGCCATATGTCGAATCTGGGCTTTCACCCGAGGTTTATCCTTTATGCGACCGACTGCCCATCGTTTACATCTACAACACTCATATCTGGGCGACCATTCTCACCTGAGGTGATATTAGTGACTTTTACTACTCCAGTTCAGCGTTCAACATTCGACCTATATTCGTGTGAAGTTAGCTCAGTGTTCAGCGTTCAACATTCCTCAAAATTCAGTGTTCCAGCTCCGAATCTGTGCTTTCACCCCAAATATAGCCTTCATGGGACCGACTGCCCATCGTCTACTTCTAAGAACAATCTTATCTGGGGGGACACCCTCTCGCCTGAAGCGATATTGGTGACTTTTAGTATTCCAGTTCAGCGTTCAACGTTCGATTATCCTTCGTGTGGAGTGTGCGCAGCATTCAACGTTTGGCATTCGGCAAAAGATGGAGTTTGAAGAGAACACAACCATATATAATAAGTGGGATCGGTGCAATCATCGCCGGGGGGGGGGGGGGGGGGCAACCCTCATGCAAACGACTGTCCGAGTATCCAACATAATTATATACAACACTCAAACCTAGGCGCCCCACTTAATGCTTTGGTCTCTCTAATTAGAAGGCAGTCCCCATCGTAGAGACAAACTTTTGATTTAACGCTGTCAGGCACTGCAGGTCGGTAATGTGGCATTACTGAGAATAAGCTCGGTCATAGGGCTGCATATCCTGTGGGACTCCTGATTCAACCGGGACATGTTCTGAATAGCTTCTGAATAGCTTCCGTCAACCATTATCCTCATCTTACGTTGGGGCAGGAACTTTTTCAGCCAGTAGTGGGTGTATTATGCAATCGATTTATTTATTTATTGGGGTTTTTAAGGTCACATATTTCTGCACAATGGCTAACCATGACCGTGACAGTTTTATGGGTGGAGGAAGCCGGAGTACCCGGAGAGAACTACCTAGCAACGGCGAGCAACTGTCAGCTCCCCAACATACCAATTCCACACAAGCAGGGTTAGCATTGGTTGAGACAGGTGCACCATCGACGTGCAGTATGCCTTAGTATACAACGTCACCGTGCCCCCACGTGGGCAATGAAGGGGTGGGGGTGGGTGAAGTGTCTTGCCCAAGGACACAACGCGGTTGCTGCAGGTGGGATTCGAACCGAGGACCTCTCGGCTTGCAGTCTGCATCTCTATCAACTGAGCCACCGCACCCCCAATGCAATCGATGCACTTATGCAATCGATGTAATAATAAATAGGCGACCCCTCCCGCCTATAGCCGCATTAATTGGGGGCGTCGTGCATCCGAGCTCAGCGTTAAACATTCGAATAACCTTCGTATAGTGTGAGCGCAGCAATCAGCGTTCAAAATTCGGCAGTATCTGTAGTTTGAAGAGAACACATCCCTAGATCATAAGTGGGATCGGTGCAATTATCGCTGGGAGGAAGTAGCCCTCGTGCTAACGACTGCTCAACTGTCCGCAGTCTACATAATTATAACAACACTCAAACCAAGGACCCCCCCCCCCCTCCACTGGATGCTTTGATCTCTCTATATAGGAGGCAGTCGTCAGCGAAGATGCGAGCCTTTGATTTAAAGATGTCAGGCGGTCCGTTGTTGTGACATAAGTATACAGTAGAGGTCCTAGGAGAGTACCCTGTGGGACTCCTGATTCAACCGGGACATTTTCTGAAATGTTTCCGCCAACGACTACTCTTATCTGATGTTGGGTCATGGAAGGGTGGATACACTAATGCAATCGATGCACTTATGCAGTCGAGTGCACTAATAAAGAAATGTACCCCCCACAGCCCCCCACCCCCCCCCACCCCACCCCCACCCCCCGCATATAACGGCATTAATTGGTGTTGTTGAGTATTCCAGCATTCAACATTCTGTTATACCCATAGTTGGAAGAGAACACAACCGCAGGTCGTAAGTGGAATCGGTGCATTCATTGGAGGGGTAGCTTTCAATCGACTGCCCGACTGTCCGCATTATACAAAATAATACATGTAACAACACTCAAACCCAGACGGCGCCCTTTCGCATACATTGGTATTGATAAATATTCGTATTCCAGCTGAGCGCTCAACATTCGCTTGAAGTAAGTTCAGCGTTCAACATTCGGCAAAAATCCGTGTTTGGGAGAAAGAGAAAAGACATATGTCGAATCTGTGCTTTCACCCGAGGTGGACTCTTCAGGCGACGAACTGCCCATCGTCCACATGTAACAACACTCACATCTGGACGACTCCGTGTCGCATGAAGCGATATTGATCATTTTTACTACTCCAGTTCAGCGTTCAACATTCGACCAACATTCATATGAAGTTAGCTCAGCGTTCAGCGTTCAACATTCGTCAACATTCAGTGTGCCACGTGCCGAATCGGTGCTTTCACCCGGGGTGTATTCTTCATGCGACCGACTGCCAATCATTTACATCTAACAACACTCATATCTGGGCGACCCTTCTCACCCGAGGTGATACTGATGATTTTTACTACTCCGGTTCAGCGATCAACATTCCACCAATATTCGTGTGAAGATAGCTCAGCGTTCAGCGTTCAACATTCGTCAAAAGTCAGTGTGCCTTATTCCGTATCTGTGCTTTCATCGGCGTTCAGCGTTCAGCGTTCGCGTTCAGCGTTCAGCGTTCAGCGTTCAACATTCGGCAAAAGTCTGTGTTTGGGCGAAAGATAAAAGACATATTATGTCGAATCTGTGCTTTCACCCGAGGTGGAGTCTTCAGGCGACGAACTGCCCATCGTCCACATGTAACAACACTCACATCTGGACGACTCCGTGCCGCATGAAGCGATATTGATGATTTTTACTAATCCAGTTTAGCGTTCAACATTCGACAAACATTCGTATGAAGTTAGCTCAGCGTTCAACATTCGTCAACACTCAGTGTGCCGCCTGCCGCTGCCGAATCTATGCTTTCACCAGAGGTGTATTCTTCATGCGACCGACTGCCAGTCGTTTATATCTAACAACACTCATATCTGGGCGACCCTTCTCACCCGAGGGGATATTGATGATTTTTACTACTCCAGTTCAGCGTTCAACATTCGACCAATATCCGTATGAAGTTAGCTCAGCGTTCAGCGTTCAACATTCGACAAAAGTCAATGCGCCATATTCCGAATCTGTGCTTTCATCCGAGGTTGAGGCATACCTTTCATGGGACCGGCTGGCCATCGTCTACCTCTAAGAACGCTCATATCTGGGCGACCCTCTCTCGCCGGAAGCAATATTGGTGACTTTTAGTATTCCAGTTCAGCGTTCAACATTCGCATAACCTTCGTGTGGAGTGAGCGCAGCACTCGGCATTTGGATTTCGACAGTATCTGGTGTTTGAAGAGAACACAACCATAGTTCATAAGTGGGATCGGTGCAATCATCGCCGAGAGGGGTAGCCCTCGTGCAAACGACAGTCCGAGTATCCAACTCTATTTGTAACAACACTCAAACCTAGGCGCCCCCCCCCCCCTTAAATGCTTTGATGTCTCTTATTAGTAGGCAATCGTCATCGAAGAGGCAAACCTTTGATTTAACGCTGCAATGCAGGCCGTTAATGAGGCATAAGAATAAGCTTGGTCCTAGGACAGTATCCTGTGGCACTCCTGATTCAACCGGGAAATTTCTTAATAGTTTCTGTCAACCATTACTCCCATCTTGAGTTGGGTCGGGAACTTTTTTTAGTCAGTGCTGGCTGCATTAATGTAATTGATGCACTTATGCAATCGATGGACTAATAAATAGGCGCCCCCTCCCGCATATAACGCAGCATTAATTGCGGGCGTTGTGCATCCGAGCTCAGCGTTCAACATTCGAATAACCAACCTCCGTATGGCTTGTGCGCAGCATTCAGCGTTCAAAATTTGGCAGTATCTGGCGTTTGAAGAGAACACATCGATGCAACCATAGCTGGGAGGAGGTAGCCCTCGTGCAAATGATTGCTCGAGTGTCCGCAGTCTACATAATTATAACAGCACTCAAACCCAGGAGCACCCCCCCCCGGATGCTTTGATCTCTCTATATTAGAGGCAGTCGTCAGCAAAGATGCGAATCCTTGATTTAAAGATGTCCGGCGGGCCGTTGTTGTGACATAAGTATGAAGTAGAGGTCCTAGGACAGTACCTTGCGGGACTCCTGATTCAAAGGGACATTTTCTGAAAAGTTTTCGCCAACGACTACTCTCATCTGACATTGTTTCATGGAAGGGTGGATGGACTAACGCAATCTATGCACTTATGCAATCGAGCGCACTAATAAAGACACGCCCCCCCCCCCACCTCCTCGCATATATAGCGGCATTAATTGGTGATTTTGAGTATCCCAGCATTCAATTCAACATTCCGCAATATCCATAGTTGGAAGAGAACACAACCGTAGGTCGTAAGTGGAATCGGTGCATTCATCGGAGGGGTAGCTTTCACGCAATCGACTGTCCGGGTGTCCATAGTATACAAAATAATACATGTAACAACAATCAAAGCCCTTTCCCCGACATTGGTATTGATGAATATATGTATCCCAGCTCAGCGCTCAGCATTCGCCCAACATTCGCGTGAAGTAAGTTCAGCGTTCAACGTTCAGCGTTCAACATTCGGCAAAAGTCTGTGTTTGGGCGAAAGATAAAAGACATATTATGTCGAATCTGTGCTTTCACCCAAGTTGTAGTCTTCAGGCGCGAACTGCCCATCATCCACATTTAACAGCACTCACATCTGGACGACTCCGTGTCGCATGAAGCGATATTGATGATTTTTACGACTCCAGTTCAGCGTTCAACATTCGACCAACATTCATATGAAGTTAGCTCAGCGTTCATCGTTCAACATTCGTCAACATTCAGTGTGACACGTGCCGAATCGGTGCTTTCACCCGGGGTGTATTTTTCATCCGACCGACTGCCAATCGTTGACATCTAACAACACTCATATCTGTGTGACCCTTCTCACCCGAGGAGATATTGATGATTTTTACTACTCCAGTTCAGCGTTCAACATTCGACCAATATTCGTGTGAAGTTAGCTCAGCGTTCAACATTCGTCAAAAGTCAGTGTGCCTTATTCCGTATCTGTGCTTTCATCGGCGTTCAGCGTTCAGCGTTCAACATTCGGCAAAAGTCTGCGTTTGGGCGAAAGAGAAAAGACATTATGTCGAATCTGTGCTTTCACCCGAGGTGTAGTCTTCAGGCGACGAACTGCCCATCGTCCACATGTAACAACACTCACATCTGGACAACTCCGTGTCGCATGAAGCGATATTGATCATTTTTACTACTCCAGTTCAGCGTTCAACATTCGACCAACATTCGTATGAAGTTAGCTCAGCGTTCAGCATTCGTTAACATTCAGTGTGCCACATGCCGAATCCGTGTGCTTTCACCCGGTGTGTATTCTTCATGCGACCGACTGCCAATCGTTTACATCTAACAACACTCATATCTGGGCGACGAGGTGATATTGATGATTTTTACTACTCCAGTTCAGCGTTCAACATTCGACCAATATTCGTGTGAAGTTAGCTCAGTGTTCAGCGTTCAACAATCGACAAAAGTCAGTGCGCCATATTCCGAATCTGTGCTTTCATCCGAGGTCGAGGTATACCCCTCATGGGACCGGCTCGCCATCGTCTACTTCTAAGAACGCTAATATCTGGGCGTCCCCCTCTCGCCTGAAGCAATATTGGCGACTTTGAGCATTCCAGTTCAGCGTTCAACATTCGCATAACCTTCCTGTGGAGTGAGCGCAGCACTCGGCATTTGGATTTCGACAGTATCTGGAGTTTGAAGAGAACACAACCATAGATCATACGTGGTATCGATGCAATCATTGCCGCGAGGGAGGGGAAGCCCTCATGCAAACGACAGTCCGAGTATCCAACTCTAGTTGTAACAACACTCAAACCTAGGCGCCCCGCTCCCTCCCCCCTTAAATGCTTTGATGTCTCTAATTAGTAGGCAATCGTCAGCGAAGAGGCAAACCTTTGATTTAACGCTGTAATGCAGGCCGTTAATGTGGCATAAGAATAAGCTTGTGCCTAGGACAGTATCCTGTGGCACTGCTGATTCAACCGGGAAATTTCTTAATAGTTTCTGTCAACCATTACCCCCATCTTGCGTTGGGTCGGGAACTTTTTCAGTCAGTGCTGGCTGCATTAATGTAATCGATGCACTTATGCAATCGATGGACTAATAAATAGGCGACCCCTCCCGCATATAACGCAGCATTAATTGCGGGCGTTGTGCATCCGAGCTCAGCGTTCAACATTCGAATAACCAACCTCCGTATGGTGTGTGCGCAGCATTCAGCGTTCAAAATTTGGCAGTATCTGGAGTTTGAAGAGAACACATCCCTAGATCATAAGCGGGATCGATGCAGCCATCGCTGGGAGGAGGTAGCCCTCGTGCAAATGATTGCTCGTGTGTCCGCAGTCTACATAATTATAACAGCACTCAAACCCAGGAGCACACCCCCCCCCACCCCGGATGCTTTGATCTCTCTATATTAGAGGCAGTCGTCAGCAAAGATGCGAACCCTTGATTTAAAGATGTCAGGCGGGCCGTTGTTGTGACATAAGTATAAAGTAGAGGTCCTAGGACAGTACCTTGTGGTACTCCTGATTCAAAGGGACATTTCCTGAAAAGTTTCCGCCAACGACTACTCTCATCTGATATTGTTTCATGGAAGGGTGGATGGACTAATGCAATCGATGCACTTATGCAATCGAGCGCAATAATTAAGACCCACCCCCCCCCCCCCCATCACGGTCATGGTTAGCCATTGTGCAGAAATATGTTACCTTAAAAAACCCAATAAATAAATAAATCGATTGCATAATACACCCACAAGTGGCTGAAAAAGTTCCTGCCCCAACGTAAGATGAGGATAATGGTTGACAGAAGCTATTCAGAAGCTATTCAGAACATGTCCCGGCTGAATCAGGAGTCCCACAAGATATGAAGCCCTATGGCCGAGCTTGTTCTCAGTAATGCCACATTACCGACCTGCAGTGCCTGACAGCGTTAAATCAAAAGTTTGCTCTACGATGGGGACTGCCTTCTAATTAGAGAGACCAAAGCATTAAGTGGGGCGCCTAGGTTTGAGTGTTGTTATAATTATGTTGGATACTCGGACAGTCGTTTGCATGAGGGTTGCCCCCCCCCCCCCCCCCGGCGATGATTGCATCGATCCCACTTATTATATATGGTTGTGTTCTCTTCAAACTCCATATTTTGCCGAATGCCAAACGCTGAATGCTGCGCACACTCCACACGAAGGATAATCGAACGTTGAACGCTGAACTGGAATACCAAAAGTCACCAATATCGCTTCAGGCGAGAGGGTGTCCCCCTAGATATGATTGTTCTTAGAAGTAGACGATGGGCAGTCGGTCCCATGAAGGCAATATCTGTGGTGAAAGCACAGATTCGGAGCTGGAACACTGAATTTTGAGGAATGTTGAACGCTGAACGCTGAGCTTACTTCACACGAATATAGGTCGAATGTTGAACGCTGAACTGGAGTAGTAAAAGTCACTAATATCACTTCAGGTGAGAATGGTCGCCCAGATATGAGTGTTGTAGATGTAAACGATGGGCAGTCGGTCGCATAAAGGATAAACCTCAGGTGAAAGCCCAGATTCGACATATGGCACACTGAAATTTGGGGAATGTTGAACGCTGAACGCTGAGCCAACTTCACACGAATGTTGGTCGAATGTTGAACGCTGAACACTGAGCTAACTCCACACGAATGTTGAACGAATGTTGAACGCTGAACACTGAGCTAACTTCACACGAATGTTGAACGAATCTTGAACGCTGAACACCGAGCTAACTTCACACGAATGTTGAACGAATGTTGAACGCTGAACACTGAGCTAACTTCACGGACCCATGATTTAGAGGTTATTACTTGGTTAGTGTCATATCGGCCAAGATATAAGCCCGAGGTATCTTCATATCAGCTTCAGACCAAAAGTCTCAGGCTAACGTCGGTCTCAGGCTGAACGTGAAGCTGCCGAGGGCTGATTTCTCGACCTATATGAAACAAGTAATAACTTCTTTATTTATTAAATCAAATCAAATAACAAAATGGTCTCAGATCTTCGGTCACAGGCTGATATGAAATGAATTCGGACAGATACCTAGGCCGATGTGAAACTAACCAAGTAATAACCTCTTTATTTATTAAAACAAATCAAATAATTACAAAACGTCCTCAGATCTATTTCAGTTTTCTGACTGTGTTATTATTTCACCTTCGGAAGTCTCATCTTCTCCAACTTGGGCTATTTGAACGTCGCGCACTTCGACGAATCTCCACTTACGATTCTGAATCTTAGCTTGAGTTCAGTTTTGTGTACAATTCACTTCTTTTTTCCTCTTCACCACCTCTTACTTATCGCTAACATTAATTCCTCGCGTTGTAAAACTACACCCTTTTGCTTGGTAATATGGCAGCGTATTAGCTTCATTGATCATCATCGCATAACTTATGTTAACCCTTTACCTAACATGAAAAGCAGACGACACTTGCACTTATTATTTATTTATTGGTGTTTAAGGTCACATACTTATGCACAATGGCTAATCGTGACCGTGACAGTTGTACGGGTGGAGGAAGCCGGAGTACCCGGAGAGAACCACCGAGCAACGACGAGCAGCTGTCAGCTCTCCAACATCGTAACTCTGAACTCTGCACCGCAGCACAGGCAGGGTTAGATTAGTTGAACACATGCGCACCATCGACGTGCAGTACGCCTCAGTACACAGCGTCATCGTGCCCCCATGTAGGCAATCGGGGTGAAGTGTCTTGCCCAAGGACACAACGCGGTTGCCGCAGGTGGGATTCGAACCGAGGACCTCTCGGCTTGCAGCCTGCACCTCTAGCAACTGAGCCACCGCGCCCCCGACGACACTTGCAAAAAAAAAAAAAAAAAAAAAAAAAAAAAAAAAAAAAAAAAAAAAAAAAAAAAATATATTCGTGAATAACTATTTTTTTTCATTTTTTTGACTCAAAACATAGGTTCAGGTTCTGACTCTTCGTTGGAACGAGCTCGACGAGCTCGTTCCAATGAGGGTTCATAACCTATGTTTTTTTGAGACAAAAAGTGGAAAATAATGAAAAGTAATTGGCGATTTTTGAGAATAGCCGTTACGTTGGGTAAAAGGTTAAATTGTAATTACAACTTTATTATATTGTAATTACAATTTACTAAATTGTAATTACAATATAATTAAGTTGTAATTTCAACATAGCTAAATTGTAATTTCAACTTAGCTAAATTGTAATTACAACTTATCTAACTTGTAATTTCAACTTAGCTAACAGTAGGTATAAAAGGAGAGTTTACTATCACTTGTACATGTACGTGTACAACATACGCACACGATGCGTTCACCAACGTGGAATTCAGTGTTAAATCACACGCTTGTTCACAAAAACTGTACATGATTTTGAATCCGCTTATGTACAGTCAGTGACTCCTAGATCGCGCTTTTAGCGTTCAAATACTCGTGGTGAACGCATCGTGTGCGTGTGTTGTACATCTTCAGTTGTATCGTGTACGTGATTTTTGGTCTACGTTCGCATCGCAGATCAGACCCACCGATCCATCGTCGGCGAACGCGAGCGAAAGCATAAGATTCTGGCTCATCATCAAAAAACAGTTTTTGCAATTCTAAATCAGTGATTCTGAACTCTCAATTGCTTTGGTACAGATGATTTAGAACTCTCCCTTGTTTTTGAGGCGGTCACGTTTTTGATTGATATAAATATAGAGGAGAAAAAAAAATAATATAAATAAATAGTTATTTAGAAAAATAAATATATCAAATCGAATAGATAATAAAAAAAAAAAATACGTAAATCATGAGCGATTCTCAGATGATTAGAGCGAGGTTTCTTTTAAACATGCTGATGAGAGCATACGCAATCTGCGTGAATGAACAACTACGTCCCATCTTGTTAGAATGATGCGTCGGATGTCGGGATCATCTAGACTTCGATCACGAGGATCATTCGTGTCTGACGATGGAAAGGGAAGATATGGTCGTCATGTATTTCGAACCGGCATTCAAACGCATTAAATTCGACGATGTGATCACGTTTTGGAAGAGATTAGTCTTCTGTAAGAATCGAGACAGGCCCACAGATTCGGAAGAACTGAAATTGACGCGTAGAAGTTTGACTTTAGAAGACAAGGGATGCATCAAGAAATTATTGCTGAACGAAGCATACGTCTAAGTTTTGTTTTTCGTTGATATAAAAATAAGGGAGAGTAGAAAAAAAAAAAAAATAAATACACACATAAATTTTTTATCTAATATTAGAAAGAAAAAACACAAAAAAAAAAAAATGAGAACCAGAAATAAATTGTATCCGACGTTAGTGGACGACGAGGACGAGAAGCCGAACGGTGTTTTGCCGCCGGCGCCGTCGCTAGAAGAAAAAGAAAGAGGAGAGAGGTATCGCATCGATCAAATCAATAGAATCCAAGAGTATCTGACTCGAGAGAGAGATTCTCGTCGTTCCCTCAAGAAGAAGTATTCGCGTTTCGTGAAATTCGTCAACGGGATCGACACGACACTCATCACGATTTCCATGGGTTTACACGCGGCCGGCATCGGATTGTTGTCGACCGCGGTCGCCATTCCGATCGTGTTGACCGTGGAAGGAGTGGCCCTCGCCGCCGGATTGTTCAGCACGGTCGGAAACTTTTTGAGTAGGAAATTATATCTGAAGGCTAGGAAACACGACAAGATTCGCGTCTTGGCCGACTCCAAGATCGACACGATATCCAAAATGATCTCTATGGCGTTGAAAGATGGTAGGATATCGGACGGAGAATACTTCGCGATATTGAGCGAGAAAACGAAATACGATGCCATGAAAGAAGCCATGAGAATCAAGACTCGTCAGATCATCAAGGAAGAGTTGAAGGATTCTCTCATGGAAAAGGGTAGGAAAGAGGCCAGGGAGGAATTCAGTAAGATGATAGAACTCAAGAGCAGCGATTGAAAAAAAAAAATATATATATATAATAAGAACAGAATTTTAAAAAAAAAAAAAAATATTAAATTTATATATAAAATAAAAAAAAACGAAATTAATTTAAATAACTCTTCAAAAAAATGTATTGCGTAAAGTGTAAGAGAGTTACCGAGACGAGTAATTCTAGAGAAGTGCGAACTAAAAACGACAGACGGATGCTTCGCGGAATTTGTGACGTGTGGTTCTATAAAGACTAGATTCGTCAAACAAAAGAACGCGAGCAAAGGTAAAGGCATCGTGAATAAAATGATCAACAATCTACCTTTCGAAATGCATCTGCCCGGTCACAGTTTCACGGAACCCGGAATGAAATTGAACAAGAGACTCAACACCGATCTGACACCCAAATCTTGGAGCAAACCCGTGAATAGGGTGGACGCGGCCGCGTACGATCACGATCTGTGCTACGCCAGACATCCCGACACCAAGACTCGCAACGACATCTGCGACAAAAACATGTTGAAGAGATTGAGAGGCATATCGAATCCGACCAGGAGAGAGAAGATGGAACGTTCGCTGGTCGGCAATCTGATCGGTGCGAAACGTCGATTCGGATGGGGCGTTCAAAAAAAAAAGCGCATCTGAAAAAGAGAAGAAGAAGAAACGATTATTGATGAGCGAATTGGCCGAAGAGTTACACAAACCCATAGTGCGTAAATTTCGAAAGAGAAGGGTGTTCGTGAAGGGTCTGGATGACATTTGGTCTGCCGACTTTGTCGACATGAGATCGTTTTCGAGGTGGAACGAGGGCATCAAATATCTATTGACGGTCATCGACGTATTTTCCAAATACGGTTGGACCAGAGCTTTGAAGAATAAATCGGGACCTTGCGTCGCCGAGGCTCTGAAGAGCGTGTTCGACTCGTCCTCTCGAAAACCGAGTAAATTATGGGTGGACAAGGGAAAGGAATTCTACAACAAGGATGTTCGTCGATTGGTAGACCTCTACTCGATCGAAAACGAAGAGAAAGCCAGCATGGTGGAACGTTGGAATCGAACGATGAAGGAGAAGATGCACAGATACTTCACGGCGAATTCGACCAAGAAATACATATACGCTCTGAACGGTCTGGTGAAAGATTACAACGACACACGACACAGATCGATCAAGATGACTCCCGCGGAAGCTAGCGATCCTCGAAACGAAAAACGGGTCTATGCGGATCTATATCCTGAGAGATCTAAGATCGGGAAGAAGAAGTCTAACGCCGAAATTTGCAGTCGGCGATCGAGTGAGAATCTATGCTTATAAGAAGCACTTCGAAAAGGGTACTCCTCGATGGACCTCGGAAATCTTCGTGATCATCAAAATATTTCACACCGATCCGGTGACTTACGAAATCGAAGCTTTGGATGGAGAAGAGATCATCGGAAAGTTTTACGAACGACAATTGCAGAAGATGAAGTTTTGATGAAGAACACAAAAATTTTTTTTTTTATTTACTCTCTTTGACATTTTCTTGTTTACACACACATATATATATATATAAGAGAGAAAAAAAATAAATAATAATAAAAAATAATTAAAAACTATTTTTTAGATAAAGAAAAGCAAGTGAATTAATAAACCAAAAAAAACCTAAAAATCCTTTAAAATGACAAATATACTAGATATAGCACAAAGCATAGTGAAAGATGTAAGTATTCAAGAAAATGAGGTTCACGATTATGAACCGGTAACCGGAACGAGTTTGAACAATGCAGGAGAGATAAGAATCAACGTCGAAACTCAAGATCTATTCGTACATCCTAGTGAGAGTTACATAGTGGTGCAGGGACGTCTCACCAAGGAAGATGGGAGCGACTACGCCGACGACGACACGGTCACTCTTGCCAATAATGGCATCATGCATCTATTCAGTAACATAAAATACATGCTATCCGGACAAGAGATAGAATCTGTTTTTCATCCCGGTCAGGCCACCACGATGTTCGGACTCTTGACGTATCCTGATGATTTTTCGAAATCCAGAGGACTTAATCAGTTGTGGGTGAAAGACACCGTCGGCCCTGCTAGTGCCGGCGCCGCCACGATATTCGACTACGTCGTCAAGACGTCCAGACCTAAAGGAACGTTTTCGTTCAGGATACCTTTGAAACACATCTTCGGATTCGCGGACGATTACAACAAGATCATGTACGGATTCAAACACAATCTGACGTTGATTCGAAAAGGAAACGACGACGCAATAGTGAAACTCGCCGTGACCGATGCGGGTAAGATAACTCTACACAAGATATCGTGGTTTGTTCCGCATGTGGAGCCTACGACGGATGAGAAAACGCATCTCTACAAGATCATACAATCCAAGAGTAAATTACCCGTGGGATTTAGAATGAGACAGTGTGACACGGCTAGCATTCCTCCCTCCACGAATCACTTCGATTGGAGATTGATGGTGAAATCCGCTTCCGAGAGACCGCGTTTCATCGTGGTCGCGTTTCAGACCGATAGGGACGGGTCTCAGGAAAAGAATGCATCGCTGTTCGATCACTGCAATTTGAGAAACATGCAAGTGTTTCTGAACGCCACGAGATATCCGGCAATCGATTACAACACGTCATTCGACAAGAACGATTTCTGCAGGCTGTACGGCGACGCCGCCGATTTTAGAAAGAAGTATCACGGTCTAGACGAATTGATGAGCAACCCCAACATATCTCCCAGCGAATACAAGTCGATGTATCCCATGTTCGTGTTCGACGTCAGTAAACAGAGTGAACGACTCAAGAGTAGCGTGTTAGACATTCAGATCAAGATGCAATTCGATAGGAACATGCCGAGAAAAACCGAAGCCTTCGCCCTGGTCCTGTCGGACAGAGAATTACAATTCGAATCGGACAGAAATAAGTTGTTGATCATTCGATTAGAGATGAGTGTGTGAAAAAAAAAATAAAAAAACCAAAAAAAAATGAAAAGTAATGTGTGATTATTAAAAAAAAAAAACAAGAAAAAAAAAAATAAATAAAGTAATGTGATCTAGAGAGATTGAACATCTCTCTATATCTCATTACTTTTTTTTTGTTTTGTGTTTTAATAATCACACATTACTCATTATTTTTTTTTAATTCATTATTTTTCCACGCGTTCACTGTTTGTTCAAAGGATCCAGTTCGATCAGTAGACTCACCACGGAAGTGGCGGCTTCGGGATTATTGGTTTTCGTGACAAAATTAATCCTGTCTCCGGCGTTCACTTTGAGAGGCGTGCCGAACGTGCTGACATTCACGTGTTGATTCTCAGTCTTTTCAACGCTGTATCTCTTATCGCTCTCCACACCATTCACCATGAGATTGACGACTGCTCTGTTATTCAAATCCGAGGAAGCCAGACTCATTCGAAGGATTTCACCTCCCAGCGGCATGGGATATCCCACCTGACCATGTTTCGATCCGCTACCTCCATTTCCGAAAGACCACTCGGCTTTTCCCTCCTCTAAGGCATCGGACTCTTTGGCCCACATGGTGATCAATTGTCTGGCACATTTGACTTTCTCCACCACCGAAATCAGGGTGCAGGCGTCCGTCATGTGCACGGGTTCCGGTAGATTCGTGAGCACGTGTCCACCCATGTCTAGTTTACCTTCCATGATGTCGCCCTTTCTCCAGACCGAGTTGTCGTCCATGTACTTCCTGCTTACCGCGCTGGAATCGAATTCGGGATCGTGATCGAGACCGAATAAATTGTGACCATTCATGTTGATGCCATCCTCCATGGTTCTGCCAGATTCTTTGTTCAGGTAGAGATCATCCACTTGCGATTCTAGATATTCTTGTGATTGTAACATGGAAGAATCCACGTAGCCCTTGTTGACCGCGGTTGAGTCCGCATCCGTGTTGTCGATCTTCGACAGATTCAATATCTTGTGGAATCCCGCATTCAGATCTGATTTCATTTCACGTCCGTCAGACTTTCTCTGTTCCAGATCTACGTAGTGTTTGGTCGCCACGTCCTTGGAATTCGTGGGAGCGGCCAAGTTTGTTATCTTGTAAGAATTGGCGTTCAATTCTGAGTGCATCGTTTTCGTGATGTATCTATTTCTCAGGTGTTCACTGAATCTCACGTGAGAGTCGTCCGCGTATTTCTTGGTGGCAGCATCGGTGGGATCTATGGGATTCGCAACGTTCACCAAACGTTTGGATTTCAGATCGAGATCATCGGTCATGGTTTTATCCACGTAATTATCCAGCAGGATTCATTTGAAATCGGCGTTCCCCCTGTCAACGTATTTCTTAGTCGCGGCATCTGTGAGATCTATCGGCTCGGGAAGATTGTAGAGCTTCTTATCGTTCATGTTCAAAGGTTCCTCTCGAGGTTTGTATCTCCGAATGTAACGCTCGTCCAAGTTGGCAACGTCGCAACCATCGTCGACTTCGAGCGTCTTCCTCTTCTTTCTCGGGTTGACTTTTTCGTCGTCACTTCTACCAAATTTATCGACTGTCATGTTGTTGTGGGATTTTTTTTTGTTGTTGTTTAGAAAAAAAATGTGTTCAAAATGCAGTTTATTAAAAAATGAACTAGGTTATTTTATTTTTCGTTTTTTATTCGATTAAAATTTTTTTAAAATAATTTTTTTATCTTTATATATATACTATAAAAAAAAAAATCTCTCTCTAATGTAAGTCATTGAGAATGTCTTGAAATAATTCATCTCCTTCAGACCATCTCTTGAGAACGTAGAGACACAGGTGACCGCAAAACACTTGATCTGGTGATTGCACTTGATCCGTGTTGTAAAGAACCATCGATTTGTTGAAATAGTTCTTTATTTCTTTCGGCGGCGAGATTCCGTAGGTGTCGAAATAATAATTCTTCTTCTTCCCATTCTTGAACCACGCCACCCAGTGAGTGCCTTCACCCGATGAATCGCTTAGATTTAAAATTCCGCATTCCGATTGTCAAGGTCTTCTCTTCGGCAAGGCATCTCTGGAAAACACACATAGAAAATCTTCGATTTTCAAATCTTTTGCCGCATTCAACAGATCGATGTTGGATAGGGGTTCGATGGGTAAGACGACACCTTCTACGGATATCTTTATTTTCTTATTCATAAATAAGTATATATTTTTTTTTATTTATTTTATTATAATTCACTAAAAGTGACGTTATTTTTTTTCTATTTTTTTTCTTTTTCTTTTTAAACTAACTCTATCGACTTCCACAATCTTGAATTCGTCAAATTCCTTGACTTCTATAATCTTGGATTCGTCTAATTCTTCTTGATTTTCTGGAATCCTACTAACTTTCTCGATGTCACTATCGATTTCCATAATTTTATGTTCATCTAATTCCTCTTGATTTTCTGGAATCCTATTATCCACAATCGTATCTGGAATCTTATCATCCGCAAGCGCATCTGGAATCCAATCATCCCCATTCATATCGTCTAAAATTAGATGCAAACTCCAATGTCTGAGTGCCAAAGTGCTTATTTTATCGTCTAACATGAATCTCTTGTCGTCGTCGGCTGTCAGCAAAATCTTGTTGACTATTTCGGTATACAAGTCATGATTTTCGCTTCGAATCGATTTCATAGTCTTATACACTGGACCACTTCCTAACAGACAATCTTTATACTCTCGGAAAGAGATGTTTTTCTTCACCACACACGCTTTAACTCCTTTGCACTTCTTGATCTCTTCATCATCTTCTAGACGATAAGCATACAGTTTGGGTCTCAAGCCCACGAATTCGACGATCTGTTTACCGCCACTCTCGTCCTTAAATTTACCCAACACCTTCTTGTTGTCGTTCGATTGAATGTTGGACGGGTGATCGACGGGATAATTGCTCGTGTCGAACCACTCGGCCATGTCCGGAGATATGTCTCGGTAGATGTCTTTCATCTCTATCTCATAAACTAAACTGTCCGTGTCGGTGAACAGTAGTTTGGCTTTGTCGCCAAATTTTCGTTTGACATAATCATAGCGAAACTCGTACATCAATCGCTTGCTGACATCTAAGATGATCGGTCTGAGATAATACAGTTTGTCGAACTTCAAGTGCATCTTTTGCATGTGAACGGCCACTAGATTTTCGCCGAATATGGTTCGGTGTTTGTAATTGGGTTTCGCCACTAATTTTTTAGATCTATTCTCAAACGTGACGAGTCGAACGTCGGTTCTCTTCCTGATGTTTTCCATCGATTTGCCGTACACGCAGTTGTTCATGAGTTTGAAGAAATCTTTTTCCTCAGAGTTTATTTCGACAGGGTATAAAGCGGAGGTGACTGCCCATTTAAAACACTGATCATCTTTATTTCTCACGTTGACCACGGCGTGTTTGTTAGTCAAGAAATACGGTAATTCCAAGTAGGAAGATCCTTTCAATGGTTCATTTTTAGTCATGTGAATTTCGAGTTTCAACACCTCACCGAACGTCCAATTACTACCTTCATTTTGATAATTCGCGAGAGGCGTCAACATCTTGTCTTTCATCTTTTCGAAAATGTCTGATAGATCTGAACCTCGAAATACGGGTTCGACGTTAGATCTGAAATATGCATTTTTCACGATGCTCTCGCCAGACTTCACGTCGAGTTTATTCATTATGCAATGGAGTATCATCTTAATTTTTAATCCCAAGTTCGTGTATTCGCGAAACAAATCCAATACTTTTTTCTTCACCCGTTCCATGAACAATTTCGGATCGACTTTCTTCGACGAGGGAAATACGTCGAAAGTTTTAAAAATGTCTTCGATCGCATTCTCCCTTCTACGGGTTTCAATTGGAATAGTTCCGCAATGAGTCGTCTTACATATTCTTCTCCTTTCTCTTCGTCGATTGCTCGTTGAATTTCAATCGATATATCTCGTTTGTCTTGAATCTGAAGTGCATCACTCGTTTTCGTTTTAGTTTTTCTTTTCTTTTCTTTGGAAACTTGATGTTTTTCAACGGCTTTTCGTTTAGTCGTCTTCTTATTTTTCACAACCGGCACATCTTTTGACGTCGTTGCTATCGACATTTCATTTGCCTTTCTAGCGTTTCACAAATATTCTTGTATGACTTCAATTTTTTTTGATTTAGTTCTATGCTTTCTGAAATCTGAAATTTGTAATAGATTACAAATCTCGTTTAACTGAGGTATGGTTTTCTCATTTAAATTTACCATTGTTCTATCTGTTTGCTTCATTTGTAAAAATATTTTTTTTTTTTGAATTTTGTATTAAATAATTTGTTAAAAAAGTTTTGCTTTTTTACTCTATATATATGATAGAAAAAAAAAGTTAAATTTTAAAATTCAATTTTTTTAATACAAAATTTAAAATAAACATTATTTGTAAGAATTCATAAAAAACCAAATAATCGATCATGACAACAACACCTAAAAGATGTAGATTGAAATTGAAACGAGACGAAAAGTATGAGAAATCCAGTTTTAATATCTATGCATTACAACCACACGATCCCATCGAATTGAATGAGGTCGAGATGGTGGACTTAGAGAGCTACTACCACAAATATCGAATGTGTTTGAAAGTGGATGAAGCTGCGCTCGATTTGTTTTATGAGTACCAAAGCGAACTGTTGATTAATATCATCGTCGCCAAAGACAGAGAATTTGACAGGGGTGATTTATTGTTGTCCTATGGAGGTTACATATATCCAATAATCTCACCTGAACTCGTGAAGAAATCGGGTGGTGAGAGCGCATTCGCCTATGAAAAAAAACTCAAAAGAGTAAAGGTGAACGTTCACACCATTTTCGTATGTGGAAAAATGACGAATGTCAACTTGCTAATAAAGGACTTGGAAATATAAACAATAGAGAGATTGAAATTAAAAAGAATTTAAACTTTTTATATATATATAAAAAGAAAAAAAACTTTTACTAAAAAAATTTTTACATTAAAGAAAATTAAAAATAAAAAAAAACAACTTTTTTATATATATAAAAAGCAAAAAAAAAAAATAACAAACTTTTTTTTTAACAAATTATTATTTAAATACAAAATTTAAAATATACATTATTGCAAGAATTCGTAAAAACAAAAAAACCCCAAATAATCGATCATGAAGACAACAACACCTAAAAGATGCGAATTGAAATTGAAACGAGTCGAAATGTATAAGAAATTCGGTCATAAAATCTATAGATTACAACGACATGATCCCATCGAATTGAACGATGTCGAGACGAAGGGCTTAGAGCACAAATACGAGAAATATAAGATGCCTCTGAAATTGAATGAAGCCGCGCTCGATTTGATTTACGAGTACCAAAGCGATCTGCAGAACATCATCATCGCCGAAGATAGAGAATTCGACAAGGACGATTTGTCGTTGCCCTATGGAAATTACATATTTCCAAACATCTCATTCAAACTCGTGAAGAAATTGGGTGGTGAGAGCGAGTTGACCGATGTAAAAAAACTCAAAAGAGTAAAGATAAACATTCAACACGTTTTTGAAAAAGGAGTAGACACGAGCGTCAACATGCTAATAACAGACTTGGAAATATAAACAATAGAGCGATTGATTTTTAGCAAAGAAAAAATGAAAAAAAAAAAAAGTAATGAGATCTCATTTACTTTTTTTTTTTTTTTTTTTGTTTTCCTTCTTCTTCACTATCATCATGATATATTATAATAACGTTTCCTTTTCTCTCAAATTTCTGTGTCGATTCTTCTTCTTTTTCTTTTTTTCTTTTTCTCTGTGATGTGATACATTCATGGTAACATTTTTATTTATCCGAATCATAATTATGAACGAATGTTGTGCATCTCTTGGTAACACTCGCTTCAGAAGGCAGTGGTGACCGTGGAAAGCATCGTCTCATTCCCAACCGTATATCCCGCACTTTATCTATCTCTTTCCTTAGATATCCATCATTAGCGTCTAACCATTTTTTTATTTCTTCGCTCTCTGGCTCGCGATGTTCGTCATTATCGTCAAATTCATCCAGGTGATAAATTTGTTTCTCCACCTTTTCACCCATTTTAAATATATTATTTTATACTTTCTATGATTTTATATATTTTATATAATTTTATATTTATAATAACATATTCAAAATCGGTATGTTCTTAAATGGCGAATTCTCACCGAGCAACAAACCCTTGCCGAATCGCTTGACATTCTGTCCACTCTTCAGAAAGAGACCGTTTCCTCTCAGAGAGTTGCCACCTCCAACGGGTTCTAGATACAATCCTTTACTGCTGTCATCTATGTGAACGCGACACACGGCTCCTCCCTTCTTCAAAAACAGTCCGCTGCCACCCATTAATTTCTCAACTCTTGAACTAGCGAGTCCCGTGAGAGCTCCCACGCCGAGAGTCTTTCCGAGAAAGGGTAGCACCTTTGCGGCGAAGGGTAATGCTTTTGCGGCGATTCCTGCCAATAGCGGTAGGAAACCGCCTTTCATTCTCAAATTGTATCTCAATTGAGCGGGACTCAATCTCACCGCCAACCCTCTTCCATCGCGAATCGCTTTCTTCATCCTTTTGATTTGACTTCTGGTCCAGGCGATCGAATCCTGTCCGCCTCTCGCCAGATCTTCGTGAGTGAATTTGAATCTCACCACCTCGCCTCGAGTTGTTAACGCTCTCTTAAGTTTCTTCCTCTGTCCTGCGGATATGTTCACATTTTTAACCACGTATTGTGTCATAATTCTGTTTGTTTTTTTAAATATATTTACTTCAATTGTTTCTTGTTTAATAATTATATTAAAATAATTTTGTAAAAAATTAATATTACCATTTATTTTATTTTTGTTATCTATATATATATAATATTTTTTTTTTTTTTTTTGCTTTTTATATTTCTCTTATGTGAAATCGTATCGTCACTCTCTCTCCGCGAAGATCTAACAGTTCACCTTTTTGATCCGTCAACGTGGTTTTGAGACTATACAACGTGTCTAAAATCACTGGTAGATAAACTAAATTTTGAGGTTGCTCCACAATCTTATAACCCGGCGACACGTTTGGAAAGAAGGAATAGATCGTCGGCTGAGCGCTACCATTCATGTAGCTTCCGGCAATCACATCCACGTTCACCAGAATGCTATTGACAGCGAAAATGTCGACCGTATTTTCAGATGCCGCGTGGCCTCGATACATCTTTCGATCGAATCCCAACATCTTGCCTATAGAATCGTCCGTGTTGAAATCCACACAAAAATTATCTTCCAAATCCAACATCGTCTGTAATGTATTAGGATTGGGAGCGAGTCTGATCTTGTTGCTTCCCTTTCCATCCGTCTTCATTCGCGTCTGAATGTAATGGTTCAAATCATCTATGTCGTAACTCCCTTTGGGAATTCGAATCTCCAACCAATCCACTCCGTCAGAATACTTGAACGAGTTATTCTTTTCGGTGATGTTGGGAAAGGAATAATAAGTCTCCAGATTCACCAACGCCATCGCGTAACTTTTCTCTCTGTTCAATTCGATGGAAGGTTCGAATTTCGTAGCGAATCGAGTCGAATCGCCACTCACCACGATTTGAATGGATTGTTTCGCAGCCGTATTCTCAGCTATCCATTCTAACAATTTTCCATGTTCGAACATTATATCTTAATTTTATTTTTTTTTTTTTATTCAAAACTAATTATTTGAAGATTTATTATTTTTCAAATTTTTTATTGTTCACGCTCTATCTTATTATTATCACCATCGGGAACATAAAACTTGTCGAATCCGCTCCGATATTTTCCACGATTAAATTCGCTCGTCAAATCAATCACGACGAAATTGTAAAGTCCACCATCCCAAACCCTCTTGCAGAATCTCCTGAATTCGACAGCGCTCATGTCGTTTGCGACGTGATCGCCGTAGATGTGATTGAGATTCTTGAGATCTTGGCGAAAGAGACACAGAAAATTAGCGTTCTCCCTTATCGTCTGTCTGGGCAATCGAAAATAATTCTGCGACAGGTAGAAACAGTCCACGTTGCTGTGTCGACCCCTAACGTAATACGATTCGCATCGGTTCTGTCTCTCCAAAAGCAGATCGTCGAAAATCATGAGATTCTTATCTTCCGATTTCAGTTCCCTAGGATCTGGAACGTCGCTAGCGTTCTCGTAAAATCGACACTCGACGTTTGAAGATGCATTTCTCTTCGTCAGCTCTGTCGCCGCGCCGTCCAAAATGGTCGAGAGCGGAGCTCCACACTTGTCGAATTCCTCCCTACTGTCAAAGATTCTGGCTATGACGTCCTTGGGCAATCTGCGATCCATGCACTCTCGAAGCAATCTGTATTCGGGTTGAAACAAGCTCTTGCCAAACACGAACAATCTGTCGTAATCCAACCAGTCGGGTCGGGACAACAGATTCATCAACAGATTGGTCTTTCCACAGTTCGATTTTCCCACTATCAAACCTCTTATGCTCTTGGGAAAGTACTCGTTATTCGACCTCTTGGTCGCGGCGTCGTTCCAAGACATATCTTTAATGTTCATCTTTTGTTTTATTTTTTTTTTGTCTGTTATTTTAGATTCTTTTCAAACACAAAATTTTTTATGTTTTTTTCAAACTCTGTTTTTAATGTTGTTATTATTATTATTTTGTTTATATCGCACCGTCGCGAGTTCTCTTCAATCCGGATTCACTCGTCATTTTGGCTAAATCTTGTATAGGCACCACGACATCCTCAAAATCTTTCCAACTTTTCGACGTTCGCTCTAATGCAGCTCGCTTCGCCGGCGGACTGATCAACTTGTCGATCAACGCGTCGGCTGCCCTCTTGCCAGCCACAGAAGCTATCCTACCACTGGCTTCGGAAGCGGCTTTCTTACCAGCATCCAAAGCCGTCTTCTTACCGACCTCAAACGTGGTCAATGCGAGTTTTCTACCCGCATTGCTCGTGAACGCTCGCATTATAGAATCGACGATGCCAGAACCGCCTTGAACGTAAGTCCTGACGTATCCCCTGTTCTTTATCACCAACATATTTTATTTTTATGATATATTTTGTGTGTTTTTTTCACTGGTAAATCGTTTTGTCGTTTTTAAATACTTTTTTTATTCTAGTGTAAGAATTTACTGTTTTATTTTTGTTTGTTTGTTTGTTTGTTTGTTTCTCTCTCTCTACTTATTATTATATTCACGTCAATCCTTCAATTCGTTCATCAGCTTTTTATATTGGTTTTTATTCAAAACCTTCTGTCTCAACAATTCGTCAGATATGGCAACTATCTGATTATCTAATCCCGTGTTACCAGCCCGTCTGCTCCCCATCAACAAACTCAATCTCTGAGACAGAGCGTCGGGATCGCTCGGAAGAAAAGTAGTAGTTTTCACCCCTTTGCCGGTCATCGATTCGACGAACTTCTTGTTCGCATTCCATATGGGCTTCACTATTTTCGTCCACTTGTAACCTCTGTTGGCTTTGGGTCTCGTCTCTCTGGCATCGTTATTTCTATTCATGGCGTGGGTCTGGACTAGAATGTCGCCGTAATTGTGGAAATCCTGTTCCGTGTAATCTCCGGGCTTATCGAAAAGGAGCAATCTCTGCAGACCATCGGTTACTTTATATTTATTCGAACCCACGATCAATTCATCATCGTCCATTTCCACTTCAGTGTCGCCCACGAATTTCCTACCGCTCGAATCCTCGCGAATTCCATACAACAGATCTCTCTTACCGCCACCATCATCATCGGACGATGCGATGCTATCAGTGGTGATAGTCGAAGCCGTATCATCGCTCTCACTCACGTCGGTTTCGATTCTCGTGGGAACGTAATCCGGTGTAGATTGAACGGAATACCGATTTCCAAAACTAGAAGGCAATGAACCCATTCTCAAAGAACTCTCCTTTATGGGTCTCAATTCTACGACTATCTCCTTCCTGCTTCGCTCTTGACCCTCAGTCACGGGTTTAAATATTTTTGTGGCTTCGCGTGTGAGTTCCATCTCACCGAGACGTCTGCTCCTATCAGCTGCCTGAATCGCCTTCTTAGCACTTAAATACTCGGCTAAAATTCGATCTCGGCGTCTAGGATCCATCTGGAAAAACATCTTTCGTTTTAATTGTTTTTATTTATTTTTCAAAATTAAATGTTTAATTATATTTTTTTTTTATATTTTATGTTTTAAATATTAAAATCTCTTTCCGTCTTAATATAATATCTGAAAAATATTCACATCTCAAACTCGCTGTGTTAATTGAAGTTAAAAAAAAAATACGTTTAAACAGTACATGACAAACCGGTTTCTGATGTAACGCATTTTGACAGTAATGTTTAAATTTTGTCAAAAGATCTTCATTCATTCACACATCAATTCATCGAGTGTCGAATTAAGAGAAAATCCTTTTTTTGATGACTGTTAGACAGTTTCAACACACAATGGAAAACTGATTTTAACAAATCTCTCTCTCCAATTGCTATCGTGAATATATTAAAAATTTTACCACTCGAAACCTAACTGAGCGGAAAATGCGTTTTAAACATTCCGATAAGTGTTTCTTGACTTTATTCAAGGAACGCTTAACAGTCAACCTCATTTCTCATAGTGGAGGAATTCTAAAAAAAACCCCCAAAACTCAATTTTTATCCATCCCATCAACAGAAAACATCAATGTCTATAATACTGGCTATATATTCACAATCGACTCTTTTTGAACAAAACACCTCAATTACGATAACGTGTGTTAGTTGCTTACTTCAGGAAGACGTGACTGGGTTTGCAAATTTCCAAACACACAGACACTCTTCGTTCAGATCGAGTTTTTATTATAAGAATCGAGCGATTCGATCGCTCGATCAGCTGAGTGTTTTTTTTTGAGAATTTTCTCATAGTGGAGGAATTCTAAAAAAAACCCCAAAACTCAATTTTTATCCATCCCATCAACAGAAAACATCAATGTCTATAATACTGGCTATATATTCACAATCGACTCTTTTTGAACAAAACACCTCAATTACGATAACGTGTGTTAGCTGCTTACTTCAGGAAGACGTGACTGGGTTTGCAAATTTCCAAACACACAGACACTCTTCGTTCAGATCGAGTTTTTATTACGAAAATCGAGCGATTCGATCGCTCGATCAGCTGAGTGGTTTTTTTTGAGAATTTTCTCATAGTGGAGGAATTCTAAAAAAAAACCCAAAACTCAATTTTTATCCATCCCATCAACAGAAAACATCAATGTCTATAATACTGGCTATATATTCACAATCGACTCTTTTTGAACAAAACACCTCAATTACGATAACGTGTGTTAGTTGCTTACTTCAGGAAGACGTGACTGGGTTTGCAAATTTCCAAACACACAGACACTCTTCGTTCAGATCGAGTTTTTATTACGAGAATCGAGCGATTCGATCGCTCGATCAGCTGAGTTTTTTTTTTGAGAATTTTCTCATAGTGGAGGAATTCTCAAAAAAACCCCCAAAACTCAATTTTTATCCATCCCATCAACAGAAAACATCAATGTCTATAATACAGGCTATATATTCACAATCGACTCTTTTTGAACAAAAAAACCCCACCACCGCCTCAAAAACAAGGGAGAGTTCTAAATCATCTGTACCAAAGCAATTGAGAGTTCATAATCACTGATTTAGAATTGCAAAAACTGTTTTTTGATGATGAGCCAGAATCTTATGCTTTCGCTCGCGTTCGCCGACGATGGATCGGTGGTCTGATCTGCGATGCGAACGTAGACCAAAAATCACGTACACGATACAACTGAAGATGTACAACACACGCACACGATGCGTTCACCACGAGTATTTGAACGCTAAAAGCGCGATCTAGGAGTCACTGACTGTACATAAGCGGATTCAAAATCATGTACAGTTTTTGAAAACAAGCGTGTGATTTAACACTGAATTCCACGTTAGTGAACGCATCGTGTGCGTATGTTGTACACGTAGTAAACTCTCCTTTTATACCTACTGCTAACTTATAATTTCAACTTGGCTAAATTGTAATTGCAACTTAGCTAAATTGTAATTACAATATATTAAATTGTAATTACGACTTACTTATATTGTAATTACAATTTACGTGCTTCGACAAATAACAATGCCATTTATGTTTGCCAAACAGCTCAGAATATCTTTTTGTGACAGTCCCATTAAGAACTATAACTTCACGAATTGCTCCTTGTCCGCCATCGTAGTCGATTTCTGTAGATGCGATTTCAGTTTTTCCGTGCGACAGTTAGAGTACTTCCAAACGTTTTTGATTGGTTGTACGACCATTAAATAAACAAACTAGCTAAATTGTAATTACAATTTAGCTAAGTTGTAATTTCAATTTAGTAAGTTGTATTACAATTTAACAAAATTGTAATTACAATTTAACTAAGTTGTAATTATTTAATATAAGTTACGCGATGAAGCTAATACGCTACCGTGTGGTAAGGCTAATTTTACTGATTGATTGTTTTCGAAGAATAACGGTGAACGATTTCGCTGCAAACAAAATGGCTGCGCTTAGTAACGCATCAAGGAGGACAACCCTAGCTTGGTTAATATCGGCCGAAGTCAGATTTCCAGGTAACATATCTAGGCACCCAAGAATAATCATGCACTGTGAAGGGCATAGATGAAACATGTGGAGGGGATTTTCAAATCCTGTCTGTCACCAGCTCTTTATGTCAATGATATGAATATTTGTGGAACAGGCAATAAGCAGAACTGAGCATGCAAAACATCGAGGTCTCAAAGTCTTTAACCCTTTACCTAAGCAGACGACACTTGCAAAAAAAATTCTTGAATAACTATTTTTTTTTTTTTTTAGTCTCAAAAACATTGGTTATGACCCCACGTTGGCACGAGCTCGTTCCAACGTGGGGTCATAATCTATGTTTTTGAGACAAAAAATGAAAAAATAATGAAAATTAATTGGCGATTTTTGAGAATAGCGCTGGCCGGTTTTGGTCGTTACGTTGGGTAAAGGGTTAAAGATGTATATGTGAACTCAACACACGCAACAGTTTGTTCAAATTCATGCAATACCTCAAGCTCGATTCGTGGCTATTACATGTAAAGATTTATCGGCATTTTTCGGGGGATGAGGGGAGGGGTAAATATGGTTGAAACTGTTCTCCCCACTCTGTACAGATCTTTGTCACTCAACGCACGGGGTAGGTAGTTCAAACTGATGAAATACCACCAGTTGGATTTGTAACTATTATGCAAACGCCCAGTCAGGTCAGTCTGATTGTCTCTATTATCTATTCATTCATTAGGGTTTACTGTAACCATTCCCCACGTACTGCAGCTGTGTAATATATTTATTTATTGGGCTTAATGGCACTTTCGACAGCCAGGATCACCTTGTGTTGGACAGTTTGACCAATGGAGGAAGCCAGAGTAACCGGAGAGAACCAGCGAGCAACTGTCAGACTCTCCAACTTTCATGCTGCATTAGCATTGGTTGAAGGCATGTGCCCCATCGACGTTCAGTACCCCTTAGTACACAGCGCCATGTTTTTCCTCATCTGGGCAATCAGCATCAAGTGCCTCGCCCAATGACACAACGCGGTTACCTCTGGTCAGAATCGAACCGTGGATCTCCCGGTTTGAAGTCCGATACTTTAGCCAGAGCCCCCGCGCTCTCGGGTATCGTGGCTGTGTTTGTGGTAACTGGGAATTATTAGAACAATAACTGCATATGTTGTTAAAAATAATGTCCTGCTATTCTCTAAACAATTTCCAGTTTTTATTAAATTGATCACACTTATTTTCGTGGCAGTATTTTTTTGGATGATAACGAAGGTGAAACAAAAGGCCTTGTCGGCAGTAAGTTTTAAAATCCGCTAACAGCTGAATGTATCATACTAACAGGTGAATATCCTCATTAAAAGTGCAAACGATACAGCATGTAGTCATGGTAATGTCCAAAAACACTATGGTAAGCAATGGTTTATCATGGTGGTTTGTGGGCGATGCCAGGGTTTAGTTTGCAGTACCATGGTACTTTTTTTTATCAGAGAAACTGTTTACAGTTTTGTAACATAATAGTCCAAATAGGCGATTGCAACATATCAAACGCTGCTATTCACTGGAAGCCATGTGCGCTTTTCATGCCACGACTGGAAATTTTTGGCATTGGAAGAGATTTATAGGAAAGTTAGCTCTCCTTAATTTTTTAAAGTTGTCAGTAAATTTAACACTAAGGATATGGTAATTTCATATAAGAATTAAAATTTCGCTATGTTAGCAAAGTTGTATCATCGATGTTCGAATCATTTCACAAACTTCAGGCATTTTCTTGTAGAGTAGTATAAAAATACAGAAGCTGGCTTTTTACAACTTTTTTCCAATCAGTTTGAACTTTTGGCAGTTAGCCTTTGTTTAACCCTTTACTCAACTTAACGGCCAAAACCGGCCAGCGCTATTCACAAAAGTCGCATTCAATTTTCATTATTTTTTCACTTTTGTCTCAAAAACATAGCTTATGACCCCTCATTGGAACGAGCTCGTTCCAATGAGGGGTCATAAGCTACGTTTTTGACGCAAAAAATGAAAATAATTAGTTATTCAATAATTTTATTTTTAAGTGTCGTCTGCTTTTCGTGTTAGGTAAAGGGATAAACCCATTTAACATAAGAAAACGGATGTTCTGTAACTTTTTCCTGTTCATTATATCAACATTGTGCGCATCGTGACATATAATACAGACCCTATCTTCCGATTAATATAAAAGTCTGGGACGGAAGATTTGCTAATTTTTTATTCCCGGGAAGGATAAAAACTTACAAATTACTATAAAAACACATTCACTAAACAGAAAGCCAAAGTGGACAGTTACTTAGTCGCTTCTCATCAGTTTGCCATAAAATGCCGTTTCCTTTCCTAACTTTTAATAAACGAAAACAACAGACAGCTCAGAGCGATGTCTGTTGTTTTCGTTTATTAAAAGTAACAAAAGGAAAATTCGCTTTATTTTCAACTGATGTAACAGATACTTTCGCAACAATAACAGGCTTCTTAATTGGACCTCCCTCACCGTCTAATAATTTCAGGGTATATAACTTTATCGAAAGTCGACTTTCATGACGCGATAAGCCACAGATGAGTGCGATGAACTGACATCCAAATACATTGCCTGGTTACGTAGCGGACCGATGTTCTTGGTATGTCACGCCTCGGATCCTCCGAAAACATCGGTTTTTATGGAAAATCAGTTGCATAGAAATAAACCCAGTTGTTTTGTTCATGGACTGAAGGGGAGGGGGTGTGGAGGGGAGGCAAGAGATCGCCCCTCCGCTCCTCCGTGTAATGTAATTAGGTAATGGACCAAACTGAAATAAATAAATTATGAGAAGTATAATAAATTATGTGTACATTTGTCGGTATATGAATTGGATATTGGACGTGTTGATACTCCCAGTCCGTCATTCATATTTCGATAGAGCTACAGAAACATTATTTCAATTCTCGTATTAATATTTCAGGGCCCTGGGCCTAACAACAGCAGTCTTAGAAAGTAGCCCAAAATCCGTGCAGGAACAGAAGTTTGCCGTTTGACCGAGCACTTTCACCACAACAGGGGTTATATTTCGACGAGAATCCAAGAATCGAACCATGCAAAGATCCATGCAACAAAAACGGCGAGAATCAATATAGATTCTCGCTGCATCTCTGCTAAGATTCGCATGAAACAAATTGAGCCCATTTAACCCTTAACCTAACACAGCGGCAGCAAATTAATCAATGTAAGGCTGACATGACCTAAAATATCCTGACACTTTGTCAATAAAATTGCACAAATAATTATGGCTGTTATTGGAACCGGCTCAATGAGCCTGTTCCAATGGCATCCATATTTGTAAAATTTTATTGATAAATATTGTTTATTTTTTTAAAAATTCAGTTTATGATTTAAAAATTAAAAAGCTGTATTGGGTAAAGGGCTAACACGTGTTATCAGAATACAACAGGGGTTCAACCATGGTGGCATCATGGGATCCTGTGGCACTCATAGCAGGTATGGATTCTCGCAACCATTTTCGCGAGAATCCGAAATGATTCTCCCAAATTTAGGTGAAATATAAGCCCTGTACAGGTCCAACTCATTTCAGGATCGGAGGTCGAAGTTGCGAGCTAGGTCTATTAAGGTAACAAAAGAGGCCAGCTGTGCTGCTAAATTCACCTGTTCGCCCAGCCATTGGTATTTTAGCAATACCTCAGGCTGAGATTAACATGAATAGGCCATTATAAGCACCGATTTGCGATGGATGCAAAATTCAAAATGCCAATGTATACACTACATAGGCAATTTATCAGGTTTTGTTATCTTTTGTCCGGGCAAGTAGAAAGGCACAGGGGCCATCTTAGTAAATCCGGAGATCAGGTGGCGGGGGGGGGGGGGGGGGGGGCGTGAGTCGCACCCAAACCCAGCAAGACAAGTTACTAACTGAATTGAAATACAGTCATCCTGTCATTTGTAGCCATACATTTTTGAGCTCAGTTTCTTATCTGTCGAATGTCCCTTGAGTAGAAAAAGCATTTCAAATGGCGCCATGTTCTATTTAATAGACGATAATTTCATTCATTTCGTTCAGAACGTTGGAGAACTTGCGACTTTTGCAGTCCAAATTCGTAAAAGATATCGGAATATCTGGGAATTTTTCCAATTTGGATTGCAAAGGTCAAATATGTGTCCTCGCCCACCCCACCCATACTCTCCTTTCGTCTCTTTGAGACTCTTATGCATATGTCGACACCATGAGCTAGACACCATCAAAAGGCGTGATCCCCGTAACGCAATTCAACCCAGGACTGAAAGTCCCTCTTACCGGCCCTGTCTATTGTACGAGAACCAATTTTCACAAGAAAATTTGTCTCTATATGAGCTTAATTAAAGCTATTTTTCAAATGTCTTACCACTTTGAAATATGGCAGGGTATTTCCCAAAACTGGCAAAGGTGGAGGTCCGGAGACTCCCATTGACCTGAAGACCCCATAGTCTTTACACATGTATCTGAAAGGAAAAATGAAAATTAAATGAGGATAAAATAAGTCCACCAATATCATGTGCCGACAATGGATTAGAATAGTATATGTCATATTTACCCCCCCCCCCCCCCGACAAAAAAACAAAACAAAAACAACAAAAAAAAAAACCAAACAAGAAAATACAGCAGTGCTGTGCAAAAAAAGGACAATGATAATATGCCAATGCAGTTTTACTGAAAAGACCATCTTTAAAATAATAAGACTGAGTATCACAAATGTAGTTTCATGTAAAACATTACGTTGAGGAAAAATCTGAAGAATAAAGACGTGACGTCAACATTGACCTGCCTGTTTTTATTTGCAATGCACTTTGGGTCCGTATACAGAATTTGGTAAAAATCGGCCCAGTAGTTAGCCCGTTGCTAAGGGGGCGCTCTGGTTGCTAGTGAAGTCACGTGACGTTATCATTGATCTGACTGTTTTCATTTGCAATGCATTTTGGGTCTGTATACCGAATTTGGTCCAAATCAGTCCAGTAGTTAGCCCGTTGCTAAAGGGCGCGCTGGTTGCTAGGGAAGTCACGTGACGTCATCATTTATCTGTCTATTTTCATTTTCAATGCATTTTGAGTCCGTATACCGAATTTGGTAAAAAATCGGCCCAGTAGTTAGCCCGTTGCTAAGGGGGCTCTCTGGTTGTTAGGGAAGTCACGTTACGTCAACATTGATCTGTCTGTTTTCATTTGCAATGCATTTTGGGTCCGTATACCGAATTTGGTCAAAATCGGCCCAGTAGTTAGCCCGTTGCTAAGGGCGCTCTGGTTGCTAGTGAAGTCACGTGACGTTATCATTGATCTGACTGTTTTCATTTGCAATGCATTTTGGGTCCTTATACCGAATTTGGTCAAAATCGGCCCAGAAGCTAGCCGGTTGTTAAGGGGGCGCTCTGGTTGCTAGGGAAGTCACGTGACGACACCAGTGACCTGTCTGTCAAATCTGTGTTAGACGACAGAATTGTTTGCTATAATATGTTCTATTGAGAATTATTGGAGAGTGCTCATGGGCAATCCCTGATGAATCTTAATGATGCATATTCTTCTGAATTGAAAACGTCTTGGTTCAAGAACCCCACCCCCCACCCCTTCTTCGAACACCCCTATTTCATTTTAAAACCTTGAGTGTACGTCCCATAACTAAGGCAGCTGTAGCTCATCTCCACCTGCAACCATATATCACCACTCATACGTCCCACAACTCAGGCAGTTGTAGCTCATCTCCATCTGCAACCACGTATAACCATTCATACCCCTCAGCTTTGCAATTCTACCAATATATAACAGGTGAAAATAGGTGCACTGAACATGAGGAAGCTTTCTACTTTTTATGGGTTTTTTCCGGGGAATAGGTCGAAATTGAGGTATGCCCCCCCCCCCCCCCCCCTCTCAGCTTTTTGGTGGATGTGTTTGAAAGGTCATCCGTTCTTCCACTTTATTCACTTTGTACATAAACATACCCGAGCTTCCGAGAATGTTCAGCCTATAGCTCTACCACTACGATCCTACAGTCCTCAATATATTCACTGCGAAGTAGAAATATTTCACCTCAACTACGATATTTTTTTTTCTTTATTTGAAATATCCTGTATTTCATCTTTATTATTCCCCGATAAACCTAAAGTTGGAAACTCAAAACTGGCCTACTATGACTCAAAACTTAACAGTTTAGTGAACTGAACACTCCACTGAACAAAGTGAATCGAGTGACAATCATGACAGTTCAAGATCTCACGCGGAATCGGGTATTTTTCACTGAGACAACATGGCTTAACTCATCAGTCCTTGTCTGAGTGAAACAACTCTGTTATAAGCTGATTAATGGAACAAAGTAAAGTGACCTTTACCACACACGGCACAGTGCGGGTCGTGACGGGTTGTGGACTGACTACGGTAAGCCGGTTATGCCACATTGACTTCACCTCATACAGAGGTGTGTGTAAGAGTGTCTGCCCGTCCGTCTGTCTGTCTGTCTGTCTGTCTGTCTGTCTGTCTGTCTGTCTGTCTGACAGACGGACGGTCAGTCAGTCCGCCTGTCTGTGTGTTCGTCCATCTATCCCATTGTCTGTCCGTCCGCCCGTCACCAGTCGTCTGTCATTCTCCCTGTCTGTCTACATGTCCGTCCGATTA
Organism: Pictodentalium vernedei; assembly: GCA_031216915.1. Classification (NCBI taxonomy): domain Eukaryota; kingdom Metazoa; phylum Mollusca; class Scaphopoda; order Dentaliida; family Dentaliidae; genus Pictodentalium; species Pictodentalium vernedei. Next base: position 527,830,730 of record CM062297.1, on the reverse strand, counting down.
ATCGAACAAAGTAAAGTGACCTTTACCACACACGGCACAGTGCGGGTCGTGACGAGTTGTGGACTGACTACGGTAAACCGGTTACGCCACATTGACCTCATCTCATACAGAGGTGTGTGTAAGAGTGTCTGTCTGTCTGTCTGTCTGTCTCAGTCAGTCTGACAGACGGACGATCAGTCAGTCCGTCTGTTTGTGTGTTCGTCCATCTATCCTTTTGTCCGCCCGTCACCACTCGTCTGTCCTTCTCTGTCTGTCTACACGTCCGTCCGTCCGCTCATACATATGTCTGCCCGCCCATCAGCACGGACGTACGTTCGTCCGTCCGCCTCCCTGGCTGTCTGTCTGTCTGTCTGTCTGTCTGTCTGTCTGTCTGTCTGTCTGTCTGTCTGTCTGTCTGTCTGTCTGTCTGTCTGTCTGTCTGTCTGTCTGCTTGTCCTGCCTGCCTGTCCGACTGTTTCTCTGTCTGCCATGCCCCTCTATCTGCATGTGTTTGTGTTTGTATGTCTGCCAGAGTTTGTTTCAGGTGTGTGTCTGTCTGTCTGTCTGTCTGTCTGTCTGTCTGTCTGTCTGTCTGTCTGTCTGTCTGTCTGTCTGTCTGTCTGTCTGTCTGTCTGTCTGTCTGTCTGTAAGTAAGTAAGTAAGTAAGATAGCGAGCGTGCTTGTTTGCAGAGGATCTAACTCAATTAGGTTTAGTACTCAATAACACCCGAACCCACCCTTGATATCGTTCCCATTATAAATACCATTATCCTTTCCATAACAGTTTGTACAGTTTGTTTTGTCACTTTCTTCTTTTCAGTGATGTCCTTGTTGCATTTTCATCTGGATCTGTGTTGGCAACACCAACTTAAACACAGTAAAAACTATGTTTCAGTGACTCCCACTGCCTGCACCAACTTTCTACTAAGTATCTTACAGTCGAATAAACATGGGGATTGAATTAGCACAATACAGGCAGTCAGTGGGCGTTTTCTACAACTCCGTATACTCCATGTTGAGGGTTCGTCATGGGTTCTGTGGAAAGTCCTCATTTGCTAATAAATTATATTTGTCCACATTTCTTCTAATTGCTACCAGCTTCTTCTTTCAACTATTAATCATTAGGAGTGGGGACATTGAGGTTAACTCTGGCCCCACATACAGTAAGGACATGTCAACTTCTGAAACATCTGCGATTTCGATACTGAACTACAACATTCGTAGTATTCGCCACAAACTCCCTCTTCTCAGCGACGAGATCGATGATTTCGACATTCTCTGTTTTACGGAAACTAACCTTGACGATGAGTATGATATTAGTAATATTTTGCTACCTAACTTCTCCGCTCCATTTACTCACAATAGGAACCAGTTTGGTGGCGGCATCGCAGTGTATTTCGCAGACAGTATATACCATAGAAAGCTAGACTATCTCTCATTTAACGACGACATTCTCTGGTTTGAGGTTGGGGTTAAACATAAATTTATTTTATGCCTGACATACAGATCCGAGAGAGAATCCGTTGCCGACTATTGGTCTAAACTAGAAGATAAAATAGATCTGGCATTATCCCTTAACCTCGCGATAGTACTTACAGGTGACATCAACTCTGATCTCCTAAACCCCCAAAGCAAACTACATTCTCTCATGACATTATTCAACTTGAACAAAGTAATTACAGAACCCACCAGAGTAACTCCTACTTCACAGTCACTGCTTGATCCGATAATCGTCAGCGACACTGTTAATGTGTTCAACTCAGGAACATTGGAACTGGGGTTATCCGACCATAGAGCTACTTATGCCCATATTGCCAACTCGCATTTTAACAACCCCGTTACGTTTCGTGACGTCTGGCTTTACAACAAAGCCGACTTCCAACGAATGAATACCATGATAGCTAGGTCCGATTGAGAAAATTTAATAAGCGACGCGCCCTCCATAAATGATGCTGTGTCAAACTTTGTATGGGAGCTCTTAAAAATAGCGAAGCAATGTATCCCCAATTCCCCAATAACAGTGCGAAAAAAGACAAACCATGGTTTGACAGCGCTATTAGAAAAGAGTTACGCCACCGTGACCGATTAAGAAAATTAGCTTTCAAAAATAATAAACCCCAGCTTTGGGCAAAATATAAAACAGCTAGGAACAAGGTTAACAACATGAAAAAATTTGCGAAGAATGTATACATGAAAAAAGTTGACGAATCTCTATCACACGACACGGAACCTAAGCAGTTTTGGCATGTTGTTAAAAAGTTTCTGGAAAATTTTTCTAGTACTTATGGCATAACCCATCTTTACCGCCTGTCCGAGGAAGGCTGTGAAATTATCGAGAACGATACAGAGAAAGCAAATCTCCTAAACGAAACTTTTATAAGTAACAGTGCATTAAACTCGAGTTCAAAAACCCTTCCGCCCTTCAAACGGAGATGCCCTCACTCCATTAGCAGCGTATCGTTCTCTGAGCAGGACATCTCGGATATTCTAAAAAGTTTAAAAACTAAAAAGTCACATGGTCACGACGGAATAGGTCACAAAATGTTGAAGGAAACAAAATATTCTGTTAGCAGACCCCTTTTTCTCCTCTTCAATAAATCACTGTCAGAGTGCGTCTACCCCGACGAGTGGAAATTTGCTGATGTGATTCCTCTTTATAAGAAAGGAGACAAATACGACCCGAAAAATTATAGGACCATATCGTTGTTATGCTGTATCGGTAAAATAATGGAACGAGTTGTCTTTAGAGATATCCACAAATATTTCCTTGAAAATAGTTTATTTTACAAATTCCAGTCAGGGTTTTTGCCGAATAATAGTACAGTGTACCAGTTGATAGAGGTCTATCATAACCTTTGCAACTCCATAGATAAAACTATGCAAACTTGTGGTGTTTTTTGTGATATTTCCAAGGCCTTTGACAGGGTTTGGCACACCGGTCTAATTTTCAAACTGAAGCAATATGGGGTTTCTGGTCCCTTGCTGCGATGGTTTCATAGCTATTTGATACACAGAAGTCAAAGGATGAAAATTAACGAATGTAAATCCGAGTACAGAAACATAGAAGCGGGGGTTCCTCAGGGGTCTGTTCTTGGCCCTTTTTTATTTTTGGTCTACATCAGTGATATAGCCGACGATATTGAGTCTATTGTTAGACTCTTCGCTGACGATACCTGTTTGACCGAATCATCTATTGACATTGATAGCATTGAGTCAAAAATGAACATCGAACTCAAAAAAATCAACAAATGGGCCGATACCTGGCCGGTCACATTTAATGCTAAAAAAACAAACGCTGTGTTGTTTACACTCAATGGAGATGTCATTATTCCAAGAGTTTTGTTCGACAGCGAAACACTTGACTTTGTTGGCGTCCACAAACACTTGGGATTATCCATCCAATCAAACTTGGGCTGGGAAGCGCATATTGACGACATTTGTAAAAAAGCCTGTGTTAGACTTTCACAGTTAAGAAAACTAAAGCATATTTTCAATCGACAGATTTTGAATAAGATGTACAATGCCTTCATTTTGCCAATATTGGAATACGGGAGTCAGGTGTGGTGCGGAGCTCCCCAATATATGATGAAGCGTCTAGAGGATATACACTGTGATGCCGCACGAATCGTATCAGGGCTGACGAGATCAGTATCGCGAGATCTTTTTTTGATTGAAGTTGGGTGGGACAGCCTCGAAACAAGAAGACACATACAAAAGATGTGTACCTTTTACAAACTCCTAAACAACGATGCGCCCGATTATCTGCAGGAATTACTACCACGAAGAGTTCGTGACACATCTGGTTATAACCTTCGAAATTCGGCAGATTTTATGCCTTATTGCATGCGAACAGAGCTATTCAAAAGATCATTTTTCCCCTCGTGTACAGGAACATGGAATAGTCTACCAGTGTCCGTGCGAAACAGCAGTTCACTCAATGAATTCAAAAAACTCATATCACCGCCTGAAGGGAGACCGACAGGATACTTCTCCTGTGGTGCCAGAAAATACAACATTATTCATAGTAGAATTCGAACTTGTTGCAGCGATTTGAACAGTGATAAGTTTCTCAATTACATCTCCGAATCTCCATACTGTTCCCATTGTCCAGCTGTTGTTGAGGACGCAGAGCACTATTTCCTCTTTTGCCCCTTTTATTCAGAATCTCGCAACGCTCTCATTGGTAAACTATTGGAAATTAATGTTAATTTGAACTCCGTTGATATTTTATTGTACGGCGATCCCATTTTAGAACATAAAACTAATACCTCACTTTTTAAATTTGTTCAAAAATGTATTCGTAACACTCGAAGATTCGATAACGAGTTTCCATCCTAGTATTGTTTAACACATGCAGTTCATTGCGACTTCTAAGGCGCGTGATTAGGCGGCTAAAGTGTAACCAATTAGTGTTGAAACGATTAGCCGACTAATCGATGTCGACGCGATTATTAAATTAGTCGATCCCTAAATCTGCTAGTCGATTAGTCGGAACATCTGCCCCAACCATACACCATCCCCTTAAATTCACCCAACATTGTTGCGAACGTCACAAGTAAACTCCCGAAATCAAAAAACAACCCACGGAAATAACGCGTTTGATGTTTCCGACTGCATGATTGATGAATAATAACCCTAGTTGGCCAACTGACCAGAGATTGAATAAGACCAGGGGTGCGTGAAGTAAACAGGGAAAAATATATGGGTGAGCTTATTCTCGAGGGAGCAGCCTGCAGGAAAATTAGGACCCAAAGTTGACATGAAATTAGGCCACCTACGGACATCAATTTGTTCACCAGGTACTGGTAAGTTCGAAATGTCTTCCAGAAACATCAAAGAGAAATTATGGAAGAACACATACCAGTTCTTATTTGGAAAATTTGTTATCACTAAAGAACCAATTACAAAATCCAGGTGCTTTTTATTTTCATTTTGTAAATACATGCAGACAAATTCCTGGAAATCTGCGAGTTTCCGGGAAATTGAAAGTGAAACTAGATTTTCCTCGAACTGCAACTGAGTTAAGAGGAAACCCAATCAGGTCAGGTGATGATTTTCAAAGCAGGCAATATGGAAATTAGTAGGCGTGTTCGATGTATGCATAATTATGGACAGATAAGAGGTTAAGTCATTATACGAGAAGTTGTGTGGGAGTGTTCAGTGTACAATTGTTGACAGGCTGATGACTGCTGTGGGCGTTAACTGTGCTTAATTTTCGACAGGGGATGTACATCATGCATGCGTAAAGAGCACTTCCTTTTGTTAACATTCAATGGGATGGAACGAATAATATAAAAAAAACCTGAATAATGATTTATTTTATTAAAATATCAGTGACTATATTGAGAAAAAATGATTTTAAACAGAAGCTACCAACATTAATTCTCTCTCGAAACTGAAAGAGGTTTTGAGGACTCTGAAAGCTTCACTTGTCATTGTTTCATTGCAAGTATTACTGTTAGTTTTAACCAGGAAAGAACGGCGGTACACGTGTTTGATAACAATAACATGGGGGCTTCGACTAGTCGATTAGTAATCGATTACTGCTGGTGACTAGTCGATTCCTGAAAATCACTAATCGTTTCAACACTATAACCAATGGATGATTACGGAAATTAAGATGTAAATATTATTATTATTATTATTATTATTATTATTATTATTATTATTATTATTATTATTATTCGCCGCAGGAGAATTATGTCGGTGGTAAGATTTGAACGCGATAGTAAAAGTATTATCTATAGTTGTAGCAGTAATGATGGTGGTAGTAGTAGTAGCAACCACTCAGTGCAGCGCCTGGTCGACCCTCGGCATGGAAAATCAAATTGACAGAGACAGACTCAAGGTGCAGAAAGGACATCAATCAATTAATCACTTTTTTTCCTCTCTCTCACTCTTTTTATTGTGAAGTTAGATTTTCTAGTATATATATATATATTTTTTTTCCCATTTCTCTCATTTCTTTGTTTCGCCATTATATTGATTTTTTGTATCATGTTAAGGGAGCGGAGGGTATACTAAGTGGAAAGCACTTGTCCTCCAATCCCTATTTGCAACTTATTTGTTTGGCAAATAAAAATATGTTTAACCTAACTACTTCCTACGAAAAAAAATATCCACAACATACTAACTCCACACAAGCAGGGTTAGCATTGGTTGAAGACTGGAGCACGGTCGACGTGCAGTACGCCTTAGTACACAACGTCACCGTGCCACCACGTGGACAATGAGGGTGAAGTGTCTTGCCCAAGGATACAACGCGATTGCCGTAGGTGGATAAAGTTAGACAAGTTTGCATTCAGATCGAGGTCACTAAAGGTCAACCTGTATGTAGTTCCACTGTAGGTGTAAATTTTAACTACTGAAATCCCATTGCTGGCGTGTTCACCACAGACACGTGTTCACCATGGTATAAAACGCAGTTACCGCTGGTCAAAATCGAACCGCTGACATTTCGGCTTGAAGTCCAGTGCCATAAACAGCGAGCCATGTAAAAACAATCGAGCTGTTCTGTGGATATCAGTCAAATTACCTTGGCGATTGTTGCTTGTTAGATCATGATTTCCTTTCGAGGCAGCCAAGACTTGGCTAGAAATCACTGCGTATCCGCTAGACTCATAAGGTGTGGTGTATACAGTTGTAAGTCCGAAACTTTGTCCAGACCCCCCAAAGGGTTAAATTCGGTATGTTTCCATTAAATTTATTGTGCGAGCATAGACTTGATAATCCTTTACTTTATAAAAGATTTTCGTGGTGTGCATTTTGCCATTTTGCCATTTACCGCTCTCCTTATTTTCAAATCAGATGGACCATAGGTAGCGATCGCCCCCCCCCCCCCCCCCCCCCTCAAAATGACTGGACCGGTGATATTAAGAGACTATTACTTGATCAGTTTCATATCGGCCGAGATGTCAGCCCGAAGTAACTTCATATCAGCCTGAGAACGAAGTTTTCTGACAGTGTTATTCTTTCTCATTCTTTTCACAAATTCCGAAGTTTCTTTTTCCCCTACTCCAAGTTCTGTTATCCGAACAACTCGCTTCCCCATCGGAGAAGCCGCAATGTTCGAAAAGCCAAAAAACCTCTTTTCCCATTTGGACGAATCTCCGCTTACGACTCTGAAGTTTAGTTTGAGATGAATTTTCTGTACAACTCTCTTCTTTATTCTCTTCATCCACCAAACCCTCACTTATTGTCATCATTAATCCTTCACCCAACATGAAAAGCAGACGACACTTGCAAACACAATTCTTGAATAACTAACTTTATTCATTTTTTGTCTCAAAAACATAGGTTATGACCCCTCATTGGAACGAGCTCGACGAGCTCGTTCCAAAGAGGGGTCATAACCTATGTTTTTGAGACAAAAAATGAAAAAATAATGAAAATTAAATGGCGACATTTGTGAATAGCCCTGGCCAGTTTTGGCCGTTACATTGGGTAAAAGGTTAATCCTTCACCATACAAAAACTACTACCTTTTCCCTGGTAATGCCAATTTTACTACTTGATTGCTTTCAACGAATAACGGGAAATAATTTCGATGTAAACAAAATTGCTGCACCTAGTAACGCATCAAGGAAGGCAACTCTAGCTTGGTACATATAGGTCAAGGTCGGCGTCATATCAGCCGATTTTAAGGTCATAACAGCCGAGCTCGATAATGTGCAATCCTGGGAAAGAAAATCATATCTAATAAATAACATGTCATATCATTCTGCGCAACCAAGCCGACAACTTCATTACCCTTTGTTCCTTCCTACACTAGCTATACGCAAGTTTTTCCTCAAATACCTAGAGCAAAATATCATTTTATACACGAACCATGCATTAGCCTATCATCTGAACAAGCTCGCCCCAAGAAGCGGTCAAAATATACTATTTGAATGAAAACCACGAAAATAACAGTCCTAGTTGGCCACTAGCTTTTGTTGGATCCTCTTAGAGATTAGCAATATATTAATCAAAAACTGTCGGGAGCGCGGTAGATCAGTGATAGACTGTTAGACTTCTATACTAGAGGTCCCGAGTTCGATCCCTGTGCGGGACGACTCGCATTGTGTCCCTGGGCAAGGCACTTTATCCCGGTTGCCTACATGGGGCACGATGCCACTGTGTACAAAGGTGTACTACACGTTTATGGTGCACATGTCTTCAACCGCTGTAACCCTGCTTGAGCGGAGCTTGAACAGAGTTAGAATTTTGAGGAACTGAGAGTTGCTCGTCGATGCTCGGTGGTTCTCTCCGGATACTCCGGCTTCCCCCACCCGTAAAACTGTCACGGTCATGATTAGCCATTGTGCATAAGTATGTGACCTTAAACACAAATAAATAAATAGTCGTAAAGTGCCACAGGGGTTCCATTTTGAAGATATTATGGGGTGTGTGTGTGTGTGTGTGGGGGGGGGGGGGGGGGGGGGACCTGTGGTTTAACCTTCTAAACAATGAGATACCCGTCTAGAGGTCGTTTAAATGGAGCGCCAGATACGATGTACTCCAGGAGCTTTTCTGCTGTACGTAAATAAAATGGTCCCTTCAGATAAAAATAAATAACATAATATGAAAGTCACTTTCCCACTGAACTATACAGCCACTGAGTCGGTTTTTTGTTTTCGTTTGTTTGTTTATTGGGGTTTTAACGACACTTTCAACAGCCCGGGTGACATAGTGTCGGAAGTTTACGTGTGTAGGAAGCCGGAGTCCCAGCGGGAACCAACTAACTAAGACCAGCAACTGTCAGACTTTTCAACTTACTAACTATGCAAAAGCAGACTTAGCAGTCGTCGAATCGGCCACATCCGCCCGCGTAATATGCAAATTCAGCAGCTGAAAAATACTATTTTTAATTTTTTTTTTAAAAAACTTCAACAAAACCATATAGTGTGACCCCTCTTTGGAACGAGCTCGTCGAGCTCGTTCCAATGAGGGGGTCACATGATATGGTTTTGTTGAATTTTGAGAAAAATAAAAAAAAATGATATCTAAAATAATAGATTTTGATATCGTCTGCGTTGGGTAAAGGGTTAACCCCACCGTGCCCCACTGACACGAGCAATCGGGATTAAATCTCTTGCCCCAAGATACAACGTAGTTACCGCTTGTCAAGATCGAACCTTCGACATTTCGGGTCAAGTAGGGACCACCGAAGCTTCGAGATTCGATTCGAAATCTTTCCACTGATTCAATTCGATTCGACAGCAGTCGAGATATACAGGTAAAACATGCAGGGTAAAAGAGGACGAATCTTCCGCATACCAGACGGAATTTAATACAGGATAATTGTATCAGGCTATTGTGTACCGTCACACATCCATATGGAGCAAACTTGTGGTTGGCTTCATATGCACGTATGAGGTTAATAATAATAATAAATAAAATGTATGTAGCGCACATATCACAATGATAAAAAGGCGACAAACAACATCAAAAAACATTACTAGATGTAAATATATACAGTATTTAGGTACTTGAAAGATTAGATTAATCAACATCGGGATAATATTTTCAAATGGATAAGATTTGAGCTTTGATTTGAAAACTGGAAGAGACAGCCTAGCACATATGGTTACAAAACACTAAATGGAGGCAAAAGCGCCCTCAAACGGAATTTACCTCAACATTTAATAGAACATAAAATGAAGGAGATCAGCTGATTGGGGCAATATTTATTGATTTTGAAACCCTAATAAAGATGCCACAGTGTCTACTTTAGAAAAGACTGAAAATATTGGCACTGGCTATCCTTTCAAAAATTGTGAGAGTTGAAATATAAGGTGAGGGGGGCAAGTAAAATATGCCTTTTCAATTGAGCGTGAAACTGGACGGTAGTTGGGAAATCGTCAAATTTGAACAGAAAACACACATTGACATATTTTTTTCCTGTTCATTTTTTTAATGAGATGATATACTAAGTGGATTCAGGACTGTTTCCCCCAAATGACCTTGATGAGCTTAGGAGACAGGAAATTGTTAACACTGTCGCGAATGAAAATCTTTTAGTGTATTGCAACCTAAAGCAATATTTTTCATGATTTATGTCGATTGACATTTTTTGATAGGTGTATAGTGCTCAATCTACCGGTATGAATAATTTTACAAGTCAAGCCGAGTCGATTTGTGTATCGGTTGGAATTTTGTAGAAAATGTTATTTTGGGGGTGTAGGATGCCCATATTCACCAAACAGTGCCTAATTTCGAATGCCAGTATGCATAATATGGTGGTCAATTAAACAGATGCTCCCAGCTGGAAGGAAAGATTGTATCATTTCATTATTTATTATATTTCCAGTCAATCAGTGTTCCACCTGTATGAAATGACAGTATTAAATATGTCAAATGCTGCTATTTGTATAAAATAAGTCTCTTTCACCCCCCTCTGGCAAGCACTGGAATGTAGCCAATTGCCACTTTGAAGCACAATAAATCAAATTTGTCATTGATGTCCACTTGCCATCTAACCCACACCTCACATTTAGTCAACACAAGTCTCCTGTTGTCCAGTGTCAGACTTTAACCCTTTACCTAACGCAACTGCCAAAACCGGCCAGCGCTATTCTCAAATATCGCCAATTAATTTTCAGTATTTTTTCATTTTTTGTCTCAAAAACATAGGTTATGACCCCTCGTTGGAACGAGCTCGTCGAGCTCGTTCCAACGAGGGGTCATAACCTATGTTTTTGAGACAAAAAATGAAAAAAAATAGTTACTCAAGAATTTTTTTTGCAAGTGTCGTCTGCTTTTCATGTTAGGTAAAGGGTTAACCCCTTCCTGTCCAAAGCAATTTGCTGAAAGTGTGGCTGTCAACATGCTGGGATACTAGAAACAGAAATAAAACAGGGGGTTTTCTTTATTTTTGCAGGTGTGATGTTGAAAATAATGTGAAATATCCTGAAAATATCCTTTTAAGCCTGTTATTTGAATAACATGTGGTGTTGGTGAGATGTACAAGTGGTTTGTACTCCATGAGGGCAATTTGTGTTGCTGTGCTACTTGAATTCTCTATGTAGAAATAACTGTTTTTCCATCATTTTGAACAGAACTGTAATTGCCTTATATACCCTTGTTTACTGGACACCTGTGGGCAGTTTTTTTAATTTCATGTTGGAGGAAAACTACCTGCTTTGAAGTTGGTTTGCACACATGATTTCAACTACTACTATTTGGGCATTTTCTAGATGTCAAAACCCATTACATTGTAAGTAACTTCTGGCTTTCCAGTGGCCTCATAAATCTGCATTCACCATCGTTAACATTTTTTTCTCCTTCACAACCACAGATTCAGCTCCATTGGTGTCAAATAGCCATTGCTTGTTCCACCATAGACAGTGTGGTCCTCATAATGAGTAGCTTTCAACAAAATATGGAAATATGTCTCAAAAGTGCATTTTGTTTGCTCTCTATGTCTTTGGTCGTCCATTTATCGTTGTTCTTACAAAATACTATCACAAGAATTAGCATCATGTACATATAATAGATGATACTCCATCTTTTGTAATAAATCTGCAACTAGGCGCACATAACAGTTCTTAAGACTAGTCAGTTGGGTATATTTCAGTTAAAATAAGTTGATGGATCTCTTTGGAATCAAGGCACTATGCTGATTCCAGCAAGGTTCAACAAATGGATTTTTTTTTAAAAGGTCTCATAAGTGGAGAGAGGGCAAGTTGGTTACAGGGTTGACAGCACTATATAGGCTTGATACTTGTGAATGTTAGTTAAAGGAAGAACTGTGACATTGCATACAAATGTGTGGCTCAAAACTTAATTGTGAAAGTTCATCATGGTGACCACCCCCACCCCACCCCACCCCTCATCTCTCCTTATTATTTTTCAAATTTTGGCAACAGTGGGAAGTATAGAAGGCACCATGTGGTTAGTGCTCATCCAGTTCCTTATGACATTCAAGAACACTTCTTTGAGTGGAGTGCACAGCAGTCCATCATCGCTGTGTTCGGTACGAAACCAAGGAAATTTTCCACTTTATCTCACTTTGTCAGTGTCTGTATCACCTGAAAGTATGATATATTGAATTTTCAGGTTGCTTGCTATCTCTGTGTACTGTTTATGTAGAAAACTCTTTGAGCTTCTGTCAGTGATACTAAAATGGAAGGACCAAAATAGATTAAGTGTAAGCGTTTTCACAAAATTGGTGGCAGGGATGGGTTCATATAGCCATCATTGCTTGTTCAGTTGTTTCTATTTTTACTGAAGTCATGTGGTTATCTCATGGCAGGGTACTATTCTCCCATATGCTGCTCTTCTACTATACATAATACTTTATTCAAACAGTTTTTGAAACAAAAGTAATCTTTTTTACACTTTTATTTTGAGAAAAATGAAAGGGTTAATGTTTCTGCTGCTCATTTTCATTTGACTACCTTTTCCCTTCAGGAGTTTATGTGGTCAGTCTTTTAATATATTAATACAAGAAGATGGCAGTTTGGGGAATATTTTTTCAATAAATTTGTTGCTTGGAGACATTATACACAAAAAATGGTAAAATGGACATATATTTTTTTTAACTCAAACAAAGAGGGTGGGTTAATTGTAATGTTAATAGATCAGGCAAAGGGCATTGAGATTTAAAATGAATATTTCAAATCAATTAGGAAATATTTTTTCTTTAATTTGAACCCAGAAGTACAAATACTTTTATCAATTTTGGAACATCTTTAGGTTACAATACACTGCATGGAGGCAAAATCGCCCTCAAACGGATTTTACCTCAACATTTAATAGAGTATAAAATGAAGGAGATCAGCTGATTGGGGCAATATTTATTGATTTTGAAACCCTCAATAAAAATTCCACAGTGTCTATTTTATCCTTTCAAAATTGTGAGAGTTGAAATATAAGGTGAGGGGGGGGGGGGGGGAGGGGGCAAGTAAAATATGCCTTTTCAATTGAGCGTGAAACTGGACGGTAGTTGAGAAATCGTCAAATTTGAACACAGAAAACACACGGTGACACATATTTTTTTTCCTGTTCATTTTTTTTAATGAGATGATATACTAAGTGGATTCAGGACTGTCTCCCCCCCCCCCCCCAAATGACCTTGATGAGCTTAGGAGGCAGGAAATTGTTAACACTGTCCTCAATGCAAATCTTTTAGTGTATTGCAACCATATATCCAAAGCTAAATACCTCCTAGTATGTTAGGGAGATAACTCCTGACAGGGGGCGCGGTGGCTCAGTTGGTAGAGGTGCAGGCTGCAACCCGAGAGGTCCTCGGTTCGAATCCCACCTGCGACAACCGCGTTGTGTCCTTGGACAAGACACTTCACCCCGATTGCCTACAGGGGGGCACGATGACGCTGTGTACTGAGGCGTACTGCACGTCGATGGTGCGCATGTCTTCAACCAATCTAACCCTGCCTGTGCTGCGGTGCAGAGTTCAGAGTTACGATGTTGGGGAGCTGACAGCCGCTCGTCGTTGCTCGGTGGTTCTCTCCGGGTACTCCGGCTTCCTCCACCCGTAAAACTGTCACGGTCACGATTAGCCATTGTGCATAAGTATGTGACCTTAAAACACCAATAAATAAATAACTCCAGACATAAGTGCACTACGGACACAATCATTCCAGATGAAATCATTTATATATCCCGCCGCATACATCCTATGTTTTAAATACCTCCAAGTTTGTTGGGAGATAACCCCCGACACACCAGCACTACGGACACAACCATTCGGGGTGGGGGGGGGGGGTGGGGGGGGGGGGAGTATTTGTCCATTTCCATTTGAGACTGGATTTGAGCACAAAATCGTGATTCGTCGGTCTCTATGGTCAGGCTGTGTTTTGTGAATAAAAAAGTAAAATTCTCCCAAACTGAGAAAGCAAGTTGTTATTGATGTCTGGAGGTTGTACTAATTAAGGGGTGAACAATGAAATCAGTCCTGTTCACTGATCCAAAACGTGATATGTGGCCAGACAAAGTGGAGAATTGACTCTGTATCTCGAGGGCGGATCCACGTTGCGAAGTTCTGCTACTGGGTATAGGCGCAGTGGCTGATTCGAATGTGATCGGTCCCACCGCAAACCGACCCATCGACCCATAAAAAGAAGAAATTCATGATATCTATACATTTCAAACACCACATTTCAGCTTCACGTACACTGAATCCTGAGACACCAACATTATGACCCGATTACTGGCACTGGGAAACCATTTATCACTTATCAACGATTCGTTCCATTCATACCTTTGAGCGCCGAGTCGTTTCCACTGTGGTGCAAATTACGAGGACCGAGAAAGACTGACAAGACCACTCAACCCCACCCACCCACCCCCCCCCCCCCTCTATGGGTTTTCAATGCATGGATATTAGCTCAGCCACAAAAGACCGTCATTCAGTTATTAACACTTTACCTAACGAATCGCCCGTATCACGTGACTCGTCGAGCTCGTTTCAATGAGAGGTCATATGATATGATTTTGTTGAGGTTTTTTTGAAAAAAAATAGTTAAAATAACAAATGTTGATATTTATTTATTTATTTAGTTATTTATTCATTTATTGGTGTTTAACGACAATTTCGACAACGACGATCATCTCCTGTCGGGCTGTTTTACGGGTGGAGGAAACCGAATTACGCGCAGAGAACCAGCGATCAACGGCGAGCACCTGTCAGACTTCCCAACGTACTAACACCATACAAGCAGTGGTGGAATTGGTTGAAGACAAATTCACCATCGACGTGCAGTACGCCTTAGTACAAAGCACCACCGCACTCCCGCGTGGGCAATAGGGATTAAGTAATATTTGTAAAACAATGCTGACTAAAGGTATTCACTTCAATATAGAATACGCTTGGAGGGGTTACGGAATGGACGCGTCATCGGGGTGACGTTGAGCCAGCGCATCGGCACACAGATTGTGCAGTCACGATGATAGTCCCGGTTGCGCTGTTTGTGGCCTGAGTAGCTGACGCGGCGTTTTCCCTACCTTTTGTGTGAATCAGCATGGATCTCATGAGACACGTCCCTAAGCTGTAGTACAGAAGGCGAAGAAATGATGATTATTATTATTATTATTATCATTATTATTATTATTATTATTATTATTATTATTATTATTATTATTATTATTATTATTATTATAACACATCCTAATCAGAACAGCGCCCAAGCGGCCTTTGGCTTTGAATAATAATTGATTCAAATCGAGAGAGATACAGAATGCAAAAGGGACATCAACAGCTTTTCTTTCTTTCTTTCTTTCTTCCTTTTTCTGTCTTTGTTTAGTGCTACATATTCATATTTATTTATACACATACGCACATATATACATATAAACCCATTCAAATAGTTTATTTTACATTTATGAATTTCAAAAACTTGTTTGTTTCGCCATTGTAACATTTTCTGTATTCATGTTATGGGAGCGGAGGTTTCTACTAAGTGGAAAGCACTTGTCCTCCTATCCCTTTTTGCTCAATAGTTATGGCAAATAAAAATATGTTTAAAGTAGGGATTAAGTGCCATGCCCAAGACACAACGCATCTACCCATGGCAAGGATCGAAACTTCGATTAGCCACCGCGCTCCCCACAAATGTTGATATCGAATGCGTTGAGTCAATGTTTATAGTATTAACCCTTTACCCAACGTAACGGCCAAAACGGCCAGCGCTATCCAAAAAAATCGCCAATTAATTTTTATTATTTTTTTAATTTTTGTCTCAAAAACATAGGTTATGACCCTTCTTTGGAACGAGCTCGTCGAGCTCGTTCCAAAGAAGGGTCATACCCAATGTTTTTGAGACAAAAAATGAAAAAAATTAGTTATTCAAGAATTTTGTTTGCATGTGTCGTCTGCTTTTCGTGTTAGGTAAAGGGTTAAGTTCATAGACTTGTTAGACTTTTTCCGAAGTGGGTATTATCGAGGTATTATACGGGTAGAATGTCATTATCAATGTGTTGTGGTATTATGGGTTTTGAAGGGTGAAGTTTTTCGTGTCGCAATGAGGAAACACCGCTCAGTTAGGCCAAACAAATTCATGTTTGTGATCGGCCACCTACATGTATCGTATGTCACACTGAATAACGTGGACAGTTTGCACCATTTATTGCTGTACACTGCATCATGCCGCGCGGCAGTCTTTTGACCCAGGAAGAGGCAGAGATCGTCAAACGCCACATAAATAAAGGCAGTTTTTCAGCTATAATGAGAGCTGTAAGCGAAGAGTCAGCTGTTCAGCTGTTCAAGGGGTATAGACGTGCCTAGAGGGTGTGCACACTGAAAAAGAGCACAGAGTCGTGTTAAAGGAATAGACGAGGTCACTGGCTATAAGCTGGACCGAGACGTCCCAAACCGAGCATTACAAAACATACTCACACACAGTAGGTTATAATTAAAACGAGTATCATCAACAACCATCCCGGTATCCATAGAAAGTCCTGTGTTTCCATCTTGTTTTGTCGAGCACGGTATCAGCAGTGTTAGTAAGATATTTGATTTTTTTATCAGAAAGTCTTTAGTCGGCTTTGTCTCCACCAGCGTCTTTGCATTCCGGCGTTTGTGAATTTGAGCGACGACGTGTTCAAAGTTCAAAAGAAATATTCATTGCTTGACGCCATATTTGCTTGATTGTCAATAACTTATTGTGCTAAAAATACTGTTCGTCATCGTACCTTCTAAGGTCACCGAAACCCCGATATATTTACTCACTACATACACTTGAATTAGGTTATAGATTAATTTCTGTATTTCAGTACGACACAATTATGGTTGATTTGGGGAGCGCGGTGACTCAGTGGTTAGGACGTCTTTTTGACCAGCGGTAACTGCGTTGTGTCCCGATTGTCTACGTAGAACACGGCGTCGCTGTGTACTAAGGTATACTGCACTCAGTGGGGTAGGAACCGGAGGGGGGGGGGGGGGGGGGGAGGGAGGGGGGGTATTTCCCCCACCACTTTTTTTTTCTCCAAAACTTTGTAAATCATATCTAGTATCTACACGAAAACAACCACATACATCTGCATATTCTACATCATACAGGCGCACAAAAAAACTATATGATCTACACCATTTGCAGTGCATAGAAAAGTTGGTAACCGATGTCACTGACTGATTTGACGCTCAACAGGTTAACATCTTCCTCTCTGACATACATCATCATTTAACCCTTTACCCAACGTAACGGCCAAAACCGGCCAACGCTATTCTAAAAAATCGCCAATTAACTTTCATGATTTTTTTCATTTTTTGTGTCTCAAAAACATAGGTTATGACCCCTCATTGGAACGAGCTCGTCGACCTCGTTCCAATGAGGGGTCATAACCTATGTTTTGGCGACAAAAAATGAAAAAAATTAGTTATTCAAGAATTTTTTTGCAAGTGTCGTCTGCTTTTCATGTTAGGTAAAGGGGTAAACACAAAAAATTAACAGCAACGATACCTTGATTTTTTCACTTGAGAGCAAGGAAATGAGCTCTCAGTAGTTCATATTTCACAAATTTTCCTGGTATCCCCCTCCCGCACTCTCTCCCGGGTTCGGCTATGCAGAGCGGGCCGCCAAAGGCGGCCGTGCCGTCCCCTACAAGCTCCCGTTTACAATACCCCCACGCCCCAATATTATAAATTTCCTACGCCCCTGACAGCACTTCGATGGAGCGCTTAACTTCAACCAATGTTAATCCTGCTTGTGTGGAGTTAGTACGTTGGGGAATCTGACAGTTGCTCGACACTGTTCAGTGGTTCTCTCCGGCTTCCTCCATCCGTATATATAACTGTCCGGCACGAAGTGAACCTGACTGTCAAAAGTGTCGCTAAACTCCAATAAATAAATAAATAAATAAATTATGGCTGACTTTGGAAAGAAACAACTCAAAGGAAAACATTGCTGATCGTTCTTTTCTCCACTGATTATATTAACCACAGCATGTGGGGAGTGCGGTGGCTCAGTGGTAGATTGTTGGACTTCTATGCTAGAGGTCCAGAGTTCGATCCCCGTCCGAAACGACCCGCGTTGTGTCCTTGGGCAAGGCACTTTATCCCGGTTGCCTACATGGGGGCACGATGACGCCGTGTTCTAAGGCGGACTGCACGTCGATGGTGTACATGTCTACAACCGCTGCAGACTTGCTTGAGTGGAGCTTGAACAGGGTTAGAATGTTGAGGAGCTGACAGTTGTTCTCTCCGGGTACTCCGGCTTCCTCTACCCGTAAAACTGTCACAGTCACGATTAGCCATTGTGCATAAGTATGTGACCTTAAAAACACCAATAAATAAATAAATAAATAAATAAATAAATACCACAACATGTATTTTAGGAAAGTTCCCAAAGAAAGCTTTCTGAAAAACTATTAGAATCTGGTACTATTAATATTAGAGAAACCGCGACCAATGCTTTCGTCAATTTACACTCTAAAATCATTTGGGTTAAAAGTCAACCCAAATCAACCGGGTTGAGTGAATATGAACCCATTTGGGTTCATAGTCACTCAACCCAGTTGATTTGGGTTGATTTTTAACGTTTATGATTTTAGACTGTACCCAACACCCACTACATCTGTTTATGACGTTCCGATCTCTTTCGCTCTAGCAGAATTATGGTATAGGAGGTATAGAGAGATATAATGTGCACAGTCATATTTACCCTGAGGGATGAATTATGCCACATTGGAAGGAAATCATGCAGGATGCCATGTGTTAAATTATCATAAGGTGAATAAGATCCAACAAGGAGGCTTCCATCTTGGTTTCTATGGCGGTAGTGGTTAGTATACCCTGAAAGGGCTAAGAAGAAGTAGTGGATGTGTTCGAAGGGTATGTTAGGTTGTATGAGAGTACTTTTCAAGAGTTCCTTAGCAGGTGAATTCTCAATTTCTACCTCTAATTAGCGGACATGATTCAACAATTACCTAATAGCCGATTTCTGCCCAAATGAATTCGTTTTGTAAACACCAAAACACTCAGAAATCCGCGAACTTTACTTTAACGGTACTCAATTAATGTGGATAGCAGATAGTTCTATAGGCTCTAGTGAACTAGAACATGAAAATGAGCATGCATTTCTCCAAAACGTGTCTTCCATTGTATGAGAGTGCATCTGATCACCACAAACATTCCGACAATTACCTAAAACTTCCCAAATGACCAATAACTCCTGTATGGCTTCTTGCCTTTTTCTCCTTGGCTCCAAAGTCCTACATAGTCCATGGCGTGTCAGTTCCGGGAATTAGACTGGCCTTCATGGCTTCTAGCTTCTATATCAAAACCGTCATGGTTCCCAACTCCCATACACTTCCTGTACCGTATCCTTCGTAATCCCTAACCCATAGACAATAGCATTCGTGGCTCCTAGCTCCTTTAGTCTCATATACAGCTCGTAGGCATAGCTTTCGTCGCTACCAGCTCTCATACAGCTCATAGACCATAGTGTTTAATCTCTCAGTTACTATGCCATGCCGTCATGGCTCCTTTCTCCTATACAGTTTCTATACGATACCCTTAATGGCCACTAGCCCCTATACGGTTTCTAGACCATTTCAGAGCTCATGGCTTTCAACGTCTTGGCTCATTATGTCTTTGTAGACTGATATGAGAGTTTGTAGATCGATGTGGATTAATGTGGACGTTTGTGGACTGATCTGTGACTGATGTGGGACTCATTGTTCCAGTGTGGGTACAGGGGAGCCAAGTAGATATTCATCGTTGAGGTCTAACCCGAAATCCCTCATGTTCCCATCCACACACCGCTGTATTAAGGACTCATTTCTCCAGTGTGGGCACAGGAGGGCTATGAAAATATCCCTCTTTGAGATCTCAGCTCAAGCGCCAAATGTTATGACCCAGGACTTCATTTTTAGGGATTTATTGTTCTAGTATGCGTGCGAGAGGGTCATGAAGATATCACTCATTAAGGTCTAACTTCCAACCTCTCTCCCTCACGTTCGCATCTGAAACTTCTGTTTTAAAGACTCGTAGTTTGGATACAGGTGGGCAACGAAAACATTTCACAGTGGTGAGATTTAACGCCGCGTTCTCATCCAGTGATCGTTCGAAAACACTGCTGTGGGAAGTTAATGCAAATAACAAATCGTCGCCTGAGTGCTAGAATGTCCTATGCCCCATATGGGATATAGGACATTCTAGCACTCGGGCGATGAAATGAGATTTGCATATTTTTACATTTTAATTTCTTTTATCGAACTACCAACCATAATACAACCCTTTGGGCACCCAACGGTCTCTGCTCTTCTTCTTCGCCCATCATGTTTGGAAATAGTCTCCTTTCAATTCTTTGTTGGTGGCAAATATCCGTAGACAGTCATCTTCTTTGTGGTTTACAATTGGAAGGTCATACATTTCTAATTCTGTGGTGTATAGATTGTCACGTGTTCCTAAACACTCTTTTTTTCAGACTGAGTATCTTCTCAGTGGTTGGCAACTGTCTTTGCACAGACACAAGCGATTACATGGTCGCGGAGCAGCACTGGCTATTAAGCATACGCACACATTTCATCTTCTGTAAATTTACACGAAGTACTGCTCGAACTTTTTGACCTTCTTCTATATCCACTTCTCCCTCGGGCACGTTACGGACATAATAACAGGAACAGAAACGCGCAATAACACGTCCCTGGTTATTAGTTCCAATATGAAAAAAATAGCACGTGGCAACGGGGGTGGAGTGGGGTGGTAAGGGGTGTCTAACTCACCAATCCTGACCTATGGTAGTAGATTTCGTGTCATTTTATCTCCAGCGGTGACCGTTTATAACAACTATTTCGTAAGATTTTCTAACCGGATTCATATAGAATATATAGGTACTAGGGCAGGTAATCAGATTTAAACCACGAGTAGGATAAGGGTTTTAACCACGAGTCTCTACCGAGTGGTTAAAACCCTTATTCTACGAGTGGTTTAAATCTGATTACCGGCCCTAATACCTATTTATTTTATTTATATCATGCTCTAAATAAATAAGCGACTTTGTCACTTAAAATGGAGAAAAAGCGATATGTTCGATCAGCAGACGAGCGAACAAATGGGTTTGTCTTGTTTACATCTGCGCCGATGGGCAGTACTTCCGGCTGCACGTGAATGCTTGATTGGCAGCTAGACACATCGTCAAAGTTTATTGAATTTACCTGGCTTTTTCAGTCAAATTATTATTAACAATTCTTAAATGTTATTTCAAAGATTTAATTGTAGGAATTTTAAACTTAATAAGTCATTGCACGCAGTAGATAGTAGCGCAAAACGTCGTATGTTTGAATGAAACATCGCGAAGTGTGAATGTATCGAAGTCGGCAATTCCCTCTGAAAACGTTTTAAACGCAGTAGAAGCATTACACCGGTAGTGGGTTAAAAGCTAAAATTTAACATTCGGGATTTTCACAGATAGTAATATAGGTGAGAATGGTATAAAATGTTTCGTCCCGTGAGTAGGGTTTAATCCCGGGAACGTGAATTCCCGGTTCCCGGTTCCAAAAGCCGGTCACGATGCCGAAAAATCTATTGCACGGAACCGGGAATCACACATGACACTGTTTGCGTATTGAACTGAAGTTTTCTAAATTGAAAAACTGCCCCAAAGAAACTTTGTAAAATTTCATCAGCCCTTCCACGCCTCAACTTTTTTACAATCCTGCTTCCCGAAGAACCCTTTTCACCAAATCACTGTAGCTCTCGATCAGTTCCGGAGGACTCGTCTCTTCAACAGCAACACTTTCACTCGCTTCAAAGTTCAAACTTGTCTTCATTTTCAGAATCACTAGTACCACTCACTATTCGCTACCTCCTCCAACATCAACTCCTTCGTCACCTGCCGTCACCAGTCTCCTCTTCTTTAAGGAGAGGAGACTGGTGATGGCAGTGAAGAGGGAGTTGAAGCTAGGAGATAGTAGCGATAAAACTAGCGATTCTTAAAATGAAGACGAGTTGGAAGAGGGTTTGGGTTTTCACACTTCTCTTCCGAAAATACCTTTTCTGTATGGAGATGGCAGATTGCCAATAAAATATGATCATTTTCACGAAAATAAATGCGTCTTTCTACTCTCGTAAATTTACTTTATATTATTCGGGACATTTCACTGTTCCCGGTTCTGAGTGTAAATTCTATTTCCTTTCCTATAGAAAATCGGGAATATATTAAACCCTATCCGTGAGTGCAACAAGACGTCATCAGCTATGCTAAAGCATTGCAAATACCGCCTTGATGGACTCAACAGACGATTTTCAACTCTAAAATCCAAAGGTCATATATTTCGAACATGAGGGGAGAGGGGGCGCATTCGAATTTCTTCAACAGTTGAAAATTCACAGGCAGCTGTTGAAAAATTCTCAGTCAAGGGAGGGTGCAAATCTAAGTTGGATTTGGGGAGTTGGGAGGGGCGAGGTAAAGTCGGAAATTCAGATGGGGCACATTCCCCCGACCCAAGACCTTCTAGCCACATCCCATCGAATAACAGTGGAAAAATAGCGACGCTGGCCCGAAGAAACGATGAACTCTAAACTGATGACTATATGAAAGAACGTGTATTGTGTTTGAATTCAGGGAACAATTGTGGGTAATGTTATTCCGATTCACAATACACACAAGACAAGGTCATATCATGTTGTACATATTTACGGGTGGAAGAAGCCGGCGTACCCAGAGAGAAGCACTGAGCAATGATGAGTAACAGTCGTACTCTCCAAATTATTTTCCGATCAAAAGCAGGATTAGTTGAAGACAAACGTGCCGTTGGCATACAGCACGCCAATCGTAGATGTACAAAACCTCAATGTTAAACTTACCTTCAGCCAATGCTAACTCTGCTTGTGCCAGGATGGTAACCTGAAAATTACTCATCATAGTTCAGTGGTTCTCTGACATCTCTCCAAATACTCTAACTCCCTTCTCCCGTAAGATTGCCCACACAATATGAACCAAACTGTTCAAAGAGGTGTTAAACCCCAAGGAAAAAATAATCAAACATGAAACCGTAAACATTTGACGTTTACGAAGCAACGTGAAGATGGACAGGTGTAATCTTTAGCAAAACGTCACCTGTATATATGCACCTGGAACTCAATTGAGCACACCATGTTTTTTTCGCAGCGGCGTTTATAGAAACTGTCATTACTTTCATGCTATCTTTACGATGGTCAAATGTGATTGTTTGCGGAAAGAATGGTCTATTGAAAAATGAAAGACAACACAATGATGAAAATATGCAGTATTTAATGGCGCTAATTACACATATCTGTCATTAATGTTTTTGATGAAAAATGATCACTCGACAAGTGTGGTGCTGGAACGGTCCATGATGAAACAATGCCCGTAATTACTGACTAAAAATGGAACTTGTGATCTCCTGAACGCAATAGCAGTGTCTGAGGTCAGTAGTGAGTGTATCCACCACGAGCCCGGACGACAGCCTGAACCATCCTAATGCTACCAGTGAGACTTCTGGTACGGTCCAGAGGCAACTGCTGCTAATTCATCATGCAATGCAGCTTCTAGATTGGCGAAATTCTGTACAGGCGGATACTTGCTTGCACACGACGTTCAAAAAAGTCTCAGATGTGTTCTAAGGGATTCAAATCGGGCCTCACTGCAGACCAAGGTAGTGTTGTAATAGCGTTGTTCTGAAGGAATGCTCTCGCAGCATGGGAACGATGTGACCTTGCATTTTCGTCCATGAATACAGGACAAGTAGCCGCCGTGTGGTTGTCAAAATGAGGCACTACAACCAGATTGAGAATGTCCCAGATGTACTGATGACCACTGAGATTCCCACGTACAGTCACCATATCAAGTTTACAATCACGAGAGAGGCATCCCCAGGTCACATTACTGATCCTCCATCATGGGGAACAGTAGGTCTGATGTTCCTGGGCACGTAAGTAGTATTTCTATGCCTCCACACTCTCGTGCGACCATCTGTGACGTGAAGCAGGAACCTACTCTCGTCTGACCAATGGACTCTCCTCCATGTCCCGAGATTCCAATGTTGTCGTGCCATACTCCACTCCAAAAGTCGTATTTGATGCTGATCGGACAGAGCTGGACGCTTCATGACCCTTCTGGACCCCAATACCAAGTGTTTTGAGACGGTTTCGGGCAGTTCTGTTGCACAAACGCCTATTGGGGAGCCAAATGTGCTTCAAAAAGTCACTTGAAGCAAAGGGTTAACGCCTGGCGAGGCATGTCATACACCGATCTTCCCGCGGAAATGTCGTTCGGGGTTGTCCAGGCTTTGGTCGGTCCTTAACATCGTTGGTTTGTTGATTTTTTTTCGGAAAAATCTCCGATGACAGAATGACTATAGCCAAGATGCCTTCCAATAGATTTAAATGACGTGCCTGTTGCATGCATGCCAACGATTTGCCATCTTAGCGCCTCTGACAGTCTCCTCAATGCCATTGCAACATTTACTGATAAAAGAAGTGACAAATGTTCGTGTTATATACCCAGATATTGCATGTTGATGATAGTGGTTTTTTGTGACATTCGTGGATAGCATGCTTCACTTGAACGTTTGGGTACGCTATCAAACAGAAACATCATGTTTCACGAGATGAAATGTACTGGAAGATATAGCAATCATTAAAACATAATAATCAGTAACAGCAACTTCACTGTCATGAAACATTTCAGTGGGTGCTTAACTAAGTTCAAGGTGTATAATAATATACTCAGTTTATTATTTCAACCCATAGCTCGGTAACACGATCCTGATTGGTGTGATATCTGCTACCGTTCATCTTATCAATGCTAGGACTCATATTAAATCAATTCTGATGATTTAAGAAGCCAAAAGGAGAACAAAGTACTCCAGTATCTTTTGAAAATCTACTGACCTTGTTTAACACTTCGAATTTTTATGCAACATTTACTTCATTCACAATATTTATCATTGCAAGCTGGGGGCGCGGTGGCGTTGCGGTAACCGGTTCTCGTCAGATCACAGAAGTTAAGTAATGTCGAGCCCGGTTAGTCCTCGGATGGGTGACCGTCTGGGCGATCGATTCGGACTTCCGCGTTGTGTCCTTGGGCAAGGCACTTAACCCCGATTGTCTACATGGGGGCACGATGATGCCGTGTACTAAGGCATACTGCACGTCGACGGTGCGCATGTCATCAACCAATCTAACCCTGCCTGTGCTGCAGTGCGGAGTTACGATGTTGGGGAGCTGGCAGTTGCTCGTCGTTGCTCGATTGTTCTCTCCGGGTACTCCGGCTTCCTTCATCCGTAAAACTATCACGGTCATGATTAGCCATTGTGCATACGCATGTGACCTTAAACACCAATAAATAAATAAATAAATAAATAAATAAATAAATAAATAAATAAATAAATAAATCATTGCAAGTTCATACGATTAATTCCAACATGGTTGCCAGTTTATCGGGTACCCGATCTGATCCGCATCAACGTTTGTTCGTTTCTTGACGTTTCTCGTGTTTTGAATTAATCTTGCACACGGCGCGAATAATACATCAGACACAGACGTGGCAATCGTTACTTATTCCTAGTTTCTTATTCGACATTCGTTATCAACCGATTTTATCGGTTGATAACGAATGTCGAACAAGGAAATGGGAATAAGTAACGTTTGTCACGTCCCCTCATCAGATGGCTTCTATTTATTCTTTTTCTTCTGCGTCAATTGTTCTGTGTTCTTTTACTCGCCTTTTCCATCACGTAAAGCGGCAGGCAGAGAATGATATCAGGAATTCGTTTTTATTTTATTTTTTGAAAATGATTCTGTTCAATCTGACTCATCAAATGAAAGATGAGGAGAGTGACTGGTGCTTCCCACTTCCGCAGGAGTATGCTATTAGTCCGGCCGGCGAGGCACTGAACCTGGCTTTGTTGTATTAAGTTTTTTTTCTCAGCGGATTATTATTCTATAGGGTCTCCTTGGTGAGATTTTTCTTACTGGACAGCTGACAGTGTTGAGCAATTTTTTTTATTCGACAAAATCCAAGATGGCCGCCAAGGTGGCCGCTATGAAAAAATAAAATATCACCATATAACTTGGATCGGAATTTTTGGTAAGATAATATGGAATTTTGAAGATTTTTCTTCTTGATTCATCGTACACATATATAATTGTTACTTATTGGCCAAAATAAGATTACCAAAATCCAATATGGCGGCCAAGATGGCCGCCAATGTCTCACACTTTTCTCATTTTTTTGAGATTTCACCACGTATCCTTCATATTGTTGCTAAGATGTTGACAAATATGCATGCTTATATAATTCTATTTACAAGAGGGGCCATTTCTACACACACTGGTGCTCTAATATCCACCAGAAGTGGATTGTTGCTCACTGTATCACGTTATTTATAAACGACGGTATAACCTAGTCAATCCGAAAAAAGTTGCGAATTATGTTATGTCCGTCGGAATTAACCGATATTATATGTACAAACAATGTAAGGTATATACACATATCGGCACATTTTCATAAACCTACTGTTTCTCTCACGTGTCATATGAAATATATTCTCTCAAAACCCAAGATGGCGTCCAAAATGGCCGCAAAAAATCATCATTTCTTACAAATATAGGCGGCTATTAGGCGCTATTATTTTGAAATGTCCAACCATGATTACCGATATGAATTAGCCATATGGGGTGATACTCTTTTGTTATATATGATCAAAGGAATTGTTTGAGAAACCAAATATGGCGTCCAAAATGCCTCCAGAATTGGAAAAGTAACAAAGCAATTACAGTCTACACTCATCTGCCAATAGTCCAGTCGCCAATACACTTAACCTGGTTTTTTCTCGGTGTATTATCGTATCACTATATCGTATAACTATATGGTCTCCTCGTGCGATTCCTTTTACTGGGCAACTGACAGGGTTGATCAATTTCCTTATAACCGCCAAAACCTAAGATGGCCCCAAATTCAAGTTTCCGCCGATACCACTGAAAATATTGAAATTGAAAGTAAAAAATCTTTACTAAATAATTCAGTACAGCACGCCATTTCCAACTGATTGTGTTGGTCACAAAGCGGGTCAGCTTATTCCCAGATTTTCCAGAAAAAATCAAAATGGCTACCAAAATTAGAAACATTTTGCTGTTTTCAGCAGTAGTGTTTAAGACTCCCAAACGGAGGTGGGAACTGAAATGTACGAGAAATTGTAACAAGAGAGATGTTTGCAAATATCATTGGTGAAGTACTTTATAAGAACCACACAAGATGCAGTGAATATCAAGTTGAATGACTGTGTAGTTCCTGAGATCGACTCATCACTAGGCATTACTGCCAGCGATGTCTGTTCATTGCAGCAGTCCTTTGAAACACTGCACGCACAGAAAATGGTACACGCCATGTTTGCTGCATTACACTTACACCTCGAATATTTGCATAGCGTTTTACTCGAACATGTTCACCTAATCATCTTCAGTATTTCATCAGGTGCTAGCTTGACGTTGGGCGCGACTGTCACAGGGTTCAAAGATTTTGTATTCACGTCTTTCTCGAATCCAAATACAGTTGGGTCCATCTGTGGTGGGTTAGGTTGAATGGCATGCCTCCATATACAAGTTTGCAAGTGGGCCCGTTTGACATTCTCTGTAAAAGCCTCTATTGTGGGTGGTAGGCTGCACAATTTAGAGCAGATGTTGCAGTCGGATTCCCAATTCGTGTTCTCCATATGCACACACGAGCGTCGGACATTGATGTTGATTTAGGAGATCTATAGCATAATGCTATGAACTTGGTGGCTTGTTCTAGAACATCCGATATCTCCACGTTATTCTCACCAAGTGATTCCAGTGTCCCGCCAGTTTGCAGAACCTTCAGTACACGCCCTTTGCCGATACCAAAGTATCCCCCTACAGTAACGCACCCGGAAAGTGCGTGAGCAGCGAGCAATTGAGGAACAATTTTCTTGTGTGTATCAACTGCGGCAGGTATATATATCACCACCCGTCCATGGATTGGTGACTCCATAGTCTCTGCAACCGTCAAGTGTTGTTCAAGGTAGTGATGCAGCAACAACAAATAGATGTCAGTGTCGTCAGCAACAACCACAACGTTATTACATTCAGCTGCAGCAAACAATATTGCCTGTTGAACGATAATGGTGTCAGCTTCCTCGTGACTAGTTGCCATATCTACTCTATCTGTCAACGACCCACAACTAACCTCAACCGGAACATCATGTTGGCCAGTAATTAGAAGTTTGTGAGTTCGTGTGTTTTGCTCAGCAAAACTTTTGTCCGTGGTGAGTTGATCACATATAATGGAGATCAGTTGCTTTTTGTTCTCCACTACGGTCAGCACATGTTTTTGTGGTGGTAGCAGGGAGGTGGGTACAAGTTGAAACACCCGGCAGATATCGGCCTTTCTGTGTGCCCTTGTCACACACTTTGTGCTGTAGTCAACATGTCTGTCAAATACCAAATACACATCACTCGATCGCAACTTCTGTTTGATGTTGTCTTTAAACGCTGTAATTAAGTCTAGAACAGTTGCCGGTCTGGTTTTGGTAGACACGGGCCAATGAGGTATCTAGAGCAGTGCACAGCCATGGATAACAATTGCAGATTTCTTATCCACACCAGACATTCTTTTTGATTTCTCAACAACTGTTTTATTTTTCAATCCTGATTTTGATGTGCACACACGCATATCCCCGGATTCATCAAATATGGCGGTTGGTAGTGGTGACAGTTCAAAGGAAAGGATATGTTTGATATCCAATTCACGTGAACTACATAAAAGTCCGATAACTCTGGAATAAATGAGATTAGTGTCATATATTTTGACCTCCCCAACCTTTAGCGACTTTTTCAAGATTGCCATAGTTTGTACTGGTTTCGAAATTGACTAATAAAATCCACTCGGGAAGGCCTCTTCAAATTCCGTCATTTTCTGAACTCCGAGGCTGACAATCTTATCGACATTGACAGACGTTGGACCTATCCTACCAGTTGCGATATTAATTATGGTCTCGGGATGTCCGTTTGGATCCAATGGGTCGATACACATTCCTAGTTTAGTTCTCAGACCCATACGGTCGACAGAATCACTTGCAATTCTAGACTTGGCCTCTTTCTTATGTGCGATCTGTAATTTGTCACTATCCCTATCTCCTCGCAAATTTGATATACTGGTAGCTAACTTCCCACATGCATGCAAACTCAATGCCCAGGTTTTTAGTGTTTCTGGCTTTAATGTGATCCCTATTATACCGGATTTGCCATGGCCACATCGCATGAAGGTAGTTTCGATATACAAACGCATGGCTCTCATATTCATTGAAAACTTTTTCCCAGTCAACATCTTTTCAACACCACCGAACACTGACTCAAGTATTTCTGAAAGTCCAGTATTGGCCATGAGCGTTCCAACTGAACCAACGAAACTCATGAGCAAAGGCATATCACCCAATCGAGGAACAAATGCCGCGAATTTGTCTGGATAAGACCATAACACCTGAACTGCTATCTCGTATAACTGCTGATCGGCAGTAAATATAGTGAACGGCTGTCCTGCATCTGACGATAGTTGCTCTGCCTTTTCCATAGCTGGCATGATAGTGTCTGGATCATGTGTCATGTCTATTAGCGGGAGGTATGCTGCGTTCGTTTTTTGGGTTCGTTGTTTGACCCGAGTCTCTCGTCATGCGGGTTTTATACCCACTGAACTCCTGACAGTTCTGGTCACTGACCACATCTTTCAAAAATGCGAAGTCAAGTTCTATCGCTCTGCGTGATGACATTGCACTGCGACACAATGTTGAAAGAAGGGGAACAGTGTTTCGTACATGTGATGCGGGCATGTCGGGTCGTTTGGGTCCATTGAAACGCACAACATCCAATTCGTACTCTGTTGGTTTTGTCATATCTGACTTTTTCAATCTTGGGATCGTCTGAGACGAAACGGAATCATTATTGTTCCTTTGAGCCATCACGATTGCCAATGAATGGGTGCTTAGCTTCCCATTTTGAGAAGCAATTTCAGCATCAAAGTTGTCAACAACCACTTGTATGAGGCCATTGTTGGCATCCGAAATCGGTGTATCATTTGCATTCTTTGCAGCCAGAGCTGCCGCAGATTTTTGAATCTTAATAGCTCGTCGTATGAGCATGTAACACCAAAATCATGCATGGTTTTTATTAACTCTTTAGAATCTCTTAACAGCGTTGCCAACGAAATTTGAAGCGGTGTGTATTTTCCACACAACGCTGATGTCACAATGTTTCCTATCATCAGAGCAGGTAATGTGTGGCCCAATTGTGGAGCTAAACGACTTAGTAATGTGAGAAGTGTACCACTTACAAACGAGGATACGCTCTCGCTGTTAACATCAGTGGCGTAGTTATCTTTGTCATGATCCATATCTTTGATTTCTTTGCCAATTGCTTTACTGAGAATCTTTATGGAACTGTCAATATTGCATCATCCGAGTCTTTAACGTACCTAAGTAAGGTGCCAGCTCTGGATTTGTCTGCCAAAACGGTGGCGATTCCCGGGGAAGACAACACCAAAATGTCATCTCCGCAGCTATCGACTAGATCCGACACAAATGATCGACGGGAATTGTAAGTCCCACCAGATTGCAGATAAAGATCAAATAATTCGACAGAACTCCACGTGGGGGATGTGTCATTTTTCATGTAAGATATGACAGATTGTATGGCCTGACTATGTGGTGACGAAAGATCAATTTTCTGTTTTGCAGCTGATTCTACCGATTTTGGATTCGTAAATTTCGAATTACAGTCAACATGGTACCGAGCATCGGCAGCATGTAAGTCGCTAACGGCACCACCCACTCTAAGCTTTACTTCTTCGGACCATTTATCGTTCCTACGACAACAGATGTCAATTATTTCATCACTAATTGACATATGCGGTGTATGTGTGCCTATTTGGCGAAACAGGTAGGCGGGCCTCCATCTTGAAGGATTCTTCGTATCCCGGTCAACTATGCAGTCATCACCACAAAATAGGCAATGACGCCTGAAAGTAAATTCGTCATGTGAACGTTTGGGTCGTTTTTCGGGCGGAGCATCAGAATCTAGGGATGTGCTATGAGCAATGCTTGCTTGCTTCACATTCTTCGGGTGCTAATACTTTTCAACACAGTATTTATGGCAACTCAGAGTCAAATCTGGGTCTGCATCGTACCCATGTTGCAAAGCTATATGTAAGTCATCGTTACAAATCCTACCACACCTGAGTATATTCTCAATTCGCTTTGCTTTCACGTTCATTACAGGATCTTTGCTCTTCGATTCAGCACAACCGAACGAAGAAAAAACAAGCATCTGACAAGACGGAGTTAGTCTATGTCGTTTCAAAGCAAAGGTCGCCCGAACCTGATGCTATATCGAGTGAAGTTGAAGAAATAGAAACGCTAGTGATAAAAGGCGAGACAAAATTGTAAGTTTATAAGGTGTGTAGTAGTGAGACACAATTGCGCAGTTGCAATAATGCGTCCTCGCTCTAAGAAATCAAAGAGAAAGAACAGTTAAATAACGTAATCTCCAAACGCGTTCACATATAAATAGCGTTGTTCGATATAAATAGCGTTGATGCATATAAATAGCGGTGTAATATCCGTTCAATTTCCAAATACCCAATGCGGATGTAGTTACTATATCGAAACACAATTACATCACATTTTGTGCTTTTATAGTGAGTTGAGATGAAATAATCATTCGGATCTGTAATTTCCACATTAATTTTCGACCCCTTCAACAGTACCTCACTTTAAGGCCCAATTAAAAAAAATGCTCAATGCTGTCAGCTGTCCAGTGAGAAAAATTAGTAAGAGGGGTGTCTGAACTAATAAAAACCGTTGAGAAAAAAACTTAATACAACAACCCTTCTAAAAAAGTACCATGGTAAACCATGGTAAATCCCAAAATACCCTGGTAATACCATGGTATACCATGGTATATTACCAGGGTATTTTGGGATTTACCATGGTTTACCATGGTACTTTTTTATAAGGGAAAACATGGTTTGGTGAAAAAATGGCGTTTGGCGGCCGGACTATATCCTGAGCAAGCTGTATGTCACCACGATAATCTAGAGATCTCTGATGATGTAGCTGGTTTATGTGCATTATTTACAAAAGTGTATGTCATCACAATAACCTAGAGAATTCTGGCGACATAGCGAAAAAAAAAAAAAAAAAAAAAATTGAAAACTGCGATCAAGACTTAATACTGGGTTGGCACATCGAACACGTGGGAGATCAGCAGAGACACACAGTCGGTCATATAAATGAAGATCTGCAGTAACCGATTTGGACTGTTTGGGGTGGGGGGGGGGGACGGGGGTGGGGGGCAACCATGACCAATTTCGAGTACCAGTACGGCACTTTATTATTTATTTATTTATTGGGGTTTAACGACACTTTGGACAGGGTGTCGCTTAGTGTCGGATAGTTTAACGGGTGGAGGAAGCCGGAGTACCCGGAGAGAACCATCGGGCAGCGGCGGGTAACTCTCAGACTTCTCAGCGTACTGACTCCGCACAAGTAGGGTTAGCATCATCGACGTACAGTACACCGTAGTACACAACGCCAACGCGCACCCCTCCCCAACGTGGGCAATCGGAATTAAGTAACCTGCCCAAGGACACAACGAGGTTACACATGGCTGAGACTGAACCGTGGACCTTTCGGTTTGAAGTCCATTGCCATAACTCCTGGCCCACCGCGCACCCACGGCACGTGTTAATTTAAAAAGAAGGTGTGTCACGAGTACTACATGTACATTTTATTTACGCGCGCATAATTGTCCTACAATTGTTTTTAACAAAAATTCCGAGTCACTAATATTCGAACTACAACATCAAGGCATGCCTTCTTGCTGATGTCGTTTGAATTTTAGCCAGTTGGGACTTGAGCCGTCTCAGTCGGGACAATCAGGACCCTCCTCTCCCCAATCGATCATCGTCGCGAAGTCCCCGGAAATCACTGTAGTTAGAAACTAATATTATCCTGCTCGTACACGTTTAAAAAGGAAATATGTGTATATCGTCGGTGACATAAATATTTGAATAAGAAGCTGATTAAATAAAATGAACAGTGTCTGTGCGATAACACGACTTATACTGCGCGTGTTAACCTCACAGTTCCAATGTTTGTGTATAGATATGGAAATACGGGGGACGGATAAAAGCCCCGGTGGAGAAAAGCCTTGAGAAGAAAAGCCCAACTGAGAACAGCCCTGAAATTGCATCTGTGTGGAAAAGCCCTGGTCCATTTTTGCAGGGAGTGGAGAAAAGCCCTGATTTATACTTTGGCTGAAAAAAGCCGTGGAAAATTTTTAGACTTATTCTTTTAATTTTATTTAATTTTTTTTTCTTTTATTTATTTTTTTCAAACTGAAAATTCTCAACATTTGCTCCGTGTGCGCTTTAGGCGAATACCACCATGTTTTCCTCCAAACTTGTGGAATATGCATGAACTTACATTAAACAATTCCGATAGGACTAACAATTTCTGTGAGAGCAGGGACAATACATTTTCATCTATTGCAGGACACAAACGCCCATCTTTTTAGGGGTTCCTCAAACCATTTGAAGGAAGATGAGGCACAAGTCCGGTTAGAACTTTCACAGGAAGCTCGGAGCCTGCCCCCTGCTAAACAGGTTAGGAAATGCACAAAAACACTCCAAGAAAAGCTAAGAAACTTGTTTGTGGATCGTTCTTGTGGTAAAAAGACTGTATCTGAGTTTTTGCAAGGTGTTGGGCATTGCATGCACATTCAGTTATAATTGCATTTGTCATGGAGCATTTTGAGCATAAGATTTTCCATGATATGAAGTATTTCTGTACAAGATGTTCTAAAGTTGTTTTTTTTTCACATAAAAAAACACCAAATTATCCATTTTTAATTTTTTTTCCTTATCAGTATTTTTCCACTTCATCAATTTCCTTTTGGTCATAAAATAGTAAAATATATCAGTCAGGGCTTTTCTCCACCCCACGCACTAATGGACCAGGGCTTTTCGCTTAGGTTGCCAAAAAAAAAACAAAAAACAAAAAAAAAATCAGGGCTTTTCTCATAAGGGCTTTTCTCCACCAGGGCTTTCCTCCTACACTCGGACACATTTTCCACCCATTGAACAGGTTTGTAAAACGTACATGGGAAAGTCAAATGGTTGAAGCTTGATGGCGCATCTCGCAGTCCTCTTTTGGGGTGCAAATTGTCTGTATGCATAGAAACCTTCGAGGTCATGTTTAATCAAGATAAAAATCCCCACTTCCAATATTGTCATAATGTTTTGATTTCACAAACAGAACACTTTTTTATAATGAAAAAGTATATCTCCAAAAATATATTATTTTTTTACATGTACAAATATTTATAACCTTAAAATGGTGATAATTATTATAGAAAAGACAGCATAGTCGGACTGGACCTTAAGAGGATACACGGGAATGCCTGGGCCGATTAGCAGTATTCACGAGGTAGGTTGCCAACTGTGCCAATTGAAATAAAAAATTCGTTTGACACCAAAAATACAGTATTTCCCACCAAAATATACCTTTCGTTATTTCAGATAAAATCGTGGCCTAACGACACAGGCGAGACAAAAGTCAGACCTTCAAGTAATCTTTTGGCAACAATATGATTGTGGCTCTTTGTTAGGGGTCTTTGTTATTGATCTTCTGAATTAACAGTTTGTCCATTTTAATCCGATTCTTATCAAAACATTTCTTTGTTACTTAATTTTTTTTATCTTGCTTAATCATTTTTTAAAATCCTTTTGGAAGATAATTTTTTTACTACTAGTTTATTTGGAGTGAATAACATAATAATCATGAAATTGTTTGTATATGTTAATAATAGCCTTTGACTTTTTAGTATCTATATTTTTATCATTTTGGCGTTTTCTTTGCTACTAAAATACTTAAAATCGCCAGGTAATACTAAATTAAAATATCGTACTTTGAGTGCAACAAGGCGCTATCTGCAATGCTTTAGCATTGCAGATGGCGCCTTGTTGCACTCAAAGGACGATACATGGTTAATTTGTTCTCATTCATAATCATATTTCATTTGGCTCCAAAATTTTTCATTTAGCACTACAGAAATTCATTTGGCACCGAATTAAAATTTTACTTGGCACCAAAAAATTTCCGGTCAGCGTGAACACTGCGGATTAGTGACTGGAAACTTGCAGAAGTGACGGTATGTTTGTGGGTCGGTAGCCTCTTTACGAAGGCACATAAAAGATAAGTAGCTTCATGAACAATACACTGTTGAATAAGATTAGTAATAATTTAATCCTACAGGGATTAAATTATTACTCATCCTTTCTACGTTCGATCCCCGACAGGGGCAACTGCGCTGTGTCCTTGGGCATGACACTTCATCCCGATTGCCCACGTGGGGGGTGGGGGGGGGGGCGGTGGTGTTGTGTGTAATGAGGCGTACTGCACGTCGATGGTGCACTTGCCTTCAACCAACGCTGGCCTTGCCGTTGCGAAGCTGGTACGTTGGGGAGTCTAACAGTTACTCGCCACTGCTCGGTGTCTAGCTCCGGATACTCCAACTTCCTCCACCCGTCAAACTGTCCGACATTAGGTGATCCTGACTGTCGAAAGTGTGTTAAATCCCAATAAAATATTTTCCCTACGAATTCCAAATGGATTCATCATTTGCAGTGGACAGTATTTTTTAGAAATATAAATATAGAAACATGGAAATTAAAGGATTAATTGTGTCCCAAAAGGCTCCATTTAAAACGTATGTTTTCAATAATTCTGCATTTAGAGTTCAGACGAATCAATATCTTGTAAGCTATGGGGTAGGATCAATGGGACTCGACATTGGCATTTTATTTGCCGTCAGTTTAAAAAAAAACCGCCAGATAAATTCTATAAAGACCATTTTTGTATTTTTAGCATGCATGGGTAAAACAATCCCGACAACTCCCCAATGGCCTCGTGACTTATTCCATCATTGGGAAAAAGAGAAAATACACAGGTTTCACTTGATGTTTGTGACTTCGTGTATCTGCTGTTGGATTCTATCTTTTAATTCTGAAGAGCTTTCATGTGATAATTCACCCCCGTCTACGGATCAATGTTCATACAATAACTAAAGACAATTTAAAACTCGAACAATGCAAATATTCCAAAGCCAGCCATAAAATCTCAGGTTTTGGATTCATCGCTTCTCAGTTACAGATACATGATTTTTAGTCACGAAAGTTGGAGGGGGACGCCCAATGGCAACAAACGTTTCGGGGAGTGGGGGTGGGGGTATTACTACGCTCTTGGTATTCACTCTCAAGCCGAAAACGTCAACAGTGGGAGGACCTCGTTTACTCAAGTCCGACCGAAAATATGAATACCTGAAATAAAACGCAATGCATTTTTACATGTATTTTGCGAAATTCAGATTTCCTCAAGTACTCTGGAAAAAGTATGTTAAAGTAATATATCCCGTCAGCAGAGTGCACGGCGGCTATGTGGTTAGAGCATTGAACTTCAGATCGAAGGTCCGACGGTTCGATGCTGACCATCGGCAAATGCGTTGTATTCTTGTGCAAGCCACTTAATCACGATTGCCTTGGAGATTTGTACTAAGGCGTACTACACGTCGATGGTGGAACTGTCGTCAGCTGCTGTTTACTCGGCTTGTGAATAGGTAGTAAGTTGGAGAGTCTGACAGATGTTCGCCGCTGCTCGTTGTTTTTTTCGCGTACTCCGGCTTCTTCCCACCCGAAGAACTGACGGACACGATGTGACCCTGGCTGTTTGAAGTGTCGTTACCCCCTCCCACCCTCAACAAACAAGCTATCCTGTCAGCATCAATATAATAGCATTACATCCAGGGGTCACGGGAATTTACGCCCTTGTATGTAGGAATGTTGAAAGGATATTATAACAGAGTTTTACTTCGAGAATTCGGGATAGTCTGAATTGTACAAAATACAGTTCTACATAAGATAATTTTTGTGCATAAAAACAAAGCTTATAGACTAATAATTATGATAAATAGAATAGAATAATTTATTTTATACCATGATTACCTATTCTACAATATATGAAAAACCTATGACATAAATTTTATCTTTACACACCAACCGTGGTGAACAGGCCAGCAATGGGATTTCAGTAGTTAAATTTTACACCTACAGTGGAACAACATTCAAGTTGACCTTTGGTGACGTCGACCTGAATGCGAACTTGTTTAAATTTATCGCACGTCGCCTCGCGAAGAGTGAAATGCAAGTGGCAATTATTTATTACGTTTTTAAATGAGTTTACCTCATAAGACACCAAAACTTAACAAACATGCATTGTCCCATGTTAATAAAGCATCCATAAATGGATGGTATGTTATTATGCTATTAAAATGAAAAAGGCCGCGTTTTATTTTCCATTTCGTTTCGGCGATGAAATTGACAGCGTAAGTACCGCCCACCGGTGCTCGTGTAAACAAAAACAGATTCGCACGTATGTACGTCTGGTGCTCAGTAAAATCGAGAAAAAATAATAGCGACTCTTAAAAATCTGACGATCATGGTATAAATGAAATATACCCAAAGTAGTTTGGTGTACCAAATGTTCACCACTCGTGGTGAAGTGGTGTTAACCGCGCGCCGAAGGCTCGCGGTTAACACAACTTCACCACGAGTGGTGAACATTTGGTACACCAAGCTACTATGGGTATATTCTATACTTTAGCAATTAATACATTCGTGGAGGCAGATTGCAACACCGATGACCAATAATACATTAGATATAATATACGCAATATAAAAGTAACAGAAATGTAGTAACCGACATTATAATAATAATAAGAAACACCTTTAAAAATTGTTTGTTATGAGGTCTTGTTTTCTTCAAGTGAGAAGTCCCTCTTGTAAAGGAAGAGCTGGACCAAGTTACAAATAACATTGCATAGCACTGGATTATTATTAGTCATTATGACTTTAAATTTGTCAATTTTATCCATTACAGGGAAGTCAATTATTTCGACAAAAATTGCGCGAAATAATTCCTTTCTCAGTGTTACATACAGTGCACATTCCATTACGAAATGCCATTCCGATTCCACCGATTCCACCTCCCCCATTGTAAAGCTTCGCATATTCTGTGTTCCATCGGACGAGGAGGTTGTAAATGCCTTCCACGTTCGATCCACAGTTTGTGGTTGCTGATGTGTAACCGTGCGAAATTGTTTCTAGCTTCAAAGGAAGAAGTGTGAATGAGATACGGTTCCGTTTGATAATCTACTTTGAACAGTCGATAAGTCCAAGGTTTGTTTTTTCTTGCTGTCTTATTATCATTGTGTATATCTCCCTTAAATAATTTAATATGGTCCGATTCAAGTTTGGACTGCAGAAAATTAATTTTACTTTGGGAAATTTCAGTTTCGTTCAAACTGTTAAATCCAAGTCCTTTAAGCTTTTCACTTACTGAGTCAAGAAGTTTACATTTCTTAGCTTCCACAAAAGAATCATTCAGAATAGTATCCGGGGAAGTAGTAAGCAAATACCAGTATAATTTGCGAATCGTACTGAAGCATCCAATGTTATTGGATATCGACCAAGCCCGCACGTACAGCATGGTTGGAGGAGTGTTTACCTACATTTGGGATCAGTTTGCAGAACTTGATATGAGCCCTTTCACTTGGAACAGTATCTCTATTCCTCATATTCAACTACGTCAACCATATTTCACTGCCGTATAATAATATCGGCTTAATTGGGTTATCAAACAGCTTAGAAAAGATAACCACGGTTGGCGTGCATTTCTTTTTGAACGAGCTGTGTAAACTGTACAGAGCACTGAGCCCCTTAAGACAAAGTTCAGAATGTGCATGTGCGAGCTCGTTCCGATGAGGGGTCATAAGATATGATTTATGGCCAAAATAAAAAAAATATTAATCAAATATTTGAATGGCGATTTTTGTGAATATCGCTGGTCGATCTGCCGTTACGTTAGATAAAGGGTTTTTAAAGAGAGTTAACGAGGCTTGGAGAACCGGTTAAAAATATCATCTCTGCCAAACAGGGGATATTTTCCCTATCGCCCTCTTGCTTCTCCACCCCCGTCTATATCCACCATTGTCTTGGTTTAACCCTTTGAACTCCAGAGGCCACTTTTCCGGCCCAGTAACATGGTACTTCATAATTTCATTTGAGTGAAGGTGTGGTGTAGACCAATCAATATTTTCAACGTCCAGCCCCAAGGCTGAACGTTGAAAATATTAATTGGTCTACCCCCAAATAAAGAATATGGACTCTTCCCGTTGCTGTCATTGAACTGATATGGAAGATACCACTAGAGATCAAAGGGTTAAGCAATATGTGATTGATAAAATTTGAATCAATTCAGGTGAGAAGTATCATTGATGGGGCAGCCAATGTCAGGGCAAAGCCAGCCTAAATATAGGGGCAAGGGGCCTCATATTTAAAGATATTGTAAGTTCAAAATATATTCCGCATCAAGGCGAAAAACCTACATGAATTTCACTTCTCTGCAAAGCTGGAAAAACACACGTGGTGTATATCCAGCGCAGGGACCCAGGGGAGAAACGGTATGTTAGATAAGGTCTAATCTCATTTATCGTCAAGGTCAATTAAGAAACGAGATTTGAAAACGATAGAAATGTCTATCGTATCGTCACCTGATCATTAGTTATAGCAATGCGTGGCAGGAACAAATCACCGTTAAAGTCACGCGCGAGATGACTTGTATTGATTCTGCCTCGATATACGTCATCTCCCACCGTTTTGACAAGTGGACAGATGAGCGTCGGTCCACCTGACAGTTCAGGGTAAAAAGTATATATATACCTGGAAGAGCAGAGCATTAGACACACACTTGGGGTCACACACACGTTGGTGAAGTCCAGGACAGGCGGACTCTGTTTCCTGGCATAAGGGTACCTTCGATCACAGGACCCTGAAACGGCTGGAATCGCCAGAGAGGGCATTCCATGATTGCTTTAGCTTAGCGTTGATAGGCGGATACGGGGCCGAATTCGTGAGAAGGAACACCCCAGGTGGAACGTTAAAGTTTAGATTGTCGAGTAGCAGGTATCGGCCTGCAATAGTCAGAAGTGTAGGTTAATTGTATTGTGCGTATTAACCCTTTGAAGCGTCAGCCTGATTGCGTTCTGAGTAGTTTATTTTGCTGTTGGAACATCGTAATACCGACTGGAGATCGGTGTGAGTGACAATTTCGCCCTAGCACAAAAAGGGGCATCTGTGAATCGTGAATTCAACCAGGAACGGTGGATATTTCAATAGGACTTTCACGGAGGACTTTCAAAAGGCACATAAGGTATGAGTAGACAATATCTGACCCAAATCAGAAGTACGGTGGTTTATAGATGACGAACATTGCTGGTCGGAACCCTCCGACAGCCAGAGGTACAGTTACGCGCAGACGTTGACATTTGAGCCTAAGCGGGTGAAGCTCTTATGGCGAGCTCACAGTAATAACATTTCAGATTTGTGAAGCTCTTATGGCGAGCTCACGGTAGTAACATTTCCAGAGTGTAGACTATAGTGCCAGTACAGGGCTATAGAATGACTATATGATTGTTTAGAATTATTTAACCGTAGTGACCCATTTTCTGTGAAAAGAATTGAATTGTTGATTGTTGAAATATTGAAACGGATTTATTTTTATGTGTAAATAAAAGAATCGTTGTTACTTTGAATCATTCTTTCCATTATACAGCCTAAAGTGATTAGGAATCACACCTAACGGAAATCGAACCCATTTCAGGCCAATTTGGCAGAGAAGGAATCACGGCGTCGGTCTAACTCAGCTCTCTGCGCCGAGTTCGCGACACTTGGATTCCGACCCTCCACGTTGGTCTAATTTTCCCGCAACTTCATCAGCGGGACTAAATAACCCCACGTCAGCCCAGGCCTTACGGGGCCTCAGGAGTCCCTGACAGCCAACATCCGGTCAATTATCTGCAGTGAGTGAATGTTTGTTTTTTTTTTTTGCTTCAGCTCAAAAGCTTCCTTTTCGTTAACCTAAAAGTAAACAATAATTGATAACTGATATAAATAGGATAGCATTTAGTTTTAGGTGTCGAGTCTATTTTTGTCCTAAGTGTGTACTGTACTTCTTTAGCCGGCTGTTATTGTTAGTTTAAACAATATTTATTAAAAAATTGAAAAACGGTTGGTTGTTACATGGAACAAATATAATTTATAAAATATACATGAACAATAGAAGGTATTGTTCTTTCGTATAGTTAACTGTAATAGCAGAATTCGACATCAAGCCTAAGGCTTATGTAAGTCGCCTCCTAAAAGTGTAAAGTTACAACATAATAATTTATGGTTTAGAGTGATACAGTAGAGGTACATGTATTATCAAACTGGTTAAAGAGATGGAGAAAAAAAGATTGAGAATGAAGTAAATGAGGAAAGTGGGGTGAGTTTGTCAATGCCATGATGCCAATAATCTGTTATTGTTGACCTTCTTATCCTTTATATGTTACCTGAAACACAAACAAGAAAATACAGCAGTGGTGTGCACAAAAAGGACGATGATAATATGCCAATGCAGTTTTACTGAAAAGACCATCTTTAAAATAATAAGACTGAGTTTCACAAATGTCGTTTCATGTAAAACATTATGTTGAGGAAAAATCTGAGGAATATTTAATTTAAACATGAACAGATCCTTTTGAAAACAAATCAAAAGATATTTGATTCTCAGGTTCAGTTTCAGCTACTTTTTCAAACGACAAACTGTCATTTGATTGTGAAGAGTCACAATGTTGAGGAAAATAAAAAATTAAAAGAAGTTTTCTCCAGTTTACAATAATTATGGTCTTCCATAATAACCAAGTTACAGGTTATTTTTGCAAAATAGGTCTAATTTACAAAATAGAAATCAAAATTTGATGCTAGACCTGCATTTAGCTTAATGTAATACTTCACCCTAATACCAAAATAATGGTTCTAGAAACAGATTCTGTTTATAGAATTAGTTGTTGTAAATACAGTTTTAAATATGTATTAAAGATGTTTCAATAAATTTCAGTATTATTATAATTATTTTTATAAAGACAGTAGATGCAATAAACCGATTCTTCAGTGACTTCAGTTGACGTCTGCTCAAATGTCACCGTAACCGAGGACGCTGTTGAGAGTTAAGCCCTCTTATTTTTGAAACCAAACTGGTGGGCTTTGGATATTAAAGATACACGCTTTCATGTTGAAAATCGCACACACGAATGATTTCCATCTCACTGGCATTGTCATTTTTCATCTTTAAATAGTTACACCACATTACCAACCTGAGAGATATATTATGAAAGAATAAATTCGAGATGATAAGCCGACGGGTGCAAGCTGCCGAGTGCGAATTTAGGAAAATTAGAAATTCAATCAAACCCTAAATGTCAAAGTAGATTTGACAAAAAAAAAAAACATGACATGAAGAGCAAATATAAAGATTACTTTGAATGCAAATCACGTAATCTTGATGATTTCTTTAAAGACACACCATACTTTTTTTTCATTCGCTTTTCCAACAGCAATGAACGTTCTGAATACGAGTGGCATTTTCCGTAAATAAAATCGGATCTATCAGGGTTTTCTATCAATAACCTCACAGTACACATCGAACGTAAGAAAATTAACTCGTTACATGGTGTCTGCGCGATTCGGACCGTGTACGGTTCGGACCAGATTTATATAAAGAATGTTTTGGCCCAGATCTATGGACGATTCGGACCATATTTCTGGTCGATTCGGGCCAGATTATTGGACTATTCGAGCCATGTTTGTGGACGATTCGGACCAGGTTTCTGGGCGATTTGCCCAACAGACACACAAACTACACAAGCCAGCACAGACATACACTTCACAAGACAAAACTTTGATCTGTCTGTTTTGATTTGCAATGCATTTTGAGCCCGTATACCGAATTTGGTCAAAATCGGCCCTGTAGTTAGCCCGTTGCAATGGGGGTGTTCTGGTTGCTAGGGAAGTCAGGAGACGTCAACATTGATCTGTCTGTTTTTATTTGCAATGCATTTTGGGTCCGTATACCGAATTTGGTCAAAATCGGCTCAGTAGTTAGCCCGTTGCTAAGGGGGGCGCTCTGGTCGCTAGGGAAGTCACGCGATGACACCATTGACCTGTCTGTTTTCGTTTGCAATGCATGTTGGGTCCATGTATCAAAATTGGTCAAAATTGGCCCAGTAGTTTGCCCGTTGCTGGTGGTGTGCTTTACTTGCTCTGGACGTCACGTGACATAATCAGTGACCCATTAGCCCCCATCCCCCCCCCCCCCCCACACACACCCAATATATTAAGGGTCCCTTGATCCAATAAGGGTGAAAGCAATAGTGGAGAGCCATCACTTGTCCAAGCATCCGAGTATCCTTGAAAAAATGTAACCTCATTTGTCCCCAGTTCCTTTGGGGAAAACCCCTAAAAGTTTAATCGGCCAGAGTCATTCTCGTGAAGTCTCATCTCGTTAACTACTTCCTACGTTAAAGAAAGTGTGAAATTAGTATAAAGAACTCAAGAGTTTCGACGTCGGCTTCGCCTCCGTCTCAACTCGGGCGCCTCCTGCGCCTTCGTCCTTTATAAAAGCATCCCTTTATGCACCCTTTAATCCCCGTATTACAAAATAATATCTTTTATGTTAAATACAAAAATTATTCGAAAAATTTGTAAGCTTGTTTGAAAATTGTTTAGGCCTATAGTCTTAACTCTTAGAAGCCGGGAGTCGAGTTTTCTTGCCTGTGATGTAATACGGCGGGTAATCTGGCTTTGACGGTTCAGCTATCTTTGGGCTGGGGGAGAATTAAACACTGAGCAGGTGCTTCTAGTCAAGTGTCGTCTGCCTAAATAGGCAGACGACACTTGACTAGAAGCACCAGCTTCACTGTAAGTTTTTCGCGGTATGTCATGTTCAATAAATTCATTCTGATTCCCCGGCTTCTAAGAGTTAATTGATGGAATTTAAACACAGGGATGTAATTTCTTGTTTCCTCTTAAAATCAAGTAGAATCGAGGAGACTGCTTCATTTGGGCACAAATTTTAAAGAATCGTCCGCGTTAGGTGAGGGCAGCATATAGCGATGCAATATTCCAGTGTGCGTGTCATTCGATGAAAACGATGGTGCCGATCTTCGCAATGATGCCTCTCTAAAATTTTATGTTCTCGTCTCATGTACATCCAGTACAACCCACTACGCCCAA
The DNA here is from genome assembly GCA_031216915.1 of Pictodentalium vernedei. Classification (NCBI taxonomy): domain Eukaryota; kingdom Metazoa; phylum Mollusca; class Scaphopoda; order Dentaliida; family Dentaliidae; genus Pictodentalium; species Pictodentalium vernedei. Next base: position 527,786,608 of record CM062297.1, on the reverse strand, counting down.
ACCAGCAAATAAGTAGGCTGCCGTGATCATTGGTAGGCACAACTTGCATATTTGAGGGGTAGGAATTTTCTTGTGCCTGTCATAATAAACCGTACAATTTCTTGAAATTGAATACGAGTCTGGTACTTCAGAAATATATCAACACCAAATTCTTCACTTGTGTATCATTTATTGGAAAGGTTTGTTCCAGAGAGCTTTACAACGAATGATAATAAGCGAAGATAAGATTATCGTCTTTCTTTGAACAACTGGTCTCGTTTCCTCATTACTGTTTTCTTCACTAATTATTTTTATATATGACTATGTAATTTAACCGCTAAATGTCACTACTGTTTGACAATCTTTCCCTAGTCCCAAGAAAATCCACAGTGTGGAATCCGATTCCGTATCACTATAGTCTGACGGACTATTTACGGGTGCGTTCGAAGTCGCATAATTGGCTGTTCCGGTCGCAAAGAGTACTTTACTCCGAGCTGGAATGGGTGCGCTCGAACGGTGGTCCGGGTTTTTTTTTATCGTATTCATGATAGATTCCCCCGAAGTGTGCACCTGTTACAAAAATAAGTGTAAACAAAAATAGTTATTTTTTTACTTCAACCCAATTTATCTGACCTCCTAAACGAGGAGGAATATGTATATTCCTCATGTTCTTTACAGATTACATTGAATCGTTTTATTTTACGGAAGATTCTGACCCCATTTATAGTACAATCCTTTTTTTTATCACCGTGATATAGCCCGAGGTGCCGATATGGCGTAAAGTAGCGATAAATAAATAAATCGTAAGATCTGCATATACATTGTGCTTATTATAAACTCCCTTCGCCGATTGTCCACATGGGGGCACGATGACGCCCTGTACTGGGGCGTACTGCACGCCGATGATGCGCATGTCTTCACCCAATCTAACCCTGCCTGTGCTGCAGTGCGGAGTTACGATGTTGGAAAGCTGGTAGCTGTTCGTCGTTGTTCGGTGGTTCTCTCCGGGTACTCCGGCTTCCTCCACCTGTAAAACTGTTACCGACACGATATGACCTTGGCTGTTAATGTGTCGTTAAACCCTAATAAAAAAAAACCCCAAAACTCCCTTCGAGTTTGAGAAGAGAAAACTGATTTAGCTGAACTTTACAAAAATAAAATATTCTGTGCATCTCGAGGTGACAGCTTAAATGTTTAGGAATATTTCTGGGCTTGAAAGGATGAATCATTACATACCTTCTAGAGGGCGTACTTCCCAATAGAGCAGAGTCCATATACCAAAAACAGAAACATATAACATTTGTCTGACATAGTGGCGGTATACTACATTATTGGTAAACGTTGCTGCTTGAAATTTTTTTATTTTGATGTCAATATACAGAGGGTTAAAAACGCAACTCAGAACATAAATGACCTATTATGGGGAGAATTTAGAAGTTGTGCTCAGAGAGGGTAGGCCAATCCAAATCGTTTATTGGTTCCCGGGGGAGGGGGAGTCTGCGTGTCCCTTATGGAAAAAACCAAGGTACATTGCGGTTTTCCCCAAATAATTTTGTATACCAGGGCATTCTCCTGATATATCAGAGTATTTTGGGCCTGTTCATAGTGTACCATAGTGTTCTTTTTAAGGTCTATCGGGGCATTTGCGGTCATATTCTTGCACATGAGATTATTGGCAAATATATTTATTTGGACTGAAAGTTTAAAAATAAATGGCATTGTTATTATGTTTTTACGCATTCTGTTTCGCCAAATGTATGTATTTTTTTAGAAAATTAGAGTACTTTTGAAGGAGATGGTGGCGTACAAGTCCACACTCGCCTGAGTCGATACAGTATTTTTCATCTTCTGGTAACCTCAACCGACGCAGCTACTGTCCTACTCCAAATCGATTCTAGAATTTATTACATTTTCATCAGCCTGTTTCCTGCACAATGCGTTATGTTCCAATAAGACTAAAGTCTGCACCCTCTGATTAGACGAGAACCCGCCTAGTTTCTTCTATGTTTACGGCTCCAGTGGCATATGTTACCGTCTGATGTCACCATGAGAAATATTTGAAAAGAGGATAACAATGGGAGGAGATTCAATGTGTATACTACCCACGAAATTGTATTTCTGAGGCCAGTGATCATTCTATGAATGTATACGCACAACCCACTTAAAAGTTTATGATATGAACTGAAATGGAGTGACCTTGACCCTTAAATTATTGTTTTTTGTTGTCAAGTGATGTGGCGCACACGCGGGGTTTATTTACTAAATTTGTTATTGTTAAAGTTGCCTTGTTCATTCAAGTTGTTTTGTGCATTACACGAAGTGGGTTTCGAGCTATGGGTGGAGTCTTATTGGAACATATATGTTATTGTGATGAACTGACGGTAACATGGCATGAGGTTTGCGGCTCGGAGCGTATATTCAACCGCGACGCTTCGCGTCTCGGATGAACAAAAGCTTCGATTTCCAAACCTCAGACCATGTTACCGTCAATTCATCACAATAACGAAAAAGGTTCTTTTTGTAAATAAACAACAATCGACATACGGCCACTCGCATTGGAGTAGTTTCATTATATGCAACAGGGTATTCACATATAAAACTACCTCAAATTATGAACCTCGTCTAGTAAATTTGACTCTGAGCTCTATAAACCTCGGCTCGAAACGAGTTTAGTGAACTCAATTCATAAATGCGGGTTGAAGATGACTGGCTGGATTGCTGGAACTTCAGCGAAAAATGTCGCAACTCATTATGCGTCCTCCAAGATGGCGTCAAGTCAATCAACGCAGAAAAGTTCCGCTCTACAGTTTCGCAGTATTGCACTGGAGTAAAGTTCTAAAAATAGGGCATATGGTGAAACTAATGTCATGTAAATTGGAGATATATTTTTTGTATCAAATACATGATTCCATTAGGCTATTTGTTGGACAAGAGAATTTGAAGTTTTGGTCCCAAAGTTGGAGTCTGATGTATTAAGGTAAATTGCCAGATGAATTATCGGAAACGGTGGCTTCGAAAAATTGGCTATTTTTTTAAATGTCGTTTTTACACGGGTTTGTTACCAGGCATGTAACTAAAAATGAGACGGAAACAGGGAATTTTTTTTCACATTTTAGAAACAAAGGGTTATATGCCCCAGGGTAAGGTGAGTGGGGATAGTGGGAAAATTCTGCTTTTGAGGCTGCTGGGTGGCTGAAAATGTACTGGTAATGGTACTGTCATTTTGTTATGCTCTTTTGCTAAGTGCATGACATGTCATTTTTGGAAATGCCTGGAAAACTGTCGACCGGAACGTTAAGAGCATTTTGTTGTCAGTGTCAACTCTTGAACCAGGAAGTTCTTTATTTGTGTTTTGAGTTCTAAATACACCATTTTTCAAAAAAGCTTTTATTATTTCTGGTTTGTGTGTAATTGTTAGTGATAGTTAACATTCATCAACTGATATCTCCGCACAACCTGAAGGAAATAAGTGGAGATTATAAGAGATCTTGTTGATGTATCCAAATTTCGTAACCGTTTTGGAATTTGCGTCCAGTTTCGAAAACACATTAAGGAGAGAACTGCATTTCCTAAACACTGAGCTCTGTATTCATGATAGATCAATGCAATTATGAACAGCCTGGTTGGTATTATTCACCACAGAATTGCAGTCATAGTGTCTACTTTTTATTTTGCTCACTAGTTTCATGTCCGCGTGGCATCCGTCCGTTAAGCTGTTTGCCCTTTTATATCGCGTGAGCAACCACCCCCACCCCCAAACCAATAGTTGTTACTGCTTATTGCTTTACATTTCGACTGTATTCAACAGTGCTATTGACAGGACACGGGTAGTTAATGTAGCTGGTGGTAATAATGGCTCAGAGGAGTGTGGGGCCTGAGAAGGTGTAGTATGGTGTGGTTGTGGAAATTAGGCAAAAACTGCCCACAAAAGCTATTCGGCAGCCACAAAGACCATGCTGTATCTTTTTACTGGTTGAAAATAGAGACTTGTGGTTTTTGTTCATTCAACCCAGGAGAGGCTCCATATTCTCTTGCCTGAGTGAAATCCAAGGGGAGATCACTCTTGTTTTCTCTTAAGGTTCCGCTCTACAGTTTCGCAGTATTACACAGGGGTAAAATTCTAAAAATAGGGCATATGGTGAAACTAATGCCATGCAAATTGGAGATATACTTTTGGTATCAGATATATGATTACATTAGGCTATTTGTTGGACGAGAGAATTTGAAGTTTTGGTCCCAAAGTTGGAGTCTGATGCATTGAGGTAAATTACCAGATGAATTATCGGAAACGGTGGATTCGAAAAATTGGCTATTTTTTAAATGTCATTTTTACACGGGTTTGTTACCAAGCATGTAACCAAAAAATGAGACGGAAACAGGGAATTTGGTTTCACATTTTAGAAACAAAGGGTTATATGGTAAGGTAAGTGGGGATAGTGGGAAAATTCTGCTTTTGAGACTGCTGGCTTGCTGAAAATGACTGGTATTGGCATTTTTTATGCTATTTTGATGGGTGAAGTCTTGCCTTTGACAATGAATTATTTCACCCACATTCAGATTGTTTATTTCTGCTTAGTCAGATAGTGTTGTATATTTTTGGTGGATTTGGGAAATGTAATACATGTTGTGGGTTAGACAACTAAGTTACAGACTATTTGCATTTGAAGTGAGGGCATGGCATGTCATTTTTGGAAATGCCTGGAAAACTGTGGAGCGGAACCTAACTTCTCACGTCGATGACGTTCGAAAACATTGAAGCAATTACACTGGACTGCAGTCACGACGTTATAAATTATTGTGATGAATTGACGATAACATGGGCTGAGGTTTGCGACTAGGAGCTTATGTTTTACCAAGACGCGAAGCGACGTATATGTTCCAATAAGACACTACCCATAGCCCAAAACCTACATCGTGAAACACAAGAGTCTTATTTACTAAACTTGTGATCGTTAAAAAGTTGTCTTGTTCAAGGTAATTTTTAACGCTCACCGCTTTAGTATATAAACCTCTCGTGCACCCCACGACGGCTATGGATAAATAATCAACAAACCAGATAAACTCATTCCATCTCATATCAAATCGTAAATCGGTTTGTAATTTAACCAACATTTTAACCGGAACACCGTCTGCTACACGTGTGAAAAATCCAGAAAAATGAAGCGGCTTGTTAGTCACTCCGTTTATAAAGCAATTACGTAACGGGTGACATCATTTCAAATATTTCCCGTGGTGACGTCAGACGGTAACATGAGCTTCCGGAGCCGTGAACATAAAAGTAACTACGCCAGCTCTTATACAACCAGAGGGCGAGGATTTTACGCTTATTATAACATAACAGCTTTCACACCAAACGAAAGCCTTGCACGAACAATAGTAATAGGGCATCAACTTTCCAACATTAGCGTTTTTTTATCAATAATAACTTAAAATATATTGTAAATATTTCAGTTGTAATGTCGCGAAAAATGTGAATGCCACCGGTGTATTCATTTTTCACAGACCTTAAAATATAATCTTCAGAAAGCGATCGACAATTGCGAGGCGTTGAGAAATTGAAAATCATCGAGAAAATTATTTTTGTTGAACACTGTGCATAGCAGAAAATAGAATGGTAATTGTGCATGCTTCGTTAAGGTTACCCCTATCCGTGTATGGGATAGGTCCTTGGTTGGAGGTATAAGGTATGTGCCAGCGTTAAAGCATTGGATAAAGTAATCCCTGCAGCGGGAGTCAGATTGTGTGTACAAAGTTCACGAGGAGTACACATTCGATGTAAGTTTTTTGGTTAGAGTTGGTTTGACTGGCCAGCAGTTGGAGGTTTGTTGTCAGTGTGGTGCGGTAAAATGACCTTATTAAACTCCTGTCACACTCTGCTGCGATCAGGCCGGCGTTTGCATTGAGCTGAAAAATTACCAAAGCGCCAAGCTAAACACATTAAGGTCCCCAAGAACCGATTTGTGACGCAGTGGACACTAGCTAGGGCGGGAGAGATCCCCCGTGGTCGCCCGTGAACGCCAAAGCGCCGCGCTTGTTTTGTGCATGCACAAAACAAGCACAGAGGTTCGGTGTTCTGACCAGGGCATTGCAATGACTTAGTACTGTCGCCGTGGCAGCGCAAAGCGAGCGTCATGAGCGTCCCTTGACGTAGCCGCTTGTGGGCGCAGCAAGAAATCAACCTTGTTCTCTGAAACTGCAGTAAGCTTAATCGGACTCTCACTACGTGCCTCTTCCGTCCTTATTACGCTCACTACATCTCTCTCCCGACCCTATTGCTCTCTTACTACTGTTATGGACTGATCCCCGCCCATAGAACGTCCGCATGGTGCTGCCACTGCCAATATGGCGCTCGTTATACGTCCAAGGGTGACAAATGGCGTTCTTCCGTCGTTTGCGGCAGGTTTACAGTACGATCCCACTTTGACATGCGATCTGCTCACCCACACACACAAAGTGCCGAAACAGCCTGATGACTGGAGCACACGGGAGACTCTATTTATACTCTCCACGACCTAGCAGGGAACGTTTTGCAAACGTATTGAGAACATACTAACAACGCAATACTTTTGCAGCGGATATACAAGCGCCGACCCGATCGCGACGAAGTGTGACACGGGTTTTATAGGATGTCTCCGAGATTTCCGCTGCGTTTGAAACTACGATCAAGGTGGTGTTATCGACAAAAAGATTGCGTTATCTCCCCTAGACCACGTTCACAAACAGGGCAACGAATTTACTTCGACCTTCTCATTTCTGTCCATTGAGAGTTTGTATTTTGCAGAGCGAACAATTTGCACAGTCTTTTGGGAAGCAGACTGTACTGAAAATTATCGGACGGGAACCTTTTCGTATTATTCAGATAGGGTCTCGCGAAGCTTCAAATTTCGATTCGATTGGAAAATCGAACAGATTCGATCCAATTCCAGTTTGTTGAAAAATTTTCGAATCGTCGATATGTTCTTCAAAAAAAAAAAAATTCCGAGTATCATCTCTTGAACGCTTTGTCTACCATAAGGTCTCCATTACAGAAGACCTTACGATTGAAGAAGTGTTCAAGGAAGCTCCGTTTCGGAAACAATTTTAATTTCATTCTGGAATATTCCGCTTTTTCAACTGACTTGCCCAAACAACCGAGTCGACGTTGAATGCAACAGTTGAGTGGAGACCAGAGATGTTGAAAGAAAGTGAAATATTTACAATTTGAAGAGCAGTAAGCTTCGAAATCTTCTGCCTGGTTCGATTGGGGATTCGATTCGTACTGAAAGTAGGTCCTATATTCAAACTATAATATACATAATAGCAGATTAAGTAGAAAAATATATTTTTTTTTCAATTTATATTGCAACTCGCATCGCGTCTGGAGCGGGAATGCCTCATTGTCCATACAAAATGTGGAGAGTGTATTATCGCCAAGTCACCCGCAGAGTGGAGATTCCCACAAGCAATAATTGCAAATTTGTTGCAAAGCACAACAAGCACAAGCGAAGTTCCAGCCAATGGACCTCCGGGTAAAACCCGGAGGTCCATTGGCTGAAACATAGCTTGTATATTTTGTCAGTATGTACAGAATTTGAAAGTGATACTTTGGGTGATAACTCCGCTTCACGGGTAATTTAGTTACAATCCTCTCTCCACATGTTGTACTTGATAACGTACATCTTCCAAACAGACGGCAAGCAATAGAATGTGACCGTTTGATTATTGTCTCCCATTGTGGTTTTTAGTAGAGTGAAGACAACACAGATCCTTTACCATCTTCAAAAATACATTCAAACAAATGCCAGGCTGAAATTGTCACGGATCTGTGTTGTAAAGTAATAAATAATTATTTTTCTTCTTAGTCTGCAATTTTTATGGTGCTCGGACGTTTCGACCCGCGGACTATTTACCCCGGACGTTTCGGCCCCGGACGATTCGGTCCAGATTTTTGAGGAAAACGATCGTTTCGACCCACTTGATTTTGAAGTCAATTTTTTTTAATAAAAATGTTTTTGGAAAGAATGGGAAACAAAAACAACAAATAATTTAAACATATAAAAGACTTTTATTTTAGTTGCCTGCAGATATTTATTAAAGAATTCTATTGACAAAAAGTTTAGTTTTAGATACACCAAACTAACACTTCTCTCTCCCCACCCACCTCTCTCTCAGATTATGATTCACACTATAGTAGCTTCATTTCATAATTTTGGAAACTGTTAAGGATTATAAATATGTAATCTAAATAAATCGCAATATAACTGCCAATAATTGCAATTCAAACACTTTGAATTAAAGTTGACACTAGTTCATATAGTGTTAATTGTGATGTACTTGAATTACAATTTTGGAGTAAAAGTTTTATTGAAAAGTGAAATAGGTAGTGCTAATATTTCATCATACAGTAATATCAAAATAACACACCCCCTCCCCCCCCCAAAAAAAAAAAAATAGGCTGAAACGTCCGTTTTCCTAAAAGATGTGGACCATCTGGGGCCGAAACATCCAGGCCGAAACGTCCTGCATTCAATTTTTATAGTGTGGTACCTGAAGTGCAGTTCAAGTTTGAGGCCATACCACTATGACAAATTACAAACTTTCCGGAGACCACCGTGTAGTTTGAAAACTAAAACCATTAATTATAAGTTTACCTTTTGACACTGCATTCAGCTCTGTCAGTTACGGACTGTCTTTGTTCTGCAGCAAAGGTGAATTCAAGACTATCATACTATGTCTAAATTGTAAACTGACAAGACAAAGCCTGAGTTATTACTGTATTGGAACGCTTGAGGCGCGTCTAGGGTGTGAAAACCTTTTGTCTGAAAAAGTGGCGCGCTTATAAACCATCGTAGTTGGGTCATGAACACGGAACTATTCCACCACTCAGCCAACTCTGAATGTTATAGCCAGCAATTGATTGCGCGCTACCACCCCGCCCCAACCCTCCACCACCCGGCAAAAGGAAAAACGGAAGTATTGAAGCCACTAAATTGATTTACGAAGGTGCTTTACATCCTCCACGACACCAACAACCAGTCAAATAAGATTCCGGATCATCGTCGTGTTATCAAATCAAAGGACGGAGACCATTCCTGGGAGGTTAGACGAGTGGATGGCCACCCGAAGAACATGGCATTAACATATTCACAGCTTCCGTGTGTTTATAAGCGGATAAAAACTAGTACCATTTAATACAGGTTTAAATATCTATCAGTGAATCATAAAATACCCCCCCCCCCCCCCGCCCTGAAAACTATCGCCCTCTGTATGGACTAATGGAAATTTAATATGCAAGAACTAGACAAAGCAAAACAAAACTTCTTGTTACAGTAGAAAAGGACATCACAGCAAAGGGAACTCGGTGTGAGTGTTGTCATAAGAACATTGAGACTAGCAACTGACATAGTCGTTATTCTCTGTCTCTTCACTTGCACTGGCTATGTATGTATTTATTTATTAAGGTTTAACGACACATTAACAGCCAGGGTCATATCGTGTCGGTGACAGTTTTGTGGGTGGAGGAAGCCGGAGTACCCGGAGAGAACCAACGAGCAACGACGAGCAGCTGCCAGCTCCCCAACATCGTAACTCCGCACAGCAGCACAGGCAGAGTTAGATTGGTTGAAGACATGCGCACCATGGGTGTGCAGTACGCCTGAGTGCACGGCGTCATTGTGCCCCCATGTGGATAATCGGGGTTAATTGCCTTACCCAAGCACACAAAGCGGTAGTCCGAATGGAGCACTCAGACGGTCACCCATCCAAGGGCTATCCCGGCTCGACGGTGCTTAACTTCGGTGATCTGGCGAGAATCTGCACTGGCTATGATTTTCTAATATAAAGCTTTATACTTAAAATATAGTACGAAACTAGATCTCAACCATTAGATATTATTTTTTACTAACTAGAGAAAGTGTTGATAAAGTCTGTTGTTTTTTTTTTAAGAATCTATGTATATATATAAGCTTACCTCCCATGCACCTGACGGTGGCAGGGGTCGTTGTGGTAGGTTGAACGGCTCTACACTCTTCTGGCCACTCCTACAATTGCAAGAGCAGACGTCATGACAATAATGGTCTAGGTTTATGCCAAGCTTCAAAACTTGATTCGATTCGAAATCGCCCGATAATTCGATTCGAGTTGCTCTGATTCGAAATTTTCGAATCGTCGAGATGTTTTGGAAGTGTTACAGGTGCGTGTTATCGAGCTGATGTGATTTCGATTCGGGAAATTCTTTTCTGCAATGCCCACGATGGAATTTGGTTCTGGTGTGTGTAGTGTACGAATTAGACGCTAAAGGTGTTGTGAGTATGCCGTGAATCAAAGCTGTCTTAACTCAGGCGATGATATCGGAATAGAAGAAAGAGATGTGAGGTGTCTTTTTCTTTATCCTTTTTTAGACGTGCGTTCCTCACCAAGAGAAACACAATGGACAACTAGAAGAAGTTTTAGGTTCAACCAATATTACGAAGATGGATTCAAGGACGTACCATCGAGTAACAAAGAGAGGGGAGGGGGTGCTTTTGAGTCTCAGGTTGGAAGGACCAAACGTTTGCCGAATCCGGACTGCCAGAGAATACATAAACAGAACGAACCTTTTACTTGGTAACCATTCTTTTTTCACACGTGGTACCTACCATTCACTCGGGTAACGTATTCTTCAATTGCTGAGCTGCAGTGTATCGATCCACGTAGGCCCATGCCTACGTGGATCGATACACACTTTTTAATCCGCTTAAAACCTTGACACATATTCGCATAATCAACAATCGCGAACCGTATTTATCACTACTTTTCTTAATAATGCGCTATTGTTTAAAAGGGCATTATTTTGATGGGTGGGGGCGTACTCCCGGTGGTCCTTTGTGGGAATGACCCTAAGGAATTTTTCATGCTTCAGTTGTTTCCTTTTGTCCGCAGTAGAAGTTTTAGCCGTTGTTTTCTTAATTATCGGCGTGTGTGTCGACAGAATATCTCGCCTTCAATTTGGTCTTTGGGGGACTAAACTTGCTCAACAAATCACCTCCAGACTGCAGAGTTCTGTTTTGTATTTTCGGTTACAAAGTCGTGAATGAAGTTAATAGTGTCAACAATTAGATTTTGACCTCTACGTATATTTTAACAATGATCAGGTATTTCAGAATGAATGAGTAGCAATCGAAGTGTTGATAATAGGGTTAGCAGCGAAAAACGTTGGTGACAATATTTAGTTAATCGTATAAGACCACCCCACCCAGCCCCTCTGACTGATATTAAACTATTACAGATCAACTCAAGAAAACGAAAAATAAATTTACTTTACCATTTACCCAATGTAAAGACAAAACCAGCCAGCGCTATTGACAAAAATTGCCATTCAATTTTCATTTTTTGCCTAAAAAAAAAAAACCTTTTGAACCCTTATTGGAACGAGCTCGTTGAGATCGCGCCAACGAGGGGCCATCAGCTATGTTTTTGGCACAAAACTGAAAAACAATTAGTTATTCAATAATTTTGTTTTTAAATGTCGTCTCCTTTTCATGTTAGGTAAGGGGTTAAGTTTATCTTATCTTATACTGAGATAGCAATACCAACTGGGTACAGAGGGTCGGACAAAAGCATTTATTCTGTTTTTATTTTTTAGAATATGTGGTTATAGGAGTTTATTCAATTATTTACTTCCGCTTTTCACTAAAATCGCAATTTAAATTTTATTATTTTGTTCCCCAAATCACAGGCTATGGCCAACAAATTGGAACAAAATCGTTTTGGAAGCATAAAATGAAAAAAAATAGTTATTATAGAAATCGATTTTGTTAATGTCTCTGGAGGTGTCAGATGAGTGATTATACAGTTATATTTGCATTCGCACACTGCATTGCCATATTCGCTTCTGAGAACGTTGGTTGTTTGTTGTCGGGTTTCCGTACGTGGTGGGTCAGATGTCGGAACATGTTTTGGTGTGACATTTTCAAAGCTTGCTTTGTGCAAAACAGGCCTCTCATTCGATTGCCGCATTCATCAATCGGATCTGTAGACATTAACCTTTCATTGTGTTATAATTACATTTATGACCATGCATTACACCTACCCACCCACAATAACGTCTGGCCCCACATTACATACTACCTATATTAGTTATGGGGTGACATAAAGCATCAAGTCGATTAGTAGTATCAACAGCTGTCGGGGGCCCACAGAGCTATATATTGTCCATACTATACTGTTGTTCTATACTGCCAGGCATTACCCCCACCCCCACAAAATCACTAGATCTACCGTAACTTACTACATATACCAGCCATATAATAAAACAAAGCAATCGGTTGGTTAATAGTACCAAGCACTAACAGGGGGCCTATAGGTATATATACCGCCCATACTATAGTACCGTTCTAAACTACCAGGCAGTACCCCTACCCACAATACCCTTATGCCTAGCATTGCATACTACCTATACCAGTCATAGGATAACATGAAACATCAGGTGAATTAATAGTACTAAGGGCTAACATGGGACCTGCAGGGGCCCACAGAGGTATATATCGTCCATACTATACCGTTGTTCTATACTGCCATGCATTACCCCCACCCCCACTCCACAATACCACTTGACCTGTCATAACGTACTCCCTATACCAGTCATTGAATAGTACAAAGCAATCGGCTGGTTAATAATATCGAGGACTGGACCTACAGGGGTATATACCATGCATCCTACGCCACCCGTTCTAAATAAACAACCTAAATAGCATAATACTGCCTGGCCTAACACTAAACTACCAATACCAGCCATAAGATAATACAAAGGATTCGGTAGGTTAAGAGTACAAAGGGGGGTAATAGACCAACAGATCATTCATCCTGTACTGCCAATCCAAACCACCAATGACTATCTCGCAATACCACACTACCACCCACCCACCCTACAGTACTGCTTGACCTAGCTATATCAGACATAGGATAATATGAAGCATAAGGTGGATTAATAGTATTAAGGGCTAACTTGGGACCTACATGCATATATACCACTACTACTATGTCGCCGCCACCCCATACGAGAAGCCCGACATCCACTGACCCGAATAACGTTATCTCAGATTGTATACTGGACAATAATAGCGGTCAGCATCTCTATGACGTCGCGCGCGTATCATGACGTCACGACGTCAATAGCAACGTAAACCGTTTCTCGGGAAAAACTTTCAAGAAAACCCAATTTTCCCATCATCTTTCCAACACTTACCCATCATATATACCTATAGCCCCATGCGTACATATATCACTATACATGCCATAGCATACTATATATACAGTACCTACACCATTTGGCGGATTTAGATGTATGGTGCCGACATTTTGCACCCCCAAAGTTGCACCCCCAGACGGCTCCGGTTCCTATGGGAATTTAACACTAGCTGCACCCCCAAAGCTCCGGGTAATCAGGCACGATCGGGTACCTTATATACTACTCACGTTCATACTCCAATAAAGATTATAAAAATTGCATTCAATTCTAAAAAGAAGCATAAAAGAATACCTTTGTTTATGACATCTAATTGCAGTGAGTCTATCAGATCCGCTATCCGACAAAGTTTCATCAGTAATTTCCTCTCCATGCTAATTAATAAGATGAATATGTTTGATCCACGGAACTACCTGCCATTTCATTCCACTTCCGGCTCGACTAATGAATACAGGGGTAGCGCTACTAATGTATTGTATAAAGTCGATCTCTATCATAAGAACGGCATGTGTTATTAACACCTGGAAGGCTGAAGGTGAGTTTACATTTTCACGTTGTTGAAAAGCAGGTGCTCTAGCACAGACGATTCGGATAAAAGACTAAGCGGATGAAGTCGTATCTCCTGAGCAGTTGTATCTGGTAAATGTCTGGCAAACGACACTTGGCTTGAAAGAACTGTTAGACAACAAGTCTTGATAATTCTTTATAATCAACGAACTACAAATTAATATCTTTAACCTGCAGCCATGGTTACGAGTTAACCCTTTTGCAAAATACTTTTCTTGAATAACTACAAATTTTCATATTTTTGCTAAAAAACAAAGCTTATGACCTCATTGGATCTATCAGCTCGTTTCAATCATAAGCTCTGTTTTTACGCAAAACAAGAAAAAATACTAGATTTTGAATGACGATTTTGTATTCAGCACTGGCAGATTTTGGTCGTTACATTATGCAAGGGGGTTACAAATTTTAATTGAGTTATTCGTTATGACCGCTACACAGCTTTCTGGTATAATAAGGAATCCAATATCAGGTATTCGGGTTTTCTTCAAGACTGAACAAAAAAGGACGGAATTGCAAAAAAAGTTCAATAAGGCTAAAAATGGTGTTTTGATTCTCAGACAATGCCTCATTGAATTTGAACGCCCTCATTGGGCATTTTTATTGCCTTTCAGTGTCTTCCAATATTAGTACAAACCCAGGGAGACCCGAAACTTTTTACATTTTTTGATTGATGCATATTTATTTAGTTGCGTCTCCAATATGTTTGCTTTGTTACAATTTATGGGAGCGTGCCAATGGGCACTCTCCCATAAATTGTAACGAGGCACATCTCCATTATTTAAATAGTTTTACTTCAAAGATAATATGAAGAGCATCGAAAGAATATGAGGCCTTTGGATTGAAATACCTACAGTTTGTTTTTAGAGGAAAGTTTTATTTTTCAAATTAAAAATGAATTTATTTGTATAAATATGCACTTTCTATATTTCTGTGTGTAAAAAGACAGCCGGAATCCTCTGCGTGTTTGCTCATATTTTGTAAAAGAAAAATAAAAATTGAAAATAAAACCCTCCCTCCCTCACTGATTTGAAAAAAAAATGCCTGAGAAGTGAGAATCAATTAATTTATTTTTGTGGCCTAATATAAATCTTTGGGAAGAAAGAGCAATACTATTACAGGATTTGACGTCAAATAAATACTTGCAAAAAGCGGTAGGAATATCTTGTAATTTGTTCAAGAATGCCTTTTAGCTCTGTAGTAAATTGTCGCAAAGGATATTCAATTAATTTATTTGTGTGGCCTAATGCAATATTTTTACCTTTACATTTTTCGTTTGAAGTCAGTATATTTCTAACATTTAATGGTAATTCTTTACTACAGTGTTGTAGATCGCTAGAATAAAAAAAAACCCAGCGATGACTTACTGAGAAATCTGATAACGGCTTTGGAGCAACTGCTCTGTCAGCTCTGAAACTGTGAACTGGCAGACGTGGGACGACATTTTGTTACTGGGGTTAAACGACACTTTCGACAGCCAGGGTTACCTCTTGTCGAACAGTTTTAGAAGTGGAGAAAGCCAGAGTACACGGGGGTAACCACCGAGCTCTGGCAAGTAACTGTCAGACCCGCATCAATCAGGGTCAGCATTGATTGAAGGCAAGTGCACCATCGACGTGCAGTATGCCTTAGTTCACAGCGCCATCGTGCCCCACGTGAGAGCGACAAATCACTTGGAGGATGTATATCCATGACAACCATGCGTTACAAAAGACAATGTTGTCCCATAAAGTTGAGCAGTTTTATTATTAGAAAAAAAGGACAGAAAGTTTCGAAAATTTTCGAAAGTCCTTGGTATTTGAGAATGCTAGAAATTCCGTGTTCTATTTTCTCCTCCATAGCACTGACATTTTGCCTCTGGAGGAGAGGGCGTGGCAACCGTTACTAGTTCCCAGTTCATTATTCGTCATTTAATTTCAGATGATTTTTTTTATTTGTTTTTCTTGATTAGGTCTTTATTTCTCAGTATTTTATTTATGGCATTTCCACGCACTGGTGTCAGTGGATCGCCGCACATCGCAAACTGATCGAGAAATTGACTGGTTTTGTAAGCCCAGTAGTGTACTTGTACGACGCTCTCCTTTTTCCAAATAACGCGGTTTTTGTTATCGGAATAGGGCCTATCAACAAGAACTGAAAAAAATCGCCCGAATTGCGCCAAAGTGTTTTTCTTGAGACTTCTCTGTTGTCACATTTTGAGAAACGCCTTTTGGCAATTATTTCCCGTAGACTGCTGGTGATAGTGTACGTTGTAATACCATTGCCCAATTTCAAGAGCCAGAGCGGTACCTTCAACTGAAACAAGTTCATGATTTGGAGTGAGATCGAGTAAACTCGACCTTTGTTTAGTTGGTTGGGTGTGTACATTAATAGAATGACCACAGTACCAGGAAAATACGATTTTATAGGCAGTATGCACTTTGAATCTCCTCACATTGTTATCATCTTTTCAAATATTTCACTTGGTGACGTCAGGCGGTAACATATGCCACTGGAGCCGTAAACATAGAAAAAACTAAGCGAACTCTCGTCCAATCATTTTTATACGCCCGTTTTGAAAAAAACGGGTCGTATTATGGTATACCGCTGTCCGTCTGTCCGTCCGACTGTCCGTTCGGTCATATGTCGTACGATAACTCAATAACGCCTTGAGAGATTTTCGTGATTTTTGTATGTGGTGTATATCGATGGGGGGAAGCTCCCTTTCGTTTAGTGTCGCCGTTGGATTAGTCATTCCAGAGTTATGGTACTTTATTACTTAGAAAATTGTTGATTTTTTACACGTCGTACGATAACTCGAGAACGCTTTGAGAGATTTTCGTGATTTTTGGGTAGGTGGTGTATATCGATGGAGGGAAGCTCCCTTTCGTTTAGTGTCGCCGTTCGATTAGTCATTCCAGAGTTATGGGACTTTATTACTTAGAAAATTGTTGATTGTTTACACGTCGTACGATAACTCGAGAACGCTTCGAGAGATTTTCACGATTTTTTGGTAGGTGGTTTATGTTGATGGAAGGAAGCTCCCTTTCGGTTGGTGTCGACGTTCGATTAGTCATTCCAGAGTTATGGGACTTTATTTTTCACATGTCGAACCATAACTTGAAAATGCTTAGAGCAATTTTCATGATTTTTTGGTTCCAAGTATATGTTGATAGAAGGAATCTCCCTTTCGATTTGTGTCGCTGTCCGATTTGTCATTCCAGAGTTATGGGACTTTATTCATCAAAATATAGGCAATTTTCCATATGTTGGACTTTGAACAATTTTCATGATTTTTTGGTGGCAAGTATATGTAACCTGACAAGTACACATGTATACTCATATTGTGTGGTTCCTTCTTGTAATTAATAATGGGCGTATCATGCGCTCATGGCGCAGCTGTTTATTATTCCCCCGAAAAAAAATCAGGGGAATCTAGCCGTGACGTCGTCCGTCTGTCCGTCTGTCTGTCTGTCCGTCTGTCCGTCCGGGCGTAGACGGAATTCGTGTCCGCTCCATAACTTCTTACAGTCTTCAAGGATATTAATGATACTTGGTATTATTATTGCCCACAACCAGAGGGTGTGTCGCGAATAAGGTTGGAATGGCTATCAAGGCTTTTTCGGGGGAATCAGCAACCCTTTGGTGGCCATCCTCTAGTTTTCACTTGTTGCCCGGACTGGTTATTCATAAATTTCACCATTCAATTTTCATTTCGTTTTCAATTTTTGCCACATAACATAGCCTATGACCCCTTATTGGAACGGACTCGTTGAGCGCGTGCGAATAAGGTGTCATAAGCTATGTTTTTGACGCAAGAAATGTTTTTTCAAGTGCTTTTTAAACTGAAGTGTTAAGGCCAGAATACGAAAACGCGCGGAGCGTGATCACACGCCTCAGAATGAACTGAAGGTTTACTTTTCAATGACTGATTCTACTTCAGCGAACGCAGAGGTATGACAGGACTAAGTATTTGAATTACCCGCCTTGAAAAGTTGCACTCGGAAATGATGCAAGTTCCGAAACTGAACAGACGTAGGAAAAAAAATGTTTAAAAAACCTATGAAGCGTTGTACTGAAATGTCTGCACCTTTGCTGAATATTTCGGAGAAAAAAGAGAGGTGATCTGATGCATTTTGGGGCCAAAAATACAATTGACTATTGGTGTGCTTTTTAATGAAAATTCCTCAAAAATGAGCCCGAGACCGATAGTTTCCTCCTGTCATTTTTTCTGTCTTATTCGTTGCATGACTCTCAGTTTCGTGGAAAGAAAACATTGTCCGAAGGGCTATACATAAGATATTTGAATAAACAAATTGAAATGATGCCATCATATTATTTTCACACGAACGTACAATGGTCGCATGTGGGAAATTATTTACCATGAGAAAAGCAAGCAATCGTCTTGTGAATCGATCAGCAAATAACTCGGTCGAGTCGACAGATGATATTTTGAAGATGTCCTTATGTATTTACCAAAACACAAGGTCAGAGATAATATAAGTTATCTCGGGCAACATCCAGGGTACATGGAGATTTTATACCTGGATGTCGGTTTTCAACCATGAGGCGCAAGCCGAATGGTTGAAAAGGAGACATCCAGGTATTAAATCTCCATGTACCCTGGATGTTGCCCGAGATAACGATTTTGTCCCGCCTCCTAACACAGAAATAATGCCGAGATGTAACATATGATCCCACATTAAGACTCAGGCGACGAGGTTTAAACCCCACACTGGGCCTCTGGTTTTGAACCAAACAGCGTAACAAACGTCACAGCAAAACTATAAATAGACCGCGTCTATTTCCGAATCGTTGTTTATAAACCAGATCACACGTGGCGAAGTTTTTCACTTTGGTGAATTTGAATTCGTTGAAACAGTTTTAAAACCGTGTAAATTCAGCCTTCCAGGGTGTACTGTATTTCCATGGAACAAGCTTCAGCATGTTAGATGTGTTGTGATGTGTGTTTTATTCGTGTTTTTGGGAGAATAGCTTAAATATTCGCTTAAAACGACGGAAGGTGACATTTTGAATTTCGGGAACGATGTCTCACAATTTCAGACTCCACTTGGGTTTAAACTTGAAGATTTTGAATTGAGCTGCTGTCATTAAATTTTGTAAAAGGTAGGTGGAATTAATAGCATACATTTCTACGCTGACCATCGGAAACCGCAAAATAAATTATGAAGTGCGCCGAGATTTAATGCCCTGGTAATGTTAATTTGTTGTTGACACCAAGTCTTACAGTAGTTACATTGACTGTGCCCGTATATTTGCCCGCCGTGAATTTCCTACTTTTACCTCAGTTTGGCTCCAAAACCCTCACTGAAACTGTGACCCTCATTGAAAAAAAACATTATGGGCGGGATTTACCCCGTTACAATTCAATTAACAGTTCTAATAGGAGTTTCTGCAATCGATGTGACCCAGTCGGGTTCAAATGTTATTTTTATCACCTGGATGTTTCTCGGGTGACAAACGGGGAACAACGGCGCGCGCTCTTATCACCTGTATGTTTGAAGATAGCCGATACCATGGCTATTTGTCTCGGTCACGTTGACCAATCAGAAGACGCGATGCATACTGATGCAGGGACAAAATGTTTTCTCCATAGAATACAAGCTTTTTTGGCTAAACGATGTTACACCGCTTTAGGATGCCCTGCACTCAGAAACATTCTTATCATTTTGACCTCATGTGTTGGTAAAATACAAAGATATCGTGAAATTCTTTCTGAACTGCTTGTAGCGATGACGCCCTGTACCCACTGAACTGGCGCTACAAGTACAAGGACTGCAGAAGGCGGCGAGACTAAAATGCACGATGCGCGTTTAAAAGAAGAAAACGCGCACGTGGACACATCGCATTCAGCTTTATGGCGTAGTCAGTTACGATTTTTAATCACAGGAAAAGACTCTTCCATTCAAACATCAAGGGCGTCGGAAGCAGGGGAGGATGACAGGAGAAGCTGTCTTCATTGACATGAGGCTAGGGGACAACGGGCAGCGTGTACCCTATTTCGCCAGAAGTACACTAGTAGAAAAGACTTTACTTTCCGAGACCTGTAACTGAGAAACTCGCGAGTAATCCTTTCTAACGTACTTTAAGTGTACCAATGCCAATAGTGAGGGTTGGGTTGTAGAGGGCGTTAGGTATAATGACGGAGTTTAGTCGGTGATCATCAAACAAAGACGCTACACAATCGGCACGGTGATTTCTAAAGCTTTGTATCGTTCTTGAGAGGAACAAGATGCCGTCTGCAATGCATTAGCATTGCAGATGGCATCTTGCGCCTCTGATGGGACAAGATATATATATGTATATGATGTCAACACGAATAAGATTTACATTAAAATTTATGATACACTGTAAACTCTATGTCTTAACTCATACCCAGATTCGAGAGCCCGTTTTGATACCCCTGTCCCCCATGCCCTTGGATACTTCCGCGCCCTTGTCAGACATCTCTCCACTCTGTCACCTCACCATCACCCATGCCATTTCACCCCCTACCATGGAATGCCGTTTTCCGTGGCACCATTTGACACATTATCCAGGTTTGTTTTTGGAACGTGCATGCAATGCTCTTATACCGACTATGTCCATCTTATGAATTCATGATCGATTTTCGCGTCACAGACACACATTACTGTTCGATTTGGCAGCTAATTATTCTCACAAAAATGAAGAAGCTATAACTGAGTGAAGATACATATTAATGAAATGTGAACACAATCATATGTCTAAAAGAACGGCCAAATGTGCAGACTATGGCGAGAACTGGATCGGCTCAATTCTTTGAGGGAATAAGTCAATCCGGGCGGTTCAACTGCACATCTAAAAGGAATATGTCAATGCAACGAATAATATTAAAGGCTAGACTACCAGAGTTGTGGCCAAAAGCAAGGGGCTTTATTTTTTTCAAGTAATATTCTTTTTCTTTCTTGTTGTTATACTATGGATCCTTAATTGGATCAATGTTAGGGACCGGAAAAAACAGGAAAGAGTTTCTCTTGAGGTATCCCACAACTCGCCCCACGATACCATACACACTACCAGAGATTTCCTGCTGAAACAAGGTCGTGTTCATTGAAACCACTGACATTTTTTTTACTTCAGTTGTGGGGAGCGCGGTGGCCCAGTGACTCAGTGGTAGCGGCATTGAACATCAAACCGAAAGGTCAATAGTTCGATGCCGCCTGGAGTAACTGGGTTGTGCTCTTGGGCAAGGCATTTCATCCCGATTGCCCATGTGGGGACACGGTGGCGCTGTGTACTGAGAAGTACTGCCCGTCTATGGTGCACTTGTCTTCAACCAATTCTAACACTGCGGAGTTGGTACGTTGGAGAGTCTGACAGGTGCTCGCCGTTGCTCGGTGGTTCTTTCCGGGTACTCAGGCTTCATACACCCGTAAAACTGTCGAGGTCATGATTAGCCATTGTGCAGAAATATGTGACCTTAAACACCAATAAATAAATAATTTGTTTCGGATCGCTACAAAGGCCTTTCAGTAAATACTTCATTTGTGTCACTTGTCCGACATACAGTGTGGAGCGAATAAGATATTTCTGGTATGTTTTTAGCCAACTGTCCATTTCCAACTGATCAATTAAATATAATATAATTTTCACCCTCATATCAAAATTGATTCTCTCCATGGCTTTTATGGTGCGAGTTGATCTTGTAGTTTATGTTATACGCCTGATCAGAAGGCAGATTTCTGTCGAGAAGAACGGAAACAAACTCTTTAAATTCCTTGACGGAATGATTGCTTTATTAAAAATAAACTACACTTTTAAGCCATTAGATGCTAACTCCAGTTGAGTAAAAACTCACAAAGAAGATACAGAAGTGCTGTTCTAAGATTAGCAATTAAATGAATACTTGCAAAAAGCGAAAGTAGTTAAAGTAAATTAGTTTCTTGTAATTTGCACAATAGTATCTCAGGGAAACCGAGTGAGAGGTCGCAAATATTTTTCTAAGTTAGTCGCACCATTATGCAGTTTGCCGATCGTGGAGATTCGTCCCATATTAACTTCAACAATTTGTTGTTTTAAATTTCGATATTTCGACAACAGTCGAAATATCGAAATTTAACTCTTTCAACCGTGATGGAATCTTCCAGGTCAAGCAACTGGAAGTATCCATATTCATTACCTGGGTGAAGATTATTCAATATTTTCAAAGTGCAGCGTTTGGGCTGCAAGTTGAAAATATTGACTGGTTATCCAACACATACACTTTCCACACATGAACAGAGCAGTCACCCTACTTGATGAAATTATGGCGTATCACGTCCCTGGACCAGAAATATATCCTTTAGGATTCAAAGGGTTAATGTTGCAAATTGGTACACAAAGAAACTAAGAATTTAATCAATTCAGTCTTGTTTGTTATAGCATTGTCGAACAGAAATGAATTGGTTAAATTTCTTGTTGCATTATGGGAACAATTTTCTTAAAAAATTAGCATTTTGACGGTCTTCTCTGGGGTAAGTTTGCATGTGCTTCATATGCCTTTTCACAGAATGGGAGAAGTAGCACCTGAGAGAAATTTCACCTCATAGGTGTTTGATGAAAAATCTCTCTCTTTTCTTGTGACCTAAACTCCCTCATGGAAATTTGGAAAGAGCATTACATTTTCCAGACTCCACTGTTATCACCACACCAGGGGCCAATACTATAAAACTTTTACAATTGTATTTTCTGGAATTGTATTTTCTACCTATCAATATACCTGACTAAAATGAATCATTTGCATTTAAAAGATAAGGCAATTTGCCAATTGGCAAATTGCCAGATCTTTGAAAATGCTAATGATTCATTTAACCCATTTAGAGTCATAACTTGAAAATACAATTCTAGAAAATACTATTGTAAAAAATTTTATAGTATTGGCCCCAGATCGTCAGTTTTATTTTTCCAAAGATTTGCAGGTTTGGCCGTTAATGGGGGCGCTGTGTACTTAGGTGTACTACACGTCGATGGTGCACCTGTCTTCAGCCAGTACTAACCTTGCTTGTGTGGAGTTAGTAAATTGTGGAGTCTAACAGTTGCTCGCCGTTGCACAGTGGTTCTCTCCTGGTACTTCGGCTAACCCCCACCCATAAAACGAGGTGACCCTGGCTGTCGAAAGTGTCATTAAACTCCCCCCCCCTCAAAAAAAAAAAAAAAATTAAAAAAATGAATTCTAAAACTTATTAGAATAATGTGTCAACTGTTTTCCAATCTGCAAACCCATTTTGGCCCACTGTCGATATTTACTATTGTTTTACTGGTAACAGTGAATATAATAAGAGGTTATTACTTGGTTAGTTTTATATCAGCCGAGATATCAGACCGAGGCAACTTCAGGTCAGCCTGAGACCTCTTTATTTATTAAACCAAAACAAAAAATTAGAAAATGTTCTCAGATTTGCTTCAGTTTGCTGACAGTGTTATTGTTTCTCATGCTTTTTACAAAGTCCGAAGTTTCCATTCTTCTAGTTCAGCTGCCCGAACCTCTCGGCTTTCGGATAGCTGAACTACCTCTCCTCCCACTTCGACGAATCTCCGCAAACGATCCTAAATCTTAAATTTACGCTGAATTTTATGTACAACTCTCTTCTCTTTTTTCCATCTAATCCTTACTTATTGCCGTCATTAATTCCTCACCACACAAAAACTACTCTATTTTGCCTGGTGACACTGAGAGTCCTGATTGCGTTCGACGAATAACTGTGAATAATTTCGAAGTAAACAAACTGGTTTAGCTTAGTAACACATCAAGGGGGACAACTCTACCTTTGTTCATATCGGCCGAGATCGGTGTCATATCAGCCGAGTTTGATGTCAAATATATCGAACTTGATAAGGGGCAATTTTGGGTAAAACAATAGTACACAGAAACATGACCTTGTCGGTCATTACGGTTTGCTGAGGACCCACCACAAATGATTGAACCCAAGAGGCCGCTTTTCCGGCCAAGGAAAATGATACGTCATTATTTCATTGAGTGGGATGGCTAAGTGAATGTGTAGGGTAGACCAATTAATATTTTCAACGTGCAGCCATTAGTCTACCCCAAAATAATGAATATGGACTCCAGTTGTCGCCATTGAACTCACATGAGTAGTATGTCTCGCACGTTTCACCCCCCCCCCCTCAAAACATACCCCGTCTTATTGCAGAACAATTGGGTAAGATAGCAATCACGTGCTACCATAGAAACCAAGATGGCGGCCTCCAGTATACAAAATGGACGACGGAAACACGTATCACCCTAACAACGCGCGCTGCGCATGCGCACTCACACCACGTATCACTATGGAGATGACGTCACAACATGGCCGCTCACGTGGGTTACCATGACAACACAACATGGCGCCACTACGTCACGTGACATGACGTCACTTCCAAGGTCCCCCACCGAGGTCCCCCAAAGGGGGGGGGGGGGTGAAACGTGCGAGACATACTACTCACATGGAAGATACCACAAGGGTTCAAAGGGTTAACAGTGCTCCGCTTTATTAGCAATGCTGGTGTGCGTCTCGGGCCGCTTATAAGTTGGAGAGTTGTTAATCATTTCTGCTGGTGGTTAATAAGCCGCAATGCCCCCCCCCCCAAAAAAAAAAAAAAAATCAAAATAAAAAAAAAATCATGTTATTATTTTTATTTTACAAGGATTGGTGTGCAACCTGTACATTAACGCGTCACCTTGGCGAAAAGGCGCAGAATATGTGGAGAGACCTCCGTAGTGGCAGCGCCGTGGCTTCGTTCTTCCAGAATAGTGCGTAAGAATCTTTAGCCTGCATGAAGTGTTCCTCCCCCTGCACTGGGGACATACGTTTTACGACACGAAAGGATAGGACGGTACGCTGTCATAGCATCAATTCCACAGATGATGGTGTCAGAGAGTGTTCAGATATCTGGAGTACTTTCCAGACCGAGGATCGATGTGGTATGGGAGACTAGCGCACAAAACTACCCGGTCATCACCCTCTAAGACAAATGAAGCTGACGTCATTTGTACCGTCAACGTCCATACGCCCAAGAGCTGTACGTCTCTATGTTCACATAACCAAGTGAGATTAACATTTCACCTAACTACACAGCCGTATTCAAACCGTCATTCAAATCTAAAACAGTTCAGTTTTACGTTCAAAGCACAGCTTATTGGAACGAGACGCCTCATTGAGAGGTCATTAACTATGTTTATGAGGCAAACAATTAACATATTTAATTATTCAAAAATATTTTTGTCATCTCTTTTTAGGTAAAAAGGCCACACGTATTCTTCAGCGACGCAACGCTTGTGTCTTTGCGTTATGAACGTGTCATTCATAATAAACTTACCTAACCTTGCCAATATTCATGTGTGACCGAGCTATACCACTTTCGTCAAACTTCATCTTTGTGCGTTTCCTACTTTCATGGAGGTGCGTCAAGCTGTGAACCGAGTAGACCTGAGAACCTAAAGTGAATCCTAGATTCTAGGCTGGCTTTTGTGGTGTGCATTTCTTCACAAGTTTAGCTATTGATTTCCTGTCTGGAAAGCTGGTTTGCAGCGGATGAACAGAAACTCCAAATTCCTCCATGCATGCTATAACTGCGTTTTTCAAAAACTAAACTGCACGATTACATGAGACGCTAAAACTGGCTAAAAGGCTAAAAAAGTGTTTTGATTCTCAGGCAATCCCTCATTGAATTTGAACGCCCTCATTGGACATTTTTTATTGCCTTTCAGTGTCTTCCAATATTAGAGCAAACTCAGGAAGAACCGAAACTTTTTACTTTTTTGACTCATGCATATTTTTTTACTTGCATCTCCAATATGTTTGCCTTGTTACAATTTATCGGAGAGTACCTGTAGGCACTCTCCCATAAATTGTTACGAGGCCAGTATCCATAGATTAAATACTTTTACTTCAATGATAATATGAAGAGCAAACTAAAAATGAATTTATTTGTATAAATATGCACTTTCTATATTTCTGTGTGTAAAAAGTCAGCCGAAATCCTCTCCTTGTTTGCTCACTTTTTTTGCAAAAGAAAAATAAAAATTAAAAATAAAACCCTCCCTCCCTCACTGATTTGAAAAAAAAATTCCTGAGAAGTGAGAATCAATTAATTTATTTTTGTGGCCTAATATAAATCTTTTGGAAGAAAGAGCAATACTATTACAGGATTTGACGTCAAATAAATACTTGCAAAAAGCGGTTGGAATATCTTGTAATTTGTTCAAGAATGCCTTGCAGCTCTGTAGTAAATTGTCGCAAAGGATATTCATATTAAAATTTGCTCTACGTTCAATCTATAAGAACTCCTTCTGGCGGCAACTAATGCATAATATAATTCCCTTTCAATGATAGAGGATTAACCACTCATCTAACACAATTAGAAAAAAACGATACAAACATGTTTTCCAGGATAGATTATTTCTTTTTCTGAAAAACAGCTCAAAGCGATCACGAGAACGAGCACGTTTCAGTTAGTGGCCATTAGCCGCGTTTTGACAGATAACAATGAGCCGACGCGACATTCTTGGGTAATTTCCATATGTAAATTGCTGAACGGATTTTATAGATTTTGGAAGGTGAAGTAAAATTTGATTGAGTTTTTATATATTTTTACAATATTCTATTTTGTCGAGAGCAGGCAGCGTTGTGTCAGACGATAACTGACGCATTTGCATATAACTCATACATATTAACTGGTATAATATAGACCTTTCGCACACTGAACAACAATTGATGAGAATTACGAATAGGGTATTACGTCTGTTACGACCCGTAATGTAATAAATGCCCATAATGTAATACCTACCCATAATGTAATACAAAAACGACCCATAATGTAATACGAACCCATAATGTAATAAAAAACGACCCATAATGTAATAAATGTAATAACGTGTAATAAATGTTAGGTACCCATAATGTAATAAAATTTTTAAAAAATTAGATACAAATTACACTTTTCCAGGCCCGTAATGTAATAAAATTCTAAGTTTGATTTTTGTTTTTTCTCTTTACTCCAGCAGTGCGTTCGGCTACTTATGACACATCCTACGCCTTCATCAATGCTGCCAATGGCCCCTATGCCGTACACAGCCAACATGTGTGGGTGTGTTGGGATTACGATAGAGAGTATTCCGGGACCTGAGGCGGGTATACTCTGCTATGAGTGACAGGCATTATCCCTCTTCCATTTGTACCACCCGCGCAAACGACTTCCTCGATAGCCTCTACTGCCCTGCCACAATCATATAGGTCTACCTTACAAGACATTCAATAATTTTGATTCCAGGATGGTCATTTATAACTGCAATCATCATATTCGACCGGCTGTTCACTTGCAGAAAAGCAATGCGGGTAGCAGGTTCCTACACTGTTAATAAGTGCAAGCAATTCTGGCCAAAGTTGCTGAGGCAAAGGGTGTAGTGGGGTGCAGTGGGGTTTGGGTGCACAATAACCGGATAGTGGGAAGGGGGGTGGGGGCGTATAGTGTGGGATACAAGGAAAAGATAGAACAGAAGCAAGACGTTGAGTCAACCGGCGCAGAGGAATATCGGGAGGCGATATGGTGAGGGTACTGGTATTGGAATGGGGGATATCCTATAGCTCGATGGGATTTGGATTAGGCCACTTTGCTCCAAATTAAACGTACAATCTATCCTCTGTCTCTCCAATTTTCACTACCTAAACAAATTAGTAATTTCCCTGTACTGTACTACTATAAGTTCATGTCGCACCCTCCGCACCTTGAAACCAATGAGCCCGAGCCCAGGACCACACTTAATAACGACCACATCATATTCCCGGTCCTGTGATCACATGTGTCAAGTAATATTATCAAATGCTTTCCAGTCAAATAGTTTGCACTTCGCACATGCAAGAAAGACCTTACATTTTCAATAAAAATTGTATCAGTTTCAATAGTGACAGCCCTGAGGGAAATGGTTTCAATTCCTCTCAGTGTTATTTTTCTAAAACCTCAACACACCACAGATTGAACACCCTCAATTGATATGAACCGAAGCAAGTTAAACGCCTTGTGGACTGCTATCATCCACGCAGGCCACCTTTGCGAGAAGATTGGTTAAGAGTATGTCATGTTCACCTGTGGCTGTGACCAGCAACTGAGTCGAGTTAATGTGCACATCACTTGGTTGTACAAAGCAGCCTCTTTGTATTGAGCTCAGGGGATTGCATTCTCAAATAAATTTCACCAGTGGTGTGGCATCACTCATAGTACGCACAGGACGAATGCAGATCTATAATAGAGAGTAGTTTTGGTGGTTCTTGAGATTATGTTGATTGGAAAAGCATTCCACAGCATTTTCTGAGCTGTGGGGACTACCACTTAAACCACCTACATTTCCTGACAGTTCCTGGCGGTTGGCAGGAACTTCCTGCCAACCGCATACTCTATCACATCGACTATTCGCGTTTTCATCCCCGCTATTGTGCTATCTTCTCCTAGGCTACACTCAAACAACATTCGTAGCTAAACACCAGGTGTAACATGGGCATATCCGTTTGACCGTGAGGTGTGACCTTGACCATCAATCCGGTGACCTTGAACCTGTGTATGGGCCGATTTTTATAAAACTTGGTGTGTGGTTCGGGCGCCCAACAATTTTGCCACACCCGATGCCCGTCATGTGTGACCTTGATTGATATTCACACCGTTGACCTTGAACCTATATCTCGGCTCATGTTGGGCCGATTTGCGTGAAACTTGGTATGTGGGGGTAGTTCGGGGCTCACTCTCTCTCTCTCTCTCTCTATATATATATATATATATATATATATATTGAGCGTCCTGAACTACTCCCACATACCAAGTTTCACGAAAATCGGCCCAGCATGAACCGAGATACAGGTTCAAGGTCAACGGTTTGAATTTCAAGGTCACACATGACGGGCATCGGGTGTGGTGGCGAAATTGTTGGGCGCCCGAACCACACACCAAGTTTCAGGACAATTGCCCTGCAGGAGCCGATACACAGGTTCAAGGTTTCCGGTTTGATGGTCAAGGTCACACACCCGGTCAAACGGATACGTCCATGTTACTCCTCGTGTCTAGCTATGTATGTTGTTTGAGTGTAACTTAGGAGAATATGGCACAATAGCGGAGATGAACACGCGAATAGTCGATGTGATAGAGTAGGCGGTTGGCAGGAAGTCCCTGCCAACCGCCAGGAACTGCCATGACTGTAGGTAGTTTAAGTGGAAGGCCGTGTGGTGGACTAATAATATTACTTGACACATGTTATCACAGGATCGGGAATATGATGTGGTCGTTATTAAGTGTCATCCTGGGATCGGGCTCATTGGTTTCCAGGTGCGGTGGGTGTGACATAAACTTATAGTAGTACAGTACAGGGAAATGACTAATTTGTTCAGGTAGTGAAAACTGGAGAGACAGAGGATAGATCGTACGCTTAATTTGGAGGAAAGTAGCCTAATCCAAATCCCATCGAGCTATAGGATATCCCCTATCCCAATACCAGTACACCTACCATATCGCCTCCCGATATTCCTCTGCGCCGCTTGACTCAACGTCTTGCTTCTGTTCCATATTTTCCTTGTATCCCACACTACCCCCCTCCCCCCCCCCCCCCCCCGCCACTATCCAGTCTTGGTGCACCCAAATCCCACGGCACCCACTCCACCTTTTGCCCCAGCAACTTTGGCCAGAGTTACTTGCATTTATTAACAGTAGGAACCTGATACCCACATTGCTTTTGTTTGTGCAAGTGAACAGCCGGTCTAATATGATGATTGCAGTTATAAATGACCATCCTGGAATCAAAATTACTGAATGTCTGGTAAGGTAGACCTATATGGTTGTGGCAGGGCAGTAGAGGCTATTGAGGAAGACGTTTGCGCGGGTGGTACAAATAGAAGAGGGATAATGCCTGCCACTCAGAGCAGAGTATACCCGCCCCAGGTCCCGGAATACTCTCCATCATAAACCCAACACACCCTCACATGTTGGCTGTGTATGGCATAGGGGCCATTGGCAGCATTGATGAAGGCGTAGGATGTGTCATAAGTAGCCGAACGCACTGCTGGAGTAAAGAGAAAAAACAAAAATCAAACTTAGAATTTTATTACATTACGGGCCTGGAAAAGTGTAATTTGTATCTAATTTTTTAAAAAATTTATTACATTATGGGTACCTAACATTTATTACACGTTATTACATTTATTACATTATGGGTCGTTTTTTATTACATTATGGGTTCGTATTACATTATGGGTCGTTTTTGTCTTACATTATGGGTAGGTATTACATTATGGGCATTTATTACATTACGGGTCGTAACATACGTCTCTGGAATTTGTGTTCTTCCTATCAGCTGTCGTTTTCCAATATCCGTAGTTTCGATTGCGAGTTCACAGTAGAACACGCAGGTACATCACATTGTAACAGAATTTGAGACCGTTTCTTAGCCACTTAATGTCGGGGTTCACTTTAAGATTATCTCCTCAAACTGGAATCGCCATGTGGTCTAAATTTCCATCTTGTCAGGACACCTGAGGCCCCGTAAGGCCTGGGCTGACGTGGGGTTGTTTAGTCCCGCTGATGAAATTGCGGGAAAATTAGACCGACGTGGAGAGTCGGAATCCTGGTGCCGCGAACTCGGCGCTGGGAGCTGAGTTCGACCGGCGCTGTGATTTCTCCTCTGCCAAATTGGCTAAGATAGGTTCGATTTCCGTTAGGTGTGATTCCTAATCACTTCAGGATGCGTAATGGAAAGAATGATTTAAAGTAACAACGATTCTTTTATTTACACATAAAAATAAAGCCGTTACAATATTTCAACAATCAACAATTCGATTCTTTCTAAAGAGGGGCCCATAACCTATATTTTTAAGACAAAAAATGAAAAAAAATTAGTTATTCAAGAATTTATTTTGCAAGTGTCGTATGCTTTTCATGTTAGATAAAGGGTTAGATATAATGTAGGAGCACATCTAGAGAACATGGATGCTTTATATTGCTGTACCCGTACTCAACATAAAGGACAAATATGGGTTTCCATGACTCTACCAATCAAATGATTTCGTTGCAAAAACAACAATCAACAAGGATCGTTGATTGAAGGGGCGAGAGGGTCAATTTATGTCGCTCAAACTGGATGTATTGAGGAAAAGTAAGATAAGTATAATTTTTTCCCAATGCTGCTTCGAACGGTAGCGTATTTCGGGATAGACCGAAGAGCCTCTGCCTAGCCAATATGCAAATGAAGTCTACATCAAGAACATGAGAAAAAAGTGATTTAATTGTTCTTTTAGACCACATAATTAAATCTATTCGTCATGTTATAATTATTATTAGAAAGTTTTGAAAATATGTTAATGGAGCTGATGTAAACAAAACCCGCCATGCTGGTGAGGCTAAGATTTTTTTTGTCTGGAAAGTAGGGTGGGTCATTCCAGTCAAATATTTTTTATGACATTAGGAAAGTGTTCTGTGAAAGCAATCATAGAGGTTTCTCAAACAATAGAGACTCTATAATTCTTAAAATTGCCGAATTTCTGCATTAGTTTTCTCAGAATATTTGGGCCAAACACACTCTGGATAACATCAATGATTGGTACGGCCCACCATACTTTTTGAAAAAAATCCTTCATCCCAACAAGCATCATGATGTCTGTTTTCTGTTTACATCAGCTTCATTAACATATTTACAAATCTTTCACCCTAATCTCTTTTATGACACAATATATATATAAAATATCCGGGTCACAGATCGTAAATACTACAAACAAAGAGAACTGTTGGCATTGGTTTTGTAGAGACTGTTATGCAGAACAGTGAGAATAAGTGCCTCGAAAAATATTCTTTAAACGTTTATTTATTAAATATATAAATTTTAAAACAATTTTTGGAGTCATCAGCATATCTTATATATGGTATAAAATGCAAATGCACCAAGAGTGTCACAAATGTTATGAAAATATGAAGCAAAGAATTTGCCCATGACGATTTTCAACAAATTGTTTCGGTTTACGTTCCTCTTAAATATCTTCTATCAGAAATAGGGAAATGTACTGCCTGGTTTTGTTTTTCGTCGATGTAAAATGCAAGGAAAAAGTTAAAACTGTTTTTAGTTGTCAACCATTTTTGGGTAGCACTGAAGACCTTACATGATTGAAACAGCCTTACTTTCAGCCAAATGCAAGAGCAAACATACACAATGATATCATATTAGTGATGGCCCCGTGTGCCTTACGGCGGTATGGTAAGAATGCTATACACAAGGCTATGTTTGGGACTAACGCACCTATACGACGAGAGAAATGTACATTTTGGCTCCATATTTAACACAATTGTTAACCCTTTATCCAATGAATCGGCCGCACCTGCCCGCTTAGTTTCCAAATTGTGCAGTTCATAAAATATTATTTTTCAAAAAAATTTCAACAAAAGCATATCAAATGACCCCCCCCCCCCCCCCCCCCCCCCCCCCCCCATTGGAACGAGTTCGCGAGGCCCGATGGTGTACTTGTCTTCAGCCAATGCTAACGATACTTGTGTGGAGTTAGTACGTTGGGGAGTCTGACAGTTGCTCCCCGTTGCTAGGTGGTTCTCTCCGGGTACTCCGGCTTCCTCCACCCATAAAACTGTCCGACTCGAGGTGACCCCGGCTGTCAAAGGTGTCGTTAAACCCCAATAAATAAAAGAAATTGCTGGAAAGGGCTCTCTGAGACCTTTCCAACAATTACTCAGATGGTAAGTGTGATTTGCGCACACCAGAACGTTAGGCAATCATCATAAAATATGTGACAATAGTCGCATTCGGCAGGGAAGTGTTGAAGGCCGTAGAAGAGACCAGTCGAGAGAATCGTCGGTCACATATTTAGAATAAAAATTCCGTGCACCCTCTTCCCGCTAATACCCAATGATGGCGGGAACCCAAAAGAGAAATATAATTTCCGGGCGGCTGCATTTTAGTCGAGAGAACCCCCCCCCCCCCCCCCAACAACAACAATTCTCTCGTACTATGATGTAAAAACATAGATTAATAAAATTAATGTTGGCTTTATCGGTCGCTCTCTCTCTCTCTGTCTCTGTCTCTCTCTCTGTCTGTCTCTCTCTTTGTCTCTCTCTCTGTCTCTCTCTCTCTCTCTCTCTCTCTCTCTCTCTCTTTATTGGGCTCAGCATTTGTTCAACTTCACACTACTCGGTTATTTCAAAAGGTGTCAGCGCCAGGATGTCAGCGCCTCTCCTGGCAAGCATTGAGGCGAACAGTAGTTTCTCATTTAAAAAATTGCATGACGAAGAAGCGTAGCTGTGGTTGGAGTTTTACCAAGTGCATCAATTTTGGAACTAAATATTAAATATTGCATACTCTGTAAGTCGACTATCTAGTTCGGGGTGGGGTGGGGGTTGGGGTGGGGGTAAGGAGGGGGCTAGAGCGACACGAGCATCTCAAAAGCTAAAATGTTCCATCTCCCCAAAGCTTTTAAGGGATGAACAAGCCATCGAATGGTTCCCACATCATTTGTTGGACTTGTGTGTATGCTGTGTTGAGCGCACAGTTTACACGCAACAGTGCTGCAGTCCAGCAATGCAGTCGCCGTGGACTGGTCGTAATCCACGCGTGGGCAGCAGGTAATAAAAATCATCATCAGCAAAACTTTAATTAATTAACGAAGCACCGGGTACAACCCCGATGCTTCATTAATTAAATTTTTGATGATTATTCCTATAATTAGTGTTTATAATCTAATAATATTGCATCCATGGAAATACTGCCCACCCGTGGAAAATGTCGAGTCCACGGCGGCCGTACTGTAAGAATCAAGGACGTAGATACTTGTGGTATAACATGTTGAAGGACATTCGTTACTGATGACCTGGTATGGGTTTACAAAGATAAAGTTATTTTGTACCAATATTCCATCACACATTACTCTATTCCGTGTGAACACATGCCTATTCACACCAACAGACTGTGACCATTCACCGATTTCTTAATTCTGTTGTCCATTGGTCAGTTACTGAATCACGGAATACTTGAGACTCCAGCAACAGAGAGTTTGGACCACTGGACAACAAACTGTAACAGCCTGAGAGGAAAAGTGTGGGAGACGAGTCCAGAACTCACGGCATCATGACTCGGCGGGTATAATTTGCAGCAGAAATGAGACATCTGTGCCAACAGATTGGTTGTAAACTGGCCGTCATGCTTTGACTGCTTCAGTACCGGACAACATTACATAAATGACCTACCCTTTCTCATAATCTGTGAACCGATGCTGCAGCAATATTGGTTTTCGGCCCATCATCATGCAGTTGCGGATGCTGTGAATTAAAAATGAGAAATTAACATGAAAATTCCAACTTCGTATACATATACTTTTATTTACAACCTTCTTGTGACACTTTCTTTGTTTCATTATTGTTGTTATTCGAAAGATTGACCACCACGAACAACAAGTGCGCATTAATTTTATGAACGGTCGGGTATTCTCAGAAGAATGGTCGGGCATTCTTTTAGGGTGATTCTAAACTGAAGATTGTAGTTTGAGTGGACAGGTGGAAAACATGATGTCTTTTTCGTACTTTTCAATAGTAATGGTTATTTAATGCATGAATGATTGCTTCCTACCTAACAGATTACAAAAATGTGATAAAAATTTTAAACAAGAGGCCCCAAGGAGCCTTAATCGCTCACTGGCCAAAGTGGTCCAAAGAAGTATTTGGGGGTCACATTCAGTTAGACATGGTTCATCAACACTACAAAGGAATGAAGTCATGAGAGACAAATTTTATGGAACTAGGGCCATGGCTTGAACAAACGTGAATCTTACCCCCCTAAGGATGTTGCATACCAAATATCAAAAGCATTCTGACTGATGGATCTGGAGAAGAAGATTTTTAAAGAAAATTCCTCATTTTGAACACCCCCTAAGGATGCTGCATGCCAAATATCAAAACATTCCTAACACTGAAGTTGAAGAAGATTTTTAAAGAAAAATTCCTCATATTGACTAAGTTATCATTCGGGCACCCACAGTGAGCCCAAATATGAACCCAGGGACTTGGCTTGAACAAACTTGAATCTCACCCCCTAAGGATGCTGCATGCCAAATATCAAAACATTCCGACTGCTGAATCTGAAGAAGAAGATTTTTAAAGAAAAATTCCTCATATTGACTAAGTTATAATTCAGGCTCCCACAGGGAGCCCAAATATGGACCCAGGGACTTGGCTTTAACAAACTTGAATCTCACCCCCTAAGGATGCTACACACCACATATCAAAACATTCCAACTGCTGGATCTGAAGAAGAAGATTTTTTAAAGAAAATTCCTCATTTCGAACTAAGTTACAATTCAAGCTCCCACAGTGAGCCCAAATATGGACCTAGAGACATGGCTTGAACAAAATTGAATCTCACCCCCTAAGGATGTTGCATACCAAATATCAAAGCATTCCGACTGCTGAATCTGAAGAAGAAGATTTTTAAAGAAAATTCCTCATTTTGAACTAAGTTATCATTCGTGCTCCCACAGTGAGCCCAAAAATGGACCTAGGGACATGGCTTGAACAAACTTGAATCTCAACCCCATAAGGATGCTGCATACCAAATATCAAAACATTCCGACTGATGGATCTGAAGAAGAAGATTTTTTAAAGAAAATTCCTCATTTTGAACTAAGTTATAATTCGGGCTACCACAGTGAACCCAAATATGAACCCAGGGACTTGGCTTGAACAAACTTGAATCTCACCCCCCTAAGCATGCTGCATACCCAATATCAAACGATTCTGCCTGCTGGATCTTGAGAAGACGATTTTCAAAGAAATTTGCCTGAAATGCACTAAGTTCAAATTGGGCTCCTATACTGAGCCCAAATATGAACCCAGGGGCCGATTTGAACAAACTTGAATCAGATCCACCCCACAATGTTGCATACTAAATATCAAAAGATTCTGCCTCCTGGATCTGGAGAAGAAGATTTTTTAAAAAAAATTGCCTGAAATGCACTAAGTTCAAATTCGAGCTTTTATAGTGAGCCCAAATATGAATCCAGGGGTCGATTTGAACAAACTTGAATCAGATCCACCTCACAATGTTGCATACCAAATATCAAAAGATTCTGCCTGCTGGATCTTGAGAAGAAGATTGTTTAAGAAATTTGTCTGAAATGCACTAAGTTCGAATTTGGGCTTCTATACTGAGCCCAAATATGAATCCAGGGGGCCGATTTGAACAAACTTGAATCAGATCCACCCCACAATGTTGCATACCAAATATCAAAAGATTCTGCCTGCTGGATCCGGAGAAGAAGATTTTTTAAGAAATTTGCCTGAAATGCACTAAGTTCGAATTCGGGCTTCTATACTGAGCCCAAATGTAAATCCAGGGGGCCGATTTGAACAAACTTGAATCAGGTCCACCCCACAATGTTGCATACCAAATATCAAAAGATTCTGCCCGCTGGATCTGGAGAAGAAGATTTTTTAAGAAATTTGCCTTGAATGAAATGCACTTAGTTCGAATTTGGGCTTCTATTTTGAGACCAAATATGAATCCAGGAGGCCGATTTGAACAAACTTGAATCAGACCCATACCAAGATGCTGCATACCAAGTATCAAAAGATTCTGCCCGCTGGTTCTGCAGAAGAAGATTTTTTAATAATGTTTCTATAATTCATACAGTGCTATCAGAGTTATGCCCCATACAGAGCCCCCAAGGGACGTGGCCATTTCATTTGAACAAACTTGAAATGCCATATAGAAATGAACATCCACATGAAGTTTCGTGAAAATCGGACCAGTGGTTTCAGAGGAGAAGTCGTTTGAAAAATGTTCACGACGGCGGACGACGGACGCCAGACGACGAACGACGGACGACGGACGGCAAGTGATAAGTTGAGCTCCCTTCGGTGAGCTAAAAAAGAATTTACTCACCCAAAAAATGCTTTTGAAAATCCCTAACTCACGGTCAACTTCCTGCCACCAAAACTTAAAATATGAATCTCACATTGAAGGATATGTTTTCTATACCCACTATAGAAAAACAGTTGAGTCATAACTTTAAAAAAAATAAATCCAATTGTATGTTAATTTAAATTTTTGAAGGACCACTGCATGCACTGGTCCAGCCATTTTTTCACAGCGAACTATTTACAGTTCAAAAGTATGGCACACCACACTACTCAGTAATCTAGTTTACCTCCCCTGCAAATATTAGCCATACAAGTGATATGACTGTTCTGCCCTCTTCCACACGTAAAACTGTCTTGACATGAGATGACCCTGTTGAAAGAGTACCGTCAAATCTCAATAATAGAAAATAAAAGACTGTGTGCCCCCACCCCCACCCCCACCCTCCCCCCCCCATCAAAAAAAGAAAGAATTTTTCAAAATTGAAAAAAGGGACATAACTCTGGCAAAAATTGTTGGATCAAACCCTGATTTGACTTGACCGGCATTTTATGAGGATTCACCTACACAACAAATTTTATTTGATTCTGTTAATTACAGCTCAAGTTATTGGTTGGAAACTAAAAAAAAATGAAGTTATCAAAGGTGAAAAAGGGGCATAAATTTGGCAAAAATTGTCGGACTGCACGATTCGAACTGGACCTGCATTTTATATTGATACACCTGCATACCAAATTTCATTTGATTTGTTCAACTGTGACTAAAGTTATCATAGGGAAACCACAGTGGGACGGATACACGAACGGACGGACCGGCTATTTTAATAGTCCCCCGAAAAGTTTGTACAGGGAAAAAGGTACACATTAATATTGCCAGCAACAGTAATAGACCAACTCAGCATTTGATGCTGGTTCACAACCCATTCACAATAGAGACCCCTTTAACAGTGGCACATTTCCAGATTGGACTGGAATCATGCAGAATTCCCAAGCCACCTTCAATTTCCACCTGTATTCAGTATTTTTGTCATAAGGGTTTTCTCTTGATTCTTGTGCCCTCTTAATAGTATGTACACTGTGAAACCTGTGCAGTAAATATTGTAAACAGCGAGTTCAGGCTTTAGGCTCTAGTGTTGACAGACTATGTTATTCTGATTCAGTCTGTGACCTGCAGACTTGTACCACCCACACCCCAGTGGTATGATACAGTTATGCATTCTTCTCAACCATTTTGCTTGACATTATGTTTTCATGAAAACATTTTGTTTCCCTAAAATACCCACTCAAGATGTCGAAGAGTCCCATGAAATGACAATCTCTTACCTCTTTATCACTATGTACTTGTATTTAAGAGACATGGAAGACAATATTTATGGCAACTTTCTTTCAAGTATTTATCTAACACACTGATCAAATCACTATTGTTGCACAGATATATGACCATTCAGATTTCATATTTGTATAGATTTTGCAACACAAACATAGCTGGTGATTATGATCTTCAACTGTAACTGATGAGCTTACTGGAGCCATTCTAACGGAAGGTTATGAGCTCTGTTTTTAAGGCAGAAAGTGTATATATTCTGTGATACGAGAAAACATCATAGAAGTGCCACCTTTCCTCTGCATTATTGAAAGTGTTAATCGTTAGCCTCCCATAAGTAGTCCTTACGATTCCAACCAAAGCTTGTTCACATGAGGTGTTGGTTGAGGAACAGAAAATAAAAAAAGAAAAGCTTTCAATTATATGTTGGGGAATGGTGCTGCTTTGATATGCCCACTACATCAGAGCTTTGTGTGGCCACATTCTGTGGCCAGACTGAGGCCTCATTCCCAATGAGGTACATGCAATAAAATTCCTAATATCTGGCACAAAACATTATAACTCCTTAACTTATACTGCATTATCAGGTTACAAAGCCAGTATTTTACTGACAGTTGATTCTAATAAACTGATACCCATTTTAACCTGTATTCTATCTGGAAAAAAGCTTCCAGCTGGGTTTATGTCTGGATGGCTAACTGTATAATTTCCCCAAGACCATGAAAAAGGCCCCTTTCCCAATTTACCTGGATCAAACCTTCAACTGTACATGTACATGTAGGTTAGATACAGTGCTTTTCATATCCAGTCGTGTTAATACATTTAAAAAGCTGTGTTTACCCATGGCCACCAGGTTAAACGAACACACGGGAATATATGAATAAAGTTTGCTAGAATTTATTTCTTTTAACCTTTTTCCTAATACGGTGAATCCATCCTGTGTTATTAGTAAGAATTTTAGAATACCTTGACCTGTTTCATAATAGTGCTGAATTACTATTATAAATTTCAGTCACCACTGTTATTTAAAAGAGTCCAAAGGTGAAAATGCCATCACTATTATTAATTTTCAATAACTTTTACCAAATGTGCAAGACCTCACCATTTTTCAGCCATCACTATTATGAGGCAAGTAAGAGTGTAATGCAAAAAGTAAACCAACGGACAGATGGATGGACATACTTTGTCTGATTTATGGAGTGTATAATGTCTTGTGAAGATTAGGTAAATTTATTTTTTTTGTGTGTGTGTGGATCTCTTAGAATCTTGTGCTATTCAGAATGGCTGAGCCATTGACAATGAATTCGTATATAATCTTCTTGGTATTTTTGTTATCTAATTACTGTTTTTCAATTCCGTTTTCTGGATTTTTAATTATTTAGAGGCCCTATTTGTAACTGAAGATTTCTTGTGAAAATGCAGATTTATTAGCCAATATTTCGATAAGGCAAAGCACTCAAACATTTGAAGCTTGATTGTGCCTTGTGTGTGTTGCCATACTTCACTTTCGTTGAGAAATTTTATGCAACGACTGATAAAATAATTTACTGGAGAAAAATTGCACGTTCACACTTCTGTCATATTTTAATTTGTGATTAGGAGGTCTAGTGGGGTGGATAGAAAGAAGAAATATTATTTTTTCTCACTTTGAACAAGCGACTTATCAACGCATGTAACTTTCCGGTGATAAGAACTTCGATCAACAAATACTTGCAGACATGAGTCTATAGCACACAGATTATTCGAAAATATCGATGATCTTTGTGGATTGCAAACAAATATAATGAAATACATCGTGATTCGCAATGTAAATCACACCAGGTCGCAAAATTAGGAGCACTATTTCTGGAACTCACGGAAACCAGACCGAAACGGGGCCGAATGACAGACCAATAAAGTTGTACCATCAATATTACATGACGAACAATAGTTCACCCGATTTGCGATTAAAAGATGTGAAAAAGCAACCAGTTTACGAATATTTCAACAACGAAAGAATACAACATGGGTTTCTAATTCCACTATATGTCACAGTTTTGTTAATTAGAGATAACTGCAATTTTTGTTCTCTATTGGTAATTTTGGCGCATGAATACAAACTAATGGCAAGGTCGATCCATGTAAACAAATTGGTTGTTTCAGTTGGTGAGGGAAGAATATTTACATAGAACAGACAATCAATGCAATTTGCCTCTATTAGTCTGCTTCCCTTGAGATATATCGACAATCAGAATTTCAGCAGTGGCATTGTCATGATTTACGGGACATATGGCGAGATCTTTCGTCGCAATGTTGCCCACAACCTTCAGTGTTTTGAATTCCATGCCGTCAACATGGCGGACACTTTTGAGACTGAAACAACTCAGGTTGACAACGTGCTTAGTCCTATCTTCGGTTTGTTTTATTCAAAATTAAGACTCAACTGCTGCAGTACATTAATGATAGTTCACGTTGGTTGTTCATTGGAAGGTGAGGCGTCTCGATATTTTTTGAAATCCTGCCCACGCCATTTCCGACTTTTTGACAGTACACATTTTCTGATGTCCCCAAATGACTCGTAAATTTGTTAAATGCATATTTTGCGGGTCCCATCACGTTCTATGTGACATGACCATTCCGTTGCCAGGTTGTTGTTCAATGAAATGTTCACATTTTCTATGTTTCTGGCTTCCATGTTGGCAGCCATGACTTTAGAATCACCTTAAATTATACACCGTTATTGTTCTAATACAAACACTTAGCCTGACCTGACCGAGGTTTCACCTCGAGTTTCCACTGAAACATCTGCACTGCTGTCTTTGTCGAATTGTCCTGAGCGATAATTCACCAATCAATTTGTCCCAATGTGATAAAATGATTTCATTTTTTAGCATTAAGGTGCTATCCAATTAATGAGAAATTTAGCTTATATTCGACGGCGTCAAATATCTAAAAAAAAAGTTAGAAGTTTTAATTTTTTGGTGTTCAAAACTGCGAAGCGTTGTTGATAAATACGGATGGACAGCAAAATTTGACAAATTATTATTTTGTTTAGACTTTGGACGCCATCGAAAAGAATCTATCGCCTGTTTCAAGTTACATTCCATTTACATATATGGTATCTTA
Source organism: Pictodentalium vernedei (assembly GCA_031216915.1). Classification (NCBI taxonomy): domain Eukaryota; kingdom Metazoa; phylum Mollusca; class Scaphopoda; order Dentaliida; family Dentaliidae; genus Pictodentalium; species Pictodentalium vernedei. The sequence continues at coordinate 527,745,554 of CM062297.1, read as the reverse complement.
ACCCTTTACCTAACATGAAAAGCAGATGACACATGCAAACAAAATTCTTGAATAACTAATTTTTTTAAATTTTTTGTCTCAAAAACATAGGCTATGACCCCCTATTTCGAACGAGCTCGACGAGCTCGTTCCAAAGAGGGGTCATAACATATGTTTTTGATACAAAAAAGAAAAAAATAATGAAAATTAATTGGTGATTTTTGTGAATAGCGCTGGCAGGTTTTGGCCGTTATGATGGGTATAGGGTTAAAACAAGAATCAAGTGTAAAGTGTATTTTTAAGTCAGATAATACACTGGATACAGGAAATTTGTCCAGATAATGGTCAATCGCATATTGCAACATGCATTGTGCGATATGCGGTAAAGCGATATTTAACGATTTTCTCACTCAGTGTGTAAGTTTGTAATTTTAGCATTTTTATCACGGTGAGATGATTCTGATATGAACCCTGTGGTTACACAAATAAACAAGAAAGTCTATTGAGTAAAATGTTCATAGTGAAACAAGGAATCATTGAATAAAAGTTGTGCCAAAAATTCGTTGCATCAGAAGATAATTAATGATTTCGGGAGCGCGGTAGCCCAGAGGTTCCGACATTGGACTTCAAGTCGAAACGTCCATGGTTCGATCCCTGCCAGTGGTAATTGCGTTGTGTCCTTGGATAAGGCACTTAATTCCGATTGCCCACGTGGGGACCTGGTGGCGCTGTGTACAAAGACGTACTGCACGTTGATGATGCACTTGTCTTCAGCCCACCATGCTAAACCAACTTGTATGAGGTTAGTAGGTTGAGGAGTCTGACAGTTGCTCGCGGCTGCTCGGTTGTTCTCTTAGGGTACTCCGGCTTCTTCCACCAGTAAAACTGCCCGACACGAGGTGAGCCTGGCTGTCGAAAATGTCTTTAAACCCAATGAAAAAAAAACCCCCAAACCCAGGCTATAACAAAAAGCCGGTGCCATGATAGGCCGCCTCAAGTCGCGTAGTATATTCAGTTGAGATAGGATGTCCAAACTGCAAACATCTGTAGCCTCTGTGCCACAAAGAAGATGTTTTTTTGGCCCATAGCACTTTTCCATTCGAAAGCCGCCTCCCCTCATTGCTGAAGCTATTTATTATTTATTTATTGGTGTTTAAGGCTACCCACTTCTGCATGGTGGCTAATATTAACGACTGAAGGTATCACCATTGTCATTGATATACTACGAGCATCATCGGCATTTTTTCGCAACAAATATACACTAAAAACTAAAGTGTTAAAACTGACACTTTCAAGGTGTTAAACCCATTCTAACTCTTAGGGTTTGATTTTAACACTCAAAGTGCAATGCTTTAAGCACTTAGACATTACAATCGTCAGACATCTGAAACTTGAATGGACAGCACTTCCCATGTGTCTAGCATTGGTGGTTCTTCCAGAATCGTCCATAATTTAATTTGCGCTTGGTGGGCGCATAATTAAAAGGACACAACGCAGATGACGCGGATCAGGCTCGATAGTTCGAGCCTGATCCGCGTCAACTGCGTTGTTTCCTTTTAAGTGTCGCGACATTACACTTGTCAAGTGGTATTATTGTCAACACCTGTCAAGTTCTGGGATATCTACACTTGAACAAAGTGCTAGTTCAGCACGTAGTAAGTGTTAAATACAGCACTTCAAGTGTAGTTTTTAACACTTTAGTTTTTAGCGTGTATTTTACCTCCTCTCATCTGTTTTTTATCTCACCCTTTTTCAAACAGGATTGGATGATCATAAGTTGCTATATTTTCAAAACAATAGGACTCGTTGTACTGGTTGTTTTTTAACTATACCCCATGACTTCTCAACGGAGCAAGCGCCTTTTAATGTGGGGCATAAGGCATGATTTTGAAGTACAAAATGGCGAAAAGTGAACAAATAAAAAAGACTCCAAAATCTGAATATTATTTTTTGTGTTTATACTGTATATTCGGTTAACCATTCACCCAAACTTCAACGGCTATTCACAAAATCGCCATTCAAACTGTATTATTTTTTTCGATTTTTGCCACGAAAACATAGCTTTTGATCCCTCATTGCAACGAGCTCGTTCCAACGAGGGGTCAAAAGTTATGTTTTTGAGGCGAAAAATGATTATTTCTAATAGTTCGGGTAATGTTTGGAAAGTCTTTTAATCGAGTTGGGTATGGGGTATGTCGTGAAAATGACGCTACAGTTCGGCCGGGGAAAGTTCTCGAGGTGTCCGAAAGATATCAGCATCAATTGTGGGGTTAATGCAGTCACAACGTACCATCCGATCGAATGGGGACGTAAAATGACTGTCCTCTTCGCTGAGAGAGGCACGCTCCGTGCAGGTTAAATATCTTTTCGTAGTATTCGAGATGACCTAGGCCACGAAGTTGCCGCTACGAAGGTCATCCAAAACACCTTCGCCATTGGGCCACGTGGAGGCGGTAGGATAAGTTGCATAACTTGCTCGCTAATCCCTGTAAAACAAATAAGCGTAGTTTTAAGCGTAGGACAAGTCAGAGTAGCATGTAACTCGGAGAGACAAGTTGGAGTCTCTGACGTACTAACGGCGCACGAGTAGGGTTAGCATCGATTGGAGGTTTATGTGTGTCATATATGTTCCGCCGTACTCTCAGTTGGGCAATTGGGATTAGGGTCTCAACTTTTGTAAGACAAATTGATCTTTTAGTGTTATATGCATATACATGGAATTGTATCAAAGGTTCTTGTTACTAAGGGCATGGCACTTTATCACAGTGGATGACCAATGAGGATACATTCCGAAGCAGGGACAGATATACGCTTGTTTTTTTAGTAACGATTGCACCTGGTCGACATATAATGTAATTTTTATAGCATCTAGTGTCCGATGTTAACCACCAATTTTGCTGATGGTCAGGGAGAGACTTGGCCAGAAGAGAACATCGCTAAATCTTCTACGTATTTACTAGATAATGCAACGTATTGCATTTTCAATCAACTTTTCTCATTTTTCTCAAAGGCGACATTATTAAGTCCTCTGAAAGTTTCGCTGGCCTATTGTCTTGTGTTTCATGTGCGTGATATGAGTAGCAATTTTCTTTCTGAAGCCCCTTGTGCAATACCAATGTTTATGTAGCCGACGATAACATAACACAAAATATTTGGGCTCGGATATAAAATGATATGTGATACAGATTTACACAGATACCAAGTTTGACAACGTTGTGCACATCTTGATTGAATGATTGATTGATATTTTATTCACCAGTATTCTAAACAAAAACAAAACTGACAAATGTGTGTAAATCTGCAATATCCAAGTTTACAATAATAAAACACATACACAACCAGAAAAAATATATATTTATAAATGTATACTGGCAGGGAAAGGCATAGCCACTTTGGTTTCTTCCTGCCTTTCCCTATGGAAAAAGGGAAAGAAAAGTAAGACAGAATAATAATAACTCTTTGGCCAGCCGCTGATTTGTCGCGGTCCTCATAAGAGAAGGCCATCATTCCCCCTGCACCCCACCCCCTCTTCCCCTCCTCTCCTCCCAGCATTCAGATATAAACTGCTTAATAGTGTTCCTCACTTCCTCTTTTTCAATTTCTTCAATAAGCATTCCTACCCTCTCCCTCGTGTCCCCCTTCAGCCATCTATCCTTTGTTTCTTCACCCCACTTCTGCATTATTCTTCCAGTAAATTTTATTCTACGAGGTATATACTGTGGGCATTCCAAGAGAAAATGTTCCAGGGTCTCCACTACTCCAGAGTGGCACATTTGGCATCCCTTATCTTCATCTCTCCCAATTTTTCCCCGAAGCTCCTGTGATCTTGATCTCAGTTTGAACAGCAGTGACCCTCCAAAGGTGCCATCTAGGTACTTCTCAAAAGCTGGCTTTTCTTTATATTGTAACCCCTGCAGTGATCTTTTCACGCTAACCCCTGCTCGCCAGTTTCGATTGCAATCTTCCATGACTCTCTCTTTGACAAACCTTTTGCCTTCTTTCATTCCTACTTCTATGTTTGTGACCTCTATAGAGTAATTGTCCATTAGTTCCCTCACATGTTTTGACCACCCCGTATCTATATTAGAATTCCAAATGGTATCGAACATCAATTTACACCACCGGTTGTCAGGCAGGTTTCTCAAGTAGTTAAAGTAACACAGTTTTCCCAAATCTACCCTGTCCTTGATTTTCATCCACCCAAGCTCCCCCCTTACTGCTTCCAAAGCTGCAGCATTACTCGACCCTGTTATCCATCTGCCGGCATCATTCTGAGTACTTTCCAACTTCTTAATAACGGTTTGGTTTAATAGAATCACGTCCGTGCCATACGTTATACTTGGTAAACCCACCCTCTCCCACAGTGTTTTCCCCACAAAGACCTTGTTGAAACTATTTTTCCCTAAAAGTTTTAGTTGGTTCAGAATTCTTTTCCCCTTCAGAATCAGTTTGGCTGAGTAATTTCTGTACACCCCTCTTCCCGTTATATTTATGCTTACCCCTAGATACTCATACTCTCCCGTTTCTCTTACAGTGATTTGCTTGCTTTCCCCTTCGGGGATTGAGACCTCCCCCACTCTCCATCTCTTCGTCATATCTACCTTGCGTCCAACGGGTATTACCTTGCTTTTATTTTCATTTAGTTCGAGCCGCCAAGTGTTCCCATATCTACCAACAATTTCCAGCAATTTCTCTAGCCCCTGTTCAGTTCTAGACATTAACACCATGTCGTCCGCAAAGAATAAGCCTGGTACCTTTATGTCTCCAACATTTACCCCCTCCACACTCTGAATTAGTTCGTCCCCTAAATCTTTAACATACAATGCAAACAAAATCGGTGAAAAGATACACCCCTGCTTGAGGCCTATATCCATAGGGACTCGTTTTGTAGTGACACTCCCTAGACTGAGTTGGCTTTGCACATCTGTATACAGTGCTTTCATGATTCCCACAAAGTCACCCCCCCAGTCCGATGCCCTCGAGCTTTCGCCACATACCTTCCCTCCACACTCGGTCGTACGCTTTTTTCACATCTAGAAATGCCAGAAACATCTTTTTCTTTTCAGCCTTTGTTGATTCTATCAGTTGGGTGAGTGTAAATAGGTGATCAGTGACTCTTCGACCTTTCCTGAAACCATTTTGAATTTCTCCTAAAAAACCTTTCTCTTCAATAACTTCCTCAAGTCTACCGTATATGACCTTACAGAATACTTTTCCGATGTTACTACTAACTGATATCCCCATATAGTTATCTAGAACTTCCTTATCCCCCTTTTTGTGTATGAACGACACCTTACTTTCCCTCCACTCTCTGGGGACCTTTTGCTTTCGCAGAGCCAGGTTGAAAAGGTTTGTCAGGACTTCAATAAGTGCCTCCCCTCCATTTTTGAGGAATTCGTTCGGAATTTCATCAGTCCCTCCCGCTTTACCATTTTTTAATTTCGAGACCACGTTCCGCACTTCTTCTGCCGTTATTTCGCTACATACACGATTGGATAGGTTCTCCTCCACCAATGTATTTCTTTTTGGTGGGGACCCACTGCCCCATCGCCTATCGTTTATCTTTTCCCAGTGCTTGACTAACTCTGAAGCGATACGGCCTTTATCTTCTGTACTTTCCCCATCCACTTTGATACTCTGCACACTACTTTTCCCCCGTTTATTTACCCAGTTCCAAAATACGTTTGAGCTCGAACCCCAAATGTGTGTAAATCTGCAATATCCAAGTTTACAATAATAAAACACATACACAACCAGAAAAAATATATATTTATAAATGTATACTGGCAGGGAAAGGCATAGCCACTTTGGTTTCTTCCTGCCTTTCCCTATGGAAAAAAGGAAAGAAAAGTAAGACAGAATAAGGAAGATAGAGGCGAAAGGTGAGGGGAAACAAAGCATGTATAACATTGTGCTTTCCCAGTACTGTTCATATTAACCTTTCACCGTGTCCAAGGTACTAACGTCCATTATAATCTATGTGTGTGCACATGATGACCGGACTTCAAGGACAACCAGGCGCCGTTGAAATGGCCCCCATCAAACACAAAATTACTTTTCAACAGGTTAACATAATTGTTAATAGGTTTGACAGGAACCAAGTCAAGAGGCTGCCTTGTACGAGCCCCAGACTGATTTAAGTCGAGAACATTAATGCACAAAGGACAGTCTAACAAAAAACGTCCGCTGTATATTATATCGTTGTTATCCACTAAGAAATAACAGACACTGGACTGGATCGACGAGACTACACATAAAATGAAGGTAGGGATAGACAGCACTGTCGGGACAATACGGATTTCAGCAGGAGATGTTATGCTCGTAAGAGGAAATAAGTTTAGCTATTAACTTGCTTTTGAATTCTGCCCTAGTGGTAAGTTTCCGAAGGTCAATGTCAAATTCGCTCCATAATTTAGGGAATTCAAAGACTGGGAAGACATCGTGTGTTTTAGTTCTCGTTCTATAGTTACGAATGTGACCTGTTTGGCGAGTATTCATAAAAGTTTCGTTGTTCCCGGTCGTAAAAGTCATCAAATGATCCTGGAAGATTTCCATTGTGCCAATCAAACAAGACCAGGGAAGCATGTAATTTATATAAATCTTTAATCTTCAGTATAAGTGATTAGCAGGACACTAATAAAATATTTTTTGAAGTTCTTCATTAAAGTCTAAGACTAGGGGGGTTATATCCGCACCAGATTTGTATACCTAGGTGTCACCTGCAAAAGATTGGAGATTCAGCTTTGCTGACTTATGTATATCGTTTATATATATGAGAAAGAGTATAGGACCAAATATGGAACCTAGAGAAACTCCATATGTTAGTTCAGCTAGACCAGATATACTGTCTCCAAGGGAGACATGTTGAGTCCTATCATGGAGATAGCTCTCCAACCAGTTGTTTGCAATACCTCTTATCCCGTTATAGTCCTGGTTTTAATTAATATTTCAGGACTTATGCTATCAAAGGCTTTCGAGAGATCCAGGAACAGGGCTATCGTACTATCTCTACTATCTTTGTTGTTCTCGAGAGCCATATATTTTAGCAGGTGCACAGTCGGATGTAAAGTACTATGCCCTTTCCTGAATCCGTATTGGTGTTGGTAAAAGATATCAAATTTATTTATAAATTTTACAAATCTTACGGACATGAGTTTTTCAAGAATTTTGGAAAATGCGGGAAGAATGCTGATCGGCCTGTAGTTTGTAAACTCCTTCTGGTCTTCCGATTTAAAGACAGGTATTACTTTGGCAATTTTCATCACATCGGGAACTTTCCTCTGACTGAAAGGGGTATTCATAATATGTGCACGTGGAGCCGCAACCACGTTTATTGAGTATTTAATGGTGGTAGAAGTAAGATTCTCACAGTCTTGATTTAACATTGGTCTCATGGCATTTACTGTCCTTGTAATTTCAAAGGGTGATGTTGTTGTAATGAAAATGTTATCGTGGTGTGGATCATTCAGGGACTCAGTGAATAACTTACGCTGTTTAGGTATTTGCTTTTGTTTATGTTTAATGTTTTATTTAAGACTTCCCATGTTTTCCGCATGTTATTCTTATTTTCTAGAATAGTTTTTTTCATAATACATAGCTTTACTTTGTTTTTTAATTTTGTTGAATAGATTACAGTATTTTTTTGTAATTCTCGATATTCAATTCGGTGTTAGATATTAGTTTTTTGTGTCATCAGGGCTTTTGCTTAATAAACTTCTTGTTTGGTTTTTGTTTTTGCAAGGGAAATGCTGTTTCGAAGGCATTCGTGTAAGCATTGATGAAGATTTCGCAGCTTTTATTGGGACAATCTGATTCCATAATCGAGAAAAATCACATTGGGACAACAGCAGCTTTAGTATTCAATAGCGGTGGAATTAAATTTCCTGGTCAAAGTCGGTTTTAATCTATCCTGTTTGATGTTTGTTGGTTCAATATAAAAAAATGCCTGGTGGTCAGATACATCTGTAAGGATTATTCCAGATGTAAAAGCATGTGCGATATTATTGGAGAAAATGTGGTCTATGAGTGTGGCAGACTGAGGTGTTACTCTAGTGGGTTTGGTAATAACAGGTGCAAATCTCTCACTAAACATCTGCTCTATAAACAAACCTGTTTCGGGATGAGGAGCTTATTTTAAAAGGTCAATATTGAGGTCGCCCAAGATTAATGATGATTTCATTTCTTTATTAAGTGGACTGCATCAGTTAAGTAGTTGATTTTTGATATGAATAAGTCCATGTCTCCTTTAGGGATCGTGTTGGGTCTATAAATTACACCAACTATTCTCGATGAATTCTTTTACTTCAGTGCGACAAACTGACTCAAAGACATGTAGTATGAAGATGGAAAGGTCATGCCGAACACTGAATGTCATATCAGCTTTAATGAAGAGCCTAACACCCCCACGCCCATCGTCGTCACGGGGTCTTGTATTTTTTTTTGAAACGGGTGATACCCTTCTAGACAATAAGATATATTATCAGGGATTTGAAATACCTCTATAAGGTCGATGACGTCGAATGTGTTCTAAGGTCTATTCATTTCATCAAGTAGGTGATCTAGGGAGTCCCAGTGGGCTTGTAGGCTTTGGCAGTTAATATGAAATACCGAGAATGATCTATTTGTACCATTAAGCATGCACCTCACTAGGAATAAAATACTTACTATTTATGGTGTTGTATACCGATAGAGAATTATTATCTTCGGTCAACGTACCAGTTATATCGTTTAGTATGTGACTAAGTTCATATTCAGGATTTGTCTGGATCTCGTCCAATCTTATACATGTCTTACCCGTCATGACAAAAGGTCCGACCATCAGTAGCATCAACACATATGCATGGGGCAGCAACTGTCGTTTTGCACATGTAGGTTTACCAATTGTTACATTGTTGTTGATGAATTTTACTGAGAAGTTAGATGCTGTTGGCACATGAATTATTAAATTGTTAATTCAAGCACAATGCTGCACAATAAAAACAGATATTTAAAATAGAAAATAATATACGAAAAATAATTTCCAATACACGGCCTTGGCGGATGGAGAAAAGTTGTCTGTGGTTCTGCAGATTATTGTCTATAAATAGGATCTGTAGATTATTGTCTATAAAATATATATATGCCCGCCACAGATTATTTGCAAGTGTATTTCTTTATGAAGAAGACTCTTAATGACGAAATTCAGTTTAAAAGTTCCATATATACGTGTATGTGAGCGTTTGGGACAACCAAGATAATTAAGATCTTATCTAAACCTTGCAACAGAACAACACTGTTGTCATGAGCACCATGCATGCATCCACAACGCTAAAAGCGGAAAACTAATAGACAGAACAGCATACGCGTTCGAACTGTTATTTTTTACCGCACGAGATCGATTTGGGCGGAGGGAGAATATTGAACGAGAAACCGTAGGCTTCGAGTTCATTATTATGCCTCCGCCAAAATCGATCAAGTAAAAACGACAGTTCGAACGCGAATGCGGTTCTGAATTTATTGCACGCCTACAGTTTACAAAAAAAATATTAATCGATTTTGGCGGAGGGATAAAGATTGAACTTGAAACCTTCGGCTTCTTGTTCAATATCATGCCTCTGCATAAATCGATCTCGTGCGGTAAAAAATGAAGGTTCGAACGCGCATGCTGTTCTGTATTTATTGCACGCCTACAGTTTACTAAACAAATATTAAAAACACAAATTATTGACAAAAACAACCAAAACCGTAAAAAAGAAATAGTTAAATAGTCCGCGCATGTGATTCGTATTGTTCAAGGACAATACAAAAAAAATTATTGTTCGCTGTGGTTTTTGCAGAAAAGGCGTATATTTTATTGCAATAAAAGCATAGGCGTGAAATAATATACATTACAGGCTCTGAATAAATCATGTAACATGATTCTATCAACACCATATTCTCAAAACAACCACAAACGCCAGCCTAACTAGCCCCCCACATATAGAAATGTTCCAATAAGACAAAAATCCGCGTCCTCTGATTGGACGAGAGCTCGCGTAGCTTTTTCTATGTGTACGTCTCCAGTAGAATATATACCGCTACCATTAACTCGGAGACGCAAACCGCAGACCATGTTACCGCCAATTATTCACCGGAACTTATAATGTAAAAATAATAATGTCCAGCCTTTCAACAATTGAATAAATTGGAACACATACCTCACATAAATGTGTCGAAGTAATTTATCCCACAATAAGTAAACAGCAGCGGCAACAACAATTGTGCCTTCAATAATCAGTATTGTCACCATTACAACGCCACCTTCTGTGCACACAAGACAAGGTTGTGGTGGGCCTGTTGTAGTAGTGGGTGCAACAGTCGTAGCTTTGCTATAGAACACTGGTACATTAGTGCAATTCGTTTTCGTTTCTCTGCCACGATCTGTGGCACAAATTGTTATCTGAAATGACACTGAATATGATAACGTCATTTTCTTCTTGAGCATGATATCGCCATTGGCACTGGCAGTAAAATATGTTGTACCAAATCCTATCCCAACTATAGAGTACGTTATGGCGCCGTTTTCGGCCTGGTCAACGTCCGTCGCTCTCACTACTGTCAGAATGGAGTTGGTGCTGGTTTCTGGAGAGATAGAAATGGACTGAGATTGATGTACTTCGAATACTGGGGCGTTGTCGTTTATATCAACAACTGTAATAGTAACATAAGCTTGGTCTGTCAGGCCTCCGATATCCTCCACTTCCACAACTAAGTTGAACTTCACTCCGCCCATTGATTCAAAGTCACAGCGTGTAACAAGCGAAATTTGTCCTGTTGAGGAGTTGATTGAAAAATAGTTTCCTGGATCGGTTGATGGAAGGATCCTGAATGTGTGTAAATCCATATTTTGTAAATCCTTATCCGCAATTGTAAAATCCACACCGGTGAAGAGAAAGGGTAGCTAAAAAGACAAACGCAATATACTGTTATTAACATTTAATAAGGTGAACAAAACTTTGGTCAGGTTTGTACGGTCAGGTTAACATTATGACGTATCTAGCGAAATTAAAGTTGACTAGCCGTTAACAATTTTTATTTATTAGATATTTTTTATTTTTCAGAATTTCCCCAATGGCAAGCTCGGCAGATATGACTTCAAATTCGGCTGATATGACGCCAATCCAGGCCGATATTAACCAAGGGGCAGTTGTCCCACTTGATGCATTTGCTTAGACAACCAAATTGTTTATTGTTCACAGCTACTCGTTAAAAGCAAACACAAACGGGAAAACTGGCGTTGCGGGTATACTGGAGTAGTTCGAAGCTTAATTGTTTGGCAATAATGGTATGATGGCAACAAGTAAGGATTGGATGGATGAAGGAGAAGAAAGAAGAGAGTTAACCAAGATTCAGAGTCATGAGCAGAGATTCATCGACGTGGGAGAAGAGATAGTTCAGCTATCGAAACGTCTCGGCTTCACCAGCAGGGAAGCTGTGACGTTCGGATAGCTGAACTAGGAGAAGAAAAAACTATGGGCGTTCTGAATAGAATGAGGAACAATAAAACTGTCTGAAAACTGTAACATATCTGAGAACATTTTGTAATTATTTGATGTGAAGTTACCTCGGGCTGGTATCTCAGCCGATACGAAACTAACCAAGTAATAACCTCTGAACACATATATATGATACCAAGTCACGTAGCTTCGAATTTATTACAAACAAAAAATCAAACTAAAGCAAAAATTCCCTAGTTTGTAACCATGCAATTTGTTTCAGAAATTATGTCACTGGTCAGGTGAATTTGATTTGAATTGTAATCCACGGAAAGCAGAAAATCTATTTACATATAAGACTTGAAATGAATTATCCGTTGCTTTACAGGAGTATGCTTGCCTGTGGAATATTAATTAGAGGTTATTACTTGGTTAGCTTCATATAGGTCGAGATATCAGCCCGAGGTAACTTCAAATCGGCCTAAGACCGAAGGTTATTACTTTGTTAATTTCATATCGGCCGAGATATCAGCCCGAGGTAACATCAAATCGGCCTGAGGCCAAAGATCGAAGGCTGATGCGTAGTTACTGAGAGCTGATATCTCGACCGTAAGTAATAACCTATTTATTTATTAAACCAAAACAAATAAGTAGAAAGTATTACGATAGCTGTTAGTTTTCTGACAGAGTTATTGCTTCTCATTCTTTTCACAGAGTCTGAAGTTTCCTCCACTCCTTCTTCTAGTCCAGTTGTCTGAACGTCTCGGCTTCCCCACTGGGAAAGCCACGAACTTCAGATAGCTACATTAATCTTCTCCCGCTTCGATGAATCTCCACTTACGACTCTGAATCTTAGTTTGCGATGAATTTTCTGTACAACTCGTCTTTCTTATCTTCATCCACCTAATCCCTACTTATGGTATAGCCTTTGTGTACACTTACAGTAAGAAGGCCAGTCCAATATCAATATACAGTGAGGATAAAATAATAACTGCAGTCTGCAGTCGTCTGACTGCAGACTACAGTTATTATTTTATCATCAATGCCCTTTTATAATAAGTCAAAAATGGTACGTAATTATGCCTTGGGCCGAATAATCGGTCGTACGAGTTTAAGGGTTAAAGCAAAGCAAATAATAAAAAAAAAAATTCCAAGATCTGTGCTTCTCATTAATTTCACAAAGTCATAAGTTCTCTCTTCTCCTAGTTCAACTATCCGAACGTCTCGGCTTAAGCCGCTACGCTCAGAGAGCTAAACTGCCTGTTTCCCCACTTTGACGAATCTCCGCTTACGACTTTGAATTTTCTGTACAACTCTCTTTTTTCTTCTCTTCTTCCACCCAATCATTACTTATACCATCATTATTTCCTCACTATACAAAATTCTGCTTCAAACCACTCCACAAAGCCTGCTTACGCTATTTTCCTGATTGCGTTCGACGAAATGTCGTAAATATTTCGATGTATGCACATTGATTGAGCCTACTAATGCATCAAGAGAGCAACTCAAGTTTGGTTCATATCGGCCGAAATCGGCTTCATTTCAGCCGAAGTGGAAGCCATATCAGCCGAGTTTGATAATGGAGAGTTCTGGGAAAGAAAATCATATCAAATAAATGAGTTGTCTGAAGTGCGTAGAAAAAACTCCGTTCATATTTGTCACTCTGAATCAGTGCGATCTGCGTTTGCGTAGACAACAGTTTTACAGTTTTCAACAGAGACTAATACTCGCTGTTTCGGACACGCAAGAGGAAAACTTGTGTGAACAGCCCACATTGATACTATTTGTAAGTTTATAGTGACAATGTATGTAACCTCACTCAGTTTGAATGACCAATTTTTAAGGACACAGTTATGATTGCCTTGAGGTAGCAAGTGCATCGGACTTCAAAGCCCACCCGATGCAACTACAGTTTAATTGAACCATTACATACAACAGTTTCAACAGATGAGTAGAAAAAAGCCAAAACATTCACACGGTAGGAACAACATTTTTCGAGTTATGAAAAACTCATTCAATCACATGCAAGAATATCCTTCAAGAAAACTAAAGCTAAGTTCACACTATAGATTTCAGTCTGTAGATGTCTATAGACTTTCTTATCTATAGGTTTTTGTCTAAACGTCTAAAATATGACAGCTGTTCAAAAATATATAGATTACGTTTTTGAAACTGCAGACTGTTCACATGATCATCACACGAGAGCCAATCAGCAGCCGTTATCCCTCCGACAATCATAGAAAAGCATAGACAAAAGAAGGCAAAACACATTTGATTTTATCGTAAAAATGCATCAAACAAAAAAGTCTATAGAAAGCCATTGGCCGTGGATGTTCTCACTATGGATTTTTGTCTAACGACCTCAACTTTGTCGATTACTTGACAAAACGTAAGACAAAAATCTACAGTGTGAAATTATATAGCAGGAAGATAGTGTTTTTCGTAAAGGATAATGCACGCGACCAAGGGTATTCTGCTAGATAATGGTCGAGGGCGAGGCCCTCGGCCATTATCTGGCCGAATATCCTGGGTCGAATGTATTATCTGACCCAAAACCCACTTTACATTTAAATTCTGTTTTAATGTGAAAAAAGGAAATAATTTGTTTCACATTAGGAGGGAGGGGGGTAGGGCATAAAAATGGAAATGTGAATAATTTGATGGTGAAATACCGATCGTAAAAACTCATCGAAGACAACAGCAGGCTGAGCGCGGATGTTTCAGTAGAAACTCGAGGTTGACCCTTTGAACCCAGGTGGTATACTCCATGTCAGTTCAATGGTACAATTGTAATTAGAAGAGTCTATATTTATTATCTGGGGGCAGACCAATTAATATTTTAGTTTAAACTAGAGATGGTCTGTCACCCGGTACACCCCTAACGCGGCATACCGCCTAATGTGGGTGACTGAAAAGGGGCATTCAATTCAATATGAAAAAATCCAATATGGCCGCCAGTCGGCCATCTTGAAGCCGAGCGGGAAAAAAATTATGTGATGCACTTCTCCTCATCATGTTGATAATTTATGTGAAGTTTCATGAAAATGCGGCTAAAACTGTGGAAGTAGTTCGCTCCACAAGTTTAGTAAAAAACAAATCCAATATGGCCGCCAGTCGGCCATCTTGAAGCCGAGCGGGAAAAGGGAAACAAATTATGTCACGCACTTCCCCTCATCATGTTGATCATTTTTGTGAAGCTTCATAAAAATGCAGCTAAAACGGTGGAAGTAGTTCGCTCCATAAGTTTACATGTGCAAGGGACCGACGACAACGACGACAGATCGACCGACCGACCGACGTACAAGTTGACTCCTATATACCCCCCCCCCCCCCCCCCCCCAAAAAAAAAAAAAACAACTTCATTTTGTGGTAATGTAACAATATTTATTTCAATGTAGAAACAGAAGAAAAGTACAGACAATAAAATAAGGTACACATTAATTTTGTCATAAAGAATGTACATGAAAGTGTATCCAGCAGCAAGCATAACCCTTATGTAGGCTGTTTCCACGAAAAACATTACGCTGTAATTATAGATACACGGCGAAATATATCTTTTTATACTGAAGTGTTATCTGTACTTCCCTTCGTAAGGTTGTAGGCTGGTACTGATGTAAGGTGGTAAAGTGAGTTTATGAATGGGAGTTAGACTGAAAGGTGCAAGGTGAAAGAGTGATAGTGGAAGAGAAAAGATGTTATCAGGACTGAATGAGCGAGCTGCGTAGGCGAGGTTCGATTCGTTGCGGGTCGCAGAAGGACACAGTTTATTTTTCATTTTCCGTCCGTCTCGTTACACTACTGGTCTTTGTACATTACGACTGAATCTACCTGTCCCCTCAGTGTGTATTTACACATTCAAATATTATTCGGCTTACTCCATCGTGGTAGTGGACACTTCCATGCAAGAGGACGCTAGTGTCTTTTCTGTAGGGCGGACTATGGAGAGTTGCGCTTCTTATTTCTGAATATATTGGACATACAAAAACAAAATGATGGCTTGTTTCACGTTCGCCGCAGCTACAAAGTGGTGAACTGGTCAAATGAATGTGGAATAAATGGTCGTTGAGGTTGCTGCAACCCAGGCGTAGTCTACAGTGATGTATTTGGGATCAGCGTGAATTTTGGTGACAGAAAAAACTCAGAATAAACATTTTGTCTTTGTTAATGAATGATGTAAATTGATACAAGGAGTTATTGTTTGCGTATGTCGGTAGGCAAGGTCTTCCACAACCTAGCTGTTGATGGAAGGAAGGAATTCTGATGGGAGGTTGTTCGACAAAGCGGGACCGACTCGTGGGTTGCAGACGTAGCACGGGGTACTAGCGTAGACAAGTAATCGGGTGTAAAACACGATACATTTTGAAAAAGAGCAGCATTATTTTATGTTTGTTCCTCCGAATTTGCAGAGTTACCCACTAGGTTTCTGCATATAGTAGAGCTTTGCAAGCACTTCGTGTCGTGCCGGTCACCATTCTGACAGCTTTAATTTGGATTTTTTCCAATTCTAGCGACTCTGATTCAGAACAGTTATCCCAGACAGTGTCAGAATATTCGACAACGGGTCGTATGAAAGCGAGGTATATATCGTTCCAAGGGTTTTTCTGTCCAAGCTAAATTTGTATTTTCTAAGGAGTGATACTCGTTCCCATGCTTTCGTGCTTATTTCCGAAATATGATCTGCCCAGGACCCGTGACCATTTAACGTCTGCCCCAAATGTTTGTGGCTGTGGACTTCTTTTACGTTTGAACCTACGTGTGTGTGTGTGTGGGGGGGGGGGGGTCGTTTTCGGGAAATTATCAGCGATTCAGGTTTTGCCGGGTTGAAATCGCCGAGCCATTGTTTCGTCCAAGTTTTCGATCCGAAGTATATCATTGGATAGGTGTTCTGCAGAACGAGCCGCGGGTCCTCAACAATAAGATATAAAGACGTGTCGTCGGCGAACAAATGAATATTCCAAAATATATTATCTACGATGTCGTTAATATAAATCAGGAAGAGACGAGGACCTAATACGGATCCTTACGGAACACCAGCACCTATCTTTCTCCACGTTGAAGAATGAGAGTTTATCACGCCTCCTTATTCTCAAAGAGTTGCCCGGTGATGCCTATTTTTTCAAGTTTGTATAGTGGGCCATCGTGCCATACTTTATCAAAGGCTTTACTAATATCACAGAAAATAAATCTTATTTCTTTACCTTCATCTGTAGCACTGCTAATAGTGTATTATATTTCACCAAGTTGAAGTACTGTTGAGTCGTTGGGTACAAATGCTGATTGAAATCGGGTAAGGAGGTTGTTTGTCTCAAGAAAGGCAGATATAAGGTTGGCTATACACCTTTCGAAAACTTTCCCCATACACCTTAAGAGAGATATCGGGCGGTAGCTCGTCACCATATCAGGTGAGTCTTTTTTGAAAATTGGTGATACGTTAGCTTTTTTCATTGAGGTGGAAATGTGCGCTGGCAGAAAAGGAGGCTAAATAATTTGGTTAGCGGCTTGTCTAAGCTAACAAAACATTCTTTGGGTATTCGTGGATTAATTTGTGTGAGACGTAAGCTTTAGAGATTTTTTGAGATCGGAGCTCCATTCCTATTTCATCTTCAGTCAGGGAGCTTAGTTCAACTGACGGGCGATGAAGGTCAAACGATGGGTTTGGGAGTTGGGTGGTGGCATCATTAATGTTTGAGATCGAGGAGAAATATTCGTTGAAGGCTTCACTTTTCGTCATTGGAAGTGAGAAGACGACTGGCGTGGAAAAGATTTGGTATATCGGATGTTCTATTTCCGAAGAGCAGCTTCAAAGTTTTCCACCGAGTATGTGATGGTGTTGTGTGAGATTTTAGAGAATTTTTAATTTTCTCGGTGAATTTATTGTTTGCCTCTCTAATAGCATAAGTGGTTTCATTTCTCTTCTTCCGATATTTTTCCCACGATAATGGAGTACTTTTACGTTTGTCCAGGCGATGAAGACGTTTGCGTTGACGAATAAAGCGCCTGATCTCTGTATGCATCCATGGGGCTCGTTGGGTCGAGTTGTTATGACTTTGTTAGGAATATATTTACTTTAGAGCTCTATTAGAATGTTTTCCAGTATTTCAATAAAATCAGAAGGGGATAGACCTGCTAAAGCCTCTTCCCAGTTTTACCAATAGCCTCATTAAGGCTATCAAAGTTGGCATCTTCAAATAGCAATATTCTGCATTTGGTTGACTTGAGAGGTTCTATGGGGTATTTGAGTTAACGGACAAGGTCTACATACAATGGCTCTCCTACATGCTGAGTTACGACAAACTCTGAATTATTGGTTATTATAAGGTCGAGTAACGAAGTCAAAGTTTCGGTAAAGAACGTCGGTTGCTTAATAACCTGAGATAAACGATATTGTTGCAGTATGTTCTAAACTGGACCGGTGCCGGATATAAGTTGGTCGTCGTTAAGGTCACGTCACCGGTGATCATGATGACAATATGTTTAATGTTCAAGTCTAGCGCACGCTCAATAGATGATTCTGTCAGGTCCCAGGCGTTGTTGTCTGAGTTCCGTGGTCGACAAAACGAGCCAAGGAGGAAGGTTTTGTTATTATTGAATACTTGCAGCCAAGAGCATTCCAAGTTGTGAGGTTTCAAGTCCAGGCTGCGTTTAAAAGAAATGGTATTCCTTAAAAGACTATTGTACCCCCACCTCTTGTGGCACGATCTTTCCTGACTGGTTCGGAGAAGCCGCGTACGTCAAGTTCGGACCTGTTATCGTTATTGCTGAGCCACAATTCAGTAAAGACGCAAATGTCGAAATTCGTTATTTCGCAACGAATAACGTCAAGTTTTGGTTTTACGCTTTGAAAAAGCCTTGGGGCTGCACATTGAAAATATTGGTTGGTCTACCACACATTTTAAATAAGCAGCTATCCTCATATGGAAGTATGACGTACTATATTAATGGGCCGGGAAAGCGATCTCTCGGGTTCAAAGGGTTAAAACTCGGTCAGGTTAAATGTTTGTATTAGAACAATAACTGCATTATCAAAAATAACGCCCGGCCATTCTTCTAAGACCGTCCGGCCATTCTTAAAATTAAAGTATACTTTTTGTTCATGACGGTTATTAATTCGTACGACAGCGGTGTTTTTTCCGTATGACATAAAATACAAGTAACTGTACATTTCATTGGTGACATCGCCCTTCAAGTCCGCTATTGAATTCATTGCGACTGGGTGAACTGATGTTGGACTTGTTTGAAAGATGCGTAATAATTAATTGTAAGCTACTTTTGGCATTTGTTTGAAATTTCCACCAATGCCCTAAATACGAATTAAGGGGGAGGGGGAGGGGGGGGGGGTGAATAGCGGCATATTATATATTAAATTATTATATACTTTAGTTATAAACACATTTCTATTGGCTGGATCTTATACATGTGACTGATACTCAAAAAGCCATGTACACCGGTTTTCCAGTAAATATATACATGTGACTGGTACTCAAAAAGCCATGTACACCGGTTTTCCAGTAAATATCAACTTTCTAAATATAGCTTTTGGAAATCCACTCTAGAGTTCTTTTTCAGTAGACGTAATCTCTATAACATTGTTTATTTTTATGTTATTCTGCAGATGATAACTATTTTATTGTTACATAAAAGTCTTTCTAGTTCAAATAATTGAACTTTTAATTGACAAATAGAAGATTGTATTTTTTGAGGGTGGTGTATATAATAAAACAGTTATGGACTTTTGTGGTGGTAAATATGAATCCCACTTAAGGAATCCCACTAAGATAATCCATTTTGTGGGAAACGTCTGTGATTAGAGAATCTCTGTTTTCCGAGATGAACATTAGAATCGCATGTTAAGTCAGTCGTTCGAGCAATTGCTCGATAGGTCATTAGCTCGATGAGATTCGAGTCATTCGAACAATCTGAGATAGCCAACAAACTCGAAGTAATGCTACAAGTCAGTAGTAATGGTAGAAAGCTGGAAGGCTGGTAGAACACAATAGTAATGGTGGATGCAATAGAAGCTGATCATAGGAAAGATGGTTGAAGGCTTTGTGGAAGCCGATAATAAGACCACCAGGAGCAGTTTTAGAGTTTGGAAAAATACCATTAATGGAATCTCACAAAGAGAATCCGTGTAGTCAACCAATACTATATTCTTCTACCACGCTTACGGCCTTGTACGATTACTGCTGACTTGTACCATTACTAATGGGTACCACTATCCTGTCATTTCCTAGTGTATCCCACCATCATTACTAACGTCTTGTACTACTATGGCTCTCAACACCTATCAGTACACTTCTGCCGGTACTGTCCTAGTGCATATCACTAAGATATCTGTTTCCCTCTACTATACTATTAAAAAAGTAGGGGATATTTGATAAAAGTGAGATATATGAAGAAATTTATTGATATTTTCATCAAAAAGACAGTTGAAGCATTGCACTGTGACATCTGGTGAATGATTTCAGCGATAGTTGGGTGTCTGACAAGCACACCTTCTACGCACTGGGCTGTAGAAGACATGGACGGTCAGTCAGAGAATTTACCACATTCAGTCCAAGAACTCAATGCCTTATAAATCCTCATCGGTTCGGGAGACAAGCGCGTATCCGACGTGGCATACTCCTTACCAAGCGTCCAATATCAGCTTGACTGATGTTATTCCATTCCTCCTGGAGTGCAGCGGCGAGTTCCTGGACATTGGTAGGGGCTGTTGGCGTTGTCGTATGCGCCTGCCAAGCATATCCCAGACGTTCTCGATTGGAGAAAGGTCTGGACTTATTGCTGGCCAAGGCAGTGTAGTGATATTTTGCTCCTGGAGGAACTCTGTAGCGACACGGGCCATGTGTACTCTTGCATTGTCATCGTGTAAAATGATTCGACGGCCGTGACGTCGCGCAAATGGCACCACATGAGCTGCTAACATGTTGTCGCGGTAGTGACACGCCCTTGGATGACATGTAATGCTGTTCTGCTTGTAATGGTTATTCCTTCTCACACCATAACCGATCCACCACCAAAACGATCGTGCTACCTAACGGTTACGTCATGGTATCGTTCGTTCCGCCACCACCACACCCTGTTTCTGTCGTGGAAGTCGATAGTGAACCTCGATTCATCGGAAAACATGACGTTGCTCCACCGACGATTGTCCCAGCGCTGTCGTGCTCCACGCCAATTACGCCTCGCTGCGATGTGACGTTCAGTCAAACGTGGAATTATTCGAGGTCGTCGAGCGTACAAATTCCAGCAGTGGGGGCGATTTCGGATAGTCTGACCACTGACTCGCACATCTGTCGCTCGGTGCTGCTGCTGTCCAATTTCTGAGGCACTTTGATGGCGGTTACGTAATGCTGTGGTTCGGAGGAAACTATCCTGGTTAGCAGGTGTCGCCCTTGGACGACATGGCCGACATCGGTCATCAACATTGCTTGTCTGGCGGTAGCGTGACCACAACCTGCTAATCAAAGATTGAGTAACTTTGGGAATTTGAGCCCCTGCAGTCTGTCTGTTGCCAGCTTGCAACATGTCAACGACACGTAAACGTTCGTCAACTGTCAGTCTTCGCATACCTCAAATGTTACGTTTCGACCAGTAACTATTGCTGAACGAGATTATACCAAGAAAAGAACGAAAAAGCCCGTCCAGTACAAATAAAAATTTCGAAACGTACGCCACAGACATTAACGCGGCGCTCGTGCGAAAAACCTGCACGAAGTTTTCATGGGGTGGTGACATCCATGATCCACACTAAACATGGTAACATACTGATGTGTCCAATCTCGCATATCCAATACCATTTTCCGAAAATATCAACATGCTTGCTGGAACGACTCGAATCTCATAGCGCAAATGAGCTATCGACCATTTTGCTCTTCCAAGTGACTCCACATACTGCTCTATGACTCATCTCGGTATTTGATGATATCTATAGCACCGTGATGTACAATTTAGGGATACCTTTTGAGGATACCGTTTTGCAGGATATCTATCTGAAGATAGTTATGGCTCATAACCCCATCCAGCTCCTGGTCTCTCCTCCATCACCTTCATAGCCCCAAGGCCATTACTTGTCCATGGTCACTATCATATGTCCTGTGATTAACTTCCACTGAATTCACCATTACGATAGTCTTCTACCACCATTACAGTCTTGTAGCATCACTGCCTTGTATTGGCTATCACTATTCTGTCCATTGCTAGAATGTCTGAACCAGTACTAACTTGTTGCACTACTACGGCTCTTGGTACACTACGGCCGCTAAGGGTCCCAGTTCATATCACTGTCATACTTATTTTTTCACAACTGCTTGCTTGAGGGACTCGAATGTTATCGAGCAAATGAGCTATCGAGCAATTGCTCGAACGAGTGACTTCACATCCGACTCTCACCCTTATCTTGAAAAATAGGGATTCCCTAACCACAGACGTTTCCCAATAGGGGATTCTCTTTGTGGGGTTCCATTAGTGGGATTCCAAGCCCCAACACTGCTCCTGGTGGTTTTACCATCGGCTTCCACCACGATTTCAACTATCTGTCCTACGATCAACCTCTATTGTATTCACCACAACTATAGTGTTCTACTCAGCTTCCAGCCTTCTACCATTACTTTCTGATTTGTAGCATTATCTCAAGTTTGTTATCTATCTCAGATTGCTCGAATAACTCGACTCTCGTTGAGCAAATGAGCTATCGGGTAATTGCTCGAATGACTGACTCCACATTATAAGTTATTGTGATGAATTGACGGGAACATGGTCTGAGGTTTGCGGCTCGGAGTTTATGTTCAACCGAGACGCAAAGCGTCGAGGTTGAACATACGCTCCGAGCCGCAAACCTCAGACCATGTTATCGTCAACTCATCACAATAACGTATATGTCCCAATAAGACACCACCTATAGCCCAAAACCTACGTCGTGAAACACGAGACTCTTATTTACTAAACTTGTGATCGTTAAAAGTTGCCTTGTTCAAGACAACTTTTAACGATCACAGGCTTAGTAAATAAACCTCTCGTGTATCCACGACGGCACTGGATAAATAATCAATGAACCAGATAAACTCATTCCATCTTAGTTCAAATCGTAAATCGGTTTGTAATTTAAACAACACTTCATCCGGAACACCGTCTGCTGCTCACGTGAAACATCCAGAAAAATGAAGCAGCTTACTCGTCACTCCATTGGTGAAGCAGTTACGAAACGGGCGACGTCAATTCAAATATTTCGCGTTGTGACGTCAGACGGTAACATTTGACACTTGAGCTGTAAACAGAATATACAAAGCGAGCTCTCGTCCAATCAGAGGAGGAGGAGGATTTTAGCCTTATTGGAACATACGACTCTTATGTTCATCTCGAAAAGTAGGGATTCTCTAACCACAGACGTTTCCCAAAAGAGATTATCTTAGTGGGATTCCATAAGTGGGATTCCAAGCCCCATAACAGCTCTTGGTGGTCTTACACTGCTTCCACCGCGTCTTGAACTATCTGTCCTATGATCAGCCTCTATTATATTCACCAGTACTGTAGTGTTCTACCAGCCTTAGGGCCTTGTACCATTACTGTTAACATCACTAAAGGCTTGCTAACTTTCTCAGAACACGACCCCCAGCCTCGCCCAAGTCTAAGAATGTCAAAATTCCAACCATACTCTACTACGATACTTGAAACCAAGCATACACCACACAATACTGATTGACCTAGCATTCTAAACTACCCACAGGATAGTACAAACCATTGGGTGGTTGTGTAGTACTAAGGGATAAACTCACCGGGAGAAACTGCTCCGGTAAAAGGCCCCGATTCATAAGGGAATTTAATACTAGCTGCACAGGCAAAGCTCCGGGTAATGATGGGTATTCGGGTACATGCTATACTAGTGTTGTAATTGAAAACGCACGACACATTCACAGAAAAATATTCAAGTGGCAATGTAATAACTGCGAGATAAAGAGCTCAGTTCCGACGTTTTATCTTACAATCAACATGTATTTTGTCTGTATTTACTCCGCAACTGTCGTGTATCCGGTCCCTGATACAGATGTTTGTATCAGGGGGTCGGATACAAGCACGTTCCTTTCGCGTGAGTTCCTTTTTTTCTTTATCCGTACGAATAAATAGTTCGTTATATATTCGTCTACACTCTTGACTTAGCCCCAATAAATTGTTAGATAAAATGATTATTACCATTATGTGGATGTACAAAATATGTATCCGAGTCTCGCTCCGGGTCCTTAGGGTAGATCACGACTCGTCTTCGACTCGTCGTGATCTGTACTTAGAACCCGGAGCTCGACTCGGATACATATTTTGCCGGTTACAGAAAATGACGGTTACAGAAAATGACGCAAGTTTTCTGGAAGGGAATAATACGCTACCTATTTGAACTACTATATTTTGGTTGTTGTCGATGTGCGAAACATAAAACTGGAATTGTATATTTACGAAAATATAATTCGACTGAAGTCCAACTATATTTCTGACGGAATGCCCCGGAAAGGAGAATATATGTGAGGTCTGATCTCGAATAAGAAGACCAAAGTCTAAAGGAAGGTCTTTTTCTGTTTTCCAAGTATAGTGAAATTTTGTACCATCGTAAATTTCTTTCTCGTGTAACCGCCCTTAGTGTAAGATGGATCCATGTCGAGTTTGATAGTTATTGGCACCAAACGCCTATGAAATTTATATTGTAATATCTTTTACAGGAAATAACATCAAAATAACTCGTTGCCAACAGTGAAGCTTGTGCGCACAAATTACCAAAATGAGACCAAAACGTTCTGAAAGTTTTCAGATAAATGAATTTAATAACCGAAGTAATTGCGATATTGCTCAGGATTGTAATGCTCTGCGTAATCGGTAAACAGATCAGTAATTACTGTTATTAAATGTCATAGAGAGAGAAACAGCAAAGCATTCCCAGACAGCTACTACAGAAGGGCAATAGCTGCAAAACAAAGAAAGCATACAAAACCATGTACAGCATTGAATTTGAATTCAATCTCTCTAACTTAAAGAAGGAAGAAGGTGATTGATATAAGTCTCCTGCAAGTAGGGCGGATGATTTTTACTTAAGCACTCAAATGCCACTATTGTCACAGAATAAGGGCGGGTTAATACCTTTCGGGAGGTAGGAGATGTTCGTGTTCGTTAGTGGCCCAGTCGACACCCAGAGTTGTCGTCTGAACCCCGGTTCGAACACACGTCTTGTAACTGTATCGACGCCCTATCTGTTTGGGACTGTTCGTGCTCCTGGAGGGGTAAATGACTTTAAATACATGATCGTGATCGACGAAAAAGCACTGAAAATATTATTTATTGTCATGCATAGAGGAATATATTGTACATTTTACTAGCAGATTCATTAGTCCGAGAATGTTTACACATAATTACATTTCGCACTACAAGGGCCCACATCGCCTTCCACAGCTAGCTGTGTCTTCCCGGTCAAGAACACATCAGTGGCTTCGCTCTCCGTCTCCACACTGTTTTGGTCCCAGTATTTACGACAGTATTAGTGCACGTTTTCACCAATACTTCTTGCACAGGTTTAAACCCACTGTCACATGGACTCGTTTTGCTTAAAGGTCTGCTTTTGGTACGCCCTTGTTGGCGTCTTCACAAACCTGCTGGTTTCATTGCCACTGTTCACTTGTAAATTCACAGGCCATTATCTCGCAAGGCTAACTTGTCTTTCGCCTACCAAGCAATTGCTATATCAAAATTCACGTATAAAGTTCCAACAATGCATTATCAACATCCGACGGCTCTCTCGCACTAAACAATTCTAACAAAAATAAATATACCTTATGAGATCGGCCAGCTCTCCGCAGCTCTTAGCTATTTACCACTTATAACCAGCGCTCATTAGCCCACCGCAGTATATGGCTATCCACTGCCATAACTTTGTGGACCTTCACAGCGAGTTCCCCGGGGGCATGAGAGACTGACTGCCACGGTCAGTTCCCCACATATATACTTTTTAGTAGAAATTTGGAATCAATCAGTTTTAGTTATAATTGCTTCCTTTGAAATCGGAGATACCCAGCTAGATTGATGTACGTTAAATTGGACTTCTTTAAAGTTTGGGTTTCAGACATTTCCAGGCCACAACCGTCGACAGGTATGGGTGCCTGGTGCTTCTTGCTTTTCCGTCTTAAAGAAAATACCTGTCCCTCCCGATTAGAAGACAATTAGCTTTGTTTATGCGTAGTAGCTTTAGAACTAACCGACATACCGCCTTCGAGATCTTCACACGTGCGAAACGAAATGTCACTAATGGCCATTTCTTCTCAGGTGGTGGGCACTAAGTACTTCATTTAAACCAACGTGAACATTATACTCAACTGGACTGTTCGCGAAATATCATCACGCTTCTCAAATTGAGATAAATCTATTTAGCCTTCACGTATCCTGCCGTTTATGAACTTCCCAATATTGGCAAACTTTAAACCGTTTTTCGTTTAAGAGATGAGAATATATAATAATTTATCCCAAGTTATTTACACAAAAAGACTTCTCCATTAACTGGCAGTGTGCTAGATTAATTTCCACGCTCAGAATGTGTTCACATGCATTTGTATTCTTACAGTCTATTTATAACAATGAGCTAAATTGTCCACATTTCTGTCACGCGTGATTTGTTACCCAACTAATGTACATACATGGACTCAGCGGCGCATGTACGCATGGGTCTTTAAGTAAGTTCAGGGGTGCCTTACACCCCTCCATCCAAGTCATTAGATGAGTTTCTTGAGCATCAGTTTCTAGTGTGGCGAAGATGCCCCTTCATTTTCAGCGACCTTCCGCAACCTCTGCATAGGTGACGCGGATAAGTTTTGAATTTGTGATCAGGCATTCTACACGCAAACAAAATATGTCCCTTCATCCCCAGCGACTTTCTGCAACTTCTGCGTAGGTGACACAGATTGGCGTCCAATCGTCATCAGGAGACTCACACGCAAAACAAAAGCGCATTCCTTGAATGATGTTTGAAGGAGCCTGGTTTCTGATGAGGCCAAGCAGCAGACTTAACTGAAAAGTGTTACTTCGTAATGATGTCTAAATGAGGACATGCGGCGGCTCCCACGAGATTCCATCTTTGATGAAATGATAGAAGTAAATTCGCCAGACAGACAATACTTCTCATTGGAAAGATCATTTACAGATGTCATTGCTGACAAATTTCATATTAAGCGGAAACACGGTTGATTGAAACAGATCGTTAGTACATTGTTTCGAAAAGCCTGCACGACATGTTAGGTAATCAAATTAATTGCATAGCGAGACACTGCTAATTACGTTAATGTGGAACATAATTGGATTACACAGCACGAATTTTAGTAAGTATGGGACTGAGTTAATCATTGTGTTGGGGTTTGTCATTTGTGTAGGTCTGTGAGGGCGTTTGTGCGTCTGTGTGAGGGAGGGTGCGACTGTGGATGGGTTGGTGTGTGTGAGAGTACAGGTATGCTTCACGGGGAGTTGGTATGTTTGTTTGTGCGTACATACGTGGGTGCTTATGAGCAAGGGCATAACAATATGCATAGATATGGTCGGTAGGTTGTTTATATGTGAGAATATGCAGCTTTCGTACATGTATTCATCAAAGCAGCCGAAGCTGTTATATATGTTTATTGCTATGTTAACCATCGTACTTTTCAATGTTGGAGTGGGGGTATTTTTGCAAATAAATCTATTACTATTACAGTTACCAAAGAGTTTACCTGACGGAGAATCTGAATGTGGGAAATGAGCAGGTATGCTGCTGAAAGAAAAGGAATATCATAGTTTAAGCTCGTAGATGCCTGACAAATAAAACTAGAACGGATCCAGGAATTATGTTTACACTCTAAAACCAGTTGGGATAAAAATCAACCCAAATCAACTGGGTTGAGTGAATATAAACCCAATAGGGTTCATATTCTCTCAACTCAGTTGGTTTTCGTTAATTGTTAACCCAACTGATTTTAGAGTGTAGGAGAGGCGTAGTGTACAATCCAAACCGTCGAAGACACCGGGTTGCTAATTTCTCCCGGATGTAGACATTGTAGCCATGGTACACCACGCTAGTTTCCCAGAATATTATTAGTTACACGGTGTTTTAGCTAGGTGTACAGGACTGTACTACCCTTCTGAGATCCGCATTTCCTGAGGCTGAAAGCCGGAGGAAATACGAATCTCAGAAGGGTAGTACAGTCTCGTACACCCTGCTGAAACACCGCATGACAAATTGATCACCTTACCCCTTCAGTGTGTCGAGTTTTGTTTTATTATATAATCCCCAAATGGTATTCCAGTGACGAAAACTTTGATAAAAGTAATAATGAGAGAAACTGAAAGAAACATATCATTCTTCATTATTGAGCAAGAACGATTTGGAGTTATTTCCCTTCGGTTGAAGTCAGACATTTGGGCGACTTCAAATCAAGAACATTGGGAAATGACGCGTCGTTATTATTGTGAAATACAAGTTGACTCTTTATAATTGCTTTAGTCGATACAGCGTATGTCTTGGAGAATCGGGGACACTATATTCAAACTTGTACAAGGACTTAAACAAGTTTGACTGAAGAGAGAATTCATATAACGAAACCGCAACGGATCTGTAGTGTAGAAACACCACAACAGAATCCTTCTTCTAGACAGTAAAATCGGACATTGTGGGTATGTACACATGTCTTATTTCACGTTTTCGGAATATTATCATGAAACAATATTGTTCTCATTTTGTTTATGAGCCTGAATGTTTATTTTTTTTTTGTTTTTTAGATATGTTTATTCAGACACAGTTGTGAAAAACCTGTATATAACAAAATTAGACATTGTTAGACATAGGTTTCTACATACAGTTATACAAGTGTGACTTCATACAATCGAGGTTCTGTAGCTAATAAACAGTGAGTATGAGTATAAAATTAACAATGTAGGACTTAAATTCTATCAAGATATTAGATAAAAGAGTGTTGCAGAAGCAGGTTTGAAAGCTCAAGGAGGAATGGTAAAGCACAAACCGGCGCGGCTCCCAGAAGTTTAAAGCGCTTGAGCTAGTCACACTCGAACTGAAACCGAGCTGGGCCAAATTGTCAACTATTTTTAGATAGTTGACAATGATCCGTCGCCTGAGTGCTAGAATGTCCTATGTCCCATAGGGGACATAGGACATTCTAGCACTCAGGCGACGAATCCGGCCCACCTCGCCTTCAGCTCCAATGCCTTTTTAGATGAGTATACACCAATGGACATTAATTCAACATTTTTATACACTTTCAATTGTTCAATGAAGCTTGTGAAAGCTGGAGAGCATCCTCTCACCTTGCAGGAATAAATTAATTTTTTTATAGATAAAAATACATATATCTATTATTAATTCCGTTTTCTCATTGCTGTTCTAACCCCAAAATTACATTTTCGAGCGGGAGTATGATTCCACATCCCTCTTCTAATTTGACCTTCAAGTTTATTAATAAAGTTTTCGAAAAGGAACATTCAAAAAAGAGGTGCAAAATTGTCTCTTTAGAATTATTACAGAAGGTACACAATTCCGTTGCAGATAAATTACATTGATAAAGTTTAGAGTTTGTGCAGAGAATCCTATGTAGTATTTTGTATTGCAGACTCTGTAATTAAGAATCATCAGTGGCTATGAATGAATTTTTATATATCTGCTCCCAGTGATCAGACTGTAAGCTGGTATTCAAAATTTCATTCCATTTTATTTGTTTTTGTAGAGTTTGTTTTTGAAGAGGAGATGTAGCAAATTGTTGCACGAATAAAAGGCCTGACAGACCTTTTGGGAGTGTTTAAGTATTTCAATATTTTCATTTTTTTATGTTGTCAATTTTTCCATACTGTCTCATTGTTTCCTTCCACAATTTTGGAATAGCATGAATGACTCCCTGGTAGACAGTGAATGGTATTCTGAGATTGTAATTTTCGCAAAAATCAGTAAAAGGGAAGTTTATTATTACCGACGAAAATGTTTGAGTTTGGTGAAAGGAAAATGTACCATAGACTGTCTTTACACCCCTTTTAGCTGTCACGTGATATTCTCATACACCCCATTCGTTTTCTTATTTTTAAATGAGTTTAAACAGAGAATAATAGTCAAACGTTCAAACTGATTGAGAAAAATATTGTGAAAATCTACCTTCTGCATTATCATACTACTCTATACAGGAAAATGCCCGAAGTTTGTGAAATGATGCTCACATCGATGATACTACTTCGCTAACATATCGACATTACAATTTTTATATGAAATTCCCATACCCTTGGAGTTAAATTTAGTGACAACTTTAGAAAATTAGGGGGAGCTAACTTTCCTGTAAATCTCTTCCAATGACGAAAATTGTCAGCCATGACGACCCCGACGAGTCTCAAATGGGAGGGGTGTATCACATGATATGGTTTTATCAATTTTTTTTAAAATATAGATTTTTCAGCTACTGGGTTTGTAAATTATGCTGGCGTATGTGGATAGATAAAGGGTTAAAATTACATTACACTGATTATTGAAACTTGAAACGTGATCAAAATATTTGATTGTACACATGCACATATTTGCACCATCGGCCGTCATGAATGAACGAAATATTACAATGCGATATAGAAAAGAAACTGACGACTTTAAGCAGAATATGTCACCACAAGAACTCCAAAATCATCCATGTTGTTATTTATTTATTTATTTATTAGTGTTTAAGGTCCCATATTTATGAACAGCGGCTAACCATGACCGCATCCAGGTTGTACGCACAAAGATGGTAAAAGTATGAGGGAAAAGTCGGAAATTTGATTTTTCAAATATTCTATAAAAAAAAATAGAAGCCGATTGATGACCATTTGATTTCCAAATTCAAAATATGTTAGCTGTTACTTGTTATTAGTATAAGAGTCGTATCCGCTCAGAGTATTCATCAAGACCGAAATTTAAATTCTATTATTTAAAAAAAAAAATGTTGTCTCTTAAACATAGCTTACGGCCCCTTATTGGAACGGGCTCGAGAGCTCGATGAGCTTCTTCCAATTAGGTGTCAAAAGCTAAGTTTTGAAGGCGAAAAATGAAAAGGTTTCGTTATTCGAAAAACTGTTTCGAAAGTGTAGTCTGTTAGTCGCGTTAGTTAAAATGGTTAACCCTTTACCTAACGTAACGGCCAAAACCGGCCAGCGCTATTCTCAAAAATCGCCAATTAATTTTCATTATTTTTTTCATTTTTTGTCTCAAAAACATAGGTTATGACCCCTCGTTGGAACGAGCTCGTCGAGCTCGTTCCAACGAGGGGTCATAACCTATGTTTTTGAGACAAAAAATGAAAAAAATTAGTTATTCAAGAATTATTTTTGCAAGCGTCGTCTGCTTTTCAGGTTAGGTAAAGGGTTAATGTGAACAGACACCGTTTACTCTTAGAAATATAACAGATCAACAGCCGGGTTTGGATGCTAAGACTCGAACTTACAGCCTCTTCCAGAAAAAAACAACCGATTTTCGATGAAACAATAAGATCCAGACCAACCAGGCTGATTGGACAGTGGCCATGGTATCTCGACTGAAAAACTACCCTGCTGTTATTTTTGCGACCAACCACTCGCGAAACGCACCCCATGTTCGTGTTGCAGAGCGTGAGATAACGCTTCATTTGCCATCACCTTCTAAGGATAAGACGAATCCCCAAGGGTAACAGCTCAATAAAGATGTACAGTGGACGGATCTCGAATTCAGAACCTCGAGCACACAGAGCGACAGATTACCACAAGACTGAGAGGTCCCAACCCTGGTCAGTTAACACGTGGATTTATATTTTGACAGTGTCGTCGGTTTGTTTATTTGCTTGTTTATTGAGGTTCAACGACACTTTCAGCAGACAGGATCATTATCGGACTTACTGTGCAGTACTTGAGATAAACTATTCTAGAATGGAAGATCACTTGATGGCTATGATATAGCTTAACCCTTCGAACCCTAGCGGCCGTTTTTCCGGCCAGGAACACGATACGCCATAATGTCATTAAATAGGATGGCTGTTCCGTAAAGGTGCGGGGTAGACCAATCAATATTTTCAACGTGCAGACCGAAGGCTGCACGTTGAAAATATTGATTGGTCTACCCCAAATAATCTATATGGACTCTTCTAATTGCTGCTATTGAACTGGCATGGAAGATACGACCAGAGTTCAAAGGGCCAAGGCGGCTCATTTGTACTAAAAACATCCTGCGCTGACTATTGAACAAAACATAGAAGTCAAAGAGGATGATGTCCTGGAAACTCTCTATAGTGACAACGCTGGGTTTCCTAATCTGCAGAAAGATTAACACATTTTCAAAAGATGCCTAACAAAATACTCCATTAATGTAATTTGCAAAGAAAAATGCCCATTGTCTTCATTTTGTCAGGTTTGCTGAAAGGTCGGTGGAGCCAAACAATCCTATGGAATTGCCGTCTATGCTTTTCCGAGGTGGCATATGCCACCTCTGATCAAATACCGCGAGATATCATCGTCAGTTTGGAAGAGAATAACTTCAATATTTCAACTGCAAAAAAATCCTCTTGCTAAAAGTTTCACATTTCGATGCAATAAATTCTACCAGGGCAAAGTGATGTGTATGTAAACGCGGCCTCCTTCTCGATCAGATCGCGATCTAGTCGCCACATCCATACGCCAGTGGGTCGGGATGCCATAAAAAAATATTGAGAAATCAAGACTGAATCACGAAAAACAAACCTAAATGGTACCTGAGATTCATCCCTTTCGCCAGTCTGTTTCGGCAGGTACGATTCAGCAGAGTAGGGTGGAAAGCGGGTAGAGAATTTCGACCAGATCGAGACCCAGGCTCCATCTGATGTAAATAATTTTCTGTCTGCTCTTTGTAATCGCAGCTATGTAGAAAAACACTATTTGGTTGCGGTCGAGGTGATGTATCCTATCTCACTGACAGCAAGGACAGTTTTGGGCCAGACAAACCTCACTAGTATATGTTAGAGTCTGGAGAACCATCATCTTCTGTATCTTGCCCTCTGGACCTCAGAAGTAATTTAATACCGTAATGCATGGTGGGTGTCACGTAGTGGCTGTTATGGTAGCTCAGGTTCGCGACCATGTCGTGGCGTCATTAG
This sequence comes from Pictodentalium vernedei, assembly GCA_031216915.1. NCBI lineage: Eukaryota > Metazoa > Mollusca > Scaphopoda > Dentaliida > Dentaliidae > Pictodentalium > Pictodentalium vernedei. The sequence continues at coordinate 527,713,006 of CM062297.1, read as the reverse complement.
CATGGTGTTGTTCAAGTTTGTGTCAGTGCGCAGGCGCCACGCGTGTTGTCTGTGTGGCACGTCTTTCCGTTGTCAATTTCTGGGATATGTGATAACTATAGGAACCAAACAGACCGCGGAACAATGGGGTACATTCTAGTGGTCTCTCTACTTGCAGTTAGATACTCCGTCAGGCCTATTTTGGCATCACGTGAGTACGATTGCGGTGAGGAAATCTGCTATTCGGGCTACTGTGAAAGTTTTTCGTCAAGATATGGATCACGTATGAATACGGAATAAGTTGCATTATACAGTGCAATAGGCTCGCCCAATCAAGTGGGTCTGTGCCATTGAGAAGAGTTTTTACCATGAAAATTATCGGCAATACCTGTCATTAGCGCTATTTTCTGTTCCCCTAGATTATCTCACTGAAAATCTCTTTGACGTTCATTTACAGCCGTGTGTAGGATTTTGCTCGTTGAGCTGGCTCTGGGCATATCTATTACCATTCGATCTGGTATATTGATATATATCTCTTAGTGCAAGAATTCTGTTTTGGATGATAAATGCAATATTGCATCTAGTACAAAGTTTCAAAATTTAATTCAAAGCCAATTCAATACAAGAACGTGAGCTTCTTCGCCCTTAGCTCCTCTCTCCTCTCTTACACCTCCTTGACTCACTCCTGTACTATTCAACTGTCACGATCGTCTCATTTCCCCGTTCTTTCAATCTCTTTTTCTGTTTTTTTTCTCTCTGTTTTACCTTAAGGTGGGTGACACTAACACAGCCAGCTGGCTACGTCACCTCCCCGCAGAAAACAAAATGAAAGTGTTGAACTCAAGTCAGTGTGAATAACTCAATGTATTTAGGCTTTTCCCTCTGGAAAAGGCTATTGTTCTTCTACGGATTATTATTATTTTTTTTTTGGGGGGGGGGGGGGGGGGTGGGGGGAGAGGTTCCACACATTTTGTTCGCACGATTCATAGGCCCTTTTCGAACCGATTTTCACACAACTTTGCACACGCATAGAGGGGCACAAAATCTAAAAATGTACCGAAGCGGAATTTTCGATTTAACCCTTAGTTCGCCAGAATTGGCAAAAAACTGTCAAAATTAGGGTTTATAGGCACTTTCTCGAACCGCGTCTTGCAGATTTTTTTAAAACATTCATCATTGTTAGACCTGACTGTGACACGGCCATTCATATTACAAGAAATATTAGGCAATGCATATGTTTACCTTCCACGAGCTGTCAAAAAATCGAAATTTTGATGAAATGGGCTGTTTTCGGACCCCTAAAGCATCCAAACGATACACGAGAGATAAACATAACTTCCTTTATTGGAAGTGGGATTCACCGTGGATTATTTTTGTAAGTAATAAATGTATTAAAAAAACAAGCGTTAACCCGTTTGGGGCTGGTTAAACTGCAATACACCTCAAAAGCTCAAAAATTCATGTTTTCTGTGTATTTCTCTAAACGAGTCTTGTAGATTTGCAAGAAAAATTAGCCACGCGCAGGTCTTGCTGTGACAATAGAAGTTGCATGGACAAAATACTCCCGTGAGCATTTGTTAACCCTCCACGGGCTCCTACAATTGAAAATTGTGATAAAATAGGCTGTTTTTGGACACCAACAGCACCCAATGGGCACCCCACAACGAAAAGTATCATCTTTTATCGAGCGCAAAATCTATACGGAAACACTTTGTAAGTAGTAAGGGTATTCAAAAAGTTGAAATGTTAACCCATTTTGGTCAGGCTGAAGAGAGATACCCCTTAAAAGCTTAAAATTCCCATTTTCTGTGGATTTCTCTAAATACATCTTGTAGGTTTTCAAGAAAAATCGACTATTCGCAGGTCTTTGTGTGACATTACACGTTGTATGGACAACATATTCCGGTGAGCGTTTATTAACCCTCTACAGGCTGCCAAGCATCGTAATTTTGTTGAAATGGGCTGTTTTCAGACATGCACAGCACCCAATGTGTACCCGAGAGATAAACATAATCTCCTTTGTTGGAAGTGGAATTCACCGAGGACCATTTTTGTAAGTATTATGGGTATTCACAAAACTAAGCGTTAACCTCTTTTGGAGTGGTTAATAGCGATGCCCATCAAATGCTTAAAAAATACATTTTATCCCTGGATTTCTTTAGAAACATCTTGTAGGTTTTCAAGAGAAAATGGCCACTGATAGGTCTTGGTGTTACATTACCAGTTGCATGGATAAAATATTCCGGTAAGCATTTGTTAACCCTCCATGGGCTGCTAAATGTAAATATTTTGAAAAAATAGTCTGTTTTTGGACACCAACAACATCAAATAGGAATGCCACAGAGAAACGTAACTTCCTTTACCGGACACAAAACTGATAGGGAATTTTTTTGTAAGCAGTAAGGGTATTCAAAAATCGGGGTCTTAACCCATTTTCGACTGGTTAAGGAGGTGTACCCCTTAAAAGCTTAAAATTCCCGTTTTCTGCGGATTTCTCCAAAAAATCTAGTAAGTTTTTAAGAAAAATTGGCCATTCGCAGGTCTTGGAGTAATAACTTGCATGGACACAATATTCCGGTAAGCATTTGTTAACCCTCCAAAGGCTGCCAAGCGTAGACATTTTGAGAAAATGGGCTGTTGGGCAGCCATAACACCCAAAGTGTACCTGCGAGATAAACATAACCTCCTTCATTGGGTATGGAATTCACCGAGGATCATTTTTGTAAGTAATGAAGGTATTCACAAAACCAAGCATTAACCCGTTTAGGTCTGGTAACAGAGCGATACCCCCAAAAGGTTAAAAATTCATGTTATCCGAGGATTTCTCTAAAAACATCTCGTAGATTTTCAAGAAAAATTGACCACTCTCAGATCTTAGTGCGACATTACAAGCTGCATGTACAAAGTATTCCAGTAAGTATTTGTTAACCCTATGCAGGTTCTGAAACATCAAAATTTTGATAACATGGGGTGTGTTTGCGTACCCACAGCACCCAAAGTTAAGAGGAGAGATCAACAAAAGTGGAAATAGAATTCACTGAGAATTATTTTTGTAAGCAATAAGGGTATACAAGAAACAACCCTTAACTCGTTTTGGGCTGGATAAACAATGATACCCATCAAAAGCTTAAAATTCATGTTCTCCGTGGATTTCTCTATGGGAAAAATGGCCATTCGCAGTTCTTGGTATGACATTACAAGTTTCATGGAAAACTATTCCTGTTAGCACTTATTAACCCTCTACAAGCTGCCAGACATCAATATTTTAGATACCTTTGAGATAAAAAGGACCATTTTCAAATAGCCACAGCACTTAGTAGGTATGTAGTCAAACAAACATAACTCCTTTTGTCGGTCATTAACTTGTCGGACGACGATATTGATATTAACCCTCTCCGCGATTAATGATGGTTTTTACCTTAACAGTTTTTTTATCAAACTGAGTCATTTGAGACTACTATACCCATCTTTCTCATAACATCAAAAAAGGAATTTAAGTGACACAGTTAAAACAATTCATCAGACACTCTGGGGTCATGAAAAATCATGGAACCTCACCTGGAAAAGCCATGATTGTCCAGAATCTTAAAGTTTTATTCATCATGTAAAAAAGTTGTACTATAATGTTTTTCTGCAAATTCATTCATTCATTCATTCATTCATTCATTCATTCATTCATTCATTCATTCATTCATTCATTCATTCATTCATTCACCCATTCATTCATTCATTCTTTTTCATAGGAATACAGCTTGTATCAGTCATCTTCAACGTCTCACAAAACGTATAGTTCAGATGGAAATCGTATATAAATAATGTTGAAATAAAAGATTGTAGCTTCAGATACATTAACTCAAATAGCATCTTCACTCATGCCAACAGCCAGCCATGCTAATTACAATATCACTAGTCCCTACCAATGTTAAATACAAATTTAAGGTTTCCAAACAATGTTGACGGTGAACTATAATCCTTACCGGGTAATATTCCAACTACATCATCAAGGCATGCCTTCGACGAAGGCATGCCTTGATGATGTAATTGGATTATTTTATCAGTCGGGTCTTGAGCCATCACAATCGGAACAAATCAGTTTATTATATCCCAACCCCCTTTTGTCATCTTCAGGACGCCACTGATTTGATTCGAATAATAGACGTGATTCGAATCCAGATTCGATTCGAACCAAAAATGTGTGATTCGCAGGGCTCTAATTTCGCCACCTCACTCCTACCGCACACAATGTGCAAGAGTCTTCTCGTATTCAAATAACAAATGTACTCACTGGTTCTTCTTCATTCATTTCGACGGTGAAAGTTTTCTGCTGGAACATTGGAGGTTCGTTAACATTGGTTATGTAGACGCAGATCTCACAGTTTGTGGTGGCATTGTGGATCCCATCATTAACTCCAATGACGAAAGCTAGACAGCTCCCTTGTAAAATTGGAAAAGACGTTTCGTAGTCTATCCCCGTACCTAAGCCACTAAGGGTTATTTCTCCACCTATTAAAAAGAAAAATATTAACCCTCTAAATCTGCGATCCTGTATGTTAACCCCTTTAGAATACTACTGACGAATCTAATTTTTATGGAAGCCCATTAATTATTTAATCCTAAGGACCTACGAGACTGTTGGATTTAGTTATTACTGGTTGTTCTTGCAACTCTGCGCGGCTTGTTTTGTTTGTTATGTATAATCTATGCCATTATGTTGTGGAACTAAAAACAGTTCAATTTATAAGTTGTCTACACCGAAATAAAGGCCCCAGCACATTATACGCGCATCGTGAGATGCGAAAGATGCGACAGAGAAAAGGCGTGGTGTTTTTATAATTTTTCCGGGGAGTGGGGTGGGTATGGGTAGGGGCACTACCACGCGTGTGTTGACAAAATTGTTGTCCGTAGTTGGACGGAGGCTATATGGTGGGGCTAATCCTTCTATGTTCCAAACAAATGTCCACATACTACACCAAGCATGGCCGAAATCCCTAACACGGTTTGATGTAAATCTTGTTCTGGGGATTATGGGCCCAATTTATTATAGTTTTTGTTTTACCTTCTATACACGTATGCCCAAAAGCACTGTGCAAGCTTCAACAATTTGAGGGTTTCACGGAGCAGACCACCCAAAACGCACATCTGGACTCCTACCTGTGGGAAATTAGCCCACACTACTATGCATAAAACAAAGCGAAGAGCAAGGTGAAGACATTTTTCTCTGGCAATTGGCAGCAGGAAAATATTTTGCCTCCACTTTCAGCCTCGTCCGACTTTGGACGTGGACGTTTTTCTTATGTTCCCATTGAAATGAGGATGATTTATATTTCTATTTATTAATTTACTGGTGTTTAAGGTCACATATTTCTGCACAATGGGTAAACATGACCGCGACATGGAGATAAAGTCAAATTTTATCAATCGTTTATACCATTGTTGCCCATTTTAAGGGACTTCCACTCCAAGCATTGATGACTGGGTCCTATTTTACCAGTAAAACAGAGCTTGTTTACCACAGTGAACAAGCACTACTTTACTTACCGAGGTTCCCACGGGGGTAATGAGGCTTAACAGAGACAAATCTTTCACATACTTACAGATGTCTCACAGGCTTTTTGAAATGATGGGGAAGATCCAGATCCATTTCCTTTCACCGTTTTGTTAACCTTTAGCCTCACACATGTAGAAGACGACAAAAACAAAAACAATTATTGAACAAATAAACGTATTCACTTTTTAACTTAAAAAACAGAGCTTTTGATTCCCAATTGGAAGGAGGTCGACGATTAGAAATGCTGTTACTTAGTCTACGCTCACAACTTCTCAAGACAGCACACGGCGATGGCGGAGAATGAGGGACAGCTGTGAAGAATCAACTTCCCTTGTTGTTGTTTTCCCTATATTTCGAGTGTAATAGAGGAAAAACAACAAGGGTCTTTGATTCCTGTACCATTTACTCTACCTGAGCTGTGTTCTGTATTTATACCACGATTACGAAGCTTGGATGTTTAACCCTTTACCTAACATGAAAAGCAGACGACATTTGCAAACCAAATTCTTGAATAACTAATTGTTTTCATTGTTTGCCTCAAAAACATAGGTTATGCCCCCTCTTTGGAACGATCTCGACGAGCTCGTTCCAAAGAGGGGTCATAGCCTATGTTTTTGAAACAAAAAATGAAAAAAAATAATGAAAATTAATTGGCGATTTTTGTGAATAGCGCTGGACGGTTTTGGCCGTTACGTTAGGTAAAGGGTTAAAACATATATCACTTTCGGCAATCTGTTTACATTCTTGTGTGACACTGTTGCTTTATGTCAAAGCATTTCATTGGTTCAAAGTAGTAATCCCTGCGTCATCAACAGGAATACGTAATGACCAATCAGGTGCGTTCTTACATGTTCAAGTTGTAGGCCGGATTCCACCCGTGATTTTCCTAACCCATTTTCAATTCCCATATTCCATTGGGTAGCGTTAAATACACACAGGAATCATGATTATTTATTTATTTATTGATCAGAGTTTAGCGAAACCTTCGACAGCCAGGGTAACCTCGTGTCGGATAGTTTTACGGGTAGAGGAAGCCGGGATATTCGGACAGAACCACCGAGCAATGCCCAGCTACTGTTAGACTCCTCCATCGTACTAACTCCACACAAGCGGGGTTAACATTGGTTGAAGACAGGTGCACAATCGATGTGCAGTACGCCTTCGTATACAGTGCCATCGTGCCAGGTGTGTGCAATCGGGATTAAGTACCTTGCCCAAGGACACAGCGCAGTTTCCCCTGGCGGGTATTGAACCGTGGACATCTCGGTTTGAATTTCAATGCCGTAACCACCGAGCAACCGCGCTCCCAAGAATCGCGATATATTTATTGAAAGTCCGTGACGGACGGGACTTGCGGAACTTTTAGATTAAAAGACAGACTTGAACCGAAGACTTCACTTGATTTATTTATCGAAGAAAGTGTTTTCTTGACAGTCCTCCAGGTTCACTCGTATGCAAGCATATTAACCCTTTGAAAAGTGGAGGCCGTTTTCCGGCCAAGGAAAATGATACATCATAATTTCATTAAGTTTGATGGCTACAAAGTGAATGTATTGGGTTGGCCAATCAATATTTTCAGCATGCAGCCCCAATTAATTGGTCTACCCGCAAATAATGAACATGGACTCTTCCAATTGCTTCTATTGAACAAACATGGAAGATACCACCAGAGTTCAAAGGATTAACAAATATTTCACACAAACAACCATGGCGCTGTTGTAAAAGCCAAGCACCACAGACAACTTGCGGCCAGAAGAGAACTTGTTAAAATCAAATGATAAGGTCAGACGTTCAGAACGAAGAACAGCGAATGATTCCCATGATACACTGCAAAAAATGGAGCTAACAAGGGTCAACGGGATTCCCGTGTAAGTTACTGGAAACTTTCAACTGTGTCGCACAGGAGACAGTCAGACGATCAACCGAGTCACCGGTCCGGAGAGACGCATTGCTGACACATTTCGTCATTGGAAGAGTTGTACAGGAACGTTAGCTCCTCTTAATTTTCAGCAACTGACTGTAAATTTAACACTAAGGGTATGACAATTTCATTTAAAAATTAAATTTTCGAAATATTAGGGAAGTTGTATCATCGGTGTGTGAATCTTTTCGCAAACTTCAGGTACTTCCCTGTAGAGTAGTATAAAAATACAGAAGCTGTTTTTTTTTATATTTTTCCCAATCAGTTTGACTATTATTCTCCTCTGTTAAATCCCGTTTAAAAATAAGAAAATAGCGCTTTCACCATCTTTTGATGTTCTGTAACTTTTTTCTGTTCATTATATCAACAGTGTGGACATCACCACGTATAATACAAACACTATCCTTTCCATTAAAATAAAAGTGTAGGATGGAAGATTTGCCAGTTTTTTTGCCAGGAAGAATAAAACCTTGCAAATTACTGTAAAAATAATTCGCCAAACAAAGGACTAAGTCGAACAATCACTTAAATCCTTCTAATTAGCTTGCCATAAAAAGTCCAGATTTCCTTGTATAATAAACGAAAACAACAGACAGCTCCGGGAGCTGTCTGTTGTTTTCTTTTATTAAAAGTAAAAAAGGAAACTTGGTTTTATTTGCTACTGATGTCATAAGTGGTTTCTCAACAATTACATGCTTCTCAATTGGACCTTCCTCGCCAGTCTAATAATTTCAGGGGAGATAGCTTTATCGAAAGTCGATTTTCATGACGAGATAAGTCAGGGATGCTTGATCCAAAGGATGCACTGAAGGCATTTGTACCGACAGCTTGTATGTATCAAAATTCTTTCATTTTAAGGGGGTTTTCTTGACTGGTGATACAAGTTCTGATTTTTATCACCTTTGTCACTAATCGTTTGTTTTTTATTATGACAGTAGCCTTAATTATTTAACTCACTCGCCAAGTCTCGTGAGTTGATATAGTTATATCTAGTCGAGGGAAGAAAATATTTTGACACACCGTATATTTATTCCATACATCACCCATTGCGTGCATCGAGGCGCCATCTACAATGTTTTAACATTGCAGATGGCGTCTTGGTGCACACAAGGGACGATACACGAACACTGCTAAGGAATGCGATCATGGATTCTATACTTACTCAACACGTTGATGGTAAAAGTAGACGAATATGTACTAGGCGACACAGACATCCAGAATGTATTGTTTTGGTTGTCATTCTTATAATTTGCATCCGAAATACTTGGTTTGAAGATGGTTGAAGTGATAGAAGCTTCCTCTGGAAGACTAATATTAAGCTGCGGACAGTTGTTGAATGTAGGTCGGCTATTGATTCCTGTAGAAAACAAAAAAGACAAATAGGTTGGACATGCCTTTCCTGGGAGAAAAAAGGAAATGAGGTTAACGAAAATGTCTGGGGTATAAGTATCACTACGAATTTTTAAACAAATAAATGGACTCAAATTTACTACAAAACAATGAAATTATTACCTTCAGACCTGTACGCATACCCTTTTCGTAAAAGAAATTTTGTCAGTCGACGAACAGACGACATAGGAGAGAACAAACCGAAAGTGAAAATCAGTAATAGTTTAATTCCACATCCTTAGAGACTGTAGGACTGATTCTTCTAAGGTCAGTTTAACCCTTTACCCAACGCAGACGATATCAAAATTTATTATTTTAAATATCAGTTTTTGAAAAACAAATCAACAAAACCATATCATGTGACCCCTCGTTGGAAGAGCTCGACGAGATCGTTCAAACGAGGGGTCACATGATATGGTTTTGTTGAAATTTTTTGAAAAAATGATATTTTTTCAACTGCTGAATTTGCATATTACGCGGGCGGATGCGGCCGATTCGTTGGGCAAAGGGTTAATCATCTACGGCTATATCACGACCGCAACATGGGTGTGAAAACAAGTTGAGACTATCGTTCATTCCTATGCTGCCTTCATTAGAGGTTGCCGGGTTATTTCTACCAGTAAAACGGGAATTGTTTACCCAAGGTAACAGGCACTGCCCCACTTCTCGGGGTTCCCATTGTGGTGATTAATACTAGATCTCCCATTTGGCGTGGACTGTATTGTACACGATACTACTAGTCAGGAAAACAATATTAAAAGGATTTATAAGTGTTACCTTACATGACTAGCAGACGGTACTTACAATGAAGTTTCTTGAATAATTAAATATTTTCATTGTTTTGCCTAAAAGATTATATATAGTTTAGGGCCCTGAATAGGACGAGCTCGTTACAATGAGTGGTCATAAGCAATGTTTTGAGGCAAAATGGGAGAAAATATATCAGAATTTGAATGACGATTTTTATTATGAATATTACAGGGCGGATGTTAATTTTTCGTCTGGTTTTGAGATAGAAATAAAACGTTACAAGTCTCACCTTGCACTTTTCTTATAGCTTTCTACTCTTCTACACTTATTTTGATGACGTTTCGAGAATTTATGTCTCGTTCTCAGATTTGGACTCATTTGTATAACTGTTCTTGCCCATGGTTCGAGCGACACCCCACCTCTCACCACTGAATAATACTGGCTTGAGGACAACAAATGAAATATGACTCGCAATGTTCAGAAGAGTCGAGGAAAGTTTAATGTTTGTTCACTCTGGAAGAGAAGCAATTTTACTTTATCTTTTTGCTAAATATACACGGTGTAATGTATGTAGTTTGAGCCTCGTCGTGTTTTGATAATCCTTGGTCCTCACTCCCGAAAAAGGGCCCCTTCCCTTTTTCCCTGCAGTAAACCTCAAATTATTGTCACTGAGCATACTACGTCATACTTTCTGGGACCCCAATATATCTGTGATGTATGACAATTAGTCAGGCACCGCCGATTCACTGAGGTACCTGAAATTGTGGTACTTAAGGCAGTCCTTGCACACTCTAAAATCACTTGGATTAAAAATCAGTTGATTTGGTTAAATGTTTAACCCAACTTATTTTAGAGTGCAATTCACCCTATATCAAACCCAGTGAAAACATAATCCTTGCCAGTTTAATACCTACATGTATTTGTGTATGTAATAGTGCTAATCGGATTGGATTACTAGTGGCTGGTTGTACAGCCAAGATATGGTTAGTTGAATTAGTTATTTTTCTGCCTCTTTCACGATGAGAACGAGGGAGAAATCCTGTCTCAAAAAGGCCTTGGATTAAACCAGGTAATTAACCCTTTGATACTTTTGTACCTGTTATTACGTGCGAAATATTTTGTTTAATTTAACCCTTTAATAAAAACTTTTGAACGTGTCATTACGTACGAAATCAAACAGCACGTTGATACTTTGTGGTCATTTGTTTTGTTATTATTTTTCGATTTTTTAAAGTTTCAACCTCAAATTCCTATTTTGTCCCGAATAGTGCTCAGTGATAACCGTTGAGCCAAATGTTATCGCAGCTTAAAACGGTAATATAATCCTGCTGTCAAGACTTCTTGACTGGTTGTGGGCTAGAAGCCACTATCAAGGCTTTCAAAAAATGAGGACACCAGAACAAAAGCCAACACCCTCCTTGCTTATATTTCATTTTCAGTCAAACACAAATAGTATTTTGTTAATATTAATTTGTTTTATTACAAATTATTGGAGAGTGCCTGTGGGCACTCTCCAATAATTTGTAATAAAACAAGTTTTGTATAACAAATTCAGACCACCAAAATAATCTAGCCCTCAACCAGATAATCACTAATGTGAAAAAATATCTTTGTTATTTCCACTTTCCGACGTTTGACGTCACATTTTGAAAAACGTTGAAGAAACTGAATTCCCAGTGACGTTTGAACATCAGGATAATTAAAGTCTCAAAGGGTTAATGATACCGAGTCTATAATGTCCTTGAAGAAACATGCCGCCACTGATTCACATTTTGAAGCAATAATTTTTGCGTTAACTTAAAATCAATGATCTGATGATTCAGTCTGGGCATTGATTTCAGTGTCGGCCATATTACATTCTAAATCAGTTGGGTTAAAAATTAACCCAAACCAACTGGCTTGAGTAGATATGAACCCAACTGGGTTAATATTCACTCCGCCCAGTCTGTAAAGACTTTATTTACAAAGACACCACTCTGCGTCAAAATTCCAAACTGAGAGGTACATCATCAATTATAACTGTATCACCACACGCATCACATCCGGTGTGTAAACGTTTTGCAATTGAAGTCAACAGTATAGATAAATGTTAAATCTTGTAACATGTCACGTTTTAAATACTTTGTGTTTCACATTTAATTTACAATTTTTTATTAAAATGGTTAGGTAAAAAATCATTTCATTCGTGTGTTTAAAAATGTGGAAATTACCATCCTCAAAAATCAATGGTGTATCAGTTTGCAATTTAACAATCGTGGGCAGATAAATGGGTAATGAAATATATGGTTTATCTGGTTGGGAGTGGTAGCAGCGTGAAAAAGAATCGCTTCATGCAGAGGTTTTGGATCGAAAGTAATCGAATCGAAGCTCGAATCAAATATCACCGATTGCCATGCAGTCAAGAAGGTATATTTTGCACATTCTCACAACTGTGGAATCCGGCAAATAGTATTGATTTCCACACAAGAATGATATATTCAAGTATTCATCGATTTCCACAGACTTTGATTCTGTTCAAGTTGGGGAGTCATTCAATATTACAGAATATTTCAGAAACGAAATGAAAATAGTTTCGGAAACGCAACCCCTTAAACTCTTCTTTTTCAATCATCAGGTCTCCTGTAAAGGAGACCTGATGACAGAAGAAGAGTTCAAGGGGAGATAATTAATAAGATTCCGAATCACCGTGAACGAATCGAATGGAATTCTCGAGATGATTTTGAACCGAATCGAATTTTTTAAGCTTCGCAGTGCCCATAGTATAATGACAATAACCGTGTATGATTAGGTAATATATTCATACCTACCCGGAGAATACTTAAACGAATTACATATAATAATGTCACGTGGCTTGGTTTTGAGTACATTTTGTCGGTTGGGCTGAAAACAATTTTTGATAATTATCTTGTCCTGCAGTACGAGTAAATATTAACTTTTTCTAGTCCAACATATTAATTGATTTTCCCTTGAAAAATCTAGAAAATCAGCATTGAGTTCACAGCATGGCGTCCCGCTGCTACAACTTGTATTGCTGTACTCAGAGACACGCGGGATAAGACACGGTGAGGGGCTGTTGGAGAGCATCTAAACGGCCGCATTAAAGATTTGGTAGGTTCTGTTTTTGGCCTGCAGTTGGAATTAAATTTATTGTAGTTATCTTGCGTGTAGTATTTGCTATCGCAAATTGTTGTAAATAGAGCATGACGAATGGGTACAAAAAGGCTGTATTTTGTCGAGTGGCTCATGAAGCCACCTAAGAAAATATGCTGTTTTTCAATCCTCCCAAGCCTCCCGAGAGGAATAACGTTGGTAGTTACTCGAAAGTGGAAGGATTTTCTTTTTATTATGTGCGTTCCGTTGATGACAATTGTCGTCATTGGCAGAGATCTATGGGAATATTAGCTCCATTAAATTTTCGAAAGCTGTCAGTGAATTTGACACCATGCGAATGGGAATTTCATTTAAGGAATGAAATTTCGGGATGTTAGCGAATTTTTATTCCATAAATGGATGTTTATTCGAACAATAAAAGTCTTGGAAAAATGTTTGCTTTTTTCAACTCGTAGCAGCTGCTAGTCGGGTGATAAACTTTCAGTGTAGGTTTAACACTGAAAGAATTTATTCCTATAGTAGAGACGGACTTGTTGACCTCTGACTCTACAGCATTCGTGTTGTCATGACCTGTTTTACGGCTGTGGGAGACATAATGAACCGACGTTTATCAAACGCTGACCGTCGCTGAAATGTTTAGTTTTAGAATACATGACACATTTCCACCCTGTCTAACAATAAAACGAACAACAATTAATAAAGAAAACACAAAGTAAATCAATCAAAACCAAGCGTTGAAAAGCATACAAGTTCGATTGTGAAAGGCGGGGACAAGGTGAGTGATATTTCATTTTCCAAATTAGGAAAGTGTAAATAAACAAATGCACGTGTCGTCTGCTTTGTTTATAAAACTCAAGTTGAATCGACGACGAAAAACAAACAAACGACAATAAACAACGAAAATAAGAAAGATAAACATTGTTCATTAGTCTGTGTGAAGCACACAGACTATTGTTTTTGTACGGTTTCTTCTTCTTCTTCTTCTTCTTCTTCTTCTTCTCACGTCCTTGTCCGCACGATAACTCGACAACGAATTGTCATATTGTGACGATTTTTTGCATACTGATAGGCAGTCACAAGTTCTCGGCCACCTATGTTTTTCAGGTCGCTAGAGCCCTTGAGTATGGCCCAGTCGGCAAAGGGTTTTCACAGCCTCCAATTTCCTGATACAGTAAATTATATCCCCAAGCAATAGTATGTTATGTTATCCACTCTGGAGACAATGTAAACATCAGTGGAGTTAGCTGTCAAACATTAAATGTAAACTTGTTACTATAATCAGATGTCAGTTCCTGGAACTAAGTTGAGAGAAACCCTTTGCTTTTCAATGAAATAAAATATAAATTATTCAGTTAAATGCTTTTAACCCTCTCAAGACTTCAATTTGGGTTCCAAAGATTTTATTTCAGTGAGAATAATGTTAACCCTTTCCATACTCACAATACTGCTCTAAACATCATTCAAATAACTTGCAGAGCGAAGCAAAAAACGTCCATTTATGATCCCTTGATCGAACCCTTTGAATGCTGTGCACATATATGCTTTTTCTGGCTTCTTGGAAAAAATTATCTGATTTCTGTATGAATATCTTTAAATACTATTAACGAAAACCTATTTCTGATTTCTTTTAAAACATTTCACCACCAATACTAAGCCTCCATAAATTCTATTTCTGTTTTGTTTATTTCTGATGGATGCTTTAACCCCTTTCACACAGACTTGTAAATGATTTATGGGATAAACAAAATAAACGTTTAGTGTTTCGAAGTAAAATATTTATTCTACTCGTCGGTTTCAATCTTAATCCTACTGGTAGAATATGTTTTTTCTTGAAAACACTATACGTTCATTCTATATGTATCATCGATGTGCACATCGTTCCACGAACCGAAGGCACTTTCCTGATGAGTAATCAAAAGCAACAGAAGCTGGCTTCTATATTTTTTTCCAGATCAGTGTGAACGTTTCATTATTATTCTCTATTGAAACCCATCGGAAAATAAAAAAAAACCGTTTTTTGTGTGTTAGTTATATCAACAGTGTGCGTTTCGTGCTCTATAATATAGACACTATTTATTATTTAATTATTGGTGTTTAAGGTCATATACTTATGCACAATGGCTTATCGTGACCTTGACAGTTTTACGGGTGGAGGAAGCCTGAGTACCCGGTGAGAACCGCCGAGCATCGACGAGCAACTGTCAGCTTCTCAACATTCTAACTTTGTTCAAGCTCCGCTCAAGCAGGGTTACAGCGGCTGAAGACATGTGCACCATCGACATGCAGTACACCTGAGTACACGGCGTCATCATGCCCCCATGTAGGCAACCGGAATAAAGTGCCTTGCCCATGGACACAACGTGGGTCGTCACAGACGGGGATCGAAATCGGGACCTCTTGCATATAAGTCAAACAGTCTACCACTGATCCACCACGCTCCCCACTATCCTTTCCATTCATATAAAAGTCTAGGAGGTAGGATTTGCTAATTGTTTTTCCTGGAACGAATAAAAACGTGCAAATTACACTAAAAACACATTCGCAAAACGACGCTGACACTTTAGTATTGGTGGATGAAATCTTAATGAGGGATTACTTTTAATTACCTTGCCATAAGAAGCCAATTTTCTTTTTTGTTTCTTTTAATAAACGAAAACAACAGGCAGTTCGTTTATTAAAAGTAACAAAAGGAAAGTTGACTTTATTCTCTACTGAAGTCATATGGGTTTTCTCAAGAATTACTTACTCCTTAATTGGACCTTTCTCGCTCGGTTGATAATTTCAAGGGAGATAACTTTATCGAAAGTCGATGACGATATAAGTCACGGATGTACCATTACTGAAACTTAACAGCATTTGGATAAAGAAACATCTGCTCGTCGAATTGAGTTGCAGTTCCAAAAAGGCTGATTGTGGTGCATTTATGAAGTTACTCGAAGGCGCCTCGTTTTCGTATCCATTTGTAATTTTGTTGTCGCTGTTTAGTAGTCTTATTATTAGCATCTACACATAGGTCAAATAAGCAGAGTTCATCGAACGGGCCTCAATCTCTTAATCAATGCACCTAAAGGTTGATCACGGTGTAGCGTGTATCATTGTTTGCGGAAGTAGATCGTCATATATTTCACTCGTGCACCTCTCTCTAATATTTCACCTTATTTTATGGTATCTTATGGAAAGTTTAAAATATAATTGGTATGAAGGTGCAGGTATTTACGGTCAATATCAATGAGTGTGAAGTATTAGTAAGGTTCAGATATCAGTAATAAATTCAGTACTTTGAAATAGAAACAAGATAGAAATATTATGTTTAACACCCCCTGACTTATTCCGTCACGAAAAAGTTATCTGCCCCTGATTTTATTAGAAAGGCGAGAAAGGTCCAATTAAGAAACACGTAATTGTTCAGAAAACACTTATGACATCAGAAGAAAATAAAGGGAAGTTTAATTTTGTTACTTTCAATAAACGAAAAGAACAGACAACTCTCTGGGCTATCTATTGCTTTCGTTTATGAAAAAGTACAAAAAAAAGAAAACTTGGCTTTTTATTGCAAACGAATTGGAAGCAGTTAAGTAACCGTCCACTTTGGCTCTTTGTTAAGCGAATATGTTTTTATTGTACTTTTCAAGTATTTTTCTTCTCAGGATAAATGAAAAATGCTTGTATACCATACCGCCTCGATTTTTATATTAATGGAAAGGATAGTGTGTGTAATATTTGTCACGACCGCCGCACTGTTGAGATGATGGCAAGAAAAAATTACAGAACAGCAAAAGATGGCGTATTATTTTAAATTGGTTTAAAACATAGAATAATAATGAAATGTCCGAGATGATTGAGAGAAAATTGTAAAAAGCCAGCTTCAAAATTTTTATACTGCTTTACAGGAAAATGCCAGATGTTTGCGAAATGATGCGCGCATCGGTGATGTAACCTCACTAATATTTCGAAATTTCGATTTTTATATGACATACCCATGCCCTCAGTGCTATATTTACTGACAGATTCAGAAAATTAAGGGGAGCAAGCGTTCATGTAAATCGCTCCCAACGACAAAAATTGTCAACCGTGGCGAGTAATGGGAAGACCTGAATTTTAATTGGCAAGAACGAACTGTGGAGTCCGTAGAGAGAATTAATCGTTTAGTGGTTATAAAAATGAACAAGTGAAAAAAACCCTATATAACGACAACGGAATGTCTGAGTAACTTTGCAAGCATTGTTCGGCGTTTTGGATTGAAGATGATTGACAATATTAATTTATTGGGGATAGTCAGGGAAGAGTATCATTAGAAGCCAAGGTATACGATGGAACATTCGTTTTTAGGTCAAGTGAAGTTCAGTTCAGCAGAAAAAGTAAACGCACAAGAGAAAAACAAAAATAAATATTTTTAACCCTTTAAAAATGAGCTCATCACTGGTATCATCGATCAAAGGGACGAATCTGGTTTATATTCAGGGAGGGGAAGGGGTTCAAAAACAATTTTTCTGCAGCCCTTTAAGTCTGTAGCATTACATTATTGCTGTTTTTACCGATTTGTTGTGTATTTTATTTTGTCATCGAATGGTACTATTTTCTTTGCGCAAAAATGTATCCATAACGCCTTTAAAGGGCTAAACTGATAGATTAGCCGTTTACCTAACAGGAAAGGCAGACGACAATTGTAAACAAAACTCTTGAATAACTATTTTTTTCATTTTTTTGCGTCCAAAGCATAGCTTATGACCAATCATTTGAACGAGCTCAACGACCTTGTTCCAATGAGGGATCATAAGGTATATATTTGAGACAAAAAATGCAAAATGTTGATAGTTGAATGGAGATTTTTGTTAATTGCGCTAGCCGGGTTTGGCGTTACGTTGGGTTAAGGAGTAAATATGATTCTTGACAGGAGAGTACCATAATTATCAAATCAGCATCATGATGTGTGGAGAGCAGGGTCGCCACTGTCCCGATGGACGTTTGATAATAAAAATGAAAATGTTAATGTTTGTCGCTGGGCATTTTATCTGACAGCCTTTATTAATGAGTAACAATGTCCCACAGTCAGTATGGGCTGTCGGTAAGCCTTTTCGGACATACAAACGGCGTACAGCTCACGAAATCTATATTGGTGCATACGAATCAATACTTTTGATCCACAATGGGTTGAATTAAGTACTTAACCCTTTACCTAACATGAAAAGCAGACGACACTTGCAAAACAAATTCTTGAATAACTATTTTTTTTTTTTTTTTTGTCTCAAAAACATAGGTTATGACCTCTTGTTGGAACGAGCTCGACGAGCTCGTTCCAAAGAGGTGTCATAACCCATGTTTTTGAGACAAAAAATGAAAAAAATAATGAAAATTAATTGGCGATTTTTGAGGCTAGCGCTGTTCGGTTTTGGACGTTACGTTGGGTAAAGGGTTAACAAAGTTTACTGCATTTAAGTAGAAATGAACGAGAGCAACTCTCGTATCGAAGTCTACCGAGTTCAATAAAGTCAAGGAAGGGCATCGATTATTTTACTCGTGGATTGGGATTTAAAATCACGGTGAGGAGGTTTCGTCAAACAGCATCAGCCACCTCGTGAAACTACACTGCACGACGATCACCGGCAGACTCACCGTACATCAATTCACGAAGTGTTCTACAAATAGAATTGCCTGGATTTTCACGGATGTCATTACAATTTACCAGCGACCGGGTGGTCTACGACGCGGCTTAGGATAGTTTCTATGTGCGGTTGATGTTATAGAGCATTTGATACCTACCGCCTCGCTAAACTATGTTCACCCGCGTAGATCACTCGGCAAACGAAGGGGCGAGTGGTCTACGTGGTTGAATATAGCTCCTTTAAGTGGTTGGCGGCGTAAAACTCTGGACAGTGGTTCGATTCCAGCCCATTTACAACTTATTTTTAATTGGTCAGTAACTTTACATGATCAGTACAAATGAAGCTCATAGACAATCAACAGGCTCAAGTTTCCAAACACACACTTACCAACTAAATTGATACACAGACTGTTTGTCTCTGCGGGATTCCATTTATCAGAAACCAGGACATCAAAATTATACTGTCTTGTCTCAGTTGCTAACAGTTCAGCAGTGGCATAAATATAGAAGTTGTCTGAAAAGAAGACAATTACTGTCAATTAATCGCGGTGTAAAAAATCAATAAGTTAAATCGTAAAATAAGTCAGGGACTGTTCTTCGACGATCCTCTAATTTCTTGTCTGTTAAATTTGATCACGGGAGAGTTTAGCTTCTTATAATGTCCAAACAACATACAATAGTTCTGAGAACAGCAACAGAGGAAAGAAAACTTAAACTCATCTCTCGGTTCGACAAATCCTTCACCGGTTGAACTGAAAATTAAAAGCGATGGTATCATAATATACTATTCAAAACAAGGAGGGGATATTTGATAAAAGTGAGCTATATGAAGAAATATATTTATATTTTCCTCAAAAAGACAGTTGAGGCATTGCACTGTGACATCTGGTGAATGATTTCAGCGATAGTTGGGCGTCTGACAAGCACACATTCCACGCACTGAACTGTAGAAGACATGGACGGTCACTCAGAGAATTTATCACATTCCGTCCAAGACCTCAATACCTTGTAAATCCTCCTCGGTTCGCGAGACAAGCGCGGATCCGACGTGGCATACTCCTCACTAAACTTGACTGATGTCATTCCATTCTTCCTGCAGTGCAGCGGCGATGTCCTGGATATTGGTAGGGGGCTGTTGGCGTTGCCGTAGGCGCCTGTCAAGCATATCCCAGACGTGCTCGATTGGTGAAAGGTCTGGACTTAGTGCTGGCCTAGGCAGTGTAGTGATTTTCTGCTCCTGGAGGAACTCTGTAGCGACACGGGCCCTGTGTGTTATTGCACTGTCATCTTGGAAAATGAATCGACGGTAGTGACGTCACGCAAATGGCACAACATGAGCTGCTAACATGTTGTCAAGGTAGTACTGCCCTGCGACACGCCCTTGGATGACATGCAATGCTGTTCTGCTTGTCATGGTTATGCCTCCCCACACCATAACCGATCCACCAGCAAAACGATCGTGCTGCCTAACGGTTACGTCATGGTATCGCCCGTTCCACCGCCGCCACACTCTGTTTCGCCTGTCGTGGAAGTCGAGAGTGAACCTCGATTCATCGGAAAACATGACGTTGCTCCACCAACGATTGTCCCAGCGTTGTCGTGCTCCACACCAATTACGCCTTGCTGCGATGTGACGCTCAGTCAAACGTGGAATTATTCGAGGATCGTCGAGCGTACAAATTCTAGCTGTTAAGGCGATTTCGGATAGTCTGACCACTGACTCGCGCATCTGTCGCTCGGTTTCTGAGGCACATTGATGGCAGTTACGTAATGCTGTGGTTCGGATGAAACGATCCCGGTTAGCAGTTATCGCCGTTGGACAACATGACCGTCGTTTGTCATCAACATTGCCTGTCTGCCGATATCGTGACCATGTCAGTCTTCGCATACCTCAAAAGTTACGTTTCGACCAGAAACTATTGATGAACGAGTTTATACCAAGAAAAGAACGATGAGATCTCCGAAAAAGCAGTCCAGTACAAATGAAAATTTCAAAACGTACCCCACAGATATTAACGCGGCGCTCGTGCGAAAAACCTGCACGAAGTTTTCGTGGGCCGGTGACATTTATGATCCACACTAAAATTGGTAACATACTGATGTGTTCAATCACGCGTATCCAATACCATTTTCCGAAAATATCAACATCAGTTTGGATATCCCCTACTTTTTTTGAATAGTATATAATGCGATTTCACTCTCTCTCTCTCTCTCTCTCTCTCTCTCTCTCTCTCGTGGAGTTTAACCCTTTACCCAATGAATCGCCCGCGTCCGCCCGCGTAAGACTGAAATTCAGCAGTTGAAAAAATATTATTTTTCAAAAAATTTCAACAAAACCGTATCATGTGACCCCTCGTTGGAACGAGCTCGTCGAGCTCGTTCCAACGAGGGGTCACATGATATGGTTTTATTGAAATTTTTTGAAAAATTTGAAAAAATGATATTTAAAATAATAAATTTTGATATCGTCTGCGTTGGGTAAAAGGTTAAATCAATTTAGAGGGAGTTCATTTGTCTATTTCCGGTTATACAGACATTAACGGTGCCATTTAATTTATTTACTGTTCTGTGTACTCCCTTCCGATAACTGTTCACTTCCCACCCATGGCACGAAGAATTGCCGTCCGAATCAATAGTCACATGTTCGGAACACAGAAACAGGAATTTGTCCCTGGATTACTTTCGGTTGCAATTTAACCCTTTACCCAACGAATCGCCCGCATCCGCCCGCGTGATATGCAAATTTAGCAGCTGAAAATTTATTAGTTTTAGAAAAAATTCAACAAAACCATATCATGTGACCCCTCTTTGGAACGAGCTCGTCGAGCTCGTTCCCAAGAGGGGTCACATGATATGGTTTTGTTGAAGTTTTTTAAAAAAAATTAAAAAATGATATTTAAAATAATAAATTTTGAAATCGTCTGCGTTGGGTAAAGGGTTAAATGGTTGCATCATCGATGTTTCTTCATAGAATAAAGCAATTTACTCTACGTTCCCAGCTGGAGTATTTCTTCAAAATTTGTTTGTTCCAGTAACAAATCAGAAAAGACAGAATAAAATCCGACTAACTGCGAATACATGACAAAAATATATCAAAACTAGACTTTATGATTCTGGAAAATCATGGCTTTTCCAGATGAGATTCCATGCTATTTCATGACCCCAGAGTGTGTGATGAATTGTTTTTAACTTTCTCGCTGAAGTTCCTTTATTGATGTTATGAGAAGGGTGGGAATAGTAGTCTCAAATGACTCAGTTTGATAAAAAAAATGTTTAGGTAAAAACTATCATTAATGGTGGAGAGGGTTAATATCAATACCGTCGTCCGACAAGATAATGACCGACAAAATGAGTAATGTTTGTTTGACACATACCCACTAAGTGCTGTGGCTATTTGAAAATGGTCCATTTTATCTCAAATGTATCCAAAATATTGATGTCTGGCAGCTTGTAGAGGGTTAACAAGTGCTAACAGGAACATTTTTCCACGAAACTTGTAATGTTACACCAAGAACTACGAATGGCCATTTTTTTTCTTTAAAATCTACAAGATGTTTGCAGCGAAATCCACGGAGAACATGAATTTTAAGCTTTTGATGGGTATCACTGTTTATCCAGCCCAAAACGGGTTAAGCGTTGTTTTTTGAATACCCTTATTACTTCCAAAAATAATTCTCAATGAATTCTACTTCCACTTATGTTGATCTCTCCTTTTAACTTTGGGTGCTGCAGGTACGCAAATACATCCCATTTTATCAAAATTTTGATGTTTGAGAACCTGCATAGGGTTAACAAATGCTTACTGAAATATTTTGTACATGCAAATTGTAATATCACACTAAGATCTGAGAATGGTCAATTTTTCTTTAATATCTACGAGATGTTCTTTAGAGAAATCCCCGGCTAACAGGAATTTTTAACCTTTTGAGGCGTATCGCTCTGTAACCAGCGCTAAACGGGTTAATGCTCGGTATTGTAAATACCTTAATTACTTACAAAAATGTTCCTTGGTGAATTCCACTTTCAATGAAGGAGGTTATGTTTATCTGGCAGGTACACATTGGGTGTTATGGGTGCCCATGAACAGCCCATTTTCTCAAAATGTCTGTGCTTGGCAGCCTCTGGAGGATTAACAAATGCTTACCGGAATATTTTGTCCAGCAACTTGTAATGTCACTCCAAGACCTTCGAATTGTCAATTTTTCTTGAAAACTTACTAGATTTTTGGAGAAATCTACAGAAAACGGGAATTTTAAGTTTTTAAGGAGTATATATCCTTCACCAGTCGAAAATGGGTTAAGACCCCGATTTTTGAATACCCTTACTACTTACAAAAAAATTTCTCTATCAGTTTTGCGTCCGGTAAAAGAAGTTACGTTTCTCTGTGGCATTCATGTTTGATGTTGATGGTGTCCAAAAACAGACTATTTTTTCAAAATGTTTACATATAACAGCCCATGGAGGGTTAACAAATTCTTACCGGAATATTTTATCCAGGCAGCTGGTAATGTGACACCAAGACCTATCAATGGCCATTTTCTCTTGGAAACCAACAAGATGTTTGTAAAGAAAACCAGGGAAAACATGAATTGTTTAAGCTTTTGATGGGTATCGCTATTAACCACCCACAAAGGGGTTAACGCTTGGTTCTTTTAATACCCTTATTACTTACAAAAATGGTCATCGGTGAATTCCACTTCCAACAAAGGAGATTATGTTTATCTCTCGGGTGTACGTTGGGTGCTGTGCGTGTCCGAAAACAGCCCATTTCAACAAAATTACGATGCTTGGCAGGCTGTAGAGGGTTAATAAACGCTCACCGGAATATTTTATCCATGCAACTTGTAATGTCATACAAAGACCTGTGAATAGTCATTTTTCTTGAAAACCTACAAGATGTTTTTAGAGAAATGCACAGAAAATAGGAATTTTAAACTTTTAAGGGGTACCTCTCTTCAGACTGTCCAAAATGGGTTAAGACTTCGACTTTTGAACACCCTTACTACTTACAAAAATGTTTCCGTATAGATTTTGCGCTCGATAAAAGAAGGCACTTTTCTTTGTGGCGTACCCATTGGGTGCTGTTGGTGTCCAAAAACAGCCAATTTTATCACACGTTTGTCTTTTAGCAGCCTGTGGAGAGTTAACAAATGCTCACCGGAGTGTTTTGTCCATGCAACTTCTATAGTCACACCAAGACCTGCGCGTGGCCAATTTTTCTTGAAATCTACAAGACTAGTTTAGAGAAATACACAGAAAACATGAATTTTTGAGCTTTTGAGGGGTATTGCAGTTTAACCAGTCCAAAACGGGTTAACGCTTGGTTTTTTGAATACCCTTATTACTTACAAAAATGATCCACGGTGAATCCCACTTCCAATAAATGATGTTATGTTTATCTCTTCTATATGAATGGTCGTGTTAAAGAAAGTTCTAATAATGATGAATGTTTAAAAAAAATCTACAGGAGTTGTTTCGAGAAAGTGCCAATAAACCCCAATTTTGGAAGTTTTTTGCCAATTCTGACTAAATAAGGGTTAAATCGAAAATTCCGCTTTGGTACATTTTTAGATTTTATGCTCCTCTATGCGTGTGCAAAGTTGTGTGAAAATCGATTCGCAAATGTCTTTTGAATCGTACGGACAAAATGTGTGGAATCTTTTCTAGAGGGAAAAGCCTAAATATAGATACGTCTGTTCGGAATGGAAGTGCATCGATCGTAACACGACGATCGTCTGCATAAATTGGGCAATACAGCAGGAAATGTTCAGGTGTCACTTGTTCGTTACAAGGACACAATGGAGTCAATGCAAGATGGTTATTATATAAATGTGCATTCAGGTTACTACAATGCAAGCGCATCCTTCCGTGATAAAGTTGAGATGCACGAGATCCGACGCCACTATAAAACGACGGCGGCCTCTGGTTGCTTTCATTTAGGAAGGCCTTGAAGTTATTCAATGGTGAATTATCGCGAACGGCCACAGGCAAGTTGTTTCACTTGTCATTGGGGATGAAAGAACACTGGTACAGTTGTGTACGACAGTTTGGAACTCGATGATTTTGACGTGACCGAAGATTAAGAAAGGATTCAATGAAAAGATAAGCGGAGGAACTTTGTTGGAAATATAAGGGAGACTAGCGGTAGTACATTTTGAAAAACTCAGTTATCTTGTGTTTATGGCGTCTTTGTTGTAGTGACCCCAGTGTGTTTCGGAATATAGAAGGGCCTTACTTGCTCCTGTAATTATTCTGGCTGCTGCTATCTAAAGTTTTACAAGTCGGCTATATTTTGCATATCGAACAGTTATACCAGACTGCATCCGCGTATTCGATGAGACACCTAATAAAGGCAAAGTATATTTTGTCTAATACTTTACCGTCGATATTAAATTTGGATCTCCTTAGTAGGTCTAGGCGTGGCCAGGCTTATGAGTATATATAGTCAATGTGATCATTCCACGTACATGAACTATTTAATATCACTCCGGAGTGTTTGTGGTTGGGGACTTTGGGGTATTACCAAGAAATAGTGACAGGTGGACAGACAGATTGCTTTTATGCGACATAAGAATACTCTCCGTTTTATTAGGACTAAACTCAACCGGCCATGTCTGAGCCCAGTGTACTATTGTGACCAAATCCTGATTGATTAAGGTCGAAGCTTGTTCGGGATTCTCTACAGTAAGGTATAATGATGTTTCATCTGCAAAAAGCCGAATGCTACTGTGTAAATTGTCAGTTATATCACTGATGCAAATTGGAAAGAATAAGAGCCCGAGTATGGTACTCCAGGAAGAAGACTCCGATGCTAGCACTACCCTCTGTGACCTATCCGAAAGGTGAGACTTCAGAAACAATAATAATTCTCCTGACACGCCAATTCGCTCTAAATTGTGGAGGAGGCCAGTATGCCATACCTTGTCAAAAGCCTTACTAACAACACAGAAGACCACTCTAACTTCTTTACCTTCACCAAGCGTTCGGCTGAATTCATCAGATATATCGGTCAGTTTTAGGACAGTTGAGTCACCTCTTGAAGCCAGATTGAAATTCACCAAGGATATTAGTCTCGTTCAAGAACTGCCATAAACGTTTTAAAACACATATGTTTTCAAATGCTTTTCCAACACAGCTGAGCAGAGAGATTGGGCGATAATTAGTGATTAAATTTGAGGGTTCTTTCTTCAGAATGGGGGGGGGGGGGGGGGGGGGCATTGGCTTTTACTTGTTCCTATAACCAAACATAATCCCTCAACCAACTGTCTCATGTAAATCAGGTAAATATTATGGGGGTGATGTGGACACACACCCCTAATCCCCCCGCTTGGCGATGCCAGTTACCACATCATTGTTAAGAGTTTTCATCAGTACTATAATTTGCAATAGGTATGTTTGTTCCCGATATCCTCCTTGATCGTCCATAGAAGCACCACAAATTTGACATTGCATTTGAACACACCTCAGTTCTGAGGTCATCAATGGAGTAAGGGGACAAAACATGAGAGGCAAAGGTGTGGAATGGGGTGAACGGGGTGAACGTGCTTAATTTGCTTTTAGAAATCTCTTTGATTATCTCCTTTGATTTGCAATAGACTACTTTTCCATCCTAAGACTGGTGGGCCAATTGGTATTTTAAATAGGCACTTACAATTAACAACAATTAACAAAACCTACCAGAATTCCATTCAAAGGGATCTGCAGCATTTCTCTTTATGAAGGTTGTTATGATATTGTCACCTTCATCGTCAGTGATACCAAGAGATAAAACAATATCACCTTTTGTGGTCGTTCTTGCATCAGCAATTGAGCATATCTTGCCTGAAATGGATAAGCAACAGAATTTACAGTAACACGGCTTTGTATTACACAGTATTATGATCACAAAAGTGGAAGGAAATTTCGATCGGATCCCGACCTGGTCGCGATCCGGTCTAATTTCCTCTGCTTTATTCTAAAGAAGGCTGTAAAATCCAATTTGCCTTGATTTATTTATTTATTTATTTATTTATTTATTTATTTATTTATTTATTTATATCAGCAAGGGGCTGGCAGCTTCTCGTCGTTGCTCGGTGGTTCTCTCCGGGTACTCCGGCTTCCTCCACCCGTAAAACTGTCACAGACATGATATGACCTTGGTTGTTAACGTGTCCTTAAACCTTAATAAATAAATAAATAAATAAATAAATAAATAAATAAATATATTAGCAAGGGTCACCTCGTGTCGGACAGTTTTACGAGTGGAGGAAGCCAGAGTACCCGGAGAGAAGCACCGAGCAGCAGCGAGCAACTATCAGACTCCCCAACGTACTAACTCCACAGAAGCAGGGTTAGCATTGTTGAAGGCAAGTGCATCCCAATGCTTGTAGCCAATTTCATATTATTTAATGCCATCTCTTCATCGACTGTATGAATATCTGGTTTAAAAATTAAGAATCTGATCTTTCCAAAAGGCAGCTTCATCCCGATTGCCAACGTGGAGGCATGGTGGCGCTGTGTAGTGTGTACTAATGCGTACTGCTTGTCTATTTGTTGGTGATTTGATCTTACATCTTTATGAGACAGTACAATAAACGTATAGCTAATCTCTCTTCCAAAAACCAGAGTAAAATTGCCCCGTTTAAACTGAAATAGGTGTTGGGAGGACACATTCCCGGAAACTTGTAGTTGTGACCAAAGCCAAAAGAGTTTTCCATGCCATATCGTGCGTGTATAGGGGATCAGAGAGGACAGTCCCCACTTCCTGTCGTAAGACAAAAACAATTGGGCACCCCTACTTCTATTGTCATGTAAATATATTAAATCTCTGGCATACTGGATGTGTTTCGACATAGCGTGTGGTCTCTAGTCAGGACCTTGTTGTCCAACAAAACAACAATAAATTAAATATAATTCAAAGTATAACATATATAATCACTGAGTATCATTTTGATGCAATGATTCGTTGCGTCAAAATTGTAGTCCGTGATGTTGTGTTTGGTCTTTATACATTCACTCTCTGGTTTACAGCAAGTCTCAAATTTGTAGAAATTTTCAAACTGCTAAGAAAATAACTGTAAACCCTCACTTTATCACATCGCTCACATCACGTCCAGTGTGTAACAACTTCCAGAACCTTTGACACAGAGCCGTATACACAATATTACCTATTCTCTATATCATACATATATCATACCTTCTGCCTTACCTACTATACGGCTACACCAAAGACTTGAATACAGTGGCGCTACTCCCTCCTCCGAAGGTTTTCGGATAATGGTTGGTTTCTCCGGATATTAATTTACTTATATCGTAGTCCATTCACACTTTTGTAAGCTACAGTTAAAACTAGAAGTCCTGTCCTGAAATGCTCACAAATAGCACGTCGATCTGCGCGTTAATCTACGCGTTATGACCACAGTAAGCCAATCAAATTCTGTACATATGGCCTGCTCACAAGAATTGTTTCAGCCAATGGACCTCCGGGTAACCCGGAGGTCCATTGGCAGAAACATTGCCTGTGTTTGCTATGAGTAACGAGAAGAACCTGCAGTGCTTTGGTTGCCATTCGATTATGGCAATTGAGCGCAATTCCTACGCGCAATTAAGCCTAGATAAGCGCACAGTTCGTAACAGGACTTCTAGTTTTAACTGTAAAACATGTTTGCTAAGAGTCAGAATCACAGGAAATCGTGCCGTTTAGACACCTATTTTTATTGGGGTTTAATAACACTTTCGACAGCCAGAGTCACCTTGTGTCGGGCAGTTTTACGAGTGGAGGAAGCCGGAGTACCCGGAGAGAGGCGAGCAACGGCGAACAACTGTCAGACTCACCAACGTACTAACTCCGCACAAGCAAGATTAGCATTGATTGAAGACAAGCGCACTATCGACGTGCAGTACACCCTAGTACACAGCGCACCGTGCTCCCACATGGGCAAATCGGAATTCGGTGCCTTGCCCAAAGACACAACACAGTTACCCAAGACGGGGATCGAACCGTGGAACGTCCGGTTTGAATGCCGTAACCACTGAACCATCGCTGTCCAGACACCTATTTTAGAACAATTTCCTAAGTTTATTGGGTTACATCGTCTTTTAACCTATTTCTCTGTTCTGCATTTCTGTTTTCTGTCGGAAAATGGACGGTCTTGTCCCATCACAGAAAACAAGTTACCGACGCCATTAGTCATGCACGTTCTGGATACTAAATAGTCTGCAATACAAAATAGGCTGCCAAACTTCCTGAACGAAATTGTACCTTCTTTTTTTACAGAATGTGACAAACATCCAGCCTTTGTACTTTTAACCTTTTCCACATCCGACCAGAAGAAAAAATGTGCAATGTCTTTCCTTGAAAAGAGCAAATTTTCATTTTTGTTGCCCCCAAAGGTTAGCTTATGATCTCCCGATTGGAGCGAGCTCAATGGGCGATGTTTTGAGGGCAAAATTGACAAACTAATACGATTGGAATAGCCATTTTCGTTCATAGCGTACGTTGGATATCGTCGTTAGTTTAGGTAAAGAGTTAAATGTACTGAAAATGCAGAGTGCTGTGATCACAAAAGAAGTTCCTTCCTCGATCAAATCACCATCCGATCGCGACACTCTTGAGTGGAGATTTCCCAAATAAAATACTGCGAATCAATACTGTATTAAGAAAAGCAAACTTCTCTGTCAGGGGCTGCGTTGTATCCTTAGACAAGGCACTTAACTCTTTACCCAACGCAGACGATTTCAAAATTTATTATTTTAAATATCATGTTTTAAATTTTTTCAAAAAATTTCAACAAAACCATATCATGTGACCCCTCTTTGGAACGAGCTCGACCCCAAAGAGGAGTCACATGATATGGTTTTGTTGAAATTTTTCGAAAAATAATATTTTTCAGCTGCTGAATTTGCATATTACGCGGGCGGATGCGGACTATTCGTTGGGTAAAGGGTTAATCCTGATTGCACATGTGGGAGCACGGTGACGCTGTATACTGAGGCGTACTGCACGTAGACTGTGCACTTATCCTCAACCAGTGCTAATTCTGCTTGTGTGGTGTTAGTACGTTGGGGGAGTCTGACAGTTGCTCGCTGTTGCTCGGTAGTTCTCTCCAGGTACTCCGGCTTCCCCCACCCGCAAAACTGCCCGATATGAGGTGACTCTGGCTGTGGAAAGTCACGTTAAACCCACTTAAATAAATAAATAAGAAAAGCAACATAAAATAGCAGCTTAGGTTTCAATGTTCAAGTATATCTTTCCAGACACGTGAGATTCCACAATGTTGCAGGTGAGAAAGCAAGCAGAAAAATTCGACTGGATCGCAATCTAGTTTACACAGATATTAACCAAAACAAATACATTTTGTTTTGACATCTCTTAACTCCTTGACAGTGCTACCTCCGAGAATTCTGAAAGGACTGCGACTATGCATATTTGCATTCACCCGTAGTGACATCTATCAGTTTGCTGGACTGGATTCTGTCTGAAAGGCATTAGTAGATACACGGTACAATTTGTCGAACATCAATGATTCTTGTCGATTATGATTTTCCACATAGCGTGTGCGTCTATATTTGCAAAGTGTTGACTTGTCTGACGCCGTGTATCGCGTGCTTTAAAATATATCATTTTGGCTTTCCTGTCGTCAAGTTTTGTTCATTAGTTATTTCCAGCAACGATCTCTCAATCACATTATTCCATTCCATGTGGTGACTACCTCGCCATAAAGAAGAGATAAAAGTCGACCACAAGAAATTACAATGTCTAAATATAACGGCAATTGTAAGCAATAATGATTCGGAAATTCTCCGACTTTTTCAATCAGCTGACAAAACTTTCCGAAATTCCGACTTGAATCTGTGATCGGTCCGGTTTCTCAAATTCATCGTCCTCTTACAATGACCAGGCTACACAAGTCAGTTAGAATGACTAGGTAATGGTTGAGTAGCTGCCAGTCTGTTGTCCTTGGGTAGCCTGTTCCGTGCAAGGAAAAGATCCATGGATCTACCTGGATCTATCTGGGCAAATGCATTTTTCTTGTGGATGAAATGACTAGATGTTAACCAGAGTGATGCCTCAGAATCAATCTTAGGGGCTCAAACATTAAAAAACTGCCCCGGGGTAGGCCCCAGGACCCCTACCATTGATAAGGAGATACACCCTCTCGAACTCTTCCCAACACGGGCCTGTGGACCTCGGGACATGCCTACGGTATATCTTGCTGGCACCCCAACCCCAGTGAGAAATCTAACTAATCACACGCTCCCCCTAGTGAAGACCCTCTAGCTACGTCCCAGTTGCCGACCAGACCAGAAAGTATAAAGCAACATATGTTATCTATCGACCTGCACCGTTCTGCAGAGTTTCCCAGCTCTTTACAACCGTTTGGTTTTGAGGAATTTCTTCCGTAATAAATGTTATACTTACTAAACTCAGGATTTCTCAAACAATTTTCCCCACGAAAAGCTGCTTCCTAAACGTTTCAGTTGATAAAGAATCAGCTTTCCTTTCACAGTTAGTTTATTCGCATGTTTTCGTTACATATAGAGGCCTCCTCCTGTGATGTTTATGTTGATCCCCTCCCAAATACTCGTAGTCACCTGTCTCTCCACAATAAAACGTTCGCTGGCACTTTCCGGAACAGACAATTCCCCAACTCTTCACCTTCGAGAGGACTCCCTTTTCACTGGTATGATTTCACTTTTGTTTTCATTTAGTTCGAGTCTCCATTTGTTCCTATATCTCACAGAAATTGGCATTACTTTCTTTAGCCCCTCTTTGTTTTCCGAACCTAGTACCATATCGTCTTAACCCTTTACCCAACGAATCGGCCGTATCCGCCCACGTAATATGTAAATTCAGTAGTTGAAAAAATTTTATTTTTCAAAAAATTTCAACGAAACCATATCATGTGACCCTTCGTTGGAACGAGCTCATCGAGCTCGTTCCAACGAGGGGTTACATGATATGGTTTTGTTGAAATTTTTTGAAAAATTTGAAAAAATTATATTTAAAATAATAAATTTTGATGTCGTCTGCGTTGGGTAAAGGGTTAAAGTTAACATTGGACAACTTTATACAATGCCTTCAAAATTCTAACAAACTCGCCTCCCAGGCACCAAAGCCTAAAGTTTGTCATATGTTTCATATTAGATCACATTTACACTTCTGAACAGGGTTGTTTATCAGCTATCTTGCGAGCCGAGAGAAAACGTTTACATCAAACTGACTTTGTGAATGCGGTGAAGCCACTAGTTGTTGGTACTGCTACCGTAAAATGTTACGTTTTAATAAACAAAAAATACATGAATGTGATTTTTATAACGACCCTTTCTGACAGCCCTATTTGGTTTCGATTCATTACACCAGAAAGCTGATCAGTTGTCTCGAAAACTTGACCATTCAATATTTTTTTTTATTTGCTGCCATACGACACTTTCAACAGACTTGGCGGAAGAACCGGAGTGAACCACCCAGAAGCGACGGGTAACTGTTGGACACACCCTAGCCTACTAATCTCTTACACAAGTGGGATTAGCAACGGGTGAAGGCGTGTGTACCATACACTTTAACCCTTTACCCATTGTAACAGCGAAAACTGGCCAGCGCTATTCATATAAATCACCATTCAATTTTCAATATTTTAAATTTTTTTGGTCTAAAAAATAGCTTATGACATCACGTTGACCTCGTTCCAATGAGGGGGTCATAAGCTATGTTTCTGACTCAAAAAATAAAAAAAAATAAGTTATTAAAGAATTTTGTTTGCAAGTGTCGTCTGTTAGGTAAAGGGTTAAAACACTGCGGTACCGGATTAGAGCATTGGGTTTAAGACCGAAAGGCTGTTGGCTTCATCCGTCATCTGCGTTATGTCCTTGGACAAGACACACAATTCCGATTGATCCGGTGGATCAACTTGGCGAGGTGCGCTTAGGCGTACTATAATGACCTTCTATCGACACTAAACATGCTTTTGTGGGGTAAGATGTAGAGTACGACAAATGTGCGTCATTGCTAGGTGGTTCTCCCAGGTACTCCCCCTCCTCCTGTCTTTAAAACTACCGGTCATGATATTGATCTACTGTTGAAAATGCTGTTAAACGCCAATAAATAGATAAATAGATTACACGTTGAGCAGAAACAGATGTTGCCTTAAAATTCATGGTAGCACAACTGGTTGCCAGTCATTTTACCATATCATTAACGGTCCATTTTTTCACAAAGTATATTGTGTAAAAGTTGCAAACCGAGCCCGACAAGTTGAGAATGAGAATGAGGAATCGGCCGTTATCCGCCCGCAAATTAAACAAATTCTTCAGTAGAAACAAATTCTTTTTCAACAAAACCATATCATGTAACCCCTCATTGGAATGAGCTCACCGAGCTCGTTCCAATGATGGGCCACATGGTGTTGTTTTGTTTTAATGTTAATGAAAAATTTGAAAAAATGAGATTTAAGTTTTGATATCGTCTGCGTTGGTAAAGGGTGGTCAACGTTTTTTGTACAACCCCAAATGATAATAAGATATTTGGGATGGGTCGATACTATCAACACGATTCTTTACTTGGCTGGATCGTCAATTCAGATGGGGGGGGGGGGGGGGGGGGGGGGGACTCTGCGGGAGCGTGCTAACTCAGTAGGTACGGCACTGGACTTCAAACCGAAAGGTCCACGGTTCGATTCCCCCCAGGGATAACTGCGTTGTGATTTTTTTCCCATTTTGTTACTGTTTTCAAGAACAGTGGCCTCGGCATGTTTAATAACTCGATGTCAACTGAGTGCAGGTAAACGACGTTCTCTTTCTTGATCGGGGTCTTGTTTGGTTGCTACCCTCAATGCAGATTTCTATTTGTCTAACTAAATGTTTTTACTTGTATTGAAGAAAATACGTTCTTGTTGTAAGATAAATATCATGTACATAAGAACCGCTGGACACACCCCACCACCACCACCAATATCGGAAGATAGAAGAAAGTTACTGGCAGGGATACACATATTTTTCGTTGAATACAGTCCATTTCGAGGTCCATGAACATGATAAATTAGACCCGCCATCATTGTTGTTATTCGATACCGGCGACAAAGTACATCCCTTGAGAGCACCGCTTGCATGGAACATGACATGCGGCTATCAGTTTTATTCACTGTAAAATAATTCCCTAAAAGCTAAAAACTATTCTCGGCGAAAGAGATATATACTTAAAAATATCCGATAATCCGATTTATCTCTCTCAGTGGATTTTGGCTACACGATTGCGATTCAAGAAGAGGCTTTATTTGCTTCGCGAAATCCCAGGTCAAATAAATGTTTGACATACATGGTATTACTGGAGAAGACTGACATTTATCCGCAAATAACCTGTCTACCACTTCACTTTACGTCAGTCAGATATTTGACAAATAAAAGTACATTGACAGAGACATGGACACAAACAAGTTTGCCACGCCTCCGCTCAAGTCGGCGGGAGACCTATCATCTAGCTACACATTAAAATGGTAGGCGCATAGTATTTTCAAAAATATATTATTTCCAACTCATTGTCAAGAAATTCTGAAAGTCCATCTGAATGCTGAATGTTTAGATTCTTTCTGTTATTTGTGGCTGACGAAAAGAATTTCCTGTTCTGGACGAATTCTGTTACTGGAACCGGGCCATTTGAGAGTCGCTGGCTCACTATGTCGTGCTATAAATTGAGACATATGGCTTAACATTTGGACCGTGTAATGATTATGGGCCAAGTCCGAATTATGAACCCCCATCCCTCCTTATGGACTTGATTTATATACTCAATATAGACAAGTAATACCAATGGGAAAATTTATGGGGTAAAGTCATATATTGGACAAATTATAAACTCATAAATTTTTGAACTAATAAATCTTAATGTTGGTAGTCCTTGTCCGAGCCTTGGAACTCCTAAAAATTGACTTATTGGCCAACTGCGGAAATCCTTTTTTAGAAACAATCAGTTAGCTATAACAACACAAACGCCCCGATTGGTACAGTCTTTTACTCCATCTCTGACAAATTTTTTGATATATCCTCGATTTTTATTGGCTAAGAAGGTCACGTGTATACCGGCGGTAAATCCTGTACACCGTGACGGTGGGTGTCGCTTTAATACACGATGACCTGGAGTTATCTTTCTCGGGTGAGGAGCCGCCATTACAATTTTGATGCATTTCCACTCGCTTCGAATTTTCAAAAGTTGAAATAAAACAAATAAAAAAAAAAAGAATTTAAGTTCCAAAAATATTTCAAGATACCGTTTTTATTGATTGAAAACATTAAATATTTGAAAAATGGACAGAAAATATTATTCGTAGCCCCTAAAGTTCTTTTGTTGTTTTTACGATTCAATCGATTTTTTTATGCTGAAGCGAACATTTTTACTCAACAGATTAAACGTGATATTTTGAACGTCTAAAAATGCTTTGTTAACCCCTTTCAAGTGGTAATGACAATAATATATGTAAATGTATGTAAAATTATTGGTTGTTATTTAACTTTTCATTAACCTTATTCCTGAAGGTCATCGGTGGGTAAATTCCTAACATATTCAGCAAGTGACCGGGTACGGGCTGGTACCTGGTCTGTAGGTTTTATACCAGGCTCGCCGAGTCTGGTATAAAACCTTCAGACCAGGTATCAGGTCTCGCCGAGCCTGGTATAAAACCTTCAGACCAGGTACCAGCCCGTACCCGGTCACTTGCTGACTATGTAACTAATAATACACTACTCTATGTAACAAAATGGAGGCGTCTATCTTCTATTTGTGGGAGGGTGCAATAATAACTTAATCCTACATCCTCACAGGGCTGTATGATCAAATTATTATTGATTCTCATGTCCAGTACATGTTTATTGAGTCGTCTACTCTCTGACTACCCACTTTTGCTTTACGTAGGATTTTATTGATATCGCATTCGACTGGTTAATTATCATTCTAAATAGTGAATAAAAAAGAGACGTTTGCCATTTTCTTTCAATGGATATCAAAAAGCTGTTCTGGGCATGACGAAGCTGAGGTTCATTTGTTAGTTGCTGCAGTAATAAAGAGGTTACTAAACTTCTGTTCAACTCGAACAACATAGCATTTGAGTGTGGTCTTCATAAATTACTTGTTACATCACCCCAGACAAATTACTTCACATATAAGTGCCCTCAACATCGTAATTTCCTGTTTGATCTGTAATGAGTGCCAGACATGTAAATTCGTCTGTTAATAAGAACCGAAAGAAGCGGGAGTATCTTGCTTCTGTATTCGGTGTGTGGCATTTTACGTTTTTCTGTTACAGTCTTATCTTGTGTTGATTTGTTTATTTGATTAAAGCTTTTATCAAAGTTTCAACCCGGAGCATAAATTCTGGCAGAAGGGATGGAGTTGTCTCACAGCCCCCACAAATGGGAACTCGGTGGCTCTGTGGTTAGAGCATTGAACTTTAACCCTTTACCCAACGAATCGGCCGCATCCGCCCGCGTAATACTGAAATTCAGCAGTTGAAAAAATATTATTTTTCAAAAAATTTCAACAAAACCATATCATGTGACCCCTCGTTGGAACGAGCTCGTCGAGCTCGTTCCAACGAGGGGTCACATGATATGATTTTGTTGAAATTTTTTGAAAAATTAAAAAAAAATGGTATTTAAAATAATAAATTTTGATATCGTCTGCGTTGGGTAAAGGGTTAAGGGAGCGTGGTGGCTCAGTGGTTACGGCATTGAACTTCAAACCGAGAGGTCCTCAGTTCGATCCCCGCCAGGCGTTACCGCGTTGTGTCCTTAGCAAGGGCACTTTATCGCGATTGCCACCTCCCCCTGGGGGCATGGTGGCGCTGTGTTCTAAGGCGTAATGCACGTCGATGGTGCACCTGTCTTCAACCAATGCTAACCCTGCTTGTGTGGAGTTAGTACGTTGAGGAGTCAGACAATTGCTCGCCGTTGCTCGGCGTTTCTCTCCGGGTACTCCGGCTTCCTCCACCCGGAAAACTGCCCGACACGAGGTGACTCTAGCTGTAGAAAGTGTTGTTAAACTCCAATAAATAAATATATAAATGAATTGAACTTTAAACCGGAAGTCGACGGCTCGATCCTGAACAGCGGTAATTACGTTATGCTCTTGGGCAATGCACGGAATGTCGATTGCGCAGGTGGACGCACAGTGGTTGCGTGTTCTAAGGCATACTGCACGTTAATTGTACACTTACCTTCACCGCTGTTAACTCTGCTTGTGAAGAGTTAGTAAGCTGGAGAGTCTCATAGTTGCTCGCCGCTGTTCGGTGGTTCTTTTAAAGTACTCCGAATTTCGTCACCCGTAAAACTGTCAGACACGATATGACCATGGTTGTTGAAAGTGTCGCTGTATGCCAACTTACTGTAGTACATGGCACAATAAAAGCCAACAGCGGTTGAAGGCAAGTGTATCATCGCAAGGCGGAATGGGTTAGTACACAGTGCCACCGTGCCTCCGTTATAGAGATAGGCGGTAATGGTATTGAAATTTTAGGTTCGGTATCCGTACCTGTGTGACAGGAATGATAGTCCGTAGGAACGTTAGTCCCTCTGGACTATTATTCCGCGGAATTATAGTCCTAGGTCTAACATTTCTAGGAATAGTAGTCCGGCGGACCTAGTCCTAGTCCCTCTAGGACCTAGTCCCTCTGGACTATTATTCCGCGGAATTATAGTCCTAGGTCTAACATTTCTAGGAATAGTAGTCCGGCGGACTACTATTCCTAGAAATGTTAGACCTAGGACTATAATTCTGCGGAATAATAGTCCAGAGGGAGTAATTTTCCTACGGACTATCATTCCTGTCACACCGGTATGTTTCTGACCATATACTTCGGTTTCGGTACGGTATTCGGTTACCTACATAAAAATAGCTTTAATGTACCAAAATTTTATATTTGACCCCTAATTCATTGCTCAACACAACGAAATAAAATCAAATTTAGATATTCTGTAAAACTTATATCACTCTGTTAAAAGAAACATACAAATATGGATGTCATAAGAACCGGATCATTGAGCCGTCTCCTGTGACATCCAAATTTGTTTAATTTTATTGCGAAAATTTCAAGGTATGTTGGTTGTCTTAGCCTTATTCTAGCTACTTATTGGGCTATAAATTGGCCATGTTGAATGTCAGAATCAGCATATCGGTATTTTAAAATACCTGGTTTTCAGTATATTCTTCCTCCCTCGGTTCGGTATTTCGGTACTACTTCAATACCTTTACCGTTCGGTATTTTCGGTATAATGCCCACCTCTCGCCTCCGAGGGCGTAATCGGGATTACGTGTCTCGCCTAAGGACACAGGGGTGGGGCCGGGACCATGCGGTTTGAAGTACAGTATTCTAACCAATGAGCTGTGACGCACTCAACTGAATCTAATTAGAAAGCCTATAATTTAGGCACTGTGTATCTGTCGAGTTTGTGCGCTCTTAAGTCGTGAGACTGCAGAATGTATAACATACCCGCAATATTGGTTGCATTTGCAACAGTTGGCGCGCGGTTTTTATCGATGTTAACTGTCAATGTACCGGTGGCTGTAGATCCATAGTCATCACTGCAGGATATTACAATACTATAAGCTTTAACCAGACTGTGATTCAATGGCGTTGACGCATCGAAAAAAACATCGTACTCTGAAAAATCAAAGAAATATTATATTATGTAGGTTTGAAATAGTAAACTCGTAATTAATTCACTCAACACATACCACACCATTATCATTTCACTCAATCAGAACGATAAAGACCATCGCGAAGAGATTGAATGCTGTTACATACATGCACTGAGCGGGATGCGAGTGTCGTGCACTATGCCGATACGGTGATTACTGACGGCCTTCTATCTCATTTAAAAATTTGACTATTGCCGGTCTTCTAATTTATTAGTATTATTTATTAGGGTTTAACGACACTTTAACAGCCAGGGTCATATCATGTCGGTGACAGTTTTAAGGGTGGAGGAAGCCAGAGTACCCGGAGAGAACCACCGAGCAACGACGAGCAGCTGTCAGCGCTCCAACATCGTTACTGTCAACTCTGCACCGCAGCACAGGCAGGGTTAGATTGGTTGAAGAAATGCGCACCATCGACGTGCTGTACGCCTTTGTACACAGCGTCATCGTGCCCCATGTAGGCAATCGGGGTTAAGTGCCTTGCCCAAGGATACAACGCGGAAGCCCGAATCAGTCGCTGAAATGGCCACCCATCCATCCACTGACCGCGCTCGACGTTGCTTAACTTCTGTGATCTGACGAGAACCGGTTATCGCGACGCCACCGCGCCCCCCGCCGGTCTTCAAATTTATGACTTGCTATCTACCAATGACAATAAGAATTAAAGTCCAATGTATAATATGAATCACATACTCACTGATTATAGTTTAGAGATGGGCGGTATTGAAATTTTGAGTTTAGTATCGATATTTATAAGGTGTGTGTGTGTGTGTGGGGGGGGGGGGGGGGGGGGGGGTATAGCATGGTATCGGTTCCGTATTCGGTATCACGACTTGACTGAGATTTTTCTGATGGTACCAAAGAGGAATTCACATCAGGAAAAACAGAATAAGATGTTGTAGAAACATTCTACCATAAGGCTATAAATGACACTACCAATGAGGTCAACTGTGGCATTCTTTTATGACCACAAATCATATCTACAGTAATGTTGTGACTTGTTCCAAACACAACTCAATGTTTAAATACCTATTTCAGGCTTTTGCGTTCTCAGAGTATGTGCCCTGACCATCTTTAGGAGGTCCTGCTGACAACAGACAAAACACCTGGGCAGTGATTACTAGTCAGGTCTTGGCTGCCTTAACAGGCAGCCAAGACTTGACTAGAAATCACTGCTGAGCAATTGGACATGCGCGGGTTGCAGTCTAGTGGGAATTCAGGATAGTTGCCCAGTCCATTTAGGGTTAACAAAACTGAAAAAAATCAGTCACTTCTCTCATGAAAATTAACCTTTCAACTGTTATCAAGCCTCAACGGGAACTTGAGAATGTCTGAAAATTTGAAAATTCAGACGGTATCGGCATTCAACAATTGATTTGGTTCAGTGTTTCCGTATCCCTATGATATCGTTAACGGTTCGGGTGTTTGGTATATTGCCCATCTCTGTTATAGTTTTGACACAACGAATTGACTTACATTTTTTACATAGTACCTTAAGCCTCTGTGAACTTGCATACATATGAGACCAACAGTAATTTTAGAACGCCCCTCACTTTTTCAAGACACTCAAATGAAAATTAGCGGAACAGTATAGTAAAGAATGCTACAATCAAGGGCCATGGAAGGGTGACGTCCCGTTTGTCCCATTTTCTTAATGAAGTAGGGAAATACAGTGGAACGATGGGGAACTGTTAATTAAGTACCTATTCGGTTTGATCAAAGATTATCACAGAAAGTCATTTCACTTTAGTAAGTCAGGTTACTGAATTGATCACTCAGTTATTTGGCAATAAACAAACTGAACATATGATACACAATATTTACATTCACAATTGCGTATCTAATAAATAATAAAATTAAGTTCGCACAAAAAAGTACGAAAGTAAAAAAAAATGAACAAAATGTAAACAAAATTTACATTGAAAATAGCACATCCAAGTAGATAAAAATAAATATTGATAATTATCAACACAAATATATACAACCTGCCACAACGTATTTACAAATTTACGCTTTAGCATTGCAGATGGTACCTTGACGCACTCAAGGCACGAAATATGCTAAAATTAATAATGATAATATTTCTTTCCTTGATCCTTTCCTTGTAGGAATACCATCTGCTTCAAGATGAATCTGAAGAAACCATACCGTAACGGTGGTTTGGGAGCTGTCCTATGTGACGTGTCTATCAATGTCACATTAATTATGACATAGCTGCACGACAATAACGTAAAAGTTAAAAGGGGAGCGCGGTGGCTGAGTGGCTATGGTATTGGACTTCAAACCGAAACGTCTACGCCAGGGGTAACTGCGCTGTGTCCTTGGGCAAGGCACATAATCTTGATTGCCCTCGTGGGGGCACGGTGGCGCCGTGTATCAAGGCGCACTGCACGTCGATGGTGCACTTGTTTTCAGTAAATACTAACACTGCATGTGTGGAGTTAGTACGTTGGGGAGTCTGGCTGTTGCTCGCCTCTGCTCGGTAGTTCTCTCCGGGTACTTTGGCTTCCTCCACCCGTAAAATTGTCCGGCGTGAGGTGACCCTGGCTGTCGAAACTGTCGTTAAACCCCAATAAATCAAATAAATAAATAAATGAAAGAACAGACCAAAATTTTGGTGTTTACTAGCATGTTTACTAGCATTTATAATCTTAAATGCAAATAATGTGATAACTATACTAAGGCTATCTAACTGAATCACGATGCCTTGATGATAGTACGAAAACACCACTGTCAAAAGAGAGTGGTGTCCAAATTATGAAAGCAAAATATAACATGTTGTTTTAAGCAAAGTGGGAGAACCAGGAAGAGCAATCAGTGATGTTAAATTCAGAAGTGGGACAAACGGGAATAAACCGATGGAAGCAACCGAGGACAAGGGTATCAAAAAGGTACACGACTCTGGGTATAAGTTACGACCGGAAGTTTATAACGTACGATAAATTGTAATGTGACACTCAGCAGTATTGAAAATATATATATATATATCGTCACTTGAGAGGAACGCAGCACCACTTGGAATAAAGATGGCACCTTTTCCCCCGCAAGGGACGATATAAAGCCTTAGAAATCACCCCGCCGTTTGTGTAGTTTCTTTGTTTGGTGAATATCGGCCAAACCCCCTCATTATATTGATACACCACCCACTCATTATATCTATGGTTCCCACCATTTGCATTGAAACACGTAAAATCCGCTGGAAACGAATAATCGAGAGTCCCGGAGTTACAGTTCTTGGAAAGTAAAGTCTTTTCTTTTCCACAAGTGAATTTCTGACTAAAAAGGGCACGCTCTGTCCCCTTGCCCCCTAGCCTCACGGCGCACTTAGTCACATAAAGTAAGTACCTCCCCATATGGCACTATACAGATAGAATATATTAACCATATTTCGAACAAAAATTAACCTACACCACAACGAACGAAAGAGAACCAACTTCATTAAATTTATAAATCTGAATAAAAAACTCACGATAGAAACCAGAAGATGTGATGTCGTTCTTGAGAGGATCGATATTGCCCTTACATATTGGTGAGCAACAGCACTGAACAATATACCTGAACAAATACAACTACGCTCGACTTAATTCTGCATAACGTCCGTATTTTGTGTAATAAAAGTTCTAAACTATTCTAATCCTAAGTGTTGAAAGTCACTGTCAGCACGCATGGTATATCATGGCCACATTACATGTGTAAAATCAAGTTTCGTCACTTGTTTATACCTCTACTGTCCTCTGTACAGTATGGCCGCCATGGACTGGTCACTTTCGACAGGGTGGGCAATATTTCCACGGACGCAATGATATTAGATTGCAACCACCAATTAAAGGAATAATTATCAAAAAATTAATTAATGAAGCACCGGGTACAACCCGGTGCTTCATTAATTAAAATTTTGCTGCTGATGATTTTTATTACCTGGTAAACACATGCGTGGACATCACTGCCCACGCGTGGATTACGACCAGTCCGCGGCGACTGTACTGTAGGAGATCCACATCAGGGTTCCCGGGGTTACCGCAGAGAAACTCTTCATTAAAATTCCAATACTCTAACCTAACCAGCCGTTAGGACCGTCAGCGTTTTCAATGTAATCCAGGATCAGACAGGATCAGACGGGAGATACCGTTTTATTTAGCACAAGAGTTACATTTCTGATCCTCTTACTCTTGCCTTATAGTTTCTGTAGATCATTTGCTTCCTAAATTAGACCAAACACACCTATGGACACCCGCCTGGATGCATTGTTCCTATTTTGTTTGACTGTTAGCAACCTGGATATGTTGTTTCTGTATTATATGATCGTTAGCAATGCGGACACATTGTTTCTGTTTGTTTAATTTTTAGTATATACATGAATCCTGGCCCATTATAGTGGTTTGAGTAATAAAGACCCAAACGTGAATTGGATTGTCTCGTCAACAGTAACACAGCGTTATAATGTTATTAAAGCCGTACATATTGCGATGCTAAACATATTAAATTCCCAGTAAGCTGATTACAAGAGAATTAGAACCGGTCTAAAAGAATAATACGAAAGAAGAATCTTCTTTGCACTTTTATCTTTTAAGAAAATTCAATATCATTTTGCATTCATGTTTCGTTGGTGATAAATCCATCTAATTAAATGGGGCGCTATTCTTATTGACACAGTGGCCTAATGAATTACTTTATGAGTGAGAGAGTATGAACTGAATCAGGGAATGACGACACATTTTAACCCTTTGCTCAATGCACACGATAACAACATTTATTTCAATTCCTTTTTCTAAAATTTAAACAAGAAACCAACAAAATCATATCATGTGACTCCCTCATTGAAACAGGCTCGCTCGGCGAGCTCGTTTCAAAGAGGGTTCACATGATATGGTTTTGCTATAAGTGTTGAAATTTTTTTTTTCATCTGCTCAATTTGTAAATTACGTGAAATATGTTGCCGATTCTTTACGTAAACTGTTACGCATAGACATTTCTTTTCATCTTAGCTTCAACAAACAACAAACGATGTTGCGTGAGTGTTTAATGAAACTATTCTCTATTGCTCCACAAAGAACAAACAAAGACCGTGACCCGGCCCTGTTTCCAGAAGTGCGTGTGACGTGTGTAATGTGGCGGAGTGAGGGAGTGCAGGATCTTTGTACATGGCACAACAAAATTCTCGAAAGTTCGAAACCGATAGTGACATATATTTCTCCTTACCAATTTCATGCGACAATATACGGATTGTGTTTGGTTAATGTTCCATAGCATTAAACGAAGCAAGAAATTTATTTATTAATATTTATTTATTGTATACTTTATGTCATAGTCACCTTCTCTGTCTATATCATTACCACAGCATTGCTATGGAGTCAACTTTGGCCTACCATTTATATCTATGCGGCCCACTTTACATGTAGGACTCCACCGCAGACCTTGAATAGCGGGTCATATTTTACCAGAAAAGAACTTGCACAAGCAGTAAACAACTGCACTGCTCCACCTCTCGGGGTTTTCTCGGAGGAAAGCGAAAAATTATATTTTTTGTGAAACACTCTTTCTAAAGCCGGATTGTACAGTAATGGTAATGTCAAAGGATGATAATCAGAACAAGGGACGTAAATCCTCGTCGGGTGATAGTTTTGCAGAGTACAAGCGCCTGATATCGGTATTTTCGAAAACCAAGCGCTGGCACAAATCTGTCTCAAGAGGTTGAAAAAAAATTCTCGATAACACAGCTGGATAACAGACAAATTTATGCGGACTATCTCGGTCCAAATCCAGCTCACACGTGCACTCCCAGTCGAAGACATAAATGTCCGAAATGGGTTTTCTATGGTTCGGCCAAATACATAAATTTACGAAACACAATTTATCACGAGTTGCATGTCAATTGTATCCCGGACTGGCCAATTTTTGGATATTCATATCAAAATACATCAGATAATATAAAAATAGTGACCGAGCTTGAGGGTAACAATGTGGATTGTCTCCCCGAGGGACCATTATCTCCCTCGGCTAACGCTTCGGGAGATAATGATCCCTCGGGGAGACAATCCACATTGTTGCCCTAAAGCTCAGTCATTATTTTTTTTATTATACCGAATGAAGATTCCGTCTTGATACAAGTATTTATGGATTATTGTCTCAGTCAAAAATGGAAGAGGAACCAAAGTTCCTAACTTTTAATAGGGAAAGAAGTGAGTGTCGAAGCACTTTTTTTAACTCTTCAAAACAAACACAGTAAATAAGCTTATCAATCGAAGGTCCTTATAGCGAATTATTTTGAATTGCTCAGTTCTTTTATTGTCTTTATTTTCGAGCAGCCCCTCTATTTCAGACTGACACATATCGGCAAATCTTCGGTAGAAATTTTGCGTGTTTACGTTATTGCACAACGCGGAAGTCGTTTGGTTAAGAAACTACGTCATCACGTGCGCGTTCAACAATACTTTGGGTGTCTCCGCTGACGTTG
Source organism: Pictodentalium vernedei (assembly GCA_031216915.1). Classification (NCBI taxonomy): domain Eukaryota; kingdom Metazoa; phylum Mollusca; class Scaphopoda; order Dentaliida; family Dentaliidae; genus Pictodentalium; species Pictodentalium vernedei. The sequence continues at coordinate 527,668,589 of CM062297.1, read as the reverse complement.
TTGGGAATCTTCGGCTGAAGCGGGTAATAATGCAAAAAATATTGACCGGCATTATTCACCGCGGGTGGAACATTGTGAAGTGTTTAATGGGATTATATGGGTGATTAGCATAACACTAATTTTGTAGATGAGGGAAAATAATCTAGTTTAGCTTTAAAACCTCAGACAAACTGGAGGCGACAATCTCCATTTTTTTGTAAACTATGTGAATGAGCACGCGATGCACTCGTTCCCGAACACATCCACAGGAAGCAGCATGGTTCAAAACTGAAAAAGTAACCAAAGAAATAAACTGGATCATGAAGAGATCCTGGCCGTTCCAGGGGGAGCTACAAACATGCTACACATTTTTGCAATGAGTTACACAATTTGAGTATTTCTGGTATTATATTATTATTTCCAAATGAAATAAAATACTGCATTTTGATTGGCTGAGAGGTACGGTGTAACTTGCAATCCACGGTGGCCTTTTTTACACCGTGTTTAACCATGCTGTAAAAACAAGAATATACAAGAGCAAGCTATATGGCTAAAAAGTACCCATTTTTAATGAGGTTTCCTTGATTTGCCGCACCGAATTACAAAATCAAATTTGTGGGGTTGCACTAACCAGCCTTTATGTCAGTTTGGTCATGATTAGCCAATGTGCAGAAATATGTGACCTTAAACACCAATAAATAAATAAATAAATAAATAAATAAATAAATAAATAAATAAATAAATAAATAAATTATTCCGGTTGTTCAAACGTTTTGGCAAAGGATCCTTGCATAAGAGGCGTGGGGCCCTGTCCACCGTGAGCGGGCCTTCAACAAGGTGAGGGTTACTATCCCACTTCCACAGCTCTCAACGACAGTGGCTTTCATTGAAAAGCTAAAGGAACTATTTTATTTTGCGGGCGACCAATTTCGTAGCTGAAAGCCGTTCGATGGCTATCCGCAGATGGCTTTTAAACTGAAATGTTTGTCGCTTTCGAAGCAGTTACTTTGCATTAATTTGGGATTAAAATTCTAACAGAGCCGAACAATGTTAGTTCCGATGCTTCCGGAATATTTGTACCTCTCCACGTTCATTGAGCTTCGCATTTGGATGGAAGTAATGGCGAAATAAACGGCCGGTGCTGACCTTGAAATTAAGGGTATTTTTATTCCTGTATTGACATGTGTTTTTGTAACTGCAGTATATAATGTGTGGTAAAAGTAATATATTTTTATCAACAATTTACAACCACAGAAAAACAGACGATGAATCATAATTTTGCAGAATCTATCCCACGAAAATCGAGTTGTGCGACTTTGACATACAGGTGTGGCCTGCACAGATTGAGGGGGTGATAAGATGATATGTACGCGATGCCAGAGGTTTGAAATTCGCAAAGTATTGATGCGGACCGACAGAAACAAATGTCTATCTATACATTTCATGTAACTAACATTCAGTATTAGGTGCGGGTAACATAATGTTCGCCATATTCTCGTGAAAAGTGGGGTTTGATATTCTGAAATGGCGATTCTACACGTGAGTATCAATCACGTGTAGATAATATTAAACTTATTAGCAGACAGAACGTAGCCTATGACCCTCAGTGGGACTTGTGTTTATGATTAGAGAGAAAAGATGATAAACTAATGTCAAATGTGGATATTAGACTTGGTGAATTGGGCCGTTTGGTTAGGCGTCGGGAGAGTACCACAGACTGTACAGCTGACGAATCAATACTTTTTAATCGTTGCTTTTGTTGCAAACTACCTCGTTCTTCTTGGTTTGTTGCTTGACGGCTGTAACTTTAAAGTAAAAGATTGACTATCAGGACGTGCACAGAACGACACGCGTGTGTTAATGGGTTAATCGATATGGCACGAGTGCCAGTGCGGAAGGATAGAATGAGAGGCCGCAGGCTCTCGCTCTGACACATAGAACACATTGGGACTCAGGGGACGATTGTTAGCTATCGCTAGCGATTCAAATTGTAATTGCGGTGCGCGATTTGTGGAAACTTCCCGTGAAATTTCGCTTGTTTATAAAAATCGCATGTGTGCGGAACAGATCTTCATCTTCCGCCTGGTTTAGTGTTGCTGCAGATGGGGATTTCATTGAACAGGCGTGTAATAATTCAAGAATCGTCGATATGTTACAAAATTTCTACTAAGTGCCGTCTATTGAACTCTTTTATCCCCAAGTTTCCCGTGCAGGAGGCCCGATGGCAGAAGAAGAGTTCAAGGAGGTTCTTGGAATATTCCGCGTTTTTGATTGACGGAGCCAAACAGACGAGTCGCCGTTAAATACCTGAGTGGAGACAGATGTGCTATTTTCCGCAATTTAAGAAGATGCAATATCTACAACTTGACAAGCCGTAAAATTTAACTCGAGATTCGATTCGAAATCCTCTGTTGGAGTCGATTCAAATTCGATTTTACACGAAATCTAAGATTTGCAGGGCCCAAGGGTTGAATATCAACACTGCTAAATTGAACAATTGTTTGAAAAAAAAACATTACAACGCACACCAAATTCTAGTTCATTGGTGGAAAGTTTGCTTTTGCTTCTTTTATAGAATTAGGTTTTTGTTTCATTTGGATTTGATGCGGTTAATAATAAAGTATATTCACTTTAGACATAAACAGTGGTCACAACTACTTACAGTCACATGAAGGCTCCATTTCAAAGGTTTTATCCACGAAATCTGTCTCCGATACCATACCAACCCACTATCGCCCAAGCTGTCGGATCAATCACTGTATGTTTCCGACTTCAAAAAATACAATGCCAGTAATGTGTAACAACTGAGTTTAGTTTTTCCGAGGCTACTTTGTTCATCCCAAAGATTTTCACATTAAGGCACCCAAGCATTTTGTCTCAACATGCCTTTCATCTGGATATCAAAGACAATTTATACCATGATTACCTATTCTACTATATATGAAAAGCCTATGACATAAATTTTAGATTTATACACCAACCGTGGTGAACAAACCAGCAATGGGATTTTACTAGTTAAAATTTACACCAACAGTGGAACTACATCCAAGTTGATCTTTGGTGACGTCGACCTGAATGCGAACTTTGAATTTATCGCACGTCGCCTCACGAAGAGTGAAATGAAAGTGACAATTATTTATTACGTTTTTAAATGAGATTACCCAATAAGACACCAAAACTTAACAAACATGCATTGTCTCATGTTAATAAAGCATCCATAACTCGAAATGGTATGTTATTATGCTGTTAAAATGAAAAAGGTCACGTTTCATTTTTCATTTCGTTTCGGCGATAAAATTGACAGTGGAAGTACGGCCCACCGATGCTCGTGTAAACAAAAACAGATTCGTACGTATTGTACGTCTGGTGATCAGTAAAATCGAGAAAAAATAATAGCGACTCATAATAATCTGATGATCATGGTATAAATAAAATATACCCAAAGTAGCTTGGTGTATCAAATGTTCACCACTCGTGATGAAGTGGTGTTAACCGCGCGCCAAAGGCTCGCGGTTAACTCCACTTCACCACTCGTGGTGAACACTTGGTACACCAAGCTACGATGGGTATATTCTATATATCTAACATCAATAGAAAAAAACAGTTTTGGTCATGGAAAACTTCACGTGTTGAAACGTACATTACTAACTAATATGTTGATAACATGATTTTGGAGGGTACCGCCGTTGATTAACGACCCAACAGAAATAATTAACAGTCCGACAGTTTATAAAAAGCCCGAGACGCCAATAAGGTGGAGGTTGCTAATAATTTATGATGGGCCAACCAGAAAGGCCGACAAAGTAATGTTATTACTATTATTACCACCGATACCAGTAAAACACACTATGTAATTAAAAGTGGGCTGAAATGAAATTTTACAGTGGAAAACAGATGATGTCGCATTAGTTTTAATAACCTAAAATAAGAATACCAAATATTAGTTCAGCTATCTGCGTTCTGTTAACTTAACAACAACTATCGTCTGCTTTGTTGTCAAACAGAAGTCAAACGGTCACGTGGATATCACCTGTTCGGTCTACGGAGAATTTAGGAAACTTACAAGTAGTCAAATAAAATTAGAACACGTAATTTAGGAGGCCATATGTCTATCATAATCTCCGCGTATAAAAAGGTCCGACGTCGCCAAAGGTCAATTTGGATGTAGTTCCACTAGTTAAAATTTACACCAATGGTGGAACTACATCCAAGTTGACCTTTGGTGACGTCGACCTGAATGCGAACTTTAAATTTATCGCACGTCGCCTCGCGAAGAGTGAAATGAAAGTGACAATTATTTATTACGTTTTTAAATGAGATTACCCAATAAGACACCAAAACTTAACAAACATGCATTGTCTCATGTTAATAAAGCATCCATAACTCGAAATGGTATATTATTATGCTATTAAAATGAAAAAGCCCACGTTTCATTTTTCATTTCGTTTCGGCGATACAATTGACAGCGGAAGTACCGCCCACAAATGCTCGTGTAAACAAAAACAGATTCGCACGTATGCACGTCTGGTGCTCAGTAAAATCGAGAAAAAATAATAGCCGCTCTTAATAACTGATGATCATGGTATAAATAAAATATACCCAAAGTAGCTTGGTGTATCAAATGTTCACCACTCGTGCTGAAGTGGTATTAGCCGCGCGCCAAAGGCTCGCGGTTAACACCACTTCACCACTCGTGGTGAACATTTGGTACACCAGGCTACGATGGGTATATTCTATATATCTATCATCGATAGAAAAAAAAACAGTTTTGGTCATGGAAAACTTCACGTGTTGAAACGTACTTTACTGACTAATATGTTGATAACATGATTTTGGAGGGTACCGCCGTTGATTAACGACCCAACAGCAATAATTAACAGTCCGACAGTTTATAAAAAGCCCGAGACGCCAATAAGGTGGAGGTTGTTAATAATTTCTGATGGGCCAACCAGAAAGGCCGACAAAGTAATGTTATTACTATTATTACCACCGATACCAGTAAAACACACTATGTAATTGAAAGTGGGCTGAAATGGAATTTTACAGTGGAAAACAGATGATGTCGCATTAGTTTTAATAACTTAAAATAAGAATACCAAGCGTTAGTTCAGCTATCTGCGTTCCGTCAGCTGAACAACAACTATCGTCTGCTTTGTTGTCAAACAGAAGTCAAACGGTCACGTGGATATCACCTGTTCGGTCTACGGAGAATTTAGGAAACTTACAAGTAGTCAAATAAAATTAGAACACGTAATTTAGGAGGTCATATGTCTATCATAATCTCCGCGTATAATCCCTCCGTGACATAACGAAAACACTCCGAAAAGAAACCAAGACGATGCCAAGAAGAATCGAATTTTGAGCGAAGCGGAAAGCCGGAGACAATCGATCGAACGCAGACACGTGACGTGTTTGGCTGTTACTGAGATGTCAACTCATTAACGTCCCAACACGTCACGTGATCTGTCGAGCTCTACGCAGTTTTAACATTCGAGTTAAAATCCGCTAGTGTAGGAGGAACGCCCTAAGAAGTTGTAACAACATGTACCCAAGCTAATTGGTTTGTTTAAAAAATGCACTTACTTGTCGCGTTTGCGTTTACTGATAACTTGAAAGGAGCTGATGCTGGATTCATGTTAGTTATGGAACAATTTGGGGTGGTGTCTCTCATCAGAGGAGGATTTCGATTTCTGTCTTCAGTGTCTACAGTTTGTACAAGAGACACATTCTCTGTAGATTCCACCAAGTTTGTTGATCCTGGTAAAGTTGGTATTGTTATAGGCTGAAAATATATACCGTGGTGTCAGTGACGTGTTTGTTCCGCCATTGTATAATTGATCAAAGTATTAGATTGATCTCAGCTTTGGTGATTAAGTGCATGACTATTTTTAACAGGTCTTTTTCGAGGAGACCAAATGTTTGCTCTATTACAACGGGTTGACGCCAGGAATTAATTCTCATATTATTTGCCTGTCTTTCCTGTTCATTTGGAATCAAATGATATTTTGTTCACAAAGCTTGATTTGTTAAAATGTTTCAAAGAGTGCCATCCAATACATTTACAGTAAAATAAAACAGTCATTAAAATCATATTCTAACAATAAAAGAGTAAACCCAGCATCTTACTAGGTACCGAAACTCGTTACAGTTCTTAAAATCGAGAAATGATTCAAATCCAAAGGCACAGCTCAAGTCCAGATTAACAAGATCATGATTGCGTTCCATAACGTTATGGTTAGGGGATGCGATGAAGTTTTAAGTAGATATGCTATGTTAGAACGCTGTTCAATAATGGTGATAAAGATACCGAATAAGGTCTACAAGTATCGCTTCTGCGCGTCCATTGCTGTGTTTTCGGGGCTATGTAAGCACTGGAAAGATAGCTTGAAAATAGGTGATAGGTTATTTCGATGTCGTCAAAAATCTAAACAAATAATAATTTGTCATTTTGTTTGCTGTCCATCCGTATTTATGAACAATGCTTCGCGGTTAAACACTAAAAAATGAAAAGTTACAACATTTTTTAATTATATGACGCCATCGAAAATAACATGTCACTTATTTTTAAGTTAAATTTCCCATTACTTTTATACAGCACCTTACAATTTACTGAATGTCTACATTAAACAGCCCTTATTAGTATTTTTCGTATTCGTATTTTTTACTCACCTATTTATTCTTCTGATCGCAAAAGCATCATTTTATCTCTTCTGCGTAACTCATCCCTGTCAGTTTTGTTTATATGGTACATACTAGTAGTAATTCAAGGACAACTGGTGGATAATTAAAAGTAATCTTTTCACCACTACAACATTCCATTCTATGTGGATGCTGGATTTAGACCGTTGAATAACTTTCGCGAACCACTCCCCCTCGTAACTTTGTTTATGTCACGTAATATCCAATTTCATTCTGGTTGTTCCCATATTTTTGTCACAGCTTTGCTGTATTCCGTGCATACATGTCCCGGATGAAGGAGTGTATGTCGGACCGACAAGGTTCTTTTGATAAAGAACGAATGAATGGGGATGATTCTAAACTATGTTTTTGATTTAACCCTCTATCTAACGTAACAGCCATATTTAGTGAGGCTTATTTACAAAATTCTCTAATCAAATTTCAATGTTTTAACCATACTGCCTTCACAAAATAGCCTACGCATCATCTCTCCGAGCTCGTTCCAATGAAGGTACATAAACTACGCTTTAGTGGCAAACATTTGAAAATATTTAGTTTTTGTTTAGTAATTCTATATTTGTCTTTTTGGCAATGTCGTCTTCTAGTCGTGTTATAGGAAAAAAGTTAATATGATTTCAATTAATCGTTTCTGTCAGTTGATGATACAATATACAATAACTAACACAGGTAAGTGAATTTCATAACATGGTTCACGAGCAGGTCCAGCAGGACCTTTTACCATACGTTTTGGATTCGACCGTGAATTCATTCCTGTTAAGAAACAAATCACTCGATCACAGTCGGATGGACCACAGTGGAAGTAAAGATGGGTTTTGTGTGTGTGTTGGGTGGTGGGGGTACTGACTTACAAGGTTCGGCACAATGGGAAGTAATTTGAAAAAGATGATCTACAGCAACATAGTTTTACTGAGTCTCTAGTGTTGACAAGTGTGTGGGGTGGGTTAGCATCACACTGAGTATATCTAAAGTAAAATAGTTCTTTCGTGTCACGTCGCGTATTATAATTAAATGTGTGAATACCCACTAACGTCAGAACCCGACCATGGTTAGGCATATTCCATCTTTAAATGTCTTCCATCCCGATGACATCGCAGTGAAAGTTTGCTGAAGTATAACGAAAAGGCCGAAAAGACAGAACATGGAATATGCTAACCAAATGCAACAATATTTCTAGGTATTTTCAGAAAATATTTTACAATGTCTATATGCATACACAACTGCATACTACAAGTTTTAAACATACTATATAACCATGTAACATATGTAAGCAACGAAGTGTGGAGGCACGTAACACCCCTCCTACTCTCGATTCTGCATCCCCGTGTACTCGATTATGTTCTGGTTCATTGTTCTTGGATGAATACTCAGTACACATCTGGGCAAATTTCATATACAAGGGTTACAATGGAACTGATGTAAAATTACAAACAACAAATAGATGGTTTGGGTAGGAGAGTAGTTTTTGGTACAGTCAACACCGAACTGGTGTGGCTTAGGGCTTCAGTTCGAAATTTTTTTTATACAAGTTAAAACACGATTAATGCTCAATACGGTATGCATAAATGTAAGACAGAGGAAACATTTGGCAGTAGACGAGCAGACAACACAATGAACACGATAAATCGAGAGTAAGAATCAGTAAAATATCAATCCTTCGGCTCCATGGAGCTCCATGGAGCGGAAGGATTAAATACTACTGAACCCCCTACAAATACAGAATACAACATTGTATAAGACTATACCAGCGGGGTGCCAGTGTCGAAAGGGTAAAAAGTTAAAGAGCCATTGCTGCGGTTTGAGAAATTTAACCTCATCATACCGACACTGTTTATCTGGCGGTGTAAATTTGGAGAAATGCATCAGCTTATCTTTTCTAAAAAGTACAGCACGATTCGCCTTACAAAATGCAAAAGCTAAACACTTCAAGCTCATTTTAAATTCACATTTTATACCATGTTCACCTATGTTACTTCCTGGCATGACGCAATTTGCCAACTTCGATACATTCACACATCGCGAGGTTTCATTCAAACATACGACATTTTGCGGTACTATCTACTACGTGCAATGACCTAAGTTTAAAATACCTTACAATTAAATAACTAAAATAAAATTTAAGAATTGTTAATAATAATTTGACTGAAATAGCAAGGTAAATTCAAACAACTCAAGCATTCACGAACAGCCGGTAGTACTGCCCACCGGTGCAGATGTAAACAAAACAAACTCGCGTGTTTGCGATAGAAAGTGTCATTTTTTCTCCATTTCAAAATGCTAAAGTCGATTATTTATTAAGAGCATGGTATAAATAAAACAAATCGGTACTTGCGCCGGTAATAAGATTTAAACCACTCGTAGAATAAGGGTTTAAACCCTTATCCTGCTCGTGGTTTAAATTTAATTACCGTTCCCAGTACATAGTTATTCTATATTTATCCCGGTTACATATCGAAGAAGCACGTTAACTTTTTCGTATTTACAAACTTACATAGTTAACAAAATCAACGGTGAATTCTCCAGAACATTCTCCATACATCAAACATTTTTGTTCAGTTGTTTTACCAGTTATATTGTATGGTGAAGCTGGTGCTGATGCTGTAAGTTTACCTGCTGTTGTTATGAATCCTAAAAAGAATATAAGAGGTTTTATTGTATCTGGTAGTGGTATATAGAGGATATGGAATGAGTGTTTTTCTCATGTAATATTTATGAAACGAGTGTAAGAATTTTCCGTTTGGGCGAGCCTCTGGCGAGACAACACTCATTTCATATTCTATTTATCATATAACACACGCACGCACAAATTAGCACTTAGTATGACTTTTTAACCCATCACCTAACTTGAGTTGTAAACGGCACTTGGAAAAAACATCCTCGCATAACTAAAAATTTTCATTTTTTGCTTCCAAAACATAGGTTATGACCCCTCATTGGAACAAGCGCGACACGCTAGTTCCAATGAGGGGTCATAACCTACGTTTTGGAAACAAAAAGTGAAAATATAAAAAAAAAATGAATGGCGTTTTTCTTGTGTTGCGCGAGACGGTTTTTGCCGTTACGTTAGGTAAAAGATTAATACAATATAACCCACCCTAAATAGGACAGATAACGTAAATTCTCCCTACTGAAATTATGCAAATGTGACCCAGTTGTATTTTGTATTTTGTTTAGCCAATCAAATTGTCCAGTTTTGATATTGACCAATGAAAGCTCCCAACTCTAATTATCCAAATTATGAAAATGTGGCTCAGTTGTATTTTGTTCAGCCAATCAAATTGTCTAGTTTTGAAACTGACCAATGGAAGTGACGGAAGGCTTTATTTATCACTGATTAATATGAATAATAATAAAGTGAACAAAACGGACGAGTCATATGATAAAAGATTTTATTTCTCCCCAGGTAAAATACTACATACCAACCCCAAAAACACAGAAAAAGTTGAACTCCTTACATGCTGCTGGCGGATATTCCCGCCCAGGACACAAAATATCTTGCCACCGAAATAGGTATAATTTAATTTCCCTCTGTAAATTGCATAGACCTTTTATCCAGTGATTTATTGAGATAAATTTAGATGAATTTTTCATCAAATCTTCAGCTTCAGACAAGGCTAGATTTCATGAAAAATAATTTGAAAATATTCAGCGGGTTAAGAGTTAAAACGCAATTTATTAGGTACATAGATATTCAAACACAAGTATGAGATACCGGTGGGATTGTCGCAGGATTACAGGCGTTAATTTGATGTTCGGAAAGATGGAGGAAAATTTATGTTCTTATCAGTGCTCAGCCGACAGCCAGTGACTGTCGTCTGAACCCCAGTTCGAACGTAAACCTTGACACCTTATCAATGCCCTGTCCGCTTGGGACTCTTATGATTCCTGAAGGTGCCTGTGGCTTACAACGCCAAAAGGTGATCAACGATAATTCACGAAAAAGATTATTTAGTTATATGTACGAAGAAATATGATATGAAACAAATTACTCACAAAATTATCCAAAAGAATACACTAATTACGCGGATAAAAGTTTATTCTTTAGGGCCCTCGACGTCTCCCACAGCTAGCTGTGTCCGCTGGATCAACCTCACATCATCTTCATTTTCTCACGGTTAGTGATCCGTACAAAGTGTCTATTCACTTCTCGTTGCTTCCTCCTCGCAGGGTTAACTTCACAGTCATTCAGGCCTAACACATATAATGTTCTGCTTGTGTTACTCTATCAGGGTTCTCACAGTTCTATCACCATTCAATCGGCGTCTACCACAGTTCACGATCACTTTGCGCCTTGCCTGGCTCTCACGGGGTTAAGTTATTCTTCGCCTTCAGATATATACTTAACAAAGCTTACATAAAAATATTCTGCAAAGTGTTCGCAAAATCACCAATTCTCGCACCGCCTAACACTATCTTATCTCGCGAGCTGTTCAAAAGCTTACTCAAGCTCTTAATACGGTCTCTAGACCTCAACGTTACAGCTTTTACTTCTTTGGCTACTATGCCACTACGGTTCGCAACCGTTAACAAACTACAATCGGTTCCTTACAACCCTCACAGGGTTACGACAATACGCGGACTTTCAATCTCGGTGCCTATGACCCTCGACGGCCAAGGCTAAACTCCGACCTTCTCTGAGTGCCCTCAGACCAACTGCCCCTCAGAATTCTGCTTCACTCTTTATACAGTCGGAACTCAAAGTATAAAAATATTAATTCTGATTTAACGAGTGCTTTGTAATTCGACATAGACAGAGATATAAATGCGTATTTTGTTTGAGGTAAACTGTTTTGACATTTCGGAGTCAGGATAGATGCGTAATATGGGTGTGTGTTCAGAACATGTGTGATGCACTGGTTTCCAATAATTAGATTTTAACTGGCTTTATTTACCCAGATAACGCTTACAGAAGAGAATATTGTCTCTCTTACTATTGATCTGTTATCAGATAGCCCATGTGGCGTTCAACAAGTGCGCCATAATGGACATTAAACTTTCATACTAAATTACAAGAGTTCGAGAGACAAATCGGTTTTCGGGATCCGTTGTATACCCATCTTTACGCTTTACATTTAACCCAGGCAGAAATATTATCGAAAATATTTACACTTATAAACAAAAAAATCGCAATTTTTAGCTATCACCTTGACAGGGATTAATGCACGGAATTTGCAAAGAGAGGAAATGCATTTCCAAGTATATAATCGTAACATTCGACGTTATAGAAAACACACTTCAAAGTCGTTTTTCGTCAGATACTGCTAACCCAAATGACCCCTGACATCTTTCGTCTTTCGAAAATACCCAGCTGATTCTTTTCTGACTCACAAAAAGAGACAGAAACTTTTCAGACTTACCGATATCATGTCATCAAAAAACATCAGGGCGAACTTGACAAATGTCAAGCTATTTTACACAACCCGTAAAGAATACATTTTTGCGTAAAAGAAAATTGAGTGGTTGGTTTGTGAACAACATAATGGTCGACCTACAGGTTACGAGAGTCAGTACTACGTCGCTGATCACAGACCTGGAAGATGTCAGCACCTTGGTTGAGGTATCGAAAGAAATTGGATGGGTAAAGATCAATCTAAGAAACAAAGGTATTGCCCTTGGGATTGTGTACTGTGCGGTGGAGGGAAGCAAACCCGAGTGGAATGACTCGATATACTCAACACTAAGGTCCAATATCACAGAACTAGAAAACAGGAGGTTCGGTATAATTTTGATGGGTGACTTTAATGTACACATAGGTGGTAAGGAAGAAGGCACAGAGGGCGGGGACAAGAAAGTCACCAGGAATGAAAGAAAGCTGTTGAACTTCACAAATGAGCTTGGGCTGAAGATTCTGAACAGGAACGCGAGGAATAAAGGGAAATGGGCCTGGAAGAGGAACGACAGAAAATCAATAATAGACTATATTCTGACATATATTAATTTATGGAGGGAGGTGATAGGGGTAGAAGTGTATGACGAGGGTAAAAGGGAGGTAAATAGTGATCACAACTTGATTACAGTGACGATCAGGGCCAAAAACCTTGTAAAAAGCAAAGGGAGCTTCAAGGAGATTTGGGAACTCAAAAAAGGATGCTGACTGGGCGAAGTTCGAAGAAAACTTGAAACCAGAGCTTGCAATCGTACACAAGGGGGCCAGTGTCCAGAAAATGCCGACGCCATAGTTGCGAGACTAGTGGAGGCAAGGAAGGAAAGAGTAGGAAAGATTAGGGCGCTAACACGGGGACTTGGGTACAGAGTGAACGAAGAACTTAAAAGGCCATAAAGGGTAGAAAAGCTAAATGTGCTGCATACAGGAGAAATAGAAAACTCAAGGGGGGGGGGGGGGGGGCGGAAAGCAACGAGGCAATGGTAGCAAAGGAAGAATACCAACAAGCACGAAATAAAGTAAATAAGATTAAAGACGATAATCGGAGAGTGCGAAATAACAGTCTTATTAGGACGATAAGAATGACAGGGTGCGTCAAGTTCGAACGTATTTTGAAAATGGGAGAAGAAACGTAACAAAGGAAGTAACCCACAGACTATTAAAGTAGATGGCAGAGTTACAGGCAATCAAAATCAAATCGCATCAGAACTAGTCAGGCACTGGGAAATGGTAAACGATAAGCGATGGGGCATGGGGGAACCCACCGGAGTGTCCGAACCAGGTCGATGAAAATGTATCGAACTTCGTGTGCAGCTAAATTAAAACGGAGGAGGTGCGAAAGGTAATCTCAAAATTAAGGAATGGAAAAGCAGGAGGGGTGGACGAAATTCCTAAATAGTTTATCAAAAAGAGGGAGAAGAACTCTTAGAAAGCCTAACTGCCCTATTCAAATTCAATTTAGCCATAGAAAAACAAGAAGTCCCAAAAGAGTGGAGAGAAAGCAAAGCGATATTTATTCACAAAAAGGGGGAAAAAGACGTTTTGGATAATTATCGAGGGATCTCTGTCAGTAGCAACATTGGAAAAGTTTTCTGTAAAGTCCTGTATGTGAGATTAGAGGAGGTGATTGAGAAGAAGGGTTTTGGGGAGAGATTCAGAATGGCTTCAGGAAGGGAAGGAGAGTCACCGACCATCTGTTCACGCTATCCCAAATGATAGAATCCGCGAAAGAAAAAGATGTTTATGACCTTTTTGGATGTTAAAATGGCATACGTTAGAGTATGGGGGAGTGTATGTAGCGAGAGCTTGAGGCTCTGGGCTTGGGAGGCGAGTTTGTCGGAATTATGAAAGCATTATATAAAGATGTACAGAGTGAACATAGCCTGGGTAACATAACAAAACGTGTGCTTATGGAGACAGGCCCAAAACAGGGGTGTATACTTTCGCCAATTCTTTTTGCATTGTACAACAGAGGTTTGGGAGATGAACTCCTGCATAGCGACGAGGGGGTAGCAGTTGGGGAATTGAAGATCCCAGGGCTACGTTTTGCAGACGATATGGTGCTAGTGTCAGAAAGCGAAAAGGGGCTAGCAAAAATGTTGGGAATTGTTGGTAAATATGGGAGCAAACGGAGACTCGAACTTAATGAAAGCAAGAGCAAAGTTATACCTGTGGGCCGCAAAGTGGACCCCACTCGAAGGTGTAGAGTGGGGGAGTTCTGTATTCCGGAAGGTAGCAGCAAACTTCTTATTGTAGGAGAGACAGATGACTACGAGTACCTGGTGGTAAATATAAACATCACAGGAAGAGGTATCTACCAAAACCACACAAATAAATTGATTCTGAAGGGGAGGCAAATCATTAACCAAATGAAACTTATAGGATGAAACAGTTTCAATAAGGTTTTCGTGGGGAAAACCATTTGGGAAATGGTGGGTCTGCCAAGTGTAACATATGGTACGGAAGTGGTACCCCTAAACCAGACGGCTGTAAAGAGCTTGGAAATCCTGTAGAACGATGCAGGCCGATGGATAACGGGGTCGTGTAAAGCCGCAGCACTAGAAGCAATCAGGGGTGAGCTTGGGTGGATGAGGATCAAGGACAGGATAGACTTATTGAAACTCCGTTATCTTAATTATTTGGTAAATCTCCCGACAGCCGATGGTGTAAAGTAATGTTCCAGAGAATTCTGAACTCAAATATCAAGGCAGGGTGGATGGTCCAAGTCAGGGAGCTAACAGAGAACTACTCATTGGAGATCTCGGACCTAGACGTTGGGGCAAACCAGGGTAAAAGAATCGTCAGAGAAAGTGTCATGGAGGATGGTAACCTTAATTGGAGAGAGGGAGTCAAATCAAAGAGGTCTTTGAGGAGCCCGCGTGATAAAGAGAAGCCTGGTTTTGAAGACTACCCTGATGGCACCTTTCTGGGGGCACTATTGTTCAACCTGAGGTCGCGGTCCCTGGAGCTGAGGGGGAAAATTGGGAAAAACACTGAAAAGGAGTGCCAGATGTGTAATTTGGGCGAGGTGGAGACGACCCTGGAACACTTTCTTCTAGAATGCCCAAAATACCAGTCTAAAAGAATAAGATTCACTGGGAGTATAATATGGAAGTGGGATGGAACATGTGGTTATTGAGAGACTCAAAGGAGAGGGTTAATATGCTAATCGGAGAGATTGGGAAGAATGGGGCGAGGGATGTCATCAAGCAGTTCGTCTCCGAGTGTTGGGAGGAGAGAAGAAGCGTGGGAATAAGGAGGCAGTTGGGAGTACAGAGGTAACCAAGGCTTTCTCACCCGAGAACCGCGACAAATCAGCGGCCGGCCAAAGTGTTATTATTATTATTATTATTATTATTATTATTGTTATAGAGCTGTTGGATTAAATTACTACTGAACCACCTTATAAATACAGACTAGATTCGCCTATGTGCAGTATCGTATACGGCAATCAAATTCAGGAACTCGGCATTGAAATGGGCGGAAGTTAATTTTGCTTCGACGTTTTAAAGACGTGAAGGAAATGTCGATATAATATTCCGGAAATAAATTCATCAGCTGGAAAGAGAACAGAAATAGGGTTTAACCCTTTGATGAACTATGGTGTTATCTTCCAAGTCAGTTCAATGTAAGCAATTGGAAGAGTCCATATTCAGTAATTGGGTATAGACCAATTAATATTTTCAACGTGCAGCCAGGAGACTGCACGTTGAAAATATTGATTGGTCTACCCCACACATTAACATAACTGACACCCCACTTAAGTAAATTATGAAGTATCATGTTCCTCGGCCTGCAAAGCGGCCTCTGGTGTTCAAAGGGTTAATACCGGGAATGAGAATTTTCTGGTTCTCGTTTTTGAAAGTCAGTCACGATACCGGGAATTTTCCAGTTGTCGTTTCTGAATATCAGTCTCGATACACGGGAAATTCATACGACAGACCCGTGAATCAAAGGTTGCGTTCCACACCCTTTGATTCCAGAGTCTAGTCCCGGTCATTAGCACTCAAATTCAGAACAGATAGCCGGGAAATTCCCGTTCGCGAGATTAAATGAACGGGAATTACAGTCACAACCTTTGATTCCACATTCTAGCCCCGTGCATTCGCTTTCAATTTCAGAGGGTGTAGCTTTCGCTTCTGAGTACAAGCGACCATAATTGAGAGAGTTACAAAGAAATTTCAGAACAGTACTATGATGCCACAGTCAGACCAACTCTGGGTATTCACAAACTTTGGCGAACCCACACACTGTGAAAAGTGACAAAAGAAAAACTATACAAGACGTTGAGCTCATGGCTCTGATTCAACATATCAACGGAGAACCACACCACACAAAACTGTTTCATATGATAACTTTGGGTAAATTACAATTGATATCGGTAGTTGTAAAATCTGCAGCCTTCGTCAAATCTCGGTTTTGATAACCACAGACGACAAAGCACATGTTTAGACCAGAACAAGTCTTGCTGTGCTGTCATAATTTGCTCATATTAATACTTGCAGTAAATGAATTAGATCACTCCGCATTAGCGCAATCATGGTCCCAGTGAGATTACGTGTTTTTGTATAGTAATATTGGGAGTCTACAGAAATGTAAGGGTCGATTACGCCTACAAAATATCTCGCAACCTCGTTTCTGTCGGTGTCGTGTTTTTGCAGCAGTTTTGTGTGGTGTGGTTCTCCGTTGATATGTTGAATCAGAGCCATGAGCTCAACGTCTTGTATAGTTTTTCTTTTGTCACTTTTCACAGTGTGTGGGTTCGCCAAAGTTTGTGAATACCCAGAGTTGGTCTGACTGTGGCATCATAGTACTGTTCTGAAATTTCTTTGTAACTCTCTCAATTATGGTCGCTTGTACTCAGAAGCGAAAGCTACACCCTCTGTAGTAGCTGCTCCATATTTGTGGAACTGAAGCCAGGAATTGGGTTCTCAGCATTAGTGTGAGAAAACGCATGTCTTTCTCGTGGATAATAGCGAATTTCTAATCTTATCTCTTTTAAGTTTCAGCAACAACTTCTCCTTTCGTGTACCATTCGACTATCTATGCGATGTCATTTGTGTACTACGATCGAATTCCAACAATCCTTTTTCCTAATGGTTTTGGTGTCATGCCAATAACGTGCTCTGTTTGTTCAGGTGTCAGGAAGAGAGTTATTTAGGGTATCTCCTTCCTTAAATCTGTTATTCTGTATTCTAACCTCGTGTTTCGATTTGTTAATACCTTACATATTTCGCCGTAATGTTTTCGAATGAGAGATCCACTTCGGTAACCCTCCCAACACCGAGTTCTTGAATGGGATAGTCACACACAATACTAGCCGGCTATGGGGTTTGAACGAATTAATTTTGTATTTGTAGGGAGATTCGGTAATAATTTAATTCAAAAGCCCTGTTGGGCTGTTGGATTGAAAATTACTGACTCTCCTTAACAGTTGGTTGTCCATTGTGTTATTTGTTAACCAGCCACCGAATTGTATTTTCTTGTACGCAAAAAACGTATGCGTACCACATGACATATCTTTGGTAAGCTCAAACAGACTTTTACGGTTATATCCCCTTGCTTATAGTCCCACCCAAACGTCTCAAAATGCCATGCCAGTTTAAAGAGCAAAAACAATTTTTTTAGCACGCTCATACCTGGCCTTATATAAGTCTATTGATATTTCACTCCCGACTCCCGATATTCATTTGTGTTGTTTTGTTTTGGGGACGTTGGAGTAATGTGTCTCTAATGTCGTCGCCTCTTCCATCATGGCAATACGACAAATTATGTATTCATCGTTTGTCCGTTTAAGCACTACAGTATCATCTCTACGTATATGTTTGCCCTCTCTGAGTTCTAGGCCTTTTGACACCATCGGAGACTCTAAACGTTCTGAACCAAACTTATGTTTAAAAAGCTTGAACGTGCCATTTAGCTTCCGCACATCAAAACGTAGGTAAGCAAGAGACCTCACATTGTCATGAGCATTACTATTGAGCAGGAGACACTTCACCCCATTGCCCACGTGAGGGCACGGTGACGTTGTGTACTAAGGTGTACTGCACGTCGATGGTGCACCTGTCTTCAACCAATGCTAACCCTGCTTGTGTGGAGTTAGTATGTTGGGGGAGCAGTTACTTGGTGGTTCTCTCCGGATACCCCGGTTTCCTCCACCCACCCGTAAACCTGTCGTGGTCATGATTAGCCATTGTGCAGAAATATGTGACCTTAACTCTTAGAAGCGGGGGACTCAGAATGAATTTATGGAGCATGACATACCGCGAAAAACTTGCAGTAAAGCAGGTGCTTCCAGTCAAGTGTCGTCCGCCTATTCGGGCAGATGACGCTTGACTAGAAGAACCTGCTCAGTGTTTAATTCTCCCCCAGCCCAAAGATAGCCGAACCGTCACAGCCAGATTACCTGCAGTATTACTTCACAGGCAAGAAAACACGACTCTCTCTTCTAAGAGATAAACATCAATAAATAAATAAATAAATAAATAAATTGAGTAGGAGCGAGATTTATCATATGTTTCGTTTGGCGGAGGTATGTAATTTGACACTACAAAGCTCAGAACAGCTTCCATAACGGATTTCAGTTAGGTATCGTGATCCTCATTTTGAGACGTTTGGGTAAGATTATAAGGAATTTGATCTAACTTAAGGCGAAGTCGTTTGGCAAGCCGACTAGCAAAGCCATTGATTTCGTGACCAATTACTCGCTCGATCGTTGTCACCACTTGGATTAAATAGCCGGCTTGATCTTTTAATTTCATGCACGAATATAAGTGTATAAACAAATCGCCATTCAAATTTTATTTCATTTTTTTCTTCACCATCAAACCACATGGCCTCTTCATTGGATCGATCGCGATGGGAGATCAGCAGCCATGATTTGGAAGCAAAAAGCAAAGGATACTCAGTTGTTTATAAAAAAAAATTGCTACTATCGTCTGCAAATTGCGTTACAGAATGGTTAGATATAACAACCAGCTGTAGTTCTGTCACCGTGAGATGTACGGTGTCACGGAAATGAAGTCATGAGAAATACTAAAAGAGATGAGTTCATGTTTGGTAGAGCTAGCCTTTTCAGGCCTGTCATTTTGTGGCGAGATGTCGCTCTCGCCCCCTATTGCCCGCCCCAACTGAAAAGAGAAAGCGGAAAATGCATACCTAGAAAATCTTGGTAAACTAGGGGATTCTAAAATACGCCTTCGCACAGTGGATGGGTGCATACCGAGTCTATTTTATATTCACCTTTTTTAAATTTAACGTTCTACTGCAACTTGGGAGTCCAGCAGCTTAGCAGTAATTTCCAGCCAAGTCTTGGATGCCTCTGGAGGCAGCCAAGAATTTACTACAAATCGCTGCCAAGTTGATATGGCTATTGTCCACGGGACCTCTTCATGATTGTATGTTAAAGAACGTGTTCTCAAACCGCAAATATTTCCAAGTCGGATAAGGACCATTGATGGTCAACAGATCCCAACTGATGGTATTAAAGAAAAACCTACGTACATGGTTTCCCGTCATAGTGAAATAACTGTTATACTATTTGAGTAGTCGCAATACTGTACTTTCCTCTGAGGGCCAATAGTCCTTATCCTGTGATTTTCAAAACGGCGGGCCTGTTTTTTCAGAATTAACACGTTTAACTCATTGTTTTCTGTTCTATACCATGGTTTAACGACATTTTCGACAGCCGGATCAAGTCTTTCGGACAGTTTTACGGGTGCAGTCGGAGTAACTGGAGAGAACCACCGAACAACGGTGAGCAATTTTTTTTTTTTTTAAACATATTTTTATTTGCCATTCAACAATGCAAATCAGGATTGGAGGACAAGTGCTGACCACTTAGAAAACCCTCCGCTCCTGTACAAAGACTAATAGATTACAAAAGGCAGAACAAAATATAACAATATATAAACATTATACACAAAAGAAGTTAACTCAAAAGAGAGAGAGAGAAATAAAGAAAGAGAGAATAGCGAGAGAGAGAGAGAGTGAGAGAGAGAGAGAGAGAGAGAGAGAGAGAGAGAGAGAGAGAGAGAGAGAGACGGGTAAAAGCAGATTGAAATCAAAGAAGACAAACAAAAACAAAAAAGAAAAAAAAAAAAAAACAACAGTATACAACAGAAATTCCAGTGATGATGACCCCCCGCCCCACAATTTATTCAATTCTAAATTTAGTTTAATGCCGCTAAGGAACGTTCACAGAACATTTTTGAGACAGTTAATCTTTGCGTGCTCATTCCTCGTCCGTACTAACCTAATATCCACCGTGTTGTCCTCACACAGATTGATTGTCAGGTCCCACTGCGAGAGGACACGCACAGTGGAAGTTAGATCACCTGTGTAACCTTGGGACACTCAGACTTGCTGAGAGGCGCAGCTAATTCAGCAGCTGTACATCAAATCTATGCGAGTCACGAATACATTTTTGAACAGATAAGAAAACTAATACATTGCTGCTTTCGGGTAATGACGGGTTTCCATATAAAATTAAATCCAATGAATTCCAGTTGGGCGTAAGTTTCGACAAATCATCTATGAGGATACAGCGAATATCAGAATTTAAAGAACACAGGAAGAAATAATGTTCTGCATCCTCAACCCCATCGTTACATAAGCAAAATGGAGAATCTGAGATGTAGTTGCGGAATTTGTCACCATTAAGGTCACTATATCCAGTTCGTAATTTTGAGTGAATAATATTGTATTTCCTTATACCGGTTGAAAAATATGTTGGAGGCTTACACAAGGGTGGTGAGATGGACTTTTTGAATTCCCCAAGTGACCGACTGTTTCGAACAACCTCCGGTAGGGTATTCCACACTTCAATACACGAAGGGAAAAATGATCGTTTGAAGAGTTCCGTTCGACAGAAATAACGGACAAAATTCGATGCGTTTCGTAAATTGTATTGGGATATGTCGGCGACACGAGATGGTAAAAGTTCGTGGAGGAAATTCGGAGTATTCCCAGTGAGGATTTTGTAAAAGTTACACATTTTGTGAACATAGCGCTGTTTTCCAGACTAGTCCAACCAACTTCCAACAAAAGTCGATCCCGTGGAACAGATTTTGTCAACCCGCTCACTATTCGGGCTGCCTCGTAGTGAATATCTTCAATACGATTTAATTGATACTGAGGAGCACCGCTCCACACAGAACTACCATATTCCAAAATCGGTAATATGAATGCATGATATATTTTTTCAAGAATTTTTCTGTTAAAAGTATACTTCAATTTTCTTAGTTGGGACAATCTCGAGCAAGTCTTTTTACAAATGTTATCAATGTGATCTGACCAAGACAGGTTTGATTCTAAGGTTAAACCCAAATGTTTGTGAGAATTACAAAAATCAATTGTTTCGCCATTAAACAAAATATTTAATGACGAGATATTTTTCTTAAGTGTGAATAGGATTGCTTTCGTCTTTTTTGCATTAAACGAAACAAGCCATGTGTTAGCCCATTCGTTTACTTTTATGAGTTCCTCGTTCATTTTTGCTTCGACGTTACATGGGTCATTGGACGATTCTGTCAGACATATGTCATCGGCAAACATGCGAGTAACCGAGTCAATTTTGTCGACGATGTCATTGATATATATAAGAAACAGGAACGGGCCTAGGACCGACCCCTGTGGAACTCCAGCGTTGACTTTCTTATAGTTGGAATTGTAACCATTTATTTTTACCCTCTGTTTTCTGTCTTTTAGATAGCTGTGAAACCAGCGGAGCAAAGGACCCGAGATACCGTACTGTTTTAATTTATATATGATTCCTACGTGCCATACTCTATCAAATGCCTTTGAAATATCACAAAAGACACCACATATATATAAGTTTTTATCCACTGCGTCACAAAGGTTATGATAGATCTCTAATAATTGGTAAACGGTGCTGTTGTTTGGAAGGAAGCCTGACTGTAATATATAAAATAGATTGTTGCCTTTAAAATATTTATAGACTTCCTTAAAAACAACCCGCTCCATTATTTTACCAACACAACACAATAAACAGATGGGTCGATAATTTTGGGGGTCTTGACGATCACCTTTTTATAAAGAGGGATCACATCAGCACATTTCCACTCCAGAGGAAATTCCGACAACTCCAGTGATTTAGAATAAAGCAGAAATAAAGGTCTGCTTACACTAAATTTAGTTTCCTTTAACATTCTATGTCCAATACCATCGTGGCCGCTGCTTTTGTTAGTTTTAAGCGAATTGATAATCTGAATAATGTCTTCCTGAGTAAAAGAAATTTTGCTAAATGATTTCGAACATTTGCGTTTGAAGGGGGGTAGTTGTTTGCTATTCGAGTTCAACATACTATTTTGAATAAATGCCTCGTTTAAAATATTAGCTTTTTCATAGTCGGTTTCAAAAAGTGTGTTACCTGAATCAGTTTTCAGCGTCGGTATTCCTGGATCGGAAGCAAAGTTGTTTTGAAACATCTTAACAATATGCCAAAATTGCCGTTGGTCGTTGTTTTCTGATATTGAGGTATCTATTTTTTCTAAGTATTGTTCCTTGGCAAATTTTTTCATATTGTTAACTTTGTTTCGGGTAGTTTTATATTTCGTCCATGTGTTTGGGTTATTGCTTTTCAGAGCTAATTTACGCAGACGATCACGAAGACGAATAGTACTTCTAATAGCGCTATCAAACCACGGCTTATCAGACTTCCTAATTATAACTTTTGTATGTGGAATACATTTTTCTGCAAGTTCCAAAAACGTAGAAACAAAGTTTGACAGAGCATCATTAATGTTCTCCTCACTGCATATTAGTTTCTCCCATTCTGTCTCGTTAAGGTTATTCAATTTTATAAAATCACCTTTTTTATAATTCCAGACCACCCAGGTGAAAGTTGATTGAATTGGGTGTGCACAAACTACATGAGTATATACTGCGAGATGGTCGGATAAACCTAATTCCAGCGTGCCCGAGTGAGCTATCGTAACTGTGTCACTAACAATTATAGGGTCAAGTAGGGTTCGAGATGTCTTTCCTATTCGAGTGGGCTCAGATATAACATTCTTCAAATTGAATAGTGTTATAAGAGACTGTAGCGTACTCCGTTCCACGAGTAGGTCAGAATTTATATCACCAGTTAAAACAAGTGATGGATTTATTTCCAAGGCTAATTCTATTTTTTCCTGCAAGTTAGGCCAGTAATTTTCACTCGATTCCCTCTCCGATCAGTATGTGACACAAAGGATGAATTTCTGTTTGTTGCCCACTTCAAACCAGAGAATATCATCATCAAACGATAGGTCTTCAATTTGTTTGTTTGAAGGTGATGTGATCCGCAAAATACACCGCAATACCCCCGCCGTAGTGATTTCTGTTATGTATAATGGGGACCGAATAGTTTGGGATCAATATATTACCAGTATTGAAGTCTTTATCCAAGTGAGTTTCAAATAATGTCAAAGTAATCGATCTCATCTACTAGCTTATGCAGTTTATGACGGATGCTACGGATATTATAGTTTAGAATTGAAATTGTATTTTGATCGGTACTGACAGAACCCGAATGAGCTGGACCGGGATTTGGATGGACATCACCACAGAGAATAACAATCAACATCATAATAACAATTATAGATGATGAGACATGGAATATAAGTGGACGGATTTTAAGATGGAGTGTTGCATAAGTTTGATGAATGTGGTCTTGATTTATTGAATTAAGAACGTTGTAGAAAATACCCACTGACTGTCGGTAACGGTGAGCAATTGTCAGACTCCCCAACGTACTAACTCCACAGAAGCAGGGTTAGCATTGGTTGAAGACAGGTGCACCATCGACGTGGATTTCGCCTTAATACACAGCGCCACCGTGCCCCCCCCCCCACGTGGTCAATCGCGATGAGGTGCCTTGCCCAAGAACATGATTGTATGTGAAAGGACGTGTCCTCAAACCGCAAAGATTTCTAAGTCGGATAAGGTCAGTTGATGGTCAACAAATCCCAACTGACGGTGTTAAAGAAAAACCAATGTACATGGTTTCCCGTCATAGTGAAATAGCTGTTATACTATGTGGGTAGTCGCAGTAAAGAACTTTTCCTCAGAGGGCCAATACTCGCTTTCCTGTGATTTTCAAAACGGCGGGCACATATAACTCTTTGTTTTCTGTTATATACTATGGTTTAACCCTTTACCTAACGTAACGACCAAAACGGCCAGCGCTATTCTCAAAAATCGCCAATTAATTTTCATTATTTTTTCATACGTTTTTGAGACAAAAATGAAAAAAAAAAAGTTATTCAAGAATTCTTTTTGCAAGTGTCCTCTGCTTTTCATGTTAGGTAAAGAAGTGTTAACGACACTTTTGATAGCCTGGATCCCGTCGTGGCGGGCAGTTTTACGGGCGGAGAAGTCGGAGTACCCGGAGAGAACTACCAAGCAGCGGTGAGTATCTGTCAGACTTCCCAGCGTACTAACTTTGCACAAGTAGAGTTAGCAGCGGTTAAAGACAAGTGCACCATCGCCGTGCAGTACGCCTTAGTACACAGCACCACCGTGTCCCCAATTGTGCAATCGGGATTAGGTGTGTTGCCCAAGGAACGACATGTCGAGATTTCGGTTCAGTACTCCAACCACTCAACCACTGCGTCCCATTTTACTCATTGATTCCCGTTCAAATAGTATAGCATCTGTCCAAGTCTAATAATGGAGTTAGATATTACTTATCTGGGAATCCATTTTAAAAGTTGCCTGATTAATATTTTAACCTGCAGCCGTATGGATGAGTGTTAAACATCCCATTTGGTCCTCTCTTGTTGACGTTTTAACAATTTTATCTTGTAATGAAGTTAAACTACTTGTAAGACCCCCTGTTCAGTTTTCAGTCAAACTAAAAGATCGCCTTTGCAGCAACACAAAATCCGGTATTTTTCACAGTAACAGTTTACAGGTAGTAGTACTATGAGGTTTTGTTAGCCCTTTACCGTTTTTTATTGTCATTCTTTCTGAGTTTCTAGTAGAAACTAGAATTTTAGTCTGTAGAGGCAGAATTTGGTCGACTATATCTGTACGATACATTGGTCAGCTATTTTACAAGCTCATCTACAAGTGCGACCGGAGGATGGGGGGCTCTTTTCCACCACTAAAACTCTACCGGACTGAATAATGTATATTTGAAATATTTAAATTAAAAAAATAGCAGATAGCAAATACTTTTGTTCCAAATTGGTAACTGGCGAATAGTGAACATTGTAACATTTACAGTGCAGACACTGTGAATTGGTCGTAGCCCACGCGTGGTCAGTGATGTCCACGCATGCGTTTATAAGGTGATAAAAATCATCATCAGCAAAATTTTAATTAATGAATCACCGGGTTCTACCATATTTCGAGACAAAATCTGTTCCCACCACAACATGGAAGTTTTTTGTTTACATCAGCTTCATTTGCATATTTTCAAAACCTCTCACGCTTCATTTATTTTTGGTATAATATATAAAATTTCCAGGTCTCAGCTCATATATACCAAACAAATACAGATTTGTTGACACTGATTTTGTAGAGACATGGACCTTATAACAATGGTAATAAGTGCCTAGAAAAAAATGATCGTTGAAAGTGAGTTTATCAAATATTTAAATTATTAAATAAAACTGTGCAGCTCTTGGCATATGTTATTATGGAATAGAATGAAAAGGAATTGAAAATGCATCATAAAATTGATTTAACCCTTTATCTAACATGAAAAGCAGACGACACTTGCAAACAAAATTCTTGAATAACTGGGTTTTTTCCATTTTATGTCTCAAAAACATAGGTTATGACCCCTCATTGTTACGAGCCCGACGCGCTCGTTCCAAAGAGGGATCATAACCTATGTTTTTGAGACAAAGAAAATGAAAATATAATGAAAATTAATTGGCGATTTTTGAGAATAGCGCTGAGCTGTTTTAGCCGTTACGTTAGGTAAAGGGTTAATAACCCTTTTGCACATCGTGTTATTTTGTCAATTTCTTTATATCGTTTCTGTTTACATGCCCCTTCACCTGCCTTCACGTGCAAAAAGTTACATGAGACAAATATATCATACTCTAATTTTATGAGTAAAAAATTTCCAGATAATTTTGTATAACATCCACCATCCCTCTTGAAGTAATGGAAACTGTTAATTCAATGAAACCTGAAACTAATAGGGACTGTGATAATATCCCAATAAACCTTCAAACGATATAGTAGCTTCGCCATTAACTCTCTGAACCCTAGTGATATATTCCATGTCAGTTCAATTACAGCAGCTTGAAGAGTCTATATTTATTATGTGGGAGTATACCAATTAATATCTTCAACATGAAGCCTTAATCTACCCCCACACAGTCACTCAGCAGCCATCCTACGTAACGAAATTATGACGTAAATTGTTCCTGGGCCGGAAAAGCGCCCTCTCGGGCTTAAAGGGTTAACGCACATAATTAACAATTCGTTTATCCAAGGTATTGTCCCTGACAGAACGAACATGGCTAAAGTTGTCGCGATCTACAAAACTTGAAATCTACATAGTTTCCCTAATTACTGGCTAGTTAGCATATTGCTAACCTTCTGGAAAGGCCAAGAAACGCTGATGTCCAGTAGACTTCAATTTAATTATTTCTCTGGGTTTAACGACATTTTCGACAGCCGGGGCCACCTCATGTCGGAAAGTCGACTTACAAAGTTCTCGATAACTTCGATATATATTGTACAGTCATCAGTAAGCATTTCGTACAAATCATAGTACACTACATCCCATAATACAACTCCTGAATAATATCGCCGGGAATAATAATAAACAGAGTAAAGTTGATACAAATGGCAATATTTTTGATTTTGTCAAAAGCATTTGCTACGATAAACCATACAATTCTATTGAAAAAATAGAATATTCTGGAATAAGATGAATCTGTAACGATTGGTTCAAAAACTACCTAACGGGTGGGGCATAATATGTTTTGTATGGTGACCACAAATCGCCATCAATCGATTTTCTTACAGGGTTCCCCAAGAGTCAGTCTATGATCCTATTTTATTTCTAATATACATAATTGATATAGAATATTCTACCTCACTATATATTTTGTCATTTGCTGACGACACAATTGTGTACCTATCTGAGGCAGATATTGATTTCTGCGGTAGACATTTCAACACCAAACTGCAAAATATATTTGTATGGTGCTGTGCAAAATCTAGAATGAACTGAATGAAGAAATTCGAAATATAGGCAACGGAAACATCTTTAACCCTTTACCTAACCTGAAAAGCAGACGACACTTGCAAAACAAATTCTTGAATAACTAATTTTTTTCATCTGTTGTCTCAAAAACATAGGTTAAGACCCCTCATTGGAACGAGCTCGACGAGCTCGTTCCAAAGAGGGTCATAACCTATGTTTTTGAGTCAAAGAATAAAAAAAAAATGAAAATTAATTGGCGATTTTTATGAATAGCGCTGGCCGGTTTTTGCCGTTACGTTAGGTAAAGGGTTAAGAAAAACAGTGACATCAAAGCTATTAAGTACTTGTCCGTTGTAATAACCCGCATTGCCCTGATTGTAGCCAGTAACAGAAGATCATATATAACATATCCTTTTTATCTCCCCTCCAAAACATCAAGTAAATTTATACATTTTTATTCGTCTGCATATTTCAAGTTGAACCGTGCATACGGAAACCACTATTTCTATCCACACTTTGTATGTGAGTTGTCTGGTTCCCTCATCTCTACTACCTTCTTGCCTTTGGATAATGCTTGACATACGCGTCGGGTCACATAAGACTTGAATCCGGTTGTAATGCCTCTCTTATACATAACAAATTATCGTCAATTTGTCTTTAACAATGGTGAATTTTCTGATTTCTTTGGAGTACTGTGGAAAGTCAACCTGTAAAACGATTTAGCTGGGGATTTCTTCTGCATGGGAACATGAGAAGTGGCACAGTGTTCGGACTGTGGCTACCCTCTGCTTCGCACGTAGGAGAAGAGTCCTCTATAATGGGTAACACAGGTAGATGTAATTGGCTAATCTTGCCTTTAAACCCGAGTTGCGGTGATCCAAAGAAATTGTCGCATTGTGATCGGCTATTTTTCCGGGCTACGTGCAGCTGTGTTTTGGGGGGTTTTTTGCGACGTTCTTCATAGTCATGGGAGATTTATGTATTTATTATGGTTTAACGACACTTTCGACAGCCAGGGTCACCTCGTCTCGGACAGTTTTGCAGGTGGAGGAAGCCGGAGTAACTGGAGAGGAGAACCACCGAGCAACGGCGAGCAACTGTCAGACTTTAGTTTTTGGTTTAAACCGAATCGAACGAAGCATGTCTAATCGAATCGCCTTTCGAGACTTAAATCTTATGTCGATTGAAAAATGAATCGGGTGCAAAATATGAGAAATACACTCACCAGAAGTTGAGTCTATGTTCAAACTCATTCCATCGGTATCCGACAATGAAAAGTCATACCCATCAATGAGCGGATCTATCTTGCGGCTTGTAGATACACGTCCAATTGTTGTTCCGACAGGTGTACTTTCCGACAAGGTACCGGCCATGATTGTTAGTGTACATTCGGGATTGTCCCCTGTAAAACAAATGGAATTTTTTGACATATCTATAAACCATTCTAGAGAAAACATATTATTTTTATTTACCGGTATCTACATCTGTGGTTTGTTAATTTCCTCGAAAAATACCCAGGCTCTATTCCACAACTTCGCAAAAGTAACAGTAGTTTGCATTTAACTGGTAGAGTGCTAGAAGCCACTATCAGGGCTTTAATATGAAGAGAGGTACCCCAGCCTAAAAGTGTCATATTCTGTCAATGTGCTTCATATTGTCTTAGAAGTGAAATTACTTAGTATATATGGGTTTGCCTTGTTACAATTTATGGGAGAGTGCCCCCTGGCACTCTCCCATAAATTGTAACAAGGCAAAGATGCAGGAACAAATTTTTATGACCCAAAATAACTTAGCACTCTACCGGTTAAAAGGGAACGTTTAGTAGGCTTTTGACACTCACGTGCAGCAAAGAGGTTTCCAGTCCTTGATTTCGATTTCCAAAATGTTTTATTCAACACAAGAATGTACTGATGGTTCATATCAAGCTCTTAACGTTTGAAGCGACGGGCCGCTTTTCCGGCCCAAGACCTTGATGAGTCATAATTCTGTAAAGTAGGATGACTGCTCAGAGAATATGTGGGTTGACTAATCAAAATTAGTCCATATTCATTATTTGGGGTAGACCAATCAAAAATATTAATTGGCCCATCCGAAATAATGAATATGGACTCTTCCAGTTGCTGTTATTGAATCAACCTGGACGATACCATCCTTTTTCAAAGGGTTAAGCCACCGACCAAACGAATTTGACGCTGGTATGTCCCGGAATCAGTATGGACCTTGAATAGTCCACAGCCTATTTGAAGATTCAATCGGATGGTATGTACTACACAAACAAGTTTTGAACCATCTTATACATTCCTAACTCTTTTGTGAGTATATTTAGGTGAATAGTTGGGAGCGCAGTGGCTCAGTAGGTAGAGATGCAGGCTTCAAGCCACCCGTAAAACTGTCCGACACGAGGTGACTCTGACTGTCGAAAGTGTCGTTAAACTCCAATAAATAAACAAATAAAGAAATAGGTAATAGGTAAATAAAAAGACAAAATGCCGAATATAATCATATGACCGCCCAATAATTATGTCAGGGGTGGTGCTTTGAAAATCATAAATGGATGTGTAACATGCCTTGCACGAGATGTCTTTCCGTTTCGTCGTTCGATGTGTTAATAGGCAACTTTTATAACTTCAAACAGGTCTGCTCAATTCCCCCAGGTAGAATATGATTTGCTCATGAGAGAGTTCCATCCCCGAGAAATGTCAGGCTGATATGTGGGCTAGAAGGCCGGGTGTAAATTTTGGTGTAATATTCTTGTCCAGGAATGGTATCAAATTGATCAGGATAAAGTTCGTACTCTTGTTCGCAGTATGAAGTTGGGGTGTCTGGCGGGTTTACAGGTCAGCGGTTGACGCACCTGATTAGTAAAAATGTGCTTTTTAGATACCGATCCTTCGTACACACGACGAGTGGTACCACGCACACGTTTCAGTAAATTTGTCCTAAAAGATCATTATTAACAGTAGTATTGGTTTGGGCGATTTGGAGGGATTGTCGGGTTGTTTATGGTCCTTCTACGATGTAAAACTACTCTTATACAAAGGAATGCGCCCGTGCTGCTGTTATAAGTAGGATTCTTGTTGAAGAATCCGTATCAAATAATGTCGTTTTTGATGGTTTGGAGGGATTGTCGGGTTGTTTGTGGTAATTAGATTTACTCTTGTACAAAGGAACACACCCCCCGAACATACCCCGGTCCTGTTGGAGAGCTCTGGATAGCATAGCAACCACGTGCTACCATAGAAACCAAGATGGCGGCCTCCAGTATACAAAATGGACGACGGAAACACGCATCACCCTAACACGCGCTGCGCATGTGAACTAACACCACTTATCACTATGGCAATGACGTTACGACATGGTCGCTTATGCGGGTTACCGTACCAATCAAACATGGCGCCACTGGGTCAAGTGACTATGACGTCACATGAGATCCTGCATGAGATCCTGCAAACCATCTCTGAAACATACAAGACATACTACTGTTAACCTTCATCTGTTACACTGCTTTCTCTTATTGTTTCATTTTTGATTTCATTTACATCAAAATGTTTGGTGCGGCTTCAGCACGTTTTGTGTGGTAAATTTCAATTAGTCGGAAAAGGGAACCCGAACGGTTAGCTTTTCTGAGCAACAGAAATATTCCACCCAATTAAATCTAAAATACCATAAACATTCACTTTCTTTGAATCAATGCAACACATTTTCCTTAATTGAGACTTGATATGACCGAATCTGTGATGATATTACCCTCACTATTAGGCATGTTTGTTTACTAAATATTATAATTGAAGACTCATCACAGATGCAGATTTGTGATTATGCCGGCCCGCGTAGTTCCACTAATTGTGTTATTTTCTTGAATTTTAAAAATAATTATTGATTGGAATATCTATAACTGGAGCACGAAAGTGTGCCCTATATTTTCGGAAAGAGTAGTCTGCGCGTAAACTCCACCAAAAAGTGGGTGAACAAACAGTGACCTGACGGCTTGTGTTTATATTCGGGCACATTCACCTGTCGCTGTGTTGTATACTAGCATGCAACCAACATAAAACTGAATCAATTCTGAATCAATGGTTCCGAATGTGTTTCACTTTAGTCTTTGAGGACGAGAGGCCCTTTTCCTGGTCCAGGAACTTGATACTTCTTAATATTGCATGTGGTGGACCAATCGATATTTTCAACGTGTAGTCCCAAGGAATGGTTACAGAATTGGACTTGAAAGCGAAAATGTCCACGGTTCGATTCCCGTCATTGGTTAGCGCGCTGTGTTCTTGGGCAAGGCAGTTAATCCCGATTGCCCACTTGGGGACACGGTGGCGCTGTGTTCTAAGGCACACTACACTTCGAATGTGTACTTGTCTTCAATCAATGCTAATCCTGCTTGTGAGGAGTTAGTACGTTGGGGAGTCTGGTAGTTTCTCGCCGTTGCTCGGTGGTTCTCTCCAGGTACTCCGACTTCCTCCACACGTAAAACTGTCCGACACGAGGTGATCCTGGCTGTCGAAAGTGTCGTTATTTCCCAATAAGTAAATAAATAGCAGACCCAGAGGTGGCGAGAAAAATTTAGCGATCTGCGATGAATTCTGTTACGGTCCCCGGGCCCTTTGATAGCCTGTAACTCGTGGTGTTGCATATATATCTTGAAGCGGAGAAAGGGAAAGCACAAGGCGTGGTCGGAGACATGACGGACACCGTGGAATTTTTCAGTACATGACAGTTACAGCTTTTTTTTCTCGGATATTAACCCTTTGAACAATAGTGGTATCGCCCATGCCAGTTCAATGGCAGCAATTAGAAGAGTCCATATTCATTATTTGGGTAAACCAATCAATATTTTCAACGTGCAGCCCCGAGGCTGTACGTTGAAAATATTGATTGGTCTACCCCACACATTTACTGAACATCCATCCTATATAATGACGTTATGTGGCGTGTCATGTTCCTGACTGCAAAAAGCGGTCGCTCGCGTTCAAAGGGTTAAATGCAGAAGTCTCCATTACCTTGAATTCCTGTGGGAAATGGAGGAAGTTATACAGATATTAATATTGAGTATATAGATGAGAACACCCAAATGTCATCTGTAAATGAATGGCGACTTTTATTCAACTCTATTCAAATTAGACGTGCCCAAATACTACTCTGGTGATTAATTTTATAGTCCAGATTTAAATTTTTAAATTAAATTGTTCGTTGGGCGACATGTTTAATCTGCCTCACACTCAACGCGTGTGGATGTGGAGCTAAGTTCAACGTCGTGTGTCAGCTTTATACAGTATGGTGATCGCAACAGCTGACAGAGTACTTCGACTGGATCGCGACAGTGTAGAGATCCGGTCAAAGATTTCTCTGTCTTCTTTTCGTCGTATCACACCTGTCACCTGTCGAAAGGAAATGCGAGAATACTGAATCTGATATGCCACTTTCGTTTGATTTTCTTGATGCGGTATTCACTCCACAGAAGGTGTTAGCTGGTCGCGATCCGAGAAATTTATTTATTTACTGGGGGTTTAACGACAATTTCGACAGCCAGGATCACCTCGTGTCGGGTAGTTTTACGGGTAGAGGAAGGCAGAGATCCCGGAGAGAACCACTGAGCAGAAGCGGGCAACTGTCAGACACCCCAACGTACTAACTCCGCACACGCATGGTTAGCCTTAGTTGAAGGCAAGTACACCATCAAAGTGCAGTACGCCTCAGTACATAGTGCCACCGTGCCCCCACCCTGGCAATCGGGCTTTGCGCGCTTGGTTGTGCTGTTTGTGTCTGTTACAAATATTCATTTAGTTGGCAAATGGAGCTGCTGAGTGACAGAATTAGGGAAGTACATGAATCACTTATACTGACAAATAAAGCATAACTATTCTACGGCTCCTAGTCATATAAACTGAAAATCTAAATTTGCATTTCCTGAAAAGTCAGAACTCATAGCCCTTAAAACCTACTTTACATAAAATTCTTGTTTTAATGCGGAAGAAAAGTAATTTTATCACGTTGGGGAAAAAAATGAAAATGTGAACAGTTTGATCGGTACGTTATTGTACGGGATAAATCATCGAAGACAAAGGCACGGATGTTTCAGTAGAAACCCGAGGTAAACCCGAGGTAAACAGGGCCGTATTATTCATAAGGCTGACTGGGCTGAAGCCTAGGGGGCCACAGGGACTGGGGACCCGCTGTTTTCTTTTTGCAGAGGCACTGTTACCAGCGCCTTAGGGCCCCAGTGGCTAAAGACACTTTGCACTCTGCGCCATAGCGATACATGTAAATATGTATTTATCCATATATATACTCTCATAAGTATACTATATATATATTTATATACAGTACATTATTTTAATGCTTATTTAAATAATATGTCAAGTTGTGAGTAGAATTCTTCAGGAGAACCGCAAAATGGATATAGAGCTATGTACTGCGGCATAGTGCCTACGGTACCAGGGTAAGGCTGTCAGCTGTAGTGGGGTGAAAGACTGAAGTGCCGGAGGGGCCCCGAAGTACCTAAAAGCCTAGGAGGCCTGCCATGGGTTAGTATGGCATTGGAGGTAAACCCTCGTTCAGGTCGGGTTTGATGTCTGTATTAGAATAATAATTGTGTATTGAACAAAAGAATGCCAGGTCATTCTCCTAAGAATAATAGTTTTTCGCGTTTCGTAGTATAGCGAAAAATTTTGTCTACACGAAACGGGTTAACTTATTTAGAAGTCCGGGACGTTAGTACTTCTAGCTTTGTATCGTTATCGAACACGTGACTGTAGTGGCCAATACGATTTGTTTCATCGTATGAGAGGCCACGTGTTGGTTACAGCTAGCTTCATTTCTAGCGCGACGCTCGTTCCGTCAGCTTGATTCGGAAAATGGAGCATGATTTGGACACGAAAATTAAAAACGCGATTAAAGATTCGCAGTCGCAATGTTGGGTCAACTGGGTCACCTTATTGATAGGAAGCGGTCTCACACTACAACCATTGGCACAAAAAACTCTAAAATTGAGAGTTTCAAGTTTCAAAACCACATCACGAGGAGCAGCACAAATCAAACGAGAAAGTTTTGGAAAAGCTTTATGAAACGCAGATAATGCTACAATCAGCTGAGGGCAATTCCGCTATAGAAGCTGCTAGTACTACGTTGAAAGAAGGTGTAGATTTACTTTTGCATCGACAAAAACTGATAAAGTTACAGTTTTCGTCTGATCTTGGGTGGAAATTTGTCGCCGAATAGGAGTCTCGTCATCTTGCTTCAGACTCAGGAGATGAAAAAAGGATTTATAAAGCCGAAGCCAGGGCCCAAAAGAAAGTTTCAAATGAAAAGAAGAGGAAAAACCGTAGTTTCCATCCTTTCAAGCGAGAGACAGTTTCAGCAAGTTCGACAGCTACTACTTCTGGTTCCAGAAAGCCTGCGTTGTGTTTCCTGTGTTCTCTTCCTAGTCATTGGAAAGATGGGGAGGAGGGTTGCGGAGCCCCGGACTCAGTCAGCAAGTAAGATAAGTATTTTAGATACATCTTCGGGTTTATCGGGGTTAACATGTAATTTTTGTTGCACATGCAAGATAATGAATGTGACAAAAGCAACACTGTTGATTTGATCGCAAAGACAAAACACGGAGTTTACGCAGATAACTTGGCAAACAAACATTCTGTGGCAGAGACGTCTTGAAACGGTATTGAAACGCGTAGAAACGTTACCGGGTAAAGAAGAGATTAATTGTGTCCGTGAATTCATCGTATCCGCTTCGTTGAAAACGAGGTCCGCAGGTCATGAGCAAGATGAGATTAGCGGTCCGTTGAACAGTGAAACGGGTATTCACGCGAGCAGCGGTACCGAGTGGACGGGCCATTTTTCATGATACCGTTAATCCACGAGGCAAATTGAACGGACATCGTTCAATGTGGGAAAATGCTGGTGCTTCATATTAAACGATGAGCATAGTAGAGTGCGGCCATAAGTTACCCATTTTCACCCTTTGAATCCGAGAGGCCGCTATACCGGCCCAGGGACATGATGCGTCATGACTGCTTTGAATATGATACCTGCTAAGTGAATGTGTGGAATAGACCGATCAATATTTTCAACGTGCAGCCCAAAGGCTGCACGTTGAAAATATTAATTGGTCCACCCCCAAATAATCAATATGGACTCTCCCGGTTGCTCTCATTGAACTGACATGGAAGATACCATAAGGATTCAAGGGTTAATGGTACCGAAAGATTGTTGTCTGAAAAACAACAAATCGGCAAGGGGAAATCCGGCTTTCGTTGAGTTGGAATTGGAGAGGTTATTACATTTGAATTGCATTTCTAAGGTTGAGGAGAGACCAAAGGCAGGTAACCCCTTAAAAGTGGCTAAAAATAGAGAAAGGAAGAACAGACTAGTCCTGGATTGAAAACATATTAATAAACAGTTGGCCAAATTCAAATTTAGACTTAAAGAACGTTCGATAGCAAGGGAATTATTTACTCCAGTGGGATTTTCTGTTCACTTTTGACCTTCGTAGTGCATATCATATTTTGGAAATTTTTCCTTTCTACAGAACTTTCTTGGGATTTTCGTGGAGGTCCAGAGATAGAGACACTTATTTTGTCATTAACGTTTTACCTTTTGGGGTATCTACTGCGGTCTATATATTCACCAAATTAACTAAAGTTGTCACAAAAGTTTGGCGTTCAGAGGGAATCAAAGTTTTGATATAATTGGATGATGGAATCGCGGGAGAAAAAGATCAAGAAAAAGCGTCACGGTTAAGCGAGAGAATAAAAGCCGATTTGATACGATTCAGTTTTCTGATATCGTACAAAAAAGGCGTTTGGTATCCGAAAATGTCGGTCAGATGGCTTGGCTTGGATTGGGATATGGCAAACGGTCGGTCGCGTTTCGGTTTGTGAAGACAAGATTCCAAAGGTGTTAGAAACCATCGAGGGCATTGAAAGGCAAGTTAAGAGACGCGGCGGTTTAGTTAACGCGAGGGCTTCGGCGACAGTCGTCAGTCAATTGATTTCCTTGAACGGCTCCATGGAGTCAGTGGTTCGGTTGCGGAACAGATGTATGTATCACGCATTGATCTACAGAGCTAGTTGGGATTCGCCGGTGCCCGTGGGAGAGGGCGCAGCGGAGGAGTTGCGATTTTGGAAAATGAAACATCATTCGTTAAATGGTCAGGACTTGGTGAGTAAAGGGTGCATATTGGTTGTGTACACATATGCATCGAGCACAGGCTTCGGTGGTTTTATCCAGGGCATGGGCGATATGCAGGTGATAGGTTCTTGGTCACCAGCGGAAGGTGCACTCAGTTCTACACGGCGTGAGCTTCAGGCTCTGAACAGAATCTGCAGGTCTCTTGATGAGAAACTGGAATAGAAGGGCGGCTAAACCCGTATTTTTACCAGAATCGTTCATTTCTTGAAGAAAGTATGGAACTTTCTATATGTGTAATATGACATCCAGGGATCAAGAAAAAAAGGATCTGATGAGGACTCTGAAGCTTTGCACCCAGCTAGAGCTGCTGCAATCATTCGCAAGCAGCTTTTTAGTCACGGTCATCCATTCGCTGGATCATTGTGTGAGGAAGTCGCCATTCCGAATACGCTGATTGCACTAGTGAATATGATTTTGGATGGTCCCAGTATGAACTGGGAGAAGAATCAACAATGGCGACACGGACCATTTCAGAGCTAATGACTTTCAATACTAACAAGACCTCTGACAAGGAAAGGCAACGCGTCGTCCGACATAACAGTCAAAGAGAAGTTCCCATTCCAGTCTATCTAGGCTTGAAACTCCATGGGAAGACACGGAAGCGTGAACTTATAGACCGTTTTCACAGTCTTGGTTTATCTATATCCTATGACCGGGTTCTAAGAATATCATCGTCGATTGCAAAGAGTATCATAGATCGATTTGACAGAGATGGTGTTGTTTGTCCACCTCAACAGAAGGGTGACCTTTTCACAACAGGTCAAGTTGATAATCTTGACCACAACCCCAGCGCTATCACTGCGTCTGACTCATTCCATGGAACAGCTCATTCCTTATGCCAACACCCAACAGAGGAAAATTTTGGCACCACACGTGACAAAATAATTCTGGTGGAAATAACCACAGACAAACAGATCGGTCCTCTTCCATTATCCTACACTAATATTTCACCTGCTGAACCCATGCCAAAAGAAATTAAAGCACCAGTTATCACGGGCCAATGGGACCAGAGAAAAACAAGTCAGAAGATGGCAAAAAGAAGGAGTACATGTGGCTCGAGAAGCAAATGTCATTGGTAGTGGAATGAAACGATGATGTTGAAGACGTGCCATGGGCTGCGTATCATGCTGTTGTGGATGGGGGGGGGGGGGGGGGGGGGGGTGGGAGGCGGTAAACCACTAACAACTGTAGCCCTGATGCCATTGTTTCGCGAACCAGCACATTCCTTTGCTATGATAAAACACAGCATGATGACTAATCGAGCTGCAACTCACTTACTCAATCCGAGGCAGATTTCTGCGCTGACAATGGACCAGCCTCCTCTGTTTGCGATAGACAAGCAGATCCAGTGGCAATATCCTGAACTGTATGGTGAAGAGATGTACATTATATTGCTTGGCCCACTCCATACAGAAATGACTGCTCTTAAAGCAATCGGTGAATTCATTGATGGAAGCGGATGGTCAACGCGATCGTACAAGCGAATGTTGCTACCAAGGGCACAGCTGACAGCTTTATTCACGCATCACATGTTACAAAAACCAGGAGAGTACACCAAGTTACAGCTGCCAGTTTGTATATTCTGCAAAGACAAGCCTACTCTACATCTACGAAATCGACAGAGAACTATGATCATGTTTCAGGAAGTTCCTTCGCAGAATGATGTGACAAGATGTGCCTTGCCCACCCAATGTTTCTCTACTGGAGTTTAGTTCTTTACATGTAATTAACCGTGTTGAGTATTGTTCGAGCCGTCCGGACATCTGACTTTCAGCTTCATGTGGAGTCCCTGGCAAATCTCGAACCGTGTTTTTTTGCTTTGGATCATGTTCACTATGCACGATGGATGTCTGTACATATCAGAGATATGGTCACCCTTTCTAAGAGATGTTCTGAAGTGTTTGACCATTTTATGCGTGGCACGTTCACTTCAAACTAAACAGGGCGCTTCTTTTCTGCAATAGGCCCAGACCAGTCCCACGAACAGATAAATACAAATGTGAAAGGAGATGGTGGAGCAATTGGCCTAACGGAAAACCCCGGAGCCCTGAGACGTTGGATGGTAGCCGGACCACAGCTTTCTTCAGTTATTTCTGAATTTGAAGAGAGTCTAGACATGCATATGGACAAGAGTGATGCACGTAAACACCATGAGCAAATAGATAGTAGGCAGAGGTCCTTTGCCCAGGACGTACGCGCCCTTGTATCTACAAAAGAGGAAATGGGAAATCCGTTTCTTGATGAAACCACCGACCTGATGACAATTGATTCACAGGAAATCATGCCAAAGTGTGTTGTAGACTGTGTTGTGGAGATAAAGGCACTGGGAGAAAAACAGCACGAGGCATTTGTTAATGAACGTTTGCTAAAGAACGAGAGTGCACCAATAACAAGGAATTCACTTCCTCTATTCAGCAGTCCAAAGAAACGTCTGCCATCAAAAGATGTTGTGAAGCAAATCGAGCTTAGGAGTGACTGTGCGCTGTTTTATAGATTGTACATCTCCAGTCAGTCAAGAGATGGCGATCTTGAAGAATTCTTCAAGCATGAAAACCAACAATACGCCCCTTCAATATCTTCAGCAGGAAAACTGAGGGATAGAAAGAAGTCCTTGTTGGTTTACTGGAATCCATCAACCCGTCAACCATCCCAAATGCCCCAGCAGTTGATGCAAAAATTTTAGATGGTGCGGCTGTAGTGCATTTTCTTCCATTGGGAGAATCAAGGACATTTGGTGAATATGCCCAAGATGTGTTCCTCCCATATGTATTTTCTCAGATTCAGAATACACAACGCTTGGACCTTGTCTGGGATGTGTGCTTAAAGGACGGCTTGAAACTTTCAACCAGAGAAAGTAGAGGGACTAGTACACGCAGGCGGGTGTCTTGGAAAGTAAAGCTTCCTAGTAAGTAGAAAAACTTCCTTCGCAATGACAATAATAAGGACGAACTATTTCACTTTCTGGCGTCCCAGATTACTTCCATTGCCACAGATGACAGAGTGATTTTATCGACTCAAGGAAATTCAGTCGTCAGCTCAAGACAGGACCTCATCACAGATAGACTACAACCATGTGCACATGAAGAAGCAGACACCGGGATTCTTATTCATGTCCACGATGCCATGGAAGCTAGTTTCCGGAAAGTGATGATTAGAAAAGTAGACACTGACATAGTTGTCCTAGCAGTGGCTAATTTCCAAAATTTGTGCAATCTGGAACACCTTTGGATAGCCTTCGGAACTGGAAAGGATTTCCGCTATATTCCAGTTCATGAGATTCCTAGTGCACTAGGTCCTCAAATGGCAAAGGGTTTACCGTTTTTTCATGTCTTCACTGGTTCGGACACGACATCATACTTTGCAAATTATGGAAAGAAGTCTGCTTGGCAGACTTGACTTGCATTACCGAGAGCTTTGCTCTTCTCTCATCGCCAACACAATCTAGACCGCCTGAGGATGTGATCGAAAAACTTGAGCGATTCAC
This sequence comes from Pictodentalium vernedei, assembly GCA_031216915.1. NCBI lineage: Eukaryota > Metazoa > Mollusca > Scaphopoda > Dentaliida > Dentaliidae > Pictodentalium > Pictodentalium vernedei. The sequence continues at coordinate 527,628,680 of CM062297.1, read as the reverse complement.
TGTACTTATGTACAGTCGTACAAGTGACGAGGTGCACGTTAATGTCGCCCGGATGACCTTCTTCTGTAAAATGTCAAGAGGCAGTGATAAAATTCTCCCAACAAAAGCTGCCCTTGAGGAACACATTGAAAGGGCTACGTACCAGGGAGGGCATGTATGGGGACAATGTTTACAACTTAAGCCAAATCTCCAGAATCCAAATGACTGGGGCTGGGAAGCATCGGAAAATGGTTATAAACCTCGGTGGACAACTCTGCCTGTTGCAGAGAAGGCATGTCTAGAACTCATCTCTTGCAAATGCAGCAAGGTCTGAAAGAGAAACTGCATGTGCTTTAAAGCTAATTTGTCCTGCACTGTGCTGTGCAAGTGTGATGGGAACTGTTACCGGGTTTAGGTGGAGCCGCTAGACAAGAGATCCTTTACCTCAGTGTTAAAATGAACCACTTGCAATCTTTTAGTATTGCAACTAGTTCATTTGAACACCAGACCACATTTTGTTAAGGTTTGATCGATCTAATTAGTAACAGATGGCTAAAAATCAGAGATACCGACCCTAGAGTGTTCATATGAAGCAGCCGAAATACCTTCGCATTGCAGCTAGTTCATTTGAACATTTTGTGGATATTACAAGGAACTTAGGTCACTACCGTCAGTAACAGTGTTTGTCAGAGAGACGATATTTTGAGTTGATGAACATACTTTGTTAGCAGCCATCTTGACATGTTTCGCAAATAACTTGGATTCACTGTAGTGTAGGAATGTGGTGTGATTAGTTTCCAAGTTTCGCTAGGAGCCAAAGACCAAAGATCCCATCTCTTGAATTTTCGTATGAGCCAACTGCATTGCTTTTGCATTACAGTTTGTTCATTTGAACACTCAAAGCTGATGAAGTCTGTGTTTTAGTAACAGGGTATGCCTTCATTATATGAAATTCTTAGGATCTTACAAAATTCAATGTTGCCCAACTCGAAATAATTTAAAGCTGACCTGGGCTATATTATGCTATGCAAGTATGGTGGGCACTGTAACGAGGTTGGTGCGGGGTCAACTTCTAGATTTTGTTCACGCCACCAATTACTTAAATGAACGGACTTAAATATTTTAGAGTTACAGTTTGTTTATTGAAAAAATCAAGAAACGATTTCGCAAAGTTGTCACTGCCTTGGGCAGCAAAATGTATCTTCAGTGGGCAATATTATTAGGTTCTGTTTCATTCTAAATGATAACAATAGGTGTCATCTTGCAATTTGATCTGGAGGGTATTTTAGGTAATTGTTTAAACAATAAATCGATGCAAATCAAAATGGTATTCCATAGTCGTTTGAACTTCACTCATATCACCTTAACGGCTATCTTGAAGTCTAATATGCCGCCCATTTGACTTATTTTTAGATACTACAAGTTCACTCCTTGATACTGGAAACCTACGTGAAAACGCTGTTTTCAGAGTGCTAATTGTTGTAGAGGTTGATATGTGGCTGAAACTCAATTATTTTGGCCGCCATATTGGATTTCAACAGGGCTGCTACCAGGAGGCGTGAATTTTACGGATCCAGTTTTGTCCCTAATCCTTGGGTGTTATACAAGCTATGTACAAAGTTTCATGCTTTCTTCAAGAAGTGAACGATTTTTGTGCTTAGCCGCCCTTCTAGAAGGTACACGTGTGCAGTGGTGCATGGACAATAAGGCGGCAGCTCAGATCGAGCATCCCCATTTACAAAAGTTAGCTTCAGATATTAGCGGGACGTGTACTAGCAACGATACGACGATAGTTCCTTTATGGGTTCCTAGGGAATTAAATGACACAGCTGATAGTCTCAGTAAATGCGCCGATTCTGAAGAATGGATGGTTGAACAAGAAGTTTTTCAGTTTTTGGATTCGAAATGGGGCCCGCATACAGTGGATAGATTCTGAACTGATTTCAACAGAAATATTAAAGCTTTCAATTCTCGTTGCTGGTGTCCAGGTACAGGAGCCATCGATGCATTTCTGCAAAATTGGTCCGAGGAGAATAATTGGTTGGTCTCACCTTCAAAACTTATTTTAAAAGTTATACACAAAGTAGCGGCTGATGGCGCGGTGGGAACATTGTTTTTTTCCGATATGGCAATCAAGTAATTTTTGGCCGGCAATAATTTCCTTACTTAGGAAAGAGGTCCAGATGGTCGATCTGGGTTGCAGGGGTCTAATAGTTCCAGGTAGGGGTAACAATGGCGTATTCGGCGAAGATCCTTTGAAATTCTCACTGAGAGCAATACATTTGTCCGTCCAAACCAGTACATGTATCTGAGTTCAGAAATTACTTTTTGCTTTCATTGGCAGGTCTGAAGATAAGGATAGCGGTCAAAGTGAGCAACAGTGGGCTTAAGGAAACACCATTCACAGAAAGGCTCGTTGACAAAATGGCAGAATTTATGTTTTCATCAAAGGCGGACAATACCAGCCTGAAGTATCTCTCTTCATTTAAAACATTGGAGAATTTCGCGAAGACTCTAGAAGGTGATGTTATGCCAGCTAAAACTATTCATATTGCCCTATTTTACTCGCATTTGATTGATCAAGGTGCTTCGTACTCCATTATTTACTCAGTGAAATACGCTATTAAACATTTTCGAATGTTTGGATACGACGATCAAACAAATAATGTTTTTATAGACAATGTGTTGTCATCTTCCAAACAACTTTCTGCGCCACCAGTACACCGCAAAGACGCTATTTCTTCAGATTTATTGATAACATTATTTTCTAAGTACTCTTTCAGTTCAGAATTGTAAGTAATCAGAGACGTCACTATGATTTTACTCGCATTCTCAGCCTTTCTCGGGTTTGGAGAATTAGTAACCCTTAAGGCAAATGATATAGAATTCTTTGACGATTATTTCTCTTTGAACATTCGCAAGAGGAAAACTGATCAATATAGAATGGGATCAGAGGTCGTATTGGCAAAGGGCGTCTCCTGCGCTTGTCCATATGTTTGGATAAAAAGTATTTTGTTATTTCAGGCCTGACCACGCATTCTGATTCTTTTTTGTTTAAACCGGCGTTTCGATCAGGCAATGTTTGTAAACTTGTTTACAAGGATAAACAAGTTAGTAACACCTGAGCTCGGGAGGGTGTTATTGGAAGGCTGAAGGAGGTGGCGTCAGATGCAAATGTAGGCAGGGGATGCATCGGCAGCTGCAAATGCTTGTGTGAATGACAAATGTTGGAAACGAAGTAGGAGATGGCGTCCAAGAGTCATTACCATCTAGATTAGGTATTTCTAAAGAATTGGGCTTATAATTTTCGATTCGTTTATCACCTTGCTTGGCATGATGAAATTTCAACTGTGCTTTTGGACATTATCTAGAGTCGCTCGAGGCTAGGTACAAAAAGTAGTTTTAGTGTTTTGTTTTTATACACAGCGCAGGGAAGACGAATATTTTTCGCGTTTCGTAGTATAGCGAAAAACGTTTGTCTACACGAAACGGGTTAACTTATTTAGAAGTCCGGGACGTTAGTATTTCTAGCTTTGTATCGTTACCGAACACGTGACTATAGTGGCCAGGCCAATACGACTCGTTTAATCGTCTGAGAGATTACGTGTTCGTTACAGATAGCTTCACTTCTAGCGCGACGCTCGTTCCGTCAACTTCCCCCCCCCCCCCAAAAAAAAAAAAAAAAAAAAAAAATAAAGAAAAGAAGTATTTACATGTTAGGGATGTATTATACCAGAATTGGTTTTCGGCCGTACTCACATATTTCGTAACAGCCGTTGATAGTAGAATTAAAAAAAAATCCGTTATTTTGTCACAATAAGTATTTGATACTTATTGAGTTAAATTCGTGTCTAGGTGACTCTTAGATGGTCGTTTTCTTCAGATGCTGAGGATTTATTTTCATAATCTTTAAGCAGGCCTTTATTTGGTACGAAATCAAAGTCATTACTATTTTTATCGTATCATTTCGCAGAGTGCACGAAAATTCGCTTTCCTTTATTGGGAAGGCGGTTTTAAGGTTTAATTGGGGTTTGTGCAGAAATATAAATGTTAACACGCAGTAACATCATTTGAAGGGTCCCGCTATTATAAATTTAACTCTGAGATGAGGACCAGCATCTCAACCCGTAGACGGGCTTTGCACTTGGCTCTGGTTACAGATTTCCGCCTAAATATATAAACAAGTAAAATAAGAATAAGAAGAAAAGGCGGGTGTTTCTGGACGGAGAAGACCCTGTCGCTACAGGGGTTTATTTGTGTGCATTTGTTTTAGTGGTCAGACCTGTTTCATAAGATTGTATACACATACATTTATGCTCCAATATGCGGTCCGAGTCGCTCGAGGCTGGGTACCAAAAGTAGTTTTAGTGTTTTGTTTTTGTACGCAGTGTAGGGAAGGCTGTCCAGTAATTCTTAATAATAAGGCACACCTCCGATCTGTGACGGATATTCTTTCAAATAACAGGCAAAGGGAGATGTCAGCAGTGGCTGTTAATATTAACCCTTTGAACTCTGGATGCCGTTTTTCCCGACCGGGTCACAAGGCCGGGTCTAAGGCGGCACGTTGAAAATATTAATTAGTCTACCCCCAAATAATAAATATGGACTCTTCCTATTGCTACCATGGAACTGACATGGAAGATACCACCAGGGTTCAAAGGGTTATACTAGGATGGACCGTTTGATAGTTCAATATTAACACCCACTGCCGACAAGAATGGGTGTTAGAAGAATGCCCGGCCATTCTTTTAAGAATGTCCAGTAATTCTTATAAATAAGGCACACCTACGGTCCGTGGCGATCATTCTGTCGAATAACAAACAGAGAGAGTTATAAAAATTCATTATTGGGTGTTATTATTAACCCTTTACCCACCGTAACGGACAAAACCGGCCAGCGCTATTCTAAAAAATCGCCTCTTAATTTTAATTATTTCTTCATTTTTTGTCTCAAAAACATAGGTTATGACCCCTCATTGGAACGAGCTCGTCGAGCTCGTTCCAATGAGGGGTTATAACCTATGTTTTTGAGACAAAAAATGAAAAAAAATAGTTATTCAAGAATTTTTTTTGCAAGTGTCGTCTGCTTTTTATGTTAGGTAAAGGGTTAAACTAAAACCCGAATGAACGCTTTGAAACATGCTTCTCGGGTTTTTGCGCTAATGGCTCGTTGATGGGGGGGGGGGGGGGGGGGCATTCAAGTGACAAGATTATTTTTTCATACAATATCGGCCACACATTTGTGGTTTCTTGTTTTCTCCGCGTTAAAGTAAATTCAATCAATTGCGATTAAAAATAGTGTCATACATGGTGACGACTTTATTAACTTGCATGGTTTCTCAATGAAACAAGAAAAGTTTTTATCGCGTTCTCGCGATGCTAACATGTTAAGCCAGAGGATAAATGTAGGTGATTTGTTCAGAACAGATAGAATTAGATAGAAAACGCCGTCGGCAGATTGGGGATATTGATTCTTTAAGATACCTGGTAATGACTTCGTTCATTCTGACTAATTCCTTGGGCATTGTTATTAAGGCGAGAAAATCAAAGTCTGTGAATGTCAATGTTCAAAACGAAAGTAGAAACAAATTGCGTCTTACAGACTTTGTTAATCGCCTAACTATAATACAACTGCTATTCTCTTTTCTCTATCATCGTCTCTCTTTCTATCCTCGTTACCTGCCAATATGAAAGATTCACACTTGTCCGCTGAACGAGCAGCATTATTAGCCCTTTGAACTCTAGTGGTATATTCCGTGCCAATTCAATGGCAGCAATTAGAAGAGTCCATATTCATTATTTGGGGTATAGCAATCAATATTTTCAACGTGCAGCCTCGAGGCTGCACGCTGAAAATATTGATTGGTCTATCCCACACATTTACTGAACAGACATCCTATTTAATGACGTAATGACGTATCATGTTCCTGGCCGGAAAAGCGGCCGCTAGGGTTCAAAGGGTTAAGTTCATGCTGCAGCCGGCTAGATCCGAACTGAATTGAGACCGCGTTCAATTTTGAGGACGTTACCGTAACAATGTAGTTCATCTATTTGAACTACTTAAACCGTCCTCTCTCTCTCTCTCCCATCCCTCACTCCCCCCCCCCCCCCCCCTCTCTCTCTTTCTCATGAGGACCGATTTTATTTTTTTTTAGGGGATCGTTAACCTGATTTATCTCGACTGGGAGGGACGAGGTGTTTGAGGTACACCCTAATTTGAACAGAGGATCAGTATGCACAAAGAAAGTCAAACTGAGTTTTAAGACTTTGAATATCCAATTTACTCCGAATTTTACAGATTCCAACATCGGCACTCAAATGCAAACAGAAGGTCCTAAATTGGACCACGCGCGTTCTACATATTTTAAATACGACATTGATATCAGTACTTCACACGGAATTCCAAATTTGAATCTGAATTTCAATTTTTAAAAAAATATTTCTTTTGAACCCCAAATTAAAGAAGTTGTGTGCTAAATTCAAATTTAAAATCAAGATTTACCTCTGTGAAAGATTCAAGAATGATGTGCAAGAGAGAAATATACACCAATAAATACATATTTTAAAATGTTTGGTGACAAATTCAAATTTCAACATTTTGAAATTTTTAAATATTAAAATTTTGATTGAAGTGTTTTAATAGACTGCATAACTCTCTTCTTTGTCAATCTACAGTATCAAACGCAGATAATCTTTGTTTTCATTTTTTTTTAATTCAGCTCGTCATTTGGTTGATTTAGGGTTCAAAAGAAAACTTTTAAAAATAGAATTTAAATTCAAATTTTGAATTCCGGGTGAAATACTGAGAATATCAGAGAAAAATCTGTGGACGATCCATGGGCGTCGCCATGATTTTTCAAAAGATGTTCCAGTTTGATGAAAAATATACACCGGTACACTTGGCAACTGCCGAAGGCATCTGACGCAATTGCCGAAGGCACGAACATTTGAGAGGGTCCGGGAAAAGGCACTCTCCGGGAAAAACTTTTAAATTTAGTATGGAGCTCTCTGGTGGCCTTTTGGAGACTTATTTGCATTCGCCGTTCTTAACAAAAACGTAAAATGTGGTTCGTTCGCCCCCTCCCCCCCCCTCCGGCGACGCCCTTTGGCCACGTGGGATTTCATTACCGACTTTTCGTTCCTTTGTGTATGATGCTTTTTGAATCTGTCAAATTCATGAAAAATTGAGTAACCAAAGTCCTTAACCGCCTGCACATTGATGTCGGAATGTAAAAAAAAAAAATCACCCAGTCAGTCCGTCCATGCAACTGGGAGTGTAATTAATTTGAATCCTATTTGACAGGGCTCACTGCGTTCTGGCAGATTTGTTAAATTCCTAGTTGCACTGAAACAGCTACTGGGAATTTCGATATTTTAACATCGATGAACAGAGAGTTAACCCTTTGAACCCTCATTTCCGAGAATGGTATTGCCTTTGTGAACAGTTACAGTGAGATGGATCAGTCCAGTATCAATATACAGGGAGGATAAAATAATAACTGCAGTCTGCAGCCGTCCGGCTGCAAACTGCAGTTATTATTTTATCATTATTGCCCCGTGTATAGACCTCTTACAATAAGGCAAAATGGGACAAAATTATGCCTTGGACCGAAAAATCGGTCCTATGAGTTGAAAGGGTTAAACCTTTTTATTTCCTGACAGAGTGTAATCTAACGATTTCATTGGCTAACATGTACGATGTAAATAATACCCTCACCCATTTGAAATACATGAAAATGCAGGCAATGTGGATTTTTTTTCAAAGCTGATAAAAATAGTTTATGATAATGGGATGTGCATTAAAATTAACAGTGCTGTTCATTGAAAAAAAAATCCAGTAATACTTTTAATTTTGTGTTATTCATGACAGAAAATCAGGTTACTGGTATAACTATATTTTAATATGCCGTTATCACTTATTTTTTTCTCTTTCAAAATGCCATTTGAACAGTATTTGTTGGCTTTCTGCTGTTGTTTTGTCACATTGTAAAACGTCTGAGCATCTATTTATACCTCATTATTGTCAAGGTACTCACTAATTATTCCGAAGAGCGGTGGCGTTGCGGTAGCTGGTTTTCGTCGGATCACCGAAGTTAAGCAACGTCGAGCCCGGTTAGTCCTTGGATGGGTGACCGTCTGAGCGAGCGATTCGGACTCCCGCCTTGTGTTCTTGGGCAAGACACTTAACCCCGATTGTCCACATGGGGGAACGATGACGCCTTGTACTAAGGCGTACTGCACATCGATGGTGCGCATGTCTTCAACCCATCTAACCCTGCCTGTGCTACAGTGCGGAGTTACGATGTAGGGGAGCTGGCAGCTGCTCGTCGTTGTTCAGTGGTTCCATCCGGGTACTCCGTTTTCCTCCACCCTTAAACTGTTACCGACACGATATGACCTTGGCAGTTAAAGTGTCGTTAAATCTTAATAAATGAATAAATAAATTATTCCGATGAGGATATCATTGACCAATTCATTTATCTTTGATACATTTCATTATGAAAATAACTATAGATATAATCTATTATATTTTTTTTGACAGAGCTCGTAGAGCTCTGTCAAACAGAATATGATAGGTTATTTTCCCATTCTACAGAATTGAAACTTTTCTTCAATGTGAAGGAAATTAGTGAGAAAATAAAATCGTTATCCATGTGTTATCCAAGGTGTATGGAAATTTCTCCTAGTTTAAGAACTGATACACTCTTTGGCTGGGCCTCAGGGAGTAACTCTGTTTTCAAACCAGTGTAAATGTCCACTTATTACGCATGGCTTGTGCTTCTCTCTTGGGTGTAAATCGACACCAGACAAAAGTTGTAATTATTTGGGGGTCGTCTCGGTTTGCCGACGGCTATTGTTTCCAAAGGTGGTACTACACGGAGGTGTGAATAATCCTATATATCAAAGAGCAGGGGATTATAGTTTGTTCTACAGTCGTAGAGCTGATGTTAGGAGAATGTCACAGTTTGCCGGCGAGGTGAATAAGTAATTTCAAGAGCAAAAATAAAATTTTATACATAGCTCTTATGGTATTCTGTGCTGTACTTTCAAAATCGGTAAAACCGTAAGACGGTGTCAGCGAGAAACCTATTTCTTGAGTCTTTTCACTTATAAGTCTGAAACATCTAGTGTACCTTGCCTGGTTTTTATTTGGAAGAAATCCATAAACAAGTGAAACCATTTTATTTTCAACAAAAGCATGCACGATGTAAAGTTGGAAAAACACTTTAAGACACTTGTCAAAGGTGCCATAACAGAACAATGTCTCCGCCGGGGCAAGAAATCCGAGATTACTCTCTCTTGCAAATATTAAGTTTTTCGTTTTCTTCGTCGTCTGCCAGAAGAAATTCATCACCGGTTGTAGTCATTTGATAATACAATTTCTTAATTTTAGCTATCAGAGCATCCCTTATGACACCTAATTAGAACCAATTGGTCAAGCCCATTCCAATAAGAAGCGAAAAGCTGCGTTCAAACAAAAAAGTTATTAAATATGAAGGACTATGTTAGGGTATAGAGATGTCTGGATGTGATAGACTCTTTTGTTAACTTTCTACCTATTGAAACTGAGATATCAACCGGCGCCTTTACCAAAAATATTCCATATTAATTTTTAACCGACTATTGATCCAGTCAGTTTTATAACCCCTCTAAAAAAAAATTAGTTTTTCTTAATCTTTGACTTATTTTTGCACGTGTCGTCTGCAGATCGTGTATGGACGAGTTTGAGAATAAACATCAGCTCTTCAAGTGTTTCCCTCTGTATTTATCACACAGTGCCATTCAAATATCCTTTTCGTCGTGAAAAAAACATGTAATAGCCTTTCACCATCACTTTCTGGGGGTAGTTCTGTCTTTGTTTTTCATATTGATTCTACAAGTATCGCGGCAATGCATATGAGAACTTTGTTCTTCTTTTGTGTTTGCTCATAAGATACGCCCCATGAGATGGTGACAGTTTTGTTTTCGAAAGAAGATCTGATGTCAATAGACTACCTACTCACGTCCCGTTATCATCGCACTCTGATCCCAAACGACCAAAAACTGCGCAGTGCATTAGGATAAAATAAAAGTGTGTGAAATGTGATTCCCATAAGAGTCACTGCGGATGATGAAAATGTCAAACGAAAATGTTTTTGTTCAAGATAAAATTAAAAATAAAAAAGATGGCATCTTCATTTTTGAGCAATATTAATGGAAGAATTGAAAGTCATTAGTAATTTGTTTTGACGACAGGGAGCAAGTTTGGATGACAGAACTGGTTGTAAGAAAAGACCAATTCGCAGCAGAATGCATGGCATGTGTGCAAAATGAATGATTATTTGTCCCACCGGTGATTTGAATTAAGAACACAAACTAAGAGAAGGTAATATTGTATGCCACCATGTTCGAAATTCCTTCCCATGGCTATTAATAATTGCTTCCGCATTGCAGTGATTAACGCTAAGATGTGCAGATTCATTTCCAGTATCTCCCGATGTTGTATTGCAAGAACACGACGGTAGGTTTGGACTTTGATTAGGGGAATATGTTGAATAAGTTGACTGGTTGTTTGTACTCAAAGTTCGTCTGTCTGAAAAGGCAGGCACCATTTGACCTGAAATAACTACTAGGTCACGTGTCCCGTTGACTAAAAATTTCTGTAATCTGATAGGTAAAGCCCCTGTCACATCTTTGCGATTTTTTGCACGAATGTCCAAGAATAGCCACGATTTTAAATTTCCACGATTGAGCGCGATTTTTTGAAAAAATCGTCCTGAGTCGGCTTATCTCACGACGTTACACGACCTTCACACTACCTTCATACGACCTTGTTCAGTTCATCATGACTGTAGTAAGAATCTACTAAGAATTCCCAAGCCGATTCAGTACGAATTGATACGGCCTTGTACTGTGCTCGCACGACACCGGAACGAAATAGTTCGAACTAGTAAGATGGTGCAAGACCTAGCACGAATTGCATCACAACTCCTCAACAGTCAGAGCAGATTGATTTCAGTGCCGCTGATTGCCGGTGTGACAGGAATAATAGTCCGTAGGAACGTTAGTCCCTCTGGACTATTATTCCGCGGAATTATAGTCCTAGGTCTAACATTTAAACAATAGCTTTACGGACTTCCATTCCTGTCACACCGGGATTTCTATATCCTTTTTGTCGGGAATCGTGGCGAAAACATCTGAGTTCTTGGCAGTTTCTGCTATTTCCTATTTGATCTTACTGGAATCGTACCAAAACCGTCCAGAATCTTGAAACTTAGTAGAGATTCTTAGTGTGGCCATAATTGTTCATACTGTTATCGTGAAAAATCTTGGTACATCGTACTATAATCATGAGAAAGTCGTACGGAGTTTTGGCGGAGTCGTACGAAACTTGTAGTGACTTTGAGGTTGATCTCAATAGATATCATTCTTAGTGAATCTTGACGCAATCGTACGGCCACGTGCGCACGAACTCTCATGGACACCCAAGAATACCCAAGAATACTCCGCACTGTTGAGTACAGTTTATTGAGAGTCAAAACAAAGAGACGACGGAGAAAGAGAATTTACTTTCCAATGATTAGACTTGAGTCGGTGTCTAGGATTTCTACGAAATCAGAAATGTGTCTGAAATATACAGATTCACTGTAGTTCTATCAAATATTTTAAGAAATGTATGGCGATAAACAAGGGCCCCGGAAGCATCCAGAAGCAAGAGGGCAGTGGTATCAAAAAGTACACTCGAATTTGGGTATGACTTAAGACCGGGAGTTTACAACGTATTATAAATTGTGATGTGACACTCGATAGTTTTGACATTATATCGTTTCTTGAGATAAACAAGGTGCTAAAGCATTGCAAATGACATCTTGTTCCACTCAAGGTATGGTTTAAAGCTTTAGAAATCACCCCACCGATTGTATAGCTTTTGTGTTTGGCGATTATGGAACAAACTCCGTTATTATGCCTGATTCAACCTCCTCATCTCATTGTCATTGGCACACGTTAAATTAAAAGTAACGAATAGTCAAGAGTTTCTTAGTTTCGGTTTTGAGGAAGTAAACTCTTTTCCACTTTTGCATTCTGGCGAAAAAAGGACACGCACTGCCCCCATTCCCCCCACCCCCTAGCCTCAGGGCAAGGGGACATCTCCCACGCTTTCGGACCCCTTTTCTGTAAAATACACAAACCTTCTCATAAAAGACATATATTCGTGTTCGTTGCCACTATCCATTATCCCATTTTGACTCTTTATTTATCCAGTATAATAACTGACTCTTGGAATGGCATTTGTTGGAAACAACTATTTGGCGGAGATTCAGGGAACTCTTGTGGCAAGAAATATAAAGTGGTCGCGAGTATTATGTGAGGTGGAAAATGATCCCTATTTGGATGTGGGAATGGATGATGGGAAAATGGCGCCATAGTCAGGTCATCCTGTCACGCCATGTGTGGTTGTCCTGGTAGCCTGCCTGATCCACCTTGTTGTGATGTAAATACCATGGTGATAGGCTTATGTCAGAGCGCATCCGCGGCGCGTATTATCAGGACACGTGTTTCCATAGTCCACTGTGTATACTGGGGGCTGTCATCTTTGTTTCTATGGTGGCGTTGGGTTGTTAAGAGACCCAACGTTCTATAATAGGAAGGGGTGTGTTCTGAGGGCGTGTCGATTGTAACTGCCACAAACCACTCGACTAGGACCAACTATCACCAAAAATGACCTTTTTACCAAAACGGACGTGACAAACCCACCATCTTGAGCTAATAAGAGTAGCGTGTAGTGATGCAGGACTGTGAAAAGTCGTTTTATTCAATGGGAGTATATTTAATTACCATAAACAACCTAACAACTAATTATCTAGTCAGAATCCTATCAGAATCTCCGTTTATTTAACTCCGACTCTGAGAGTACGTCGCGCTATGGGACTGGGGGATTTCAACAAAGGAAAACGAAAGAAGGAAGAAAACAAGTGAGTAAAATTAGTAAATTTCTTCGAAATTGTAGAAAAGTTAGGGAGGATGCTCTCAAATCATGATATATGTTCAATTTTTACAGGTATGACACGTTAGTCTCCTGCAAAATTTTCGCATTTCTCCTTATCACAGCCACACGCCCCGATGCAGCGCTCCCCTTACCTCAAAGTAGGGGAAAATGGAGAGTGCTGGCGCATTTTCACCGTACTCGAATCTTGTTGCACTAGAAAGTTAGGTGCGCTGGAAAATTGAGTTATTTTTAGAAAAACTTTAATTTTTTTAGTAAAAAAGTTGATTTTTTTTTAAAATATTGGATTTTCCCCAAAAATATTTTTATTTTAAGCCTAAAATCCTGGGTTTTTCCGGAAAATGTTAAAAATTTGAACATTTTTGACTCACTTTCGACGGAATTTATTAAAATGTTTAAAAATTCACCGACTTGAAAAATTCACTTTTCATAAATTTAACAACGACCCGAAAATAATTCACATTTTCATAGAGGTAACACGGACTCGCCATTTTAGGTGATTTTTTTCGAAATTCTGATACTATAGAGTTTGCAAGATTGTGACCAGAGGCAAGATTAGCACTGAGATTCCCATTGACAAAAAGTCCAAAAACATGGCTCTTCTCTGCCGTCATAGATTGAATATGAGCGATCGAAAGTCGATTCCCACGGGAAAAAAAGAGTCCGATTCGGCCGGCGAATTTATGAGGTGCGCTAGAACTCCCCGGCGATGTAGAGGTTTTTAGCATGGAGAGAGGGATCGCTCGCCCGAGTCTAAAAAAAATAAATATGAATCAGGGGTGGGGGTCACGATCATCTGAAAATCAAAAGTTTCAAGAAGGTAGTCATGCGACCTATCAAATTAAAGGTATCGACGAGTAGATTACGAAAATAATATTTTCAATCCTCGCCAAGGGGGTGGGTCACGGCCAGAGACGAAAAACGTCTTCCTTTTTATAAAGCCAGGCATGTGATGTATCATTTTGAAGGGCTCATCGAGGAGAATACGAAAATGATATTTTTGCCATTTTACTTGGGGTGGGGGTCACACTATCTGAAAATCAAAAGTTTCAAGAAGGTAGTCGTGTGACCTATCAAATTAATGGTATCGACGAGTAGATTACGAAAATAATATTTTCAGACCTCGCCGTGGGGGTGGGGTCACGACGAGAGCCAAGAAAACGTCTTCCTTTTTATAAAACGACACAAAATTTAATATTTTATAAAAAAAAATTCAACAAAACGACGACAACGAAAATAATCAATCATAATAATAACTGTTTTTGTCATTAAAAAAAAACTGTAAAAAAAGTTGTACTTTTATTTGTTTACATATATAATAATAATAAGAAAAAAAAACACATTTTTTACAATTAATAATTATTATCATTTTAAAAAAAAAACACACAAAAATTAATATTTTAGAAAAATTTGTTCACCAAAATGACGACAACAATAAATAATCAGTCATGAAATCGACACTACCTAAACAATCTGCATTAAAATTGAAGAGAGTAGAGAGATATTCGAAGTTCGATAGTAAAATTTATAGACTGCAATTGCATGACGCCATCGAATTGAAGGATGTGGAGACGAGTGGGTTGAGAGAGGAATACGACAAATATGCATTGCCTTTGAAATTGAACGAGACCGCCCTGGAATTAATGTACAGATGTCAAGGCGATCTATTGGCCATCCTCTTGGAGAAGATAGAAAATTTCGATCCAGACGATTTGTCCCTGCTCTATGGGAGTAATATATATCCGAACGTCTCTAAAGAAGTGGTCGATGGATTGAATCTGATCATTGGGAAAGAACGGACGTTCGAGAGGGTGGATCTCGTTTTCCGATGGATTTATCAGCAGAGAGACAATAGCTTTAAAGTTAACATGCTCATCACGGACGTGAAATTAAGAAAGAAAGAGAGAGTTAGTTCATTATAGATAGATTTTAAATCTTGACTCCAAAGCTCATAAAAGTTGTTCTTTTATTTGTTTACATATATAATAATAAGAAGAAAAAAAAAACAAAAAATATTTTTTACAATTAATAATTATTATCATTTTAGTAGTACTCGTTTTTTCTGTTTTTTTCTGTTTTTTTTCTGTTTTTTTTTTTTTTTTTTTTTTTTTTAATGACAAAAAAATATATATATATTAATAAGAAGTTTAACAATTCGCAAAAAAAGTTTTTTTTTTAAAAACTAAAAAATATTATATACATATTAAATAAGAAGTTTAACACACACAAAAAATGCCAAAAATAAAAATGTATATTGTAGAAAAAAAAATATATTCGTCTACCATACCCAAGTTTAAAAAGTACTGTAGAAATCTAGGAATTAAAAATTACAACCATCACAGAACCAAAGCTGTGCACGAGGAGACCTGTGATCTATCACTGGTGAAATTACAAGCCAAAGTGCGTCAGTCATTGAAATTGAAAGGTGTCAAATACATGAAAAAAGACAAATGCATTGGTCATTTGCTCGATGGAAAGAGAATGGATGAAAGATCTGCGGTAGTGACAAAAACAACTTGAATCACAAAAAAAATGAGAAGACAGTGACAAAAACAACTCGAATCGTGAAATTAAAAGATGCGAAGACAGCGATGACAAAACAACAACACCAACAAACGACCATGGAGAAAACTAAGAAGAAGAGAAGGTGACTGTTAAACGAAAAGTGGTGGAGTGGCAGAAGGTTTCGAAAGAGAATGATAAAAAATGAAAAGCGATGCAGTTCGAGATGATGATTCATTAGAAAAAAAACGATGGATGCAATCATGAGAGTGGTGAATGAAAAAAAGGGATTCGACACGATAAAGGAAATGAAAACACAATCAAAGTGTTGGAGTCACCATTGATATTCTTGCCATTTTACTTGGGGTGGGGGTCATGACCATCTGAAAATCAAAAGTTTCAAGAAGGTAGTCATGTGACCTATCAAATTAAAGGTATCGACGAGTAGATTACGAAAATAATATTTTCAAACCTCGCCGTGGGGGTGGGGTCACGACCAGAGCCAAGAAAACGTCTTCCTTTTTATAAAACGACACAAAATTTAATATTTTATAAAAAAAATTTCAACAAAACGACGACAACGAAAATAATCAATCATAATAATAACTGTTTTTGTCATTAAAGAAAAAAAAAACGTAAAAAAGTTGTTCTTTTATTTGTTTACATATATAATAATAATAAGAAAAAAAAAACAAAAAATATTTTTTACAATTAATAATTATTATCATTTTTAAAAAAAAACACACAAAATTTAATATTTTAGAAAAAATTGTTCACCAAAACGACGACAACAAAAAATAATCTGTCATGAAATTGACTCTACCTAAACAATCTGCATTAAAATTGAAGAGAGTAGAGAGATATTCGAAGTTCGATAGTAAAATTTATGGACTGCAATTGCACGACGCCATCGAATTGAAGGATGTGGAGACGAGTGGGTTGAGAGAGGAATATGACAAATATGCATTGCCTTTGAAATTGAACGAGACCACCCTGGAATTAATGTACAGATGTCAAGGCGATCTATTGGCCATCCTCTCGGAGAAGGTAGAAAATTTCGATCTAGACGATTTGTCCCTGCTCTACGGAGTAATATATATCTGAACGTCTCTAAAGAAGTGGTCGATAGATTGAGCCTGATCATCGGGAAAGAATGGACGTTCGAGAGGGTGGATCTCTTTTTCTGATGGATTTATCAACGGAGAGACAATAGCTTTAAAGTTAACATGCTCATCATGGACGTGAAATTAAGAAAGAAAGAGAGAGTTAGTTCATTATAGATAGATCTTAAATCTCGACTCCAAAGCTCATAAAAGTTGTTCTTTTATTTGTTTACATATATAATAATAAGAAGAAAAAAACAAAAAAATATGTTTTACAATTAATAATTATTATCATTTTAGTAGTACTCATTTTTTCTGTTTTTTCTTGTTTTTTCTGTTTTTTTTTTGTTTGTTTTTTTTCTTTCATGACAAAAAAATATATATATTAATAAGAAGTTTAAAAATTCGCAAAATTTTTTTTTTTTTTTAAAAACTAAAAAATATTATATACATATTAAATAAGAAGTTTAACACACATAAAAAATGCCAAAAATAAAAACGTATATCGTAGAAAAAAAATTATATTTGTCTACCATACCCAAGTTGAACAAGTACTGTAGAAATCTAGGAATTAAAAATTACAACCGTCACAGAACCAAAGCTGTGCACGAGGAGACCTGTGATCTATCACTGGTGAAATTACAAGCCAAAGTGCGTCAGTTGTTGAAATTGAAAGGGGTCAAATACATGAAAAAGGACGAATGCATTGGTCATTTGCTCAATGGAAAGGGAATGGATGAAAGATCTGCGGCATTGACAAAAAAACTCGAATAATAAAAAAAATATGAGAAGACAGTGACAAAAACAACTCGAATCATGAAATTAAAAGATGAGAAGATAGCGACGACAAAACAACAACACCAACAAACGACCGTGGAGGAAACTAAGAAGAAGAAGGTGACCATTAAATGAGTGGCAGAAGGTTTTGAAAGAGAATGATAAAAAATGAAAAGCGATGCGGTTCGAGATGATGATTCATTAGGAAAAAAAGATGGATGCAATCGTGAGAGCGGTGAATAAAAAAAAGGGATTGACGCGATAAAGGAAATGAAACCGTAATCAAAGTGTTGGAGTCACCATTGATTCTGATAGAATGAGACTTCACCATCAAAGGATTTTTTAAAACTTTTGATGTGAATCCCGGTCTCGCAAAACTCGATCCCAAATCGTTCAAGGAGCAAGTGAAAGGTGGGCTGTTGGATGTATTTCGAAAACATCTAGATAAGGGTCTAAAAATAAAGATGATTTTGCACTGTCTGTTGAAATCAATGGCTATTTATCAAGACAAGGGGAGTGGTTTGACGTTCGAGAAGGTATTGAATCTCGAGATTCACGTGGACAATCACGACCCTTTGAAAGCGCCTTCCTATATAAAATTACCGTATTTTGTATCTAATAAAAATGCTGTAATCAACGTGAAAAATGAAGATGATAGTGAGTGTTTCAAATGGGCAATCACATCGGCTTTGTATCCCAGAGAAAAGGACGCTCAGAGAGTTTCCAAGTATGTGGAGACTTGTAAAAATCTCGATTGGATGGGAGTGCCTTTCCCGATGCAGTCGAAAGACATCAAGCGTTTCGAAAAGCTAAATCCCACCATGGCCGTGAATGTCTTGAGATGCGACAATGAAAAACGAGTAGTCTATCCCTTCAGACTGACTTCGCACAAAGAGAGAGAAAAGATGATTAATTTGTTATTAATTTCCGAGGGTGACAATTCACATTATTGGTGGATTAAAAATATGAGTGGATTGCTGTCAAAGCAGATTTGAGATTTTTCTGTCTCAACTGCATGAATTCGTTCCGTCGTCAAGAATCGTTGACACGTCATTGGGAATATTGCAGCGAAAACCAAGGCGTTGCCGTCAAAATGCCTAAACCTAACACTTACATGGACTTTCTTCATTACAATAGAAGATTGGAACCGTCATTCGTAATCTGCGCCGATTTCGAATGTTTCACCACGAAAATAAATTCTCACTAGCCTGACGAGCGTATGAGTTATGTTGAAAAATATCAGAAGCACGTTCCTTCGGACTATTGTTATTATGTGAAATGTGAAGTCCTTTGCCCCACACCTTCTTACAAAATCTCCTGAATTCTTCCCTACGCCTATCATTGGCCATGTGATCTTCATAGATGTGATTGAGATTCTTGAGATCCTGACGAAAGAGACACAGAAAATTAGCTTTCTCCCTTTTCGTCTGTCTGGGCAGAGAAAATAATTCTGAGACAAATAGAAACAATCCACGTTGCTGTGACGTCCTCGAATGTAATACGATTCACATTGATTCTGTCTCTCCAACAGTAGATCGTCGAAGATCATGCGATTCTTATTCTCCGACTTCAACTGTCTAGGATCGGGAACGTCATCGGCATTCTAGTAAAACTGACATTCCACGTTCAAACACTCCAAGTTTCTCTTGGTTAATTCTGTCGCCGCTCCTTCCAATATATTCAAAGTCTCGTATCCTTCAAATTCGTCTTGATTGTCAAAGATTCTCAACATAACATCCTTAGGTAATTAACGTATCATGCACTCTCAAAGCAATTTATATTCCGGTTGAAAAAGACTCTTGCCAAAAACGAATAATCTGTCGCAATCCAACCAGCCAGGTCGCAACAATAGATTCATCAAGAGATTGGTTTTTCCGCAATTCTATTTTCCACTATCAGACCTCTTATGCTCTTGGGAAAGAACTCGTCGTTCGACCTCTTGGTCATCACGTCATTCCAAGACATGTCTTTCATATTCATATTCTTCTTTCTCCAGTTTGTTTTTTACTATGTTTTGAATTATGTTTTTTTTCTAATTTTTTTTATATTTTATTTTCTATTTTTATATATATATCAAAGTTTTTTTTATTATTTATAAATCACTTTCAATCCCGATCCTTTCATCATTTTAGCCAAGTCTTGTATCGGTACGACATCATCATAGAAATCTCTCCAACTTTTTGGTTCGATTCTCGATCGTTTGGCAGGTTGTGGAGTTATCAATTTATTAATCAAAGCGTCGGCACCTCTCTTACCAGCTTCCGAAGCTATTCTACCGCTCGCTTCGGTCGCAACTTTCTTACCCGCATCGATCGCCGTTTTCTTTCCGATTTTGAGAGCGTTCGACGCAATCTGTTTCGCGGCATCGCCGGTGAATTTACGAGTTAAAAATCGCATCATCGAATCCACGATGCCCGATCCGCCGTAGACGTAAGATCTAGCATATCATCTGTTATTTATCACTAACATTTTTATTATTATCATTATTATTTTTTTTTTTTAAATATATATATATATATATATTTTTATTTACTTAATATTTTTTTTCTTTTCTCTTACTATTTTATTATTTCAAACGATTCATCAAGTTTTAATAATCCTTCTTAGTCAAGACCTTCTGTCTCAACAATTCATCGCACACGCTCACTATCTCGTTCTCTACTCCGGTGTTACCAGCCTCTCTGCTTGCCATCAACAAACTCAATCTCCCCAACAAGGCATCGGGATCGCGCGGAAGAAATATCGTGTCGGTCATTCCCTTTCCAGTCGTTGATTTCACGAAATAATCGCTCGCCTTCCATATGGGTTCCACCACGTTCTTGTAACCACTCTTATCCTTAGGTCTCGTCTCTTTGTGATCGTTGTTCTTCTTCATGGCGTGAGTCTGAACCAGAATGTCTCCATAATTTTTGTTATCCTCCTCGGTGTAATCATCAGGTCTCTGGTGAGAGAGCAGAGTATACAATCCGTCAGTCATTTTGTACCTATTCGGACCGACGATCAAATAACGACCTTCAAGCGATGATACTTCCGTGTCACCGACGAAAATTTTATCGCCATCGTCACGAAATCCGTACATCGAATCTTTCACGATTCCACTACCATCGTCAAATCTGCAAAAAAATCCTCGAAGCGTCGCTACTATCGGCGGTACTTGAATCGGTCTCTATTCCCATCGGGGTAGCGTCTGTAGCGTCGCTATAGACGCTACTCCGGCGAGAATCGGTCTTGATTCCCGTCGGAATGAAATCGGAGAAAGTTCTCGGTGCTAAAGTACCGGGAATCGAAGCGGTCATCCTCTGAGAACCTTCTTTTATGGGTCTCTATTCCTCCACGATCTCTTTCCTAGCTCGTTCCTGAACCTCGGTGACGGGTCTGAACAACTTGCTCGCCTCTCGTCTCAGTCCCATCTCACCCAATCGTCTGGCCCTATCATGCGCTTGAATATTCTCCTTACTTCATATTAATTCGCGAAGCGTCCCTTCGTTCGAATCTCCGATGTGTAGAAACATTGTTTTTATTTATTATTATTTTTTTCTTTATTTTTTTTTTAATAAAAAAATAGTTATTTTTTTTTTGTATTCTTATTTATTTTTTTGTATATGTTGTTTTATATATATCTTTGTATTCTTATTTTTTGAATGTTGTTTATATATATATTTTAACAAAACAATTTTTTATCATCCGTCTCACAACTCGTAATATCTACATAATCCCAGACCGGAGCGGGTCCACCTCACGCGTTTAGACCTCACGAGATATCTCTCTCTCCCTACCAAAGACCTCACTACGTCATCGCTGGAGAGTTCAGCCCCACCGATAAATTCGCCTCTCGATTCGGACTCCGTTTTTTCCGCGGGAATCGACGTTGGATCGCTAGTCTTTCATCCGCGCCGGTGGTGTCTTTTTGGCGGTATTCTGTCGAAAAAAATCACCAAAATGGCGGGTCCGTGTTACCTCTGCGAAAAGGTGAATGTTTTCCCGAGATCGATCGTGTCAGATTTACAAGCCCACCAAAAAGTGAATTTTTAAGAGGGGAATTTTTAGAGTTTGTCAAAATTCCGTCGAAATTTTTAGCCAGCCCAGCGTTAACCGTTGGAGAAATCGAACGTCGAACCCACGACACCTCATCTACCGCCACGCACTGTAAGAATCAGGAAAAAGTGACGATGTGAATGTGGACGTGTCGCATCGAACAAATCCATACAATTCGATCGTGATGAACGCGATTTGCTCGAAAAAAACTAAGTTTTGGTGAGGTGCGATCGAGACAAAAAATTTGGTGGGCTCGTACTCTCCATTCCACTCTACTTTTATTTATTTATTTATTTATATTAATTAATTAATTAATTAATTTATGTTTATCGACACTCTCGACAGCCAGGATCATCTCGTACCGGGCAGTTTTACGGGTGGAAAAAGCGGGAGTACCCGGAGAGAACCACAGAACAACGGCGAACAACTGTCAGACTACCTAACGTACAGACTCCGCTCAAGCAGGGTTAGTATTGGATGAAGACAAGTGCACCACTGACATGCAGTACACCATAGTTCACAGCGGAACTCTCCCCCCCCCCCACGTGAGCAATCAGGATGAAGTGTCGCCTTGCCCAAGGACACAGCGCAGTTACCCCTGGCGGGATCGAATCATTAGCCTTTCAGTTTAATGTGCAGTGCCGTGACCAATGAGCCACCGTGCCTACCCGTAAACTCAATACAGGAAATGTTAAGCATGTATCAGCTTGATTAAGTATGTGTCCGTATTGATAACGGCGATGGCAGTGATTTGTTCCCCGGTCAAAGAAAACCTTGTCTGTCATCAACTGAAATCCCCTGTGTTTACCAGTATTTTAACAACTATATTGATTGCTGCTTGATCTGATATCACTTGTGATCTTTCTAATGGAAAACAAAAAGATAAAACGGGCTGTCATTGTCAAGGAGATCGAAATGAAAGACATAAAGCAAATCAAATAATTTTCCGACAAACAATAACCCAAAGATTTTTACGCTGTCATCACTGTATCTCCCTCTAACGTGACAGTGGTTTGGTCCGAAGTGTGGTTGGGGCGCTTAGTTACATGGCTGTAGCAATGGGGTAATAGGAGAAGCAGGTGCCTCTTGTGTCAACGAGGCGGGTACCATAACTTTATATTTGATTTATATAAAGAAATATCAACACCATAATGCTGTTTCGGATTCCATAGAAGGCGAGGATGCAATACGCTTTGGCTTCTGGATGCCGCTAAATGATAAACACGATCTGACTGCTTTTGCGATTATTGTTGGGTTGTTGAGACTGCCGGTTCAGCATCTATTAACTAACTGTTACAATGCTAATTTGATATTTTCCTGGCGGGGCAGTGAATTCACGTTCTGTCAACGATGCCAATGGGGTTTGCTGCAATCCTGACTAGCCGTAACCTCTCCCCTGCGGCAATAGGAAAATATACACAAAAGAAGAGACAATAGGCTGCTGCGGTCACGTAAAAGAATGTTTTGAACTCTAAGAATTTTATCGTTTTGTAACCATGGAATGGGAGATGTATCATAGAATGTTAATAATGTACGCATAACTGATTAAACTATTTTTTAACATAACTTTCTAACAAATTCTCAAGAAAGTCTAAACTTCTAAACGTTTCAATGTTGCGCGCAACCTTTGGAAAGTGGCGTACTACTTGATTATTGGAGCAAAGAATTATCTTACTTTTAGACCCGATGTCTTTCACAGTTGTGTGACCCAACGAATGCACCGATAACCCATATTCTACAAAAACTAAGTGCGCGCCAGTATTCGAGGAAGGCTGTATATGGACTGGATTAAACCCGGTCCCTATCCCGCCTACCCCATAAACGGGTTTAGTGCTCATTTTCAGTGTTAACCATGTGGGGAACTATGAGTAGGAAGTATATGGGCTGGAGCAACAGGTGCTGGGATTAAGGAACTGAGAACTGTCCAGAAACTTAAAGATGCTAATGACGTAATTAGCCCGATCCTATTGGAATTGGGAGTGTATAGAAATATATGGGATTTGCCGAAAGCAATGCAAGAAAATATTTGTCCACACACATAGGATAGTACAAGGCACCGTAAGTGCCTTCAGCACATGAAATGCCAGATGACTTTCAGTTTTTCTGTGATGCCATTATTGGTTTAAGGTTACCCTCACTTCCTTCTGTAGTCAAACAACTTTCGTTTATCCACTCCCCTTTTCAATTTTCTAGAACCGCCACTACTTGATAGCACAAAATACTATTTTTAAAATTTCACTAGCATAAGAATATTGACATATGTACGCAGAAATGAATGGGCGATTCTCTTACGAGTGAGTTGAGTGAGACCTGGTAGAGAATTGGGGAAATGATGACATTGTATATCAGGGAGGTGATGAAACAAAACCATACGTTTCTTCGTGTTGAAGGGAATGGCGGAGATCAGTGTTGACGCTGGCCCGACATTGTCTGGTTCCACATTTTAGCCATTCTGAAAATTTTAGTATCAAACAAAGTGCTTTGGTGCGAATTCGCTAATAGGAGGTGAGGGGTGTACTTCGCTGTCTGATCCAAATAAATTGTTTTGGCAATTCTTTCAAGAGTGAACGGGCAATTGGTCACCGAAAAAAATCGAAAAATCTCAAACGTCCTGACGAAATCATCCGAACTCGAAAAGGACGGTCACCTAAGTTTTATCTATATGCCAGGCCAGGCTGATTGCTGTTGTAATGTATACCTGATGTTGCACTTGGATAATAAGACATTAACCCTTTACCCAACGTAACGGCAAAAACGGGCCAGAGCTATTCTCAAAAATTGCCAATTAATTTTCATTATTTTTTCATTTTTTTGTCTAAAAAAACATAGGTTATGACCCCTCATTAGAGCGAGCTCGTCCATCTCGTTCCAACGAGGGGTCATAACCTATGTTTTTGAGACAAAAAATGAAAAAAATTAGTTATTCAAGAATTTTTTTTGCAAGTGTCGGTTCCTTTTTATGCTTGGTAAAAGTTTAATCAACAAATTACTGTTAATCCACCGGGCTTTGCGGTCGCGAGTCTTTACAAAAGGTAGTATTTAATTAGATAAATATTTCATATCGTAGCGCGTGCCATTCTTCTTTTAAAAGAAATATAAATTTACCACATCAGTGGGTGCACGACCTCTCAGTGGTTACAGCACTGGACTTCAAACCGAAAGTGCCACGATTCGATCCCCGCCAGTGGTAACTGCGTTGTGTTCTTGAGCAAAGCACTTAATCCCGATTGCCCACGTGGGGGCACGACGGCACTGTGTACTAGGGCGTACTGTACGTCGATGGTGCACTTATCTTACTAACCCTGATTGTGTGGAATTAGTACGTTGGGGAGTCGGACAGTTGCTCGCCACTGTTCGGTGGTTCTCCCCGGGTACCGTGGCTTCCTCCACCCGTAAAACTGTCCGACACGGAGTTACCCTGACTGTAGAAAGTGTCGTTAAACCCCAATAAAAAATAAATAAATGACCATATCAGCATACTCAGTACTCAAAAGGAGTTATTAACACTCAAACACTACTTAGCACGGTGGATCCACTTACGGATATTTATAATTTTTGAAAAAACACTAGAAACACTAGCAAACTTTCATGTCATGTACTACCTGGTGGCTCTAAGATGAGAGCTTGCAAGTGCGTTCTCTGTTTTTTCACACCAGGGGTCAATACTATAAAACTTTTATAATTGTATTTTCTAGAATTGTATTTTCTACCTATTGATATAACTGTCTAAAATGAATCAACAGCATTTTAAAAGATATGGCAATTTGCCATCTGACAAATTGCCACATCTTTGAAAATGCTAATGGTTCATTTCAACCCATTTAAAGTCATAACCAGAAAATACAGTTCTAAATTGTACATTTTTTATAGTACTGGCCCCAGTTTTCAGATTTAAATTCAGAGTATTAATTTTCACGGTATAAGCATATATCATAGAATTGGATACAACATTGTAAAAATACAGTACAAATCAATATACACCGAGCAGATAACATAACCGGGTTGACTGTCTATCCGTTATCCCCTTATGAGAAGTGTTTAAACATCAACATTAACATCAGCCTGCAAGTTTACTGAAGGCTCTATACTATGCAGCATATATATATACTGGCATGCACAATAATAACACTTTGGCCGGGCGTTGATTTGTCACGGTTCTCATGTGAGAAGGCCTTGATTATCCCTGTGCTCTCAAATGCCTCTCTATCCCCACGCCTCTTCTCCTCCCAACACTCGGAGACGAACTGCTTGATAACATACCATATCACATTCTTCCCGATCTCTATGATAAGCATACTAACCCTCTCCTTTGTGTCACCCTCTTATCAGTAACTACGTGTCCTTCATTCTCCCATCCCACTTCCCCATCCTACTCCCAGTGAATCTTATTCTGTTAGACTGGTATTCTGAACATTCTAATAGAAAGTGTCCCAGGGTTATCATTACGCCTAAAGTACACATTTGGCACTCTTTTTCACTGTCTTTCCAAATTTTCTGCGTCCTCAGATTGAATAACAGCACCCCCTCCCCCCACCCAACATACCACAAGGTTCTCTTCAAAACCTGGTTTCTCTTTATCAAAAACCTCTTTGATTTGAGCCCCTTTCGCCAATTAAGGTTACTGTCCTCCATAACTCTTTCTCTGGGTTATCCTTACTTCTAAGTCCGATATCTCCGCTAATGAAGTCTCTATATTGACTCCCTCACTTAGCCCATCCACCCAACATCAGAGTAAAGTTTTGAACACTGTGTTCTGCAGACCTGGCGGCTTATTGCAATAGGTAGGTAGTAGGGATGAGATTCCAAAGGGATGCCAGCACCAAACCAAAAGAGGGACGTACATAATGATGGACATGGTGAAAGTGGATAACGTTTTAAGAAGAGTCTTGAGTTTCTGGATCCATCTTGGGTAATAGTGAATACGCCTGTGCAAGGGATAACTTACGGATTACAATCAAAGCAGTATGGATTGTAACGTTGAACAGTATCTGTATATGGTGCTTAAAGTTTAATTTTTAGTTTCCTTTTGAGCTCATTGCAGTATTTTTGGTAAGGAAAGTCATCTGTAGAGATGGGCAATATACCGAAAAACCGAATCGAACCGATATCATGGGGATATCGACAAACCGAACCGAACCCATCACCCATCACTAAATACCGAAAATGTCTGAATTTTCAAATTTTCTTACATTCGCTACATATAAGGCCTTGTTGAGGCGTGATGGCAGTTGAAGGGTTCAGTTTCATGAAAGAAATGACTAATTTTCTTTTCAGTTTTGTTAACCCTTAGTGCCAGGGAAATTGTCCTGAATTCCCAATAGACTACTATCTGTGCATGTCCAGTTCCTATCAAGTGATTTCTAGTCTGGTCTTGGCTGCCTTAACAGACAGCCAAGACTTGACAATAAACCACTGCTCAGGTGAGTTATCTATGGTTAGCAGGACCTCCTAATGATGGCATGTTAATGGCATATATTCTGTAATCGCAGGGGCATGTAATGGGCCTTTGAGGGTAAAGATGCGTTTGGAACAGGTCACAAAATTGTTATTGATATGATTTATGTTATGGTAAAAGAATGTCATTTTGAGCTCATTGTCAGTGGGTGACATTTTTGGCGCTGTGATGGAATGATACAAGAAGAACTTATCCTGCATTTTGCTGGTGTGAATTCCCCTTTGGTACTATCAGCAAATATGTTAAGTCAGACACCGAATACCGAACCGATACTGTGGTATATCCCTCTAAGAATACCGAACCGATACTGTGGTATAACCCCCTAAGAATGCCGAAACCGATACCGAACCCAAAATATCTATACCGCACACCTCTAGTCATCGTCTAGATCATTCCATATTCTAGGGTGCACGAGCATGGGTAACGTATCGAACAATCTCGTTCGTATTCTATTTACTTGTATTTGTTCCGGTTGCGTGGTGGCCATGATCGTTGGGTTCTGTATGATACTAAAGTAATTTTTCAGGGACGGGGGAGTGTGTCTTGTTTCCTGCCAAACAGAAAAACGCTAGACTGAAGTGTAAACATGCCGTTCACTTCAAGAATCTTATCTTTTAAGAATATAGGGGTCTGTTTGTGAATTTGTTTGGCTATTTATAATTCGTAATGAGCTTTTCTGTGTGTTGGGGAGCTTGTTCACTGCTCTGGACGTGTCCTATATTTGGATACTATACACCAGATGACAGTGAACTAGTATATAATATACCGTTTTAGGAGCTTTGTGTGGTAATATCAGTATTTCTTTCACTCCCGTTCTCTTCAGTAAATATTCTAAAAAATAGTTACCATTTACCCCTTTGAACCCGAAATCAGCCTTTCCGACACGACCTAAAATTCATAAAGTAGATAGTTGCCCGGTGAATTTGTGTTTCAAACCAATCAAGATATTCATTGCGCAATTTATAGTATTCTTGTCTGCAAATTATGCCAGGTATATTGGTTAATAATAAATTAAACTGTGATAATGACACTGGCTTTAGAAATAAAAATAAATATAGATCTTACTCTCGTCAGCAACCATTTCAAATGCCCATCCAACCATTTCCGGTTTGGTGTTGTCGTCTGCTCTGGAGTGTTCCGTATTTATTGTATATGTGGAACCTACAACAGGATTAACACCTGCCGCTGCTAACACATGGGCTAGCAGACCTTCTTTCCATATATCAGCTGAATTGTATTCCAGAGAATTACCAGTGCTGAAAGGACATTAATTTTATTCTATAGCTTCAGATATTCTGCTTTCCGATTTGTGCATTTCTGATCATGGACACCTATGAGATTCTACACATTGAATACTTTTCTATAACAAATAGATTGAGTTCATAGTTTGTGATGGAAATAGACGCGAGTATATATGCTATTGAAACCATCAGCCAACCGCAATCGTTCGTCCGAAACTTCTGCCACCGAAATGGTTGGAACCAATTGTTTTACACAAGAAAACTAGATAGTATTGTTGAATTAATTTAATAGCGGGGGAGGAATTCGTCACATACAGGTGAATTGTGCACTTGGTGATACCTTCTTGAAATTTGGCACACTGTTAGTGTAGGCTATGAGGTTCTCAAAAACGATCGGCTACAAGTTGACACCGACCGGTGGCGACCAGTAGCGGCACAATCCAAAATGGCCGCCAGCGGCTGAAGGGAACCTCCTTTTCGACGGTCTACCGACTATACATCCGATTGTAAGGGCGCGAAAGTGAACTCTGATCCACGCACGTGTTGGAAACAGACGTGGGAGATGATGTAGAATAAAACGAGATTCTCTATACGGACGCATCAATTTCTTGGAACTTGAAAAGAGCGTTGTTTCTCCGGGATCAGCGTCATTCAGGCAAACCTGAATGACGCTGATCCCGGAGAAACAACGCTCTTTATGAAGCAGTCTCTTTGCCATACAATCTCTTGTTTGGCGTAATTCCGCAAGCAATTCTGATTTGTCTGTCGAAATTAATTCGAGAACGCGATTGTTCACAAAAATCATTCACAGAATGAGTGAGAATCCTCTTCGTGTACGGACTAGTACTGACTGGGAACGTTGTTGCTTTTGCCAGCAAGACAGTTCCAAGAAATTGATGCGTCCGTATAGAGAATCTCGTTTTCATGACGCCTATAAAGCTATTGAGGAAGACATAACGCGCTTCCTAGATAATGGCGTTGAGCTTCCATATAATTTGACCATTGATTGTTTGATGAGAGAGAGTGATGAGTGTATGTCGATGTCACTGTTGACGAATAAGGCAATATATCATAAGACATGCCGTGACAGTATTCGGACTCACATCGTACAGCGCGTGCTACACAAGCGAGAGCGAAATGAGGCAGTGGCATCCTGCTCCACGCTGAGTCCTAAAAGAACACGGACAAGTTTTGAATCTGGCTGTGACAGGAAACTGCCCCAGTGTGTTTATTGTCACAAACGCGAAGGTGACAGCAGTGAGCCTATTTGCAGATCAATGTCTGATAACAATAAACTCAAAATTATGGCAAAGGAAGCCGAGAACTGGGTTGTTTTTTCTCGGGTCAATGCAGCATTTGATTCCGCTGCTAGTGATCTTTACTATCACAAAACCTGTTATTGTAAGCTTGCCAATGAAGCACGAGCGGCTAAATCTAAAAAGTCGAAGAACGCCGAACATTCCGCGTCAGGCCTGCCCTATGACCCTCTCGTTATGGCAGAGCTCATAACATTTGTTGAACACAACGATTCCGCGATGAAGCTTGTCGATCTCAAGAATCTGTACAGTCGGAGGTTGAAGCAAGTCGGTTCTGATTGGCTTAGTGAAGAAATACATTCCACTCGATTCAAAGAACATTTGTTGCAGAAATTGGGCGATGGCTGGGACGCCTTCACACAGGGTAGAGATGTGTTTATTTCAAGTAGGTTTCGAGTTGGCTCCTTGTTGTCCGAATCTTCAACTCGTATAGTGTCTGAGGAAGAGGCAAAAAAGATAGTTGATGTGGGTCTTCTTCTGCGTAAACACATACTCATATCTCAAGCTCCTTTCACGGGATCATTTTCATCTTATTGCTTGAGCGAGCCTGTACCCAACTCACTCCTGACTCTTCTTAGAGTTCTACTTGAGGGCACATGTAGTATACAGAACTTAGGCGATGATGAGACTGTTAATGCCAAGACTCGAGTGGCTTGTACTATTTCACAGATGTTGATCAGCAATTCAGCGAAACGCTCCGAACATGCACAAAATGTTCACCAGAGACGTGACAGAGAAACTCCAATGCCTCTTTATGTGGGTTTGAAGTTGCATGCCCATGATCGTATGAAAAATCTTATCAGAGATTTTCATCAAATGGGACTCTCTGTCTCTTATGATCGCGTAATGGATGTTCGCAGGAGTTTCGCGAGAGCTGTTTCACTGCGGTTCAAGAACGAAGGTGTTGTAGTCCCAGCTAACTGCAAACGTAATGTTTTCTCGATAGGAACCACTGATAACATTGATGTATCTGGTAGATCTGATATGCATGGTACGTCCATCACACTCATTGGTCAACTGAGCAGGGACAATGTGGGTACTGATCCCCCACCACTGAGTTTAGATGTTCCAGAAGACACACAAATTGAACTCCCAGACGACTATGCATTTGTTCCTTTCGTTGAAGACTTTGGTGGGGACATCAGGCTTGAATCTCCAGATGAATGTAATGTACGGCCCAATGAATATGCAGATTTGAACGTGGGAGAGAATGACTGGTTGTCTCATGTGTCACAGATCAGCAATAAAGGGAAGGTTGATGGCAGCTGGCAGCTTGATGAAGTCCCTGTGACCTTTTCAGGCTTCTTTTCAAAACATGAAGATCAAGACAATGTCAAACCTCGTGCAGTTATTGGGGTATTCCCTGTTTTCAGTGAGCAGAAAGCGGACTCACTCAGTATGCAGAAGCATGCTATGTATGTGGTCAGGGAAGCTACTGCTTTCGTAAACCCCGGCCAGATACCTGTCATTGAAGGTGACTGTCCGTTGTATGCCAGGCAGAAAAAATGTCAATGGCTGTTCCCAGAGGAGATAGGTGAGGATCGAATGGTGTGTATGATTGGATTCCTGCATCTTGAAATGTGCACCCAAGAAGCTGGTGGTAAGCTTATGGGTGGTTCTGGTTGGGAGCGAATGTTTCACCTCGCAAAGATATTCACACCCGGTGTAGCATCATCCCTACTTGGTGGGAAACATGTCAAGAGGACGCGACAGGCATATCTTCTCACTCTAGCTTGGCTTGAGATCCTCAGAAAGAATGCTTATGAGATTTACTGTCAGCAGACTGGGCCCCATGAGTCATTTGAAATGTGGGAACAGAGGATTCTTTCACAATCTCCAACTGCGCGCTATTGGGGTGAAATCGTTCGGAACTTTCTCTTGACAAGCTGTCAATTCGTTCGGAACCAACGAATCGGTAACTGGCCTGGTACACTGTGTTCTATCGATGAGTTGTGCAGTTACTTTTTTGCCCTAGGACATACAAATTATTGTCGGTGGGTCCCCGTATTTCTGAGAGACATGTCTCAGCTACCCAGGCGGCATCCTTCAATCCACAACAAATTCATGGAAGGCCATTTTGTGGTCCAGCGTAGTGAGAGGAAGTTCAGTATGATGGGTTTAGATCAGAGCCAAGAACATAGTATCCAACTACTCAAAGAAGACAGTGGTCCAAAAGGTCTCTATGGCCAGGCTGAAGAGAAAGTCGTTATTGAGCTTTCAAGGTCAGAAGTTCTGCGTGTTATAGATGAGTATGAATATGCAAGTTTCCACACAACATCATCAGATAACACGGAACACCCGGAAAGTTCGGTATCAGAGCAGAAAAAATTTCTGAATCAATTGAAATCTCTCCTCGATCTGGTGAATCAGGGACTCATTATCAACCCTTATGATGAAACTAGTGGTCAGCTGGTGACATTAGATACTGGTGAATATATGGACCCCGAAGTTAGTAAGAGTTTACGGTCATTACCCGAAAGGGGCAAGCATTTATATTCCACTTTCTTGAAGGAAAGGCTTGTGGAATGCACCGTACCCCTGAATGATGTTATTCCCAAGGCAAATATATATACCTTCCTTAACCCACCCCCAGCCAACCTGGACAAAGGCCGAGACAAACTCATGTCAAGTAAAGCAACTGCCGCAATAGTTACCCAGATGTTCGTTTCACTGCAAGCCCGGCCTGATTCAAACATGGATGAGTTTTTCATGCACGAGAATGCACGTGATCCGCCAGCATTATCCGATAGAGGTAAGCTACGGAGTGGGACAAAATCTCAAATTCTCAATTGTTTACCAGCTATTCCTGCACAAGGGAAGAATTCAGCAGCTAGACAAGCTTCAGTTGTCATCTTGGATATGCCTGCTGTAGTCCATGTAATCAAACCACAGAAAGCGGATCTGTTTGGAGAATATGCTCGATTGCAATTATTGCCATACATCGAATCTCTGATTAACACGAACACCACAAGGGTTGATGCGATCTATGACTGTTACCCCGAAGGCAGTTTGAAGAATCAGACGCGAGCAAAACGCCTCGGTGAGACAGCAGTTAGGTTGATACGGGTGTCCGAGAACGTCCCTTTACCTAAAGGGAAGAATTGGCAGGCATTCTTGAAAGTTAGTGAGAATAAAGACGAATTTTTCAAGTTCCTGTCTGCTGAACTGCTGAAATTAACATCAACATCCGAGTACCAGTTGTTAACGACATCAGGAGAATATGTACTATGCAATAAGGATGTTAGCTTATGTGACATATCTCCATCGAACCACGAGGAAGCAGACACGCGCATGATGCTTCATCTCAACCATGCAGTCTCACAAGGTCACAAAATAGCTTTTCTTCGCACGGTTGATTCTGATGTCGTCATTCTGTCTTTGCACCATTTCGCAACATTCCGTGACCTTGGACTCAGTGAGCTGTGGATTGGGTTTGGAATTGGAAAGGCATATAAAGATATGCCAATTCATGAGATAGCTTCACAACTTGGACCTGATTACTGTAAGGCCCTGACTTTCTTCCACGCCTTCACAGGTTGTGATGTAACATCCAGCATGCTCGGCATTGGGAAGAAGACAGGATGGAATGCATGGATGAATTTTCCCGCATCAACTGAAATGATGATAGAATTGACTGAGAATCCGCAAGTCTTTTCAGAGGATTCCCCTCATATGCAGCATATCGAAAAACTCACCATACAGATGTACAGTAACAGTTGTGTCAGTACACGTGTCAATGATGCGAGACGGCATATGTTCACACATGGCCTTAAGTCTATGGAAAACATCCCGCCCACCAAAGCAGCTCTGTATCAACATGTAAAAAGGGTAATTCTTGTGTCATCTTTCATTTGGCATCGTGCTCTGCAGAAACACTTATGTGTGCCAGACCCATCACAGTACGGATGGGAGTGGAATCCACGTCTCAATATTCTGGTCCCATTTTGGACTCACCTAGGAGACGCAAGTGCTGCATGTGCACTGATGCTCCACTGTAGTTGTGCCAAGGCCTGCAAGGGCAATTGCAAATGCTTGAAAGCTGGATTAAGGTGCACACCTTTGTGTAAGTGTGAAGGTGGCTGTTGTAACAATATTGAGTAGTATACTGTCATGTTAGGACCAGTCATCTCCTATTCTGGTATTTTTTTTTCCATTTTCGGCCAGTTAACACATGTCATGTTTCTAGTTGAGTTGATTTTGCTAACAAATGTTCATCCCATGTGGCTTGCTACATTGTCCGGGGTATAGGAATACAGTTTTAGATTTCGGAAAATAGTCTGTTATTTACTGCACAAGACGGTGTTAATTCATGCATAGCATGATACAATATCCCCAACTATTTTGCCTCTGTACAACAGTTGATACCTTCGTTCACCCGTGTGTTCATCTATGGTATCCTTGTCTTTCTCTGGCCATAGGCCACATGTGACTAGTCAGTTCCTACTCCATAGCAAATCAACTTGGAAATCCTTCATCTTGTAGCGCACTCATGTCTCAATGAATCCATACCTGAGTTGATCTAATAAATCTAACGTAAGGTATCAAATTGCCATACCGGATCATATTTCGATAAGTTATTCGCTAAAACATTTCGACCACTCATCGACATCAAAGGTCATGTTTTGGCTCCCAGTGGTGGCTATATCTCTATATCCCTGGTAAAGTAGCATACCATGAGGGATGGGCATTAAGTGTCGGCAACATTAATCCTGACTTGGAACACACCACATCTTAACTGGCCGAAAATGAAGAATACTACTTGTAGTCAAAAAATATTCCTGTACCTCGAATGACTGCAAACATACACTCACCCCTTCTAGTCCCATTTTGCCAATGTTCTATACTGGCAAGATAACATTGTATAATTAACAACGGGAACTAATGCATCCCGAGTTCATTCCAGCACTGCCCTTGCTGGCAGACGTGTCGCTATGGTGTTGAGATTGAACCAGAACTCCTCTAGAAATTTGATAGTTTTATTTTCTTAGAAAATAAATCTATCGAAAATGCCGGAAGTTGAGAATAGACTGTCACTTTAATTGGATTATCAAATGTCCAAGTATCCCCACTGCTGCATACTATCGAGTACCCTTGTTCATGTGTTGACAGGAATCTCTCATACCATGTTCATTTGACCATTGCATTCCCGAGAAACATTCAACACTAATTTATCTACGGACGGACGATCATACTGACAGTCAGACACACAGACGCACACATCGACGGAAATTCTGATCCCATTATCCATTAATCTTCCCCCCAACTTGTTCCAAGGGCTTCACTCCATCATTCACATCAATTACAGCACATGTATGGTGTTAGGTTTGGAGCTTCAGTTGTGCGATCGGCGAAAATAGCTTTTTTTCGATCCGCTTGGCGGCCATTTTGGATTTCGCTGCTAGTGGTGGCTAGAGGATGGTGCCAACTTGTAGCCGATCGATTTTGAAATCTCTGATGCCTACCCTTACATCATGCCAAATTTCAGGAAGGTATCACCAAGTGCACAATTCTAGCGAATTCCTCCCCCGCTATAAGGCTTGTTTCAAACTAAGAAATGTTGGCTTTCATTGTATCTTGTATTAGTTCCATTGCCAGGTGAGTGCTGTCATTTAACAAACAGTTAATAAATTTTAATTTCTGTTGAAACCTGGTTATATGGACATCATAAAGTTTTTGTCGCGATGGCTTCAGCCTCATTGATCAAAAAAATTTAGACATGTCCATACAATCACTATCAAACCTCAATAAAAGTTTATAAATGTTCAAGGGGGCGCGATGGCCCATTGGTTCAGCATTAGACTTTAAGCCTTTTTCTGCCACGCCCACTGTATCCATATTTGGGGCACCTCTGTGTGCACCTGTATGCGAGGAAGTTTAATAAATATTATGACATACTTGAAACGCTATCTTCTGATTAATTGTTGGAAAGGGCTCTTTGAACCCTTTTCAATAATTAATTAGATGGTAGGTTTGGCCTGCGCATACCAGAACATATAGATAATGATCACAAAATAGGTGGCAATAATCGATTTCGGCAGAGTAAGTGTTAAACCGAAAAGTCGACGGTTTGATCCTTACCCGCTCTGTCCCCTTGGGCAAGACACACGTGGAGCACTGGCCACCACCACCGCTGCTAAGTTTGAGTCGGTTTAGTGAGTTGGAAAGTCTACCTGTTGTTCGCCCCTATTCGGTGGTTCTCTTCGGGTTCTAGGGCTTCCTTCACCCGTAAAACTGTACGACATGATATGCCCTGACAAAATGTCGATAAACTCTAATAAACAAATTAACTCTTTACCTAACATGAAAAGCAGACGACACTTGCAAAAAAAATTCTTGAATAACTAATTATTTCATTATTCTGTCTCAAAAACATAGGTTATGACCCCTCAACGAGCTCATTCCAACGAGGGTCATAACCTATGTTTTTGAGACAAAAAATAATGAAAATTAATTGGCGATTTTTGAGAATAGCGGTGGTCGGTTTTTGCCGTTACGTTGGGTAAAGGGTTAACAAACAATAATTCTTTATGGTTATGAACCAAAAATCTTCCAGTGGCGAGGTTGATGAAATTCCCACCAAGATCTCTACCGGTGAAATGATAAGACATGCCAAAATACTGGTTACAACTATCATACTTGGGTGCAAAGCCGAAAACCCGTTTTTTCGGCCTATGACAATGGCACGTGACAATTTCATAAAGGTAATTACTGCTCATTGAATTTGTGAAGTAGACAGGGTAGACCAATTTAATATTTTTAGCGTACAGTCGATCAGTCTACACCCCATAAATGAATTGGGCACATCCAAGTGATGCCATTGAATTGACAACGTACAGATACCATTACTGTTCAAAAGGGTCATTGTATCACAGTTCATCTTCTTTCAGTGGCATATCATGAACAGCAAAAAATGTGTCACGGAGGTCATTGGAAAAGAAATTAGATTTATTTATTTATTTATTAGGGTTTAACAACACTTTCGACAGCCAGGGTCACCTCGTGTCGGAAAAGAAATGAGATCCTGATGAAAAAGTTTCACAAGCAAAAATGGCAATAATACATGATTTTACAACGGGTATCAAAAATACACCCAGTACATCGATTATGACATGAACTACTTAAAACGCATTTACAGTACGTGAAGAGTGTATTATCACTAAATCACCCGCAGAGTGGAGATTCCACCCGTGCAATAATTGCAAATTTGTTGCAAAACACAACCAGCACCAGCAAAATTTCAGCCAATGGACCTCCGGGTTTAACCCGGAGGTCCATTGGCTGAAACATTGCTTGTGTTTTTTGTCGATATGTACAAAATTTGAAAGTTATAGCTTGGGTGATAACACCACTTTCGTTACAATCCACTCTCCACGTACTGTACAGAAACAAGGTACTAACGTCATCTGGAGGTTATGCAGCCTTTACAATTTCATATCATGAATGGTAATTTATGTTGACTCATGCACCCATTCCTTTACCATACCTTGGATACAATAGCAAGCAGATCATTTCTATCACCTGGGAAGCATCGAGATTCGATCCGATTTTGAATTTTAAGTAGATATTCGGCTCGGTTCGAAATTAGCTGCTCGATTCGTTTCCTCTCTAATCTTTTTCATAGAAATATAGCTTGGTATCAGTCATCTTCATCAAGGAACTGAAAATAAGTAACCGTTGTCGCGTCTCCAGAATATTTTTTATCTCGTTTCCAGAAGAAACTGGACTTTCAGTTTCTGTGTACTAATAATTGGAATTTCAGTTTTTGCCAGTAGAATCTGGCATGGCGTATACGTAGAAGTAATTCCAAGTTACTGCAAAAATTTGA
This sequence comes from Pictodentalium vernedei, assembly GCA_031216915.1. Taxonomy (NCBI): domain Eukaryota; kingdom Metazoa; phylum Mollusca; class Scaphopoda; order Dentaliida; family Dentaliidae; genus Pictodentalium; species Pictodentalium vernedei. The sequence goes on along the minus strand of CM062297.1, from coordinate 527,591,463 downwards.
TGAAAAGAGAAATAATTTTTTTCAAGTTATAATTGGAACTACATTCATTTAATTTATCTATTGATCTGAAATAGGATTTATACGTATCGGACATCTAGTACAGTACAGTTATTCAATTCAATTCAATCTTTATTTCACAGCATACAGCATACAAATACAAACGAGAGAGAGAGTAAAGTTACAAAATTGTTGAATGATGTATAAATGTATACTGTGGGGAATGACATAGCCTTGCGACTGTCTTCCTGTCATCCCCTAGACAATCAAAATAATAAATAAAATAGAATGGCAAATGGCAAGTGTTAAATTCAAGTTAAATGTAGTCGATCCAGACAGCAGGTAGTTGTTATGTTATATTAACATTCTTTACATTAAAACTGAGTATTGTTTCCACATCATGGATCAAACTCCCAAGAGTTCTGTCTCGGTTTGTTTTAACCCGTCATCAACTGTGTTTCCGAATCCTAATCGAATCAACAGTGTTTCCGAATAAAAAAAAACAAAACAATTTTTATACGCATTCCTTAGTAGGCCAGTACAATTATCGTAGGCTAATGGGGTGATGTAAAAACCGGAATACCGCGGGACAACCTTTTCATCAGCTTGTGGGAAGAGAAGAGATAAAGGTAATAACGACCCCGAGAGTTCCAACTAGGCGAAGCAGTAAGGGCATCCTGGGTTGGAACACCTAACATTGACTTCGTATGCGTTTAAAAATTGATTGAATAAAGTTTTGTTAAATGCCTTTCGGGTGAGGGTTTTTATCGTTGTGTCTAAGTCATTCCACAGTTTGGGAAAATAAAAATATGGAATAGCGGCTGAGAACTGAGTGCGGGGTTTGTGTGTGATTAGGTTTCCACATTGCCTAGTATTCATACCAGATGGGTTAGAGTACACTTGGAATGTATTATCAAAACTGACAGGGAGGTTGTTTATAGACCAGTCGTACATGAATAGAAGTGAATGTAACTTGTACAGATCATTAAATTTCAGGATTTTCAAACGTTTGAAAAGAGGATCGGTGTGTGAGTTGAACTTTTTGTTCGCTATGATACGCACAGCCTTCTTTTGAAGATTCAGAATTTGTTTAGTGGCTGGTGTATTGCCCCAAATTTGTATGTTATTGAAGTTTTTTGTTTCAAGGAAGTTCATAATTATGTGATAATACGGACAGAATCAAAGCCTATAATCACATTTCAACGGAAATTAAAAATCATCATCCATTTTGTAATATGAGAACACCTACCTGTCATTTGAGATTAATACAAGAAACAACTAAAGCCAACATTTCCTACATGTAATTTGAAACAACAGATAAACTAATTCAACAATAACATCATGTTTGCCAGTCACAACTGCAGCATCAAAACGTTTTTTTTTCAGCTTCCTCTTTGACTGGACATTAGTTTCGAACAAACAATATACGATTGGATGAAGTGATCTAACATGCTAACTGAATCCGTCTATGTTTATCCCAACGCGATGTGTAGGGTCCTTCGAAGCTTCGAGATTCGATTCGATTTCGAATCTTAAGTAGATATTCGGTTCGATTCGAAATCGTCAGCCTGATTCGTTTCCTCTCGAATCTTTTTCATAGGAAAATAGCATGGTATCTGTCATCTTCATCGTCTCACAAAACGTAAAGTTCAGATGGAAATCGTGCATACATAATGTTGAGATAAAAGACTGAGTGTAAATCCCTCCAGATTAACATAAATAACATCTGTACTCATACCACCAGCAATGCTAATTCCGATATTAGTAGTCCCTACCACTGTTAAATGCAAATTTAAGATTTTCAAGCGATGTCGACGATGAACTCAAATCCTTACAGGGTAATATTCCAACTACATTATCAAGGCATGCCTTCGGTGAGGACACGAAGGCATGCCTTAATGATGTATTTGGATTATTTTATCAGTCGGGACTTGAGCCATCACAGCCGGAACAAATCAGATTTTTAGTATCTTCATCTTCAAGACGCCACTGATTCGAATCGAGGTTCGATTCGATTTCGATTCAATTTGAGAATCGATTCGAATCGAAAATGTGTGATATGCAGGCCCTAACCACACTGATGCAGTTCATAGCTTGTCTGGTCAGTGTCATGGATGATCTACTCTCTGTTGAAAAGAAACCCCAGTAATTGTTTTCAGACAACACTCCACTCGACTGAGTTTGATGGAAATCGCACAGTTATGATCACTTTAGAAAAAAAGTGACAGATACAGTTCATAGGACCTTTCTCTGGCGAGCTAAAATATTACAATATTTGCAACATTTCTCTTTGTTAACCCTTAGCAGACGACACCTGCAAATTCTTGAATAACTATTTTTTTCATTTTTTGTCTCAACATCATAGGTTATGACCCCTCATTGGAACGAGCTCGATGAGCTCGTTCCAACGAGGAGTCATAACGTATGTTTTTGAGAAAAAAATGAAAAAATAATGAAAATTAATTGGCGATTTTTGAGAATGGCGCTGGCCGGTTTTGCCGTTACGTTGGGTAAAGAGTTAAGCAACTGGGGCAACTGAAATGCAATTGATGGACATACCTGAGTCGCACTGTTTGCCAAATCAAGTTTATTCAGATCGCACCCCAATCCCCATATAAAGAATGATGGACATACCTGAAACATACCTGAGTCGCACTGTTTGCCAAATCAAGTTTATTCAGATCGCACCCCAACCCCCTAGGATTATCTTTGAGTGTTTCCGGGATTCGGTAGTTTTCAGCACAGTGGTACTTGGTCTGAGAAAATCTCTCTCTGCAAAAATTACTGAAATGACTCACCATACTTTGGAGACAAAATCCGGTCACCATATCAACATGGAAGCTTTTTGTTTACATCGGCTTCGTTTGCATATTTTCAAAACGTTCACACTTTATTTTCTTTTTGGTACAATATTTCAAATTTTCAGTTCTCTGCTTCTGTATACCATACAAATGCAGATCTGTTGATATTGATTTTGTGGAGGCTAGACCTCACAACAATGATAATAAGTGCATATAAAGAATGATCTGTGAAAGTGATTTATTAAATATTTAGTACCCCTTTACCTAACATGAAAAGCAGACGGCACTTGCAAACAAAACTCTTGTATAACGGATTATTTTCATTTTTTGTCTCAAAAACATAGGTTATGACCCCTCTTTGGAACGAGCTCCACGGGGTCATAACCTATGTTTTTGAGACAAAAAAAAAAGAAAATTAATTAACGATTTTTGAGAATAGCGCTGGCCGGTTTGGCCATTACGTTGGGTAAAATGTAAAAAAATAACTTTGCAACTCTTGGCGTATGTTATTTATGGTATAGATTGCGAAGGGATTGAAAATGCATCATGAAATTGATTTAACCCTTTGAACACCGGTGGTATCTTCCATGTCAGTCCAATGGAAGCAATTGGAAGAGACCATATTTATTATTTGGGGGTAGATCAATTAATATTTTCAACGTACAGCCTTGCGGCTCCACGTTGATAATATTGTTTGGTTTCCCCCACACTTTAACTTAGCAGCCATCATACTCAATGAAAGTGTGACGTATCATGTTCTTGGACCGGAAAAGCGGTCTCTGGTACAAAGGGTTAGCAGCCTTTTAGACAGTGATCTATTTGGTCATTTTCTTCACATTGTTTCTGTTTACAATCCCTTTAAGTCAGATAATACACTCGACCCAAGGTATTCGGTCAAATAATTGTCTCAAGCTTCGCCCTCGATATTATCTAACCGAATATCCTGGATCTTGAATATTATCTAACAACCATACAGATTTTGGCCTGAAAACCACGAGAAACGGTACGTATCACATAATGTGCTTCGATTCCGTATCATATAGACGACTTATTCTGATTCCGTATAATATAGACGACTCGTTTCCGGTAACGTGATAGCGACGGTTACGGGTGATTGGTTAAATATTTTACAATATATAGAAACTGCACAATTCAATATTACACCAACCCGGTTCCTGGGGATGTGCCCACGTAGCAAACTCGTAAATTCAAGCAAAGTGACACTGAGAGTGAATAATTTGACAACACAAATTTGAAAATTGAGGTGACCGCGTTACTCATTGTTTGTCAGAGTGCACAACAATATAGTTCCATAAAATATGGGTTTTTAAAACTTTTTCTCGCCCAAAATTATGTCCCAAAACTGTATTAATAATTAAAGATTTAATCTGTTTATGAGGCAGAATTGTTAGATGAAAGAATTATCATGATAATGTGCATGTCCTGTGATTTGCATCAGATTCTCGGTGGTGTCCAAAAATGGGATCACAACTCGCCGGTAAAGCCGGCTTGTAGAGATCCCTTTTTGGACACCACCTCGAATCTGATAGAAATCACAGGACATGCACATAATCACGATAATATGTATTTATCCTTCACAGAATATAGATGGGGTTTTTTCTGGCAACATAAACTCTTTTATGTGGACATATATGACAATTTGTTTTCTCATCAAATGTAGAAAGAGTTCTGGCAAAGGATATCAAGTATCAGCTGCTGAAAGTTCTGTTTTTTCTTTAAAATTAATGCGAAACGCGGGAAATTCCAAATATTACATTTATGGCATGTGACGACTACGCGGGAATCAATTGTCTAAACATTGGTCTCTCTCTGGATACTAAATTACGCGGGAATCAGTTGTTTAAACATTGGTCTCTCTCTGGATACTAAATTCCTTCTCAATCTGAAATGGAAATCAATTCAATTCCATTCAATTTATTCAATCATATTATATACCGCGTTCGTGGTGTTATATGTATAACTACATTGTTACAAGCATATATAAGCGGCATCAACACATACTTCATTCAGTTTCTGTGGGATGTACAGCGCGCGGAGAGCAGACCGTCACCGAATCACCCGCAGAAGGGACATATCACCCAAAGTATCACATTCAAATTCCGCCAACGGACCCCCGGAATTAACCCGGAGGTCCATTGGTCGGAGCTCTGCCTGTAATTATTATGCTTTGCAACAGATTGCAATTATTAATCAGGTGGAACCTCCACCCCGCGGGCGACCCAGCGACAACACATACCCCACGCACTGCATGTTCCTTTTAGTTATAATAGGAAATTTGCATTAACATATCTTCCTGTATATTGTTCGTTTTGAAGCCAAATCCCACCCACAACTAGCAGCCGGGACTTGGTTTGAAAGTGAGCATGAGATTGGATTAGCCTATTCCTGTAAATAATGTCATGTAATGTTGATTCTCAAACCAAGTCGTGTTTGCCATTGATACTCGCGTTTTGGTTTGACAGCGTGCATCGAATTGATTTGGCATTTACTTTTATTGCTGTCTGTACCAGAGTGTATTGATTCATTTCTGCACTCTTTATTGTTAGGAATGACTGCTCGATACATATATTTATACGATAACTATGCACATCAATACTTCATGCACACACACACCCACGCATATATGCACACATACATACATACGCACATATATGTATGCATGAACCCCTACTTAAACTACATTTTGTTATCGTGTATAAAATTTCAGTTATTTTATCATTTTTCCCATAAAAAGATAAGTGTATATATAAGCTAGGTAGCCCTGTAGACAGGACTGAAATACCCGTTAGTTATTCCATTCTTTACTTTAGACCCCTTTATTAATATTTAGTCATGTCTTTTGAAGGCCAATCCTCGATTTGCCAGTTAAGGATATGATTAATCATACTTTTAAATATAAATATTTACTTTTCTCTGCATGCAACAACATACTTAATATCTGTCGGTATTGCCGTCAAAAAAAAGCAAAAACATTTTCATTTAAGAATTATTTTCTTTCAAGCGCAAGAGAATTTTTGCAATAAATCGACTTAAACCTGTTAGAGTTGCTTGAGCTTTACTTGTAAAAAGCTGTTGTAATTTATACTCACTCGGTGTGTAACAATATTAGGGCTTGAGATATAATTTCCTGATATCGCTTACGCGTTCACATGCCAGTACTGCATGGTATTCACCCCCGGGTGAAATACCACAGAGTGGGCATCTTCTTTCTGACACCTCTACACTAAACCAGTCTCCAGTTTGACGCCACTATGACGCCTATATGTTTCTCGAAGCAGGCAACTCGCCAGTTCATTTTGGCATGCACGCACAGCGCATTTACAAGAAATCCTGGTTCAGCACACCTTTTAACTTATTCAAGGTGTCAGAACACCCCTATCCACGTGGGAGGGGTGACATGGGGCTGTTTAGCCTCGCCATTAAAAATATTGGGGGGCAAGCCAACAAGGAGGGTAGGAATCCGGGCACGGGCCAAACTCGGCTCACAGAGCTGAGTTGGGACCGCACTATGATTTTCTTCCCTGCCGAGTGAACGCGAAATATAGGTTCGTTGTTCGTTAGGTGTGATTCCTAATCACTTCAGGCTGCGGAAAGGAAACAATGATTAAAGTAACAACGATTCTTTTATTTACATTTAAAATAAACTCATTCCATATTCAACACGTTTAACAATTTGATCAACACAAATCAAAGATTTATCACGGGGGGTAATAGTTTTTCACCAATTCAGTCTATTTATAGCCCTGTGCTGGCGCTATATTACACTCTCAAAATGTCACTGTCGCGGGCTCGCAACAGAAGCTTAAAACGCCGAGTCTTAATCTTTTGCGTCTGTGCGAGTCTGCAGTTCTGACTGCCGGGGGATCCCGACTAGCAATGTTAATTACCTTGTGGCAACACAGTTCTGATTTGGATTCGGTTTATCCATTCTGTCGGCTAGTTTTGTCTACGTCACATACTTTATACATGTGTCCTTTGGTAGAACTCTCCTTGAATGTTGCTGTCCTTTGGAATACACACAGTTCGTGCAGAACTCACAATTTCAAAATGCGCTTTCGAGGTTGAGCGAATTGTCACTGTCGACCTTGAGTCGATATTCACAGCACTCTGATACTGAAACAGGCTACTACGCGAGCAACCTCTGTGTTCATTAGGGTTAATACCACAATACAATAGCCTACACTTTGAGACAGGTGCGAGTCGATCCTCGCTAATGACTTCTAAACTTAGCCGTTACTTGGGTCCGTAATCTACTCTCCAAATTCGGGCTTGTAGCACTCCTACGTCCACCTAATCTGCTAATAGTGACGTGCAACGGAGCTTCGTAGACTGCCTAGCAATTCCACCCGTACGAGACCCTATATGGCGTCTCCTATTCGGCCGAACCCAAGTCTCACTCCTAAACGGTCGGAATCTAAGTCTCTCTGAAATAGCTTGTTCCCCACACTTTATATCTCGTCTTGGAATGGTCAGATAGCAATATGTCAAGATGCCTAAACCTGACACGCGACATTTCTGAAGATAAAATCACCTCGCGCCAATGCATAGGCTATCAAACGTATCCCGAGAATAATATACTTGATAGCCGTGGTGATTGGAATTAATTTATAAGTGCCAGTCGATGATAACAGGAAGACATCTTATTCTGACTAGTAATATGCCAAAGAAGTATCCCACTGTGAATCGCCCAAGGCTAATTATCTTATTAAAACATGTGTGCTTACTGCACAGAGAGAAGAAATATATACATATATCCGAACTTGAAAGTAGGGAGAGTGGGCCTCCTCCCTTTTAGACTTGCTTTGCCCTGACACAAGGGAAAAGAAAATTCACACAATATGTTGGATGCATTGAAGTTTTAAATGAACATCCGCCAGTCAACCACAGTAAATCAAGAATGTGTACCCTTCTTTTCCAAACAGTACTTATTACTGATTTTTTTATTAAAAAGTGGACTAGGGGCCAATACTATAGGACCTTTCCAATTGTATTTCTAGAATTGTATTTTCTACTTATTAATATACCTCACTAAAATGAATCATTAGCATTTTAAAAGATATGGCAATTTGCCAACTGGCAAATGAACAGATCGTTGAAAATGCTAATGATTCATTTTACCCATTTAAAGTCATATCTAGAAAATACAGTTCAAGAAAATACAATTGTAAATGTTTTTCAGTATTGGCTCCAGGTTTCCACCTCACCTTCCACCCCATGAAAATCTAAATAATGCCGAATCTTCCAAAAGTCTAAGTTTAAACCTACAAATCGTTTATTGTCATAAATAGTTTGATATTTTAGTGAAAGAAAAAGTTGTTTTTCATTTTCTTTGCAAATGTTTGTAAACTTATTCCGTTGAACGATTTAAAGTGGACCTACGTCAAATTGTTTCTGATACACAAGGTCAACAGCACAATTATCATTAAATTTAAGTCTCCATTACCAAACTCCAAAAATATAATTATATCATCCCAGCGGTTGAGCAGGTTTCATTTGTAGTATGTTAAAATAATTTACTAACTTACAATCCTAACTTATCTCCGACTTGAATGTAAATGTCTGTTTTTGCAGGAACATCATAACTGAGTGGGTCTGAAAAAAAACAAAAAAAAAAAACAGAGTCGTAGTTGTTAGAATGTACAGCGCTATGACCACAATGCGGACAGCGAAGTTTGACGGGTTTACGCCTGTGTCTCGATCCTGTCGAAATGCTCTATCCGCTAACCTCCCTGTTGCACTTTTGTATCTCTCCTGCTGAAAAGCTAATGCGAGAACATTGAATCTGCAATACTTTTTTCGTTTGTTGTTATTCCCCTGACCTCCACAGGAGGTTTCGGCGGGCATATAGTCCAGGTCGCCATACGCCCGTAATTCCCCACTTCCGAAGAAATATTTCGAATTGTAACTGAAGAACTCGGTTCGGTTGTCAGATTTTGACGTCATTTGGTATGGTAACAGACCGGAACTGGAAAAGGCATATCTATATTCTGCGGGTTTTGTCCATGAATACGTACCAGAGTTGAGGACCTTGATACATTTAGAAAACTTTCCAGACGAACGTTTTCTATTTTAACTCATCATTGGTGTAGATTTGAACGTGCTTTGGTATGATGAGACAGCAGCACAGGAGAGAGGACATGCTCGTATACTGGGGTGCGTCCATGCATTCGCACCAGAGTAATATGGGCCCTTTATAAACAAACGTTTTGCATAATAACTCGAGTATCCGATATTGTGTTCTGATGTACTTTGGGATGGTGATAGACCAGTTTGGGGGAAGCGATATCCGCATTTTGTGGGTTTCGTCCACGCTTACCTACCAGAGTTATACCCCTTGTTAGACTTGGAAAGAACTGCCCCTATGAATTAATTGCATTGTTTTTCTGTCCATTGGGAATAATTATATTGAATGGCACCAAACAATCGAATTATTTTTATATCACGCATGCAGACTAACTCGGATAACACCCCCGAATACCCATTCAGCGGTGTTAACCGAGTTACTCTGCATATGTGTTCGTTTGTTTTTTTCAAGGTGGCAGATATTTATGCCACCACTCCAGTGAGCAGCATATGCTATCCTTCGTATTGCAGGAAGCGGCAAATGCAACGCTTCGCATTGCTCTTTTTTCTTGTTTTTCTTGATTTCGTTTTGATTTTGCAGCATTTTATTTGGGAAATGTAGTCATGGAGGACTGTAACCGCAATTGGCGAGAGGGACTCAAAGCAAAGAGGACTTTGGGTTCGCTTGCACGAGAAACACAGTCAGGCTTTGAAGACTACCTTGATTGCAGTTTGGGGAGGGGGGGGGGGGGTCACTGCTGCTCAAGCCGAGGTCGCGGTCGCTGGAACTTAAAGAAAAACTTGGGAAGAAGTGCGGTGGAAAGGAGTGACAAATGTGTAATTTAGAAGTAGTGGGGATCATGGAACACTTTCTATATATATAAGAATAATGTCCAAAATACCAGGCTACCAGAATAAGATTCATTGAGAATATATGGGGAAGTGAGATGGGAGAATGAAGGATATGTGGTTAGTGGGTGACACAAAGGAGAGGGTTAGTATGCTTATCGGAGAGATTGAGGAGAATTGGGAACGGGATCTCATCAAGCAGTTCGTCTCCGGGTGTTGGTTGGAGAGAAGAGACGTGGGGATAGGTGGGAGGGGGGATTTGGGAGGACATGGTTAATCAAGGTCTTTCACCTGAGAACCGCGACAGATCAGCGACCGTCCAAAGCGTTATTATTATTATCGAGAAGGAGACCGCTTTTGTGATCATGGTATTGTGTGCTCCACAATTTGAGATACAAAAGTATTTGCAGATTTTTTTTGATAAGATTTCTCGACATCACTTTTTCTTGCTCACTCAGAAATTGGGTTAAGGCGTGCAGTGCGCCTTAATGCACGGTGTCATTGTGACCCACATGAGCAAGCGAGTTCAGACAGCCAGCGATGCGTACTAACAATGTGTATTCCTTTGTCGACATTTGTGTAAGGAACGGGAAAATGATAAATTCTAAGATTTTAATAATTTTTAGATGAGCTTAAAGAGTAGCTAAAACCGTATTCTAAAATCGCAAGCCCCAAGACCCCCCCCCCCCCCCCCCCCTATTTACAGAAACCATAACAAGACGCATAAAACAGAGTTGCCCATAAAATATCCGCACAAGCAATATTTATAGTATAATGCAATATTCAAGTATTCATGCATACTTGCAGACTGACTGGGAGGAATATACCGATTGAAAATGCGTTTTATAGAATGGATATGTGCGGTCAGCTGCCACTGGACTGAAGACGTCAAACGCTGATCACTTACCCAACATAAAGACGAAAACGGCCCGAACATTGACCACATTAAGCCTAAAATAGCCTTAAATATCTCCAAAATTTCTCGTAGACCTATTGAAATTTGGATATTATCAGAATCGGCTTTTTGGGTTCTAATGATATCCAAATGTGTATACAATGTGTAGTTTTATTGAAAATAGGTGGAACTTATATTGGAAATAATACAAAATTTAATAATCTCAATAAGTGCCGTGTTAGGTAAAGGGATAAAGTGCCAAATTTTTTTGCATGGATTTCCCAAAGCAATTGGTCAATATAAGTTTGGGTCGAATTATACAAAGTTCCATCAGTGAGAAAGGGCAAATTCTATGATTTAACTCTGATCATATCGCGCGAATAATTTTAGCCATTTGAAAACTGGGAAATATTTTACTACAAAAGTGGTAAAAACGTTACTACAAAAGTGGTGACTTTGTTTTTGTATGACAAAAGTGGGCGACGGTTACTACAAAAGTGGAGACCTCATTTTACTACAAAAGTGGGCGACGTTACTACAAAAGTGGTGAGCTACCACAAAAGTGGGCGTTTTCTACTACAAAAGTGGTGAGCTACCACACAAGTGGTAATTACTACAAAAGTGGGCGTCACATGCCTTACTTGATTTTGCTTTCCATTCCATTGTGAATGAGAATGTAGAACTGTTTATGGAATACGACCCTATACAAGCATGTAACATTTAAATCTTGGGCATCACACTGTTGTGTGACTCAAAAATTATAATGAACACTCTCTCGAACGACAACTCAATCTCTCACTGTAACAAAATGACATCAAAAACTGGATAAATGCTGGCAACCAGCTGATGGGTTGTGGCCGTGAATTTTACGGTAAAACCGGGACTGTCTAACCCTTTTGCCCAACGCACACAATATCAAATTTTGTTATTTAATCTTTATTTCAATTTTTTTTTAAAATTTGAACAAAACCAGATCATGAGACCTCTCATTGGAACGATCACATGATATGGTTTTGTTCAAATTTTCTGAAGTTTTTTTCAAGTGCTCAATTTGTAATTTATGCGGTAGGATACGACCGATTCGCTAGGTAAGGATTAAAGAATAACCACCCGAGATTCTTATGTTGGAGCTGGCTTTTTCCAGAACAAGGACATTTAACGCTCCAATTCCTACTTTGCATTACAGTATCGTTATTAATCTATTGGTGTTTAAGGTCACATACTTATGCACAAATGGCTATTCATGACCGTGGCAGTTTTACGGGTGGAGGAAGCCGGAGTACCCGGAGAGAACCACTGAGCAACAACGTGCAGCTGTCAGCTCCCCAACATCGTAACTCCGCACTGCAGCACAGGCAGGGTTAGATTGGCTGAAGACATGCGCACCATCGACGTGCAGTACGCCTTAGTACACGGCGTCATCGTGTCCCCATGTGGACAATGGGAGTTAAGTGCCTTGCCCAAGGACACAGCGCGGGAGTCTGAATCGATCGCTCAGGCGGTCACCCATCCGAGGATTAACCGGGCTCGACGTTGCTTAACTTCGGTGATCTAACGAGAACCGGTTGCCGCAACGTCACCGCGCCCCCATTACAGTATCGTTCTTGTCGAAAGATGACTTGACTAATTCGACAAATGAGTATCATTCCATATCGACGTCCACCTATCAGCCAATTCAAAAGAGCTATTAATTGAAAATAGAATATGTTTTCATTCTTGGAATTCACTTTAAAATAATTCCCACAATCCAGTATAATTATTTCCATTAGTCCCTGGAATTCTGCACCCTATGTAACTTGTAATCAACTAACTCTGTTCATTTTTACAGCCTTAGTCAGCGTATATTTTCCTGTAGTGTGTGATATGGCAGGCTATCAACTAATCCTGTGCAATGCCTAGGTTTAGCCAGTGTATGTCAGCTTATCAACTAACTCTGTGCAATGCATAGGGTTAATCACTCGTTGTTTTGGTTTTAAATATGAGCATCTCTATGATGCGATTAACTCTTTGCATTACGAAGCCAAATGGGGTGTACAGTTTCATGTAGTATGTGTTATGACAGTTACCAATTTTTTATAACCAGAAAGTGTGACTAACCCTGTGCATTGCACAGGGTTAGTCACACTTTCTGGTTATACAAAATTAACTAATCATGTGCACTGTACAGCCTTAGTGTAAATCTCATCTATACCAATTCCTTACCCAATGTAATGACCAAAACCAGCCAGTAGATTGGAGATGACTCACATAAGCTCCAAGCTTCCTGACAAATCCCTCCTTCAATTACCAGTTTGTTTAGTGTTAAATATATGTTATATTGTGAGCTGTGGTGCCCCGTGCTGTTACTTTTTTGTTGTTGTTCAGTTTTGTAACATATAGCATTTTCTTTGAATAAATATTGTTTAAACTGAAACCAGCAAGTACTATTCGCAAACCTCATTCAATCCCAGCTTATGACTCCTCGACCCCTCACTGAAATGGTTTGGGGAAAGGTTTTTTTTAGTGAATTCCAAAAATAAAAACATATTCTATTTTCAATCAATAATCACCTACATGTACCTTGTCACCTGATCATTTTGCAGCCGAACTATGCCGTCCCAGCAGTCCGAAGTCATCTACTGGAAGTCCCAATACACATATTGTTAAACCTCAAACTCTTGAATGTGCGATTCTGGAAGCACTCGAATTGCTAGACCACCAAGAACTGTGAAGGAGACACCGATACTGTCTTTGCATAATGCAAAACTTCCTCCCGCTCTATTCAGTTCCCCCGTGACGTGGCGCGCAGATATGACATCTCAAATATGATAAATCATGTTAGATGTTATCTGCCACCAGGAAAGTCATTGCTACTCTGTAAATACCACCACAGACTTCTGTTACAATTCCGGGAGGGATGTCCGACTTCATTCTGTTGACCCACATATGAAACCAACCAGTACCGGTGAGACGTTATTTATATACGAATCCACCATAACACAAATTCATTTCAATCCCGCCGAAGATGGGATTACTGAATACACCAAACAAGGGTTGCATAAGCACCGCTTTACCACTTCATACATTCAAATTCGACCCAATCTTTCCAAAGAGCTCTCACCTTCATACCGTAGGGCAATTAAATACCATCAGGCACGCCGATCAAACCAAAACACAAACATAACCCTGAAGAATACATTGGTGGCACCTATGCGGAGTAGCTGCTGTCACGGTCGCTGAAGCTAAGACGGGAAATTGGGAAAGACAGTGAAAAGAAGTACCAATGTGTAATTTAAGAGTAGTGGAGCCTAGAACACTTCCTTTTAGAACGTCCAAAATATGAGGCTAACAGAATTAGATTCACTAAGAGTATAATGGGGGGGGGGGGTGGGGGGGGGGGTGGAATGGGAGAATGAAGAATATGTGGGGATTGGGTGTGGCAATGGGGAGGGTTAGTATGCTTACCGGAGAGATTTGGAAGGATGGGGTACGGGATGTCATCAAACAGTTCGTTACGGGATGTTGGGAGGAATGGAGAGGCGTGGGTAGAGAGAGGCATTTGGGATCACAGGGCTAATAAATGCCTTCTCACTTCAGAACCTCGACAAAACAGCGGCAGGCCAAAGTGTTATTAAACTGCCCAAGGCCCAGTGAATTTCATCACCTCAAGCGACAGGCTGTCAAGACATCGAATAAATGGGAACAAGTTTCTGGGCCTGTCACGTAAATTTTACAGTTGCAACTAACCTGAACAAAGTTTTATGATACGAAATGTTGATAAAGGACATGTCAAGGGAGCAAACTCGTTTCATATTTAACTCTTCAAATTCTGTTTCTGAAAAATGATGACTTGTCTTGCAAGAAGCTAAGGCAGACAACTGAATATTTTTAATCTTCAGCCACACAGCTGCAGGTTAAACATAATAATTACTTTACTCTTCGTGACTGTAGAACCGTCTGTTGGTGAAATGGAACGAAAACCCCCCAAATATGTCTACCCCTAATTGTCCTCAAATATTGCGGTGAGGTTGACGAATGTTTGTTATCACCAGGAACCAGTCTAGCCTTTGGATAGTTCAACGTCTGTGTTGGATTCACTCGTCTGTTATATTTCAGGTGGTCGGAAAAACGAACCAACTGAAATATTCCATACTATCGAATCTTATTAATTTATTTATTGGGGTTTAAGGTCACATACATCTGCATAATGGCTAATGGTATCACTTAAGTAAACATTTGAATTAGAGTTACCCGCCTTGAAGTGTTGCAATCTCCAAAAATAAACCGCCTTGGGAAAATATGTTGTTTCAATAAACATTTGAAGCTTTCTACTGACATTTTGCATTATTGTTGAATATTCCAGATAAATAAAGATGGTGATTTGATGGCTTTTTGGACCTAAAAAATACAATTGACTGTTGGTGTGTTTTTGTTGGTAATTCCCTGAAAAATATGTGCACGTGACCGGTACTTCCCTTCCTGTCAGTTTTTCTCTCTTATTTGTTGCATGACCCCATGTTTTCAGATCAATAAAAGCTGTCTGAAGGGCTGTACTTGACAAAGATATTTGAATGCCAAAATTAAAGTGATGCGATAATATTTTTTTTCGCCTGAACGTTATAATGGTCGCCTATGGGAAAATATTTAGTTCTGTGATACCGAATCGTGACCGCAACATGGAGTTTAGTCCAAGTCGTTTATACCCATGTCGCCCATTTTGGAGGACTTTCACCACAAGCAATGGTGACTGGGTCCTACTTTACCAGTAAAACAGAGCTTGTTACCTCAGTAAACAGGCCCTCTTCAAAATCCGGGGTTCTCACGTGGGGACAGAACGCTTGAATCCAACAAAAGCCATAAACATTCATTTTCTTTGAATCAATGCAAGAAATATTTCTCAATCTAGACTTGATTTGATCGAATCTTTCATGACTTCACCACTGCTATCAGACATGTTTATTAATTACTTGTGGATGAAGACTCACCACAGCTGTAGTTCTATGATTACGCTGTGTAGTTCCTCTGTGTTAATATCTTGATTTTTGCAAGGTGAATTAATATTGACTGGAATAATTATAACTGGGACAGGGTATAATATTAGTTTATCTTTTATCCGTTTTTCTTAGCGAGTAGAAGCACATCACATTACATCAACGATAGTCTCCGCTAGGGCTGTCACGATTTTTTAATTTAGGAATAGATTAATCGTCGCAAATAATCGATAATAATCGATTAATCGTACCTAGATGACCCCCCTCTCCCTCTCTCTGAAGTCGATAAAAAATAAAGTTCAAGTCAGTTGACCTACCTCCGGTAAACAACGAAGATGATCCTCTTTTAGGTACATTCAAAGCTTTGATGTTCTGAACCTTTGAACCGTCAGTGTAATAATCAAGACCGGTCGGCAGTTGCGAACTTCGCAACTGCCGACCGGTCTTGATTATTACACTGTCGGTTCAAAAGTTCAGAACATCAAAGCTTTGATGAATGTACCTGAAAGACAAATGCTTCCAACGGCTTCTTGGGGTTTCACATCGATGTTCTTAACTCTTTACCTTTAGAAACAATAGTTTTTTTCATCAAATTTTCTTATAATTATTAAACGTCTAAAGCGGGATACAATTTACCGATTATTCGACAACGAAAAATACTAATCGATTTCGCCGTGACCGATCAACAATCGATTAATCGATTAATCATGACAGTCCTGGTCTGCGCGGAAACTTCACGAAAAAGTGTGTAAACGCATAGCTCATAACAGCGTATGAGAGAATAAAGCTACGGACACATACATGCGCTTGCGATGGTTGCGTTGTGGTGGTGCGTTGCGGAGGCGCGGTGCCACTGCGGTAGCCATGTCACATATGTGCGACTCATCTGCGTTCAAGTTTGGCTTAACGTCGAGATTGGAGCAGTTTCCATGACCTTTCACTACTCCTGATAGTCATTCATTATAGGAGGCAAAGAAAGAAGAGGAAAAACCGCTCCTTTATGGGTCCACCTCATCAAGAGAATGAAGACAACGAGAAGGGTGTTCCATGGTCCTGTGCCCCAATTATACGAGTACGAAGAGAAATCTGAGGATTATAAAGGTAAGACCGTGCATTCACAAAATCAAATAAATCTTTCACCTCCTGTGCAGTGATAGATACTGTACGTGGCATCCTGACTTGTAGAATTTCCCAAAAGTACGTCATAAAGTGATGGAAACCTCGACGGTATAGATCTGAACGCACCGTTTCACCGGACAGAAAGTCTCGAGATTTTCTGTCCTGTGGAACGCAGCGGCGAAACTAAAAAAACGCATCGCAACTGTGTGCATGTGTCATGGCCAGTGCATCACTATATTTAATTTCGGTCAGGCAAAACGCAGCGGTGAAATAAAAGCTCCACATTGCCGTACCGGAAGGTGAACCGCAAGTATGTGTCTGTGGCTTTAGACTTGAGGCTGTATACCTTGGGTTCTTATGTACACACCGTATGTAGCAACCACTTTTGTTACAACCACTTTTGTTACAGCTCACCACTTTTGTTACAACACTTGCCCACTTTTGTTACAGCTCACAACTTTTGTTACAAAATCAACCACTTTTGTTACAAAATGAGCTCAACACTTTTGTTACAACCGTCGCCCATTGTTGTAACCAAAAAACTCGCCCACCACTTTTGTTACAACAATCGTCCATTATTGTTACAATTTGTCAGTGTGAAAAATGAAGTATTTGTCTGTAAGTAATGCGAGACGTGACGTTCAGTCATGATTACCGGGAGCGCGGTTGCTCAGTGGTTAGAGTGTGGGTCTTGAAATCGGAAGGTTGTGAGTTTGATGCCTGGCCGGAGTAACTTGCGTTGTGTTCTTGGGCAAGGCACTTAATCCCAACTGCCCGCTTGGGAGCACGGTTGCGCCATGTGCTGAGGCGTATCGCACGTTGATAGCACACATGCCTACAACCAATGCTAACCCTGCTCCTTTGAGATTAGGACGTTGGAGAGTTGACAGTTACTCGCAGCTGCTCGGTGGTACTCTCCGGGTACCCCGGATTCACGTAAAACTATCTTCGACACAATATGACCTCAGCTATTAAAATGTCATAAAACACCAACAATCCAATAATAAATATCAAACCAAACCACTGTCGCGCAAGTTCAGTAGTAATGCTACACACTTGCTTTTTATTGAGTGATATAGTAACCTGTTACCTCAATGAGGCCCTAACACATAGCTCTCACGGCCTTCCCTGCCCTCTTAACTCCATCTGATGGCCTTCCCTGACCCATAGCCCTCACCTCACCTCATGGCCTCATCTTGCCCTCATAGCCCTCTAGTGAACATTTCTGTGAGGCCTCATCTCACACCCTTCTTATCCTCATCTCGGTTCGAGTGATCATTAGTGATCACAGATGGTAATCATTAGTGATCGCCTGTGGTGATCACTAGTGATCATCTCCCCGTATGAGGATAAGGGGGGGGGGGTGAGCTGAGGCCCGGATCACTGGGAGGAGGTGGATGGGGAGAGGGGGCGACTGTATCGCTCTAAGTCAGGGTGTCTGGTGCAGGGTCATTTGGAATGGTCCCGAGGACAGGTCCCCATGAATGACGGGAAGCTAGGGATAGGATCACTGGGGTGGGTCACCGGATCACACATGGGTGCGATGTTGGGTCACGTGGGGGGGGGGGGGGTCTTCTGGTCGAAGTTTCTCCGCTGGGTTTGGGTCGCCGGGGAACTGTGTCGCTCGTGATCGGGATGTGGGAGTAGGGGCCCAGGGCAGGTCTTTCCTGGAAAGGGTGGTGAGGTGTGCGGTCAAATGTGGAAGGCAAGGGTCTCTGGAAGAATGGCAACTATGTCGCTCTCGCTCGTCCTGTTGGATCACCTCACTAGTGATCGCCTGTTGTGATCAGTAGTGATCATTCTCCCCGTATGAGTATAAGAGGGATGTGAGGTGAGGCCTCACCACACACCTCTATTATCCACATCTCGGTTAGTGATTACTAGTGACCGCCTGTAGTGATCACTAGTGATCGCCTGTGGTGATCACTCTCCCCTTATGAGGTTAACAGGGGTGTGAGGTGAGGCCTCTGTTATGAGGTATTGGCAGTAGTAGCAGCGGTTGGCCCCGGGGATGTATCGTTTCAGGGGTCTGGTAGGGGTCCACTCGTGTGCCACCGGGGATAACCCAGCCTGGGTGTTCAGTGGAATCCGCTGCGGTTTCTTTTTACTCCTGGCCCTCAGCAGGCTTACGTCTGCCTCCCCACGAGACCCTTGCAATTATACATCCCGCTACTCCTGCCTCTATCTCATAACAGAGGCCTCACCCCACACCCTTCTTATCCTCATACGTGGAGAATGATCACGACAGGCAATCACTACTGATCACTATAGGCCCGATGAGGATAAGAGGGGTGTGAGGTGAGGCCTCACCTCATAGACCTCTTATCATCATGCGGGAGATGTTCACTAGAGGGTTATGAGAGCAAGATGAGGCCAAGAGGTTAGGGCCGCTATGAGTCAGGGAAGGCCATGAGGTGGGTGCTAAGAAGGCAGGGGAGGCCATGAGAGCTATGAGTTATGGTCTTATTGAGGCCTCTCCCTATAGTCTTTTTGTACTCGTATGGGCGAAGCTCACAAAGGTCCGTTTGGGTAAGTTTTGGTGGGGATTCGGTCCAATAAAAGGTCCGTTGGGGTAGGTTTGGGTCATCGTTGGGTTGTTTGTGGTGATTCGATGTACTCCCACTGAATCGAACACATCCCCAGAACACGCCCCACCCAACAAGAAGGTATTCCTCACCACAGTAACCACGTCCTACCGAACGGTATAAGGAAATGGGCTGGAAGCTCCAGAAAAGCCTTCATATCAGGGTATTCTGCTCTACTGGAGGTATCCCAGAATTTTCAGGGCATACTCCCACAGAATCGTACATACCCTCAGAACACGACCCTACCAACAAGGAGGCCATTGGGCGCCATAGTTATTACGTGCTAGCATAACAACCACGATGGCGGCGCCCAGTCAAAATGGCTGTCGGAAGAGTGCATCATCTCAGAAACACGCGCTGCGCCTGCGCAGTGGGACCACGTATCACCATGGTCTGTAGATTTACCAATTACCGGGACAAAGAGAAAGTCTTTAGAGCTAAAAAGAAACTTAAGGCTCTTAACAACAACATCTTCATAACCGAGTCGTTGACTGGTGCGCGTTACAAACTCATCGGTGAGCTGGGCAGGATTAAAAGGTTGGGCCACATAGTTTCCTACTGGACAAATGATGACAGTATATATGCATTGAAAAACAGTGACTCGCCTAAAATTCTTATCAGATCACATGATGACATATCCAACTTGTAGTTAATCCGAATTTAAATATTTATTTAAGTACAATTTGGCGGGGCTTGTGGAACGGGGGACGTGGGGGCTCGTTTATCAAAATTATCAAAATTGGGGAGAGGTGAGGGGGGGGGGCAGTGGTGTCCGTTCGGGCGTGTCAGTGGTGTCAGTCGGGCCCGCTCGGGCGGACGGCGGACGGCACTTCACCTGAGACTCATGCCTCATGAAAGGACTTTGCGAGTGGTGCTCAAAGGATTTACTTAATTATTTAATTTTCCTCGACCTATACTGAGTTCGCCTATGATGCTCAATAAATTTATTTTAAATTTAAATTTAATTTAATTTAAATTTAAATTTATTTTGTTTTCTTCAAAAATATGAGTTAATAATTGGTACCTGCCTCCTGAAAAACACTGTCATACACTTCCATTCCCTTGTCTATTCAAAATCTAACAATTTATTCCTGTTTGCCCTTATTTCCGCTGCCGAAATGGGTCTGAGGTTCCTCCCGATTTTACACCCCTCCCCTCATCCTCTCTCCCATCCAAGCGTTCCCCTGGTTCCACATGCTCTGCAGATTTGCGCCACTCAGTGTATTTTCATCGTAGTACTTGAAAATTAATTCCGTAATCTTTGCTTCGTTCACCAATTTGTATGCAGTCAGCAGTCTGTTCTACCCTAGCCGTCACAAAATAGCACGCTTTGAAGATCAATAACTCTCTTTAGTTCGCTACGATTACAAAAGTCTTGATTGTCTCTTGAGGGTGCCCTCGGGCTTCCGGCATTTTTCCTGAAGAGTCCCTCTGTCGTCCCCAAAATAGTACGCTTTGAGGATAGCTAGCTGTATCACAGTTGCGCTGTACTTATAAAATTGTTTTGTTATCATTTATTGGAGGGTGCCCATATGCACTCTCCACTGAATGATAACGGAACAAATTTAAACAAACAAAAGTAATCAGTTAAAAATTCCGAGAATGTTGCAGTAGAAAGACTAAAGCCACTATGGTGGCCTCCGGTACTTTCCATAAGAACCCTGATGGTCACCTGCATGTTTCTACCAGTTATCCTCAAAGCGAATCGATAAAGTTTTGTACGATTAGACTCCACAAATTACGATCCCAATTTTTTCGCGTCTGCTCATTGTTCTCCAATGGTAACCCAGTAACCTAATCCTTCGAACTTTTGTTAATTAAACGTGGTGGCAAATTTGCTGCACAGAAGTCGAAGTTGAAAAAGTAGATCGTTTGCCAACCGACTAAACACAATTACTGACCCGTAACTTCAACCCAACTTTTTCAATTTTTTCTCTATTTTCCAAGTGTCGTATAACAATTTTTATGTGGTCGAAACTGTTTACAGAGTTCAAATAATTATCTTCTGCTGTACTACCTGCTCTGCATCTATTTTATAACAATAGATCGGTCAGTGCACAAAGAATGCTCAGTCAGACAAATTAATTTTACGGGTGACCCAAATCCGAAGCGTGTGGCACCATGTCACTGTTTTGAAATACCAAACAATAGTGTATGTGTGTACCCCCACTCCAAAACTGGTTCAACCCATTAAACACGTTTGCTGCTTGCCTGATTGGTGTTATTCGATCATCCGGCGTCTGCAAACTCTGGACAGGCGCATTAACCTTGATTTCGCCCTATAAGATAAATATATTTTTACCTTTCCTCCCATTATATTTACACAAGTTTTTTAGTGTTTCGTTTTTCCCAATTGTGTTCTTTATACTTTTATTATTAATCAATATATTTTTTTTCACTGAGGTCGGTCTGGGTCCCTATTTTATTGTTTCGAAGGTTAGCCTGGTTACACAGAGAAGCGCACTCGCAAGAGACGAGCGACAGGCTACATGGGACCCATTACGTGAATTTTGCGGCTTTCCAGGTTAAAGCCAGCAAGTTGGTAAATAACAGACTGAAACCTTGCCGTCTTCCGATTTCGTGGTGATCGACTACCATCAATCTAGTTGATTCGAGTTTGCATGGGTTAAACCGTGGGGGTGTGAGTGAGTGAGTGAGTGAGTGAGTGAGTGAGTGAGTGAGTGAGTGAGTGAGTGAGTGAGTGAGTGAGTGAGTGAGTGAGTGAGTGAGGGTATGTTCGGGAGTGGGGTGCGCGCGTATGTGTGTGAGGGTATGTGCATGTTGAGGATGTTGCGCAGGAGTTTATACACGACTAGGTTTTTGTGTGGATGTGCAGTCGCCTCTTAGGTTAATCGACTCATTCATCTTTTTTCCTGTTTTGGTCACACATTACTCAGATTTTGTAACATTTTTGAAAGCTCATTTGTTTCAGATCCCAATGTACCCTAATATGTACCTCCTCTTATTCTACAATGTGGTATTTTTATTCCCCTCCACGATAATTCGAGGCTCCGAAGTGTCAGGATATTGGTACTATAATGAACACCAAAAATCCATCCAAAATAATCCTCTATTGATGCAAATTCACATGCGTCGTCAGAGTAAACACAACACAATTTTACTTATATTTGTATTTTCCATTTTATTTTTGAAATTGTCATCTTACTCTTCTGAAACTCCCCTTGTTGTTTTCTCTACCCGTCTTCTCTCCACTTTTATTCTCCTTTTTTCGCTGATCAGGTTATTGTCAAGTTATGGAACGATCATTCAGAACTTTTCGTTAGCTTTTTTCCTCCAGATTCCAAGAATTAGTCACCAGACGTGGCCTTGTAACCCCCGCATAAACATATCCACAGAAAGCTCCTATCCGATCATAGCACTTACCGGTTTAATATTCACTTTTTCTTAATGGCTATATCGATAGTTCAGTACCGTACGACGATAGGAGCTTTCAATGGAACCACGGTCGACCACCTTCGCCCAAGTAATCGCTTACGACTAGCCCATTTAAACCTTTCTGTGAGAATTCAGACTCTATCAATATTTTTGAACCTGCTGATGATAATGCTTTGCTGTAACGATGTAGAAATACATCCTGGGCCAGCAGGAAATAGTACCAATGGATTTTGATAAATCTCTTTCAGTTTTTCATTATAACATTAGGAGTATACGATTGAAACTTTCCCAGATTGAGGAGATTGTAGGGAATTCGACGTGGTTTGCTTTTCGGAGACCCATTTGCAAGCATCTTTTGACTCTGAAAATATATTGAAACTGTATCTAACGCGAAACGGTATCTCATTGCCTTAACATACAGATCCCAGCAGTTTGCAAGCCCCGAATACTGGACGTTACTGGATCATTCTATTGAACAGGCTCTTGATTTGAATGAGAATATCGTTATTGTAGGAGACTTGAATTCCGATCTCCTAAATAACAGTTCCAAAATCCATGAAATCATAGATCATTATAACTTGCGCAATGTTGTCAATAATCCCACAAGGATTACCAAACGCACTTCTACCTTATTGGATCCCATACTTACGAGTGACACTGTCACTATTCTCGAATCTGATACAATCGATCTCGAATTATCTGACCACTTAGCTGTATATGCTCAACTAGCTTTTGACTCACTTCCTGTTTCCACATATCACAGAACTATTCGCATTTACAGAAATGCCAACTTTGATACAGCCAACGATCTTATTGCTGCCGCCGATTGGCAGAGTTTAATCTCCGGTATAGGCATTACTGGTGACATCAATGAAGCACAATTGCGATTTACAAATCGATACTTGCACATAACAGACGAATCTATCCCACAGTCAAAAGTAGTAAAGTACTCGTCCGCCCTCGAGACAAACATTGGTTTAATTCTGATCTCCGTCTACATATTAGACGACGGGATCGATTACGGAAAAAAAGCTTTAACAACAAAGAAAATTATTGACTGGAATGCATACAAGGCTACACGTAACAAAGTAAACAATATGAAAAAACATGCCAAGCAGCAATATTTAGCTAATCTGGAACAGACCGTCTCTAACTCCCCATCGCCAAAATACTTCTGGCATGTCATTAAAGACCTCTTAAATAAAACCCATGATGAAATCAATTCCCCTACTGTACAATGGCGACACCAACGACCCAAATAACTTAATTACTGATAGCCTTGAGAAGTCAGTAATCCTAAATGCAACAAACAGTACAATTGATGATAGCAACCATAGTCTCCCACAATTCACCTCTCGGTGTAACGTGAAATTAACAACTGTGAACGTCGAAGAAAGTGATTTTGTCTGGGAAATCAAATCACTTACGTCTAACAAGGCCCATGGTCATGACGACACCAGTCTAAGAATGTTAAAGGGTACCTCGGAAACTGTAGCAGTCCCATTAAAAATATTATTCCAACAAAGCATAGACAAAGGCGTCTTTCCCGATGATTGGAAAAAAGCAAACGTCATTCCACTTTTCAAACATAAAGATCCATCAGCATGTAAAAACTATAGACCAATATCCTTACTTCCAATATTAGGTAAAGCTTTTGAGAAAGCGGTCCTAAAACATGTTTTCGTACCCTTCTACCATAATGATCTGATATACAAATACCAGTCAGGATTTCTCTCTGGCCACAGCACAACATATCAACTCCTAGAACTATACCACTCGTTGTGTCAATCTTTAAACAAGCGTCTTGTTACCTGTGCAATATTCTGTGATATATCCAAATCCTTCGAGAGGGTGTGGCATAGGGGACTAATTTTTAAACTTCAGCAATATGGGATTACTGATAATTTATTAGAATGGTTTCAAAATTATTTAACGCACAGGAAACAGAGAGTCCTTGTAAACAACACTTACTCCCCATACTCCACGATAACTGCTGTTGTTCCTCAAGGATCTGTTTTAGGACCTTTTTTATTTCTAATTTATATTAACGACATTGCCGAATCACTTGACTCACTTGCGATGCTTTTTGCAGATGATACATGCCTTAACAACAACAATACAAGTCAGCAAGAGGTTGCATTCGCCCTGAATAAAGATCTCGACACTATTCATAGAAATGGCTTGTAACATTTAACCCCGACAAAACTGAAGCTGTTTTCTTTACATATAATCGCTCGGCCACATTTGAGCCATTGTTAAGTTTCAATAATTGCTCTGTTACCCTTACTGATTGTCACAAACATCTCGGACTATACTTGCAAACCAAGCTAGGCTGGGACAAACATATAGCGGATATTTGTAAAAAAGTAAACGCAAGACTCTCACAACTCCGAAAATTAAAATTCATGCTCCCAAGGAAAACTTTGGAGCAAATTTATTCAGCGTTTATACTTCCACTTTTGGACTGTGGAGATATTGTATGTGGTTGCGCCCCCGACTACCTATTAAAAAGAATCGACAGACTCCAATTCGACGCTGCCAGAATAATATCAGGGTTAACCCGTTCAACTTCATCCGATTCAGTTTTACTTGAACTTGGTTG
Organism: Pictodentalium vernedei; assembly: GCA_031216915.1. Taxonomy (NCBI): domain Eukaryota; kingdom Metazoa; phylum Mollusca; class Scaphopoda; order Dentaliida; family Dentaliidae; genus Pictodentalium; species Pictodentalium vernedei. Next base: position 527,566,165 of record CM062297.1, on the reverse strand, counting down.
GAAAACATTGGGCGACCGAAGAAGGTTCCACAGACTCTGTACTCTGTATAAGATTATTAAACACGAATCCCCCGTATCCTATTTGAACTTCTTCCAACGCATATTGGTGACAGTGCGTCCTATAATCCTCGGAATGCTTCTGATTATAATTCATTCTTGTGTAGGACGAAACACGTCAAAAAGTAATTTTTCCTTCAACATTAGAATTAAGGAACCGTCTTCTCAGAAACCCCCAAGATGCATCTACCCTAAGTGAATTTAAGCAGCACTTTTCATCTAACGACCCTGTACTTAAACCTCCAGTTTATTTCCTGGCCGGAAATAGAAAAGCAAATATTCTGCATTGTAGATTACGCAATGGTTGCAGCGATTTAAACCAGGACAAATTCCTTAACTACATCTGTGCAGACCCACATTGTGAATGTGGTTACGAATCCGAAAATGTTAGCCATTTCTTTTTTAATTGTCCTAAGTATCATACCTAGCGGCTCGTATTATTTCAAAAAGTACAATCTTTCATAATCACTAGCGGGCGTTTTACTTGACCAGCACCATACTACGAAACGGCGAATCACATCCAATAGTCTTTTCGAGACAACAATGCACCCCCTCTGCCATCAAGGTATGCTACTTGGCGATAGCCTGTTCACCTTTTACAATTCATCTTTTACCTCTCATCTTCTTTTCACTTCTTCTTTTCTCTAAATTATCAGTTCATATTTCGTTTGGAGTTTGTAATTTGTGTAATCAGTTTGTTCTACGTTCTTGCCGCATTATAATAAGTTATTCTTTGTACGAGAAAGGAGTTTTTTAAGTTGTATAACTTGTTCTCCGATCCTTTTGCGTTTATGGCAAATAAAATATGTTTAAACTACCATGGCAATGACGTCACAAGATGACCGCTCACGTGGGCTGCCATGGCAACCTCATCTCGCCCCTTTCAGTCACGCGACTGATGACGTCAGATGAGAATCTGCATGAGAACCTGCTAAAAGGGTAATAAGTCAACATCACATACTACTGACCTTGGCCCCAGAATTTTATTTTTGTTTCTTAACCACTTATTCTTTAAAGAGGTATCTTTTTATCCAGTAGGATGATCTCCCAGAAGCCGCTTTTCTATTGAGGAAATCGGCGAATTTAGCAATTTTCTACTATAATCCCTATTTAACACTATTCTTATTACTACGTTACACCACACCTCTTAGAAACAACCCCGCAACGACATTATACAAACGGTGACGTATAGCTATATTCTGTGGACCCATTATTCCGAAGGTCCGTTTTTCCAACGTCTCATAACTCCGAAAGCTCATTACTCCGAAGGCCCCTAACTCTGAAAGCTTTTTACACCGAAAACCTATAACTCAGAAGACCCATAACTCCGAAGGCCCTTTACTACAAAGGCCTGTTACACTACAAAAGAATGCAGTCGTTAAGATGTATTACAGATGGCCGGATATCTTCAAAATGTACCAGAGTACCCCCCCCCCCCCCTTTTTTTTTTCGAGAGAGTTCCGCACGGAGAGTAAACCCTGCGGATGACTCTTTCCCTGAAAGAGAGTATCGCCGGGTATAGTACCCAGTAGATAACCAAATATTAATAATAATAAATCCAGCACTTCCTGGAATAGATTTGAACTTCTTATGGAAAACCGAACAAATGTGATTGTCATTGTAACCTGCTCCATGAAAGGGTTTCAATGACTTCCATAATTTTGTTTTTATATTTGAAGGAAAGTGAGACTTACTCCAATATAAGATTTTTTTAAACAGAAAACCATTATGTATGAGGGGGTTAAAGAAAATTGTTATATTGTACCTATGTATAATCGGTGTTCCTCCCACCCACCCACCCAGACACCCCACTCCCGCGTTGACCACACACTAGCACTATACGTTTTCTCACTCGATATCGGCCTACTAGATCTTTATCCATAAACGTGTATCTAACATAGGGGCCAGAAAAGTCAAATAATTACCCACAATAAGACTAATACCATAAAAACAAACGTTACAATTTGTCAAAATACTTGTCTGAGTCTCATTGGAACAGGCTCAGTGATCTTATTCCAATGGCATTCATTTCAAACGTTTACCTCATTTCTAAAAAAAACCTGTTATTTCTTTATTTATTTATTGGGGCTTAACAACACTTTAGACAGCCAGGTTCATCTCGTGTCAGACAGTTTTACTGGTGGAGGAAGCCGGAGTCCACGAAGAGAACCACCGATGAGCGGCGAGTAACTTACCTGCAGAAGCAAGGTTAGCAGTGGTTGAAGGCGTGTGTACCATCGACGTGCTATACGCCTTAGCACACTGTGTCACCGTGATCCCGCTCGAGCAAGTGTTGTTAAGTATCTTGCTCAAGGACACAACGCGCGTGACTCTAGCGCGATTCGAACTCCTGACCTCTCGATCACAAAGCCGACACGCTATCCACTGGGCCACCGCGCCCTTCTAAAATACTGTGGTGACGGGTTAAAGAGTATTGACAAAAGGTTCCACTCAACTAAATGAATTCTTTCGATAAAAAGAAGAGAAATGGAGAGACATTCAGGAGATTACTGTACAAAGTAAAAAGACGCCTCATCCAAGAAGACTGTGTCCAAAAGCTCGGACAAGAAACAGCAGTCCCATCGCCCAAAAAGTTAGAATTTTCCGAAAATAATCAACTTTAGAACTCCTGCACACATTTGTATATGATGTTGGTACCAGACATATGCAACAGGTTTAGGTTTTGATAATCATGACTGAACGTCACGTCCAAGTACTTGCAGATTACTTTATTTTTCACACTGACAAAAATTGTAACAAAAATGGGCAATTGTTGTAACAAAAGTGGTGAGCGAGTTTTTTTTTGTTACAAAAATGGGCGATTGTTGTAACAAAAGTGGTGAGCTCATTTTGTAACAAAAGTGGTGAGCTGTAACAAAAGTGGGCAAATGGTGTAACAAAAGTGGTGAGCTGTAACAAAAGTGGTTGTTGTAACAAAAGAGGTTGCCACAACCGTAGCGTATCGGCACGCGATTCAGATAAAGAGTCTACAGCCTGTAATTATCCACGACGGTCGGTAATGTCGTAGTAAAACTGCCAAGGCATTTACCATGGGATTCCTATTTGCTATGGATAACTTCTAGGGTTGGTCTTGCTCCTATACTACCAAACTTGCAACCACTGTAACAGGTGTGTGTCATATGGAGGTCTTTGAACACGCAATTATCGGGCATTTTTACTCTGTCCAACCACTTCCCGGTGACGCAACAAATATTGGAAGGTATGACACGCCCTTCACCTTCTCAGCCTCCAGATTCACGCCCCTGTTAATATCAGTTCATACGTTCTACATCTACATCGTCATTGCAAAAAAGATACATTTTTGACGGTAACAGTCCCCTTTCGAAAGTGTCAAGATACTGATGCAGATGCGCCAAGGGTGCGGAGGATGCTGGGGAGAGTTTTGAAATCCGGTATTAAATGGAGACTACTGGCGGCTTTGGGGCAGGAGGGAGGGGGGGGGGGGGCTCCAGTTGCATCATAAAATCAAAGTAATTTTTAATTAACTCTTTGAACCCGTAAGCCCGCTTTTCCGACCCAGGAATGTGATACGTTATATTTTCATTAAGTGAAATGGCTGCTAAGTGAATGTTGGGTAGACCAATCCATATTTTCAACGTGCAGCCTCAAGGTCTCATGGGTTCAAAATTATTCCAGATCACAATTCAAAAAGTCTCTAACGGAACAATTCGTACTCTCTTCCCGTCAGCTGTAATAACTCAGTTTGCCCCGACCGTAGATCCTAGCTCTGTTATCTTATCCTTATCTATTAACTGCCCCTAAATTGTTTCGTTTTCTAAAAACGATGGAAAACTATTTTATTTATATGGAAAGAACTATCTCAAAAATTAATCTTCCATTTACTTTTTTTCATTTACATACACGATGTTGTCAGGATTGTTTCACATTTTATATTTAACTTGTTTTTATTGGGAATGGCGGGAAGACAGCCTTAGTGGCTTTGCCATCTCCCGGTAGTGCAACCATGTATTTGAGATAATTGTATGTTACTGTCTATAGTTTGTATTTGTATGTATGTTGGACTATGATATAAAATCATTCATTGGCCTACCCATGAATAATGAATATGGACTCATCCTATAGCTGCCATTAAACTGACAAGGAAGATACCACCAGTGTTTAAAGGGTTGAGGATCCTGCAAAGCACTTCTGCCTAGAGGTACATGCAACTATTGGTGGATGAGATTTGGAAAATTACCTGGCAACTAAAACATTCGCAGAGTGGATTATCCACCTGAACAAGCCCATTATTAAAAAGCTAAGAACGACAAGCCAAATTTCTTCCAATGGACTTCCAAGTTGAACATGAAGGCCGCTGGCTAAAACACTGCTTGTCCTTCCCATGCGCTATGACAGAAATCTACAATTGTTGTCTGGATGGAACTCGTCTCCCCAAGGGATTTAGTGGTAATCCATTATCCACAGTCCGTGTGATTGTGTTTAAATCACACAACTTTTATATGGGATGGGATGGAAACGCACGAGGAAAGAAGGATGTCGAATCCAGGATATAATACCGTTTGAAAGGATGGAAACAAAACAGTTGATAGAAGCGGTAATCATTTGATAGTTGTTTTATCATTACACCAAAAAATTCGAAAATAAAATAACTGTTGTTATAATAATAATAATGTTATAATAATTTGGCTACTTTCGTTGTGCCATAAGGCTTTATTACAAAATTATGCTCCGGTTCACATTCAGAGGTCACTTTGACTCAGTAGTAAGAGAGTAGAATTTGCTCAACATAAAGGTAGGGAATGCAACATTCAGACAGGGAAGTGGCCAAGGTAAACTAAGTGATGTGGGCTGGTTGGAGGCGGGGGGAGGGGGGACAAATATTTCTTCCGCTAAAAATATTTTATTTCCCACTTTATTTCACCTGGTGTTATGTGTGTACCCCCGCCTGAGTACTTTTAAGGCAGGAGCACCCAAAAAGTGGTGGTGCAACTATAGCCAAATAGCCAGGAAATATCAAAGTGAAAGTGCATGAATCAGTTTTACGAGCTGACATTTTTCAGAAAAAAAATGTTTTGGGGTGCGGAGTTCCCCCAAAACTCTATGGCTACGTGGAAGAATTCATAAACGCTTGAATGTTACACGTGCCTTGTAATTTGAATACCAAACCTCTTTGCGGCCTCCAGTTGGCACGAACATACAACGTACATGCATACACACCCACATGTACACATAAACCAGAGATGTTACAAGTATACATCTTTGCATGTGGGTATAATTTATTTTGTAAACTTACATCACAGAGACGAAACCTTTCTCATCGAAAGTGAGAAACGGGTTGAGACAAACACCTTTTTATTGCGAAAATACACGCAATTGTGCATAATATACTATTTTTTTAAAAACCATGTCCGTTTTGAGGATAGTTGTTGGGAGAAATTATCACGTCCTCCTCCCATTGTTAAAACCATTTAAAAAACCCTTGTTTTACACCTATCTAACACTCAACGTGTGAAGGCATATTTCATCCACCAAAACATTTTGCAAAAACATTCAGCAACGAGTTAATAGTGGGCGATATAGATTTTGCTTCAAAATAACATGGTAGAATGACAACAATCGAAGGCAAGGTAAACTCTTTGGCTAAGGTCACGATCTTAAAAGGCATGCGTAATTCACAAAAAGATAGCCTTCAAATTTTATTTTTCACTTTTTGCCTGAACGCGCTAGTAAAACTTTTGTTTTAAACTGAGGGTTCACAAGCTATGTTTTGAAGCAAAGTGAAATATTTTAGTTATTCGAGTTTTATTTTTGCTAGTGTCGTCATCTATTGGAATTATGTAGAGGGTCAATAAAATGAGTAAAATGCACCAAATCGTAGCATTCTGCTACAAATTGAACTATCGCTTGTATCGTCCACAAGATCATGTAATCCATTGAGTCCTTCCAGTCACTACTTCCAACCGAAGTAAGATGTAGAAAGCCCGCAGTTAAAATTATCTATGACTGCTCAGTAATTATACCAACCCCAAAATTGCTTCTTGGGAAGCTCTCTGAGAGAACTTTCGTTGAAACAGTGTTAGGTGGTGAATAAACATCCGGGAAAAATATACCGTTTTATGATATGCTTCCACTACAATATAAGAAAATAGTGAAAATGTGGATGTCGTATTTGTCATTTTCACCGACGTTGGTGACGTGCAGAACGCCTTAGTGCACAGCGCCACCGTGCCCCCACGTGGGCAATCACTCAATAGCATTAACATTATATATATATATCGTCCCTTGAAAGGAACAAGGTGCCATCCGCAGAAGCATTGCAGATAGCACCTTGTTCCACTCATGGGAAGATATTAAGCTTTAGAAATCACCCCGCCTACTGAATTGCTTTTTTTGCTGAGTATTGACCAAACTCCGTCATTATACCAGATACTCCCATCCCCACCCCATCCTCACCCATTAGCATCGGCAAGCGTAAATTATGTTAGAATCGAGTAATCAAGAGTTTATTAGTTACAGTTCTCGGAAAGTAAAGTGTTTTCCACAAGTGCACTTCAGGCGAAGGCACTTAATCCCGATTGCCCACATGCGGGCACGGTGGCGCTGTGTACTAAGGCGTACTGCACGTCGATAGTACACTTGCCTTCAAGCAATGGTAACCCTGCATATGCAGAGTTAGTATTTTGGGGAGTCTGATAGTTGCTCGCCGCTGCCAGGTGGTACTCTCCGGGTACTCCAGCTCCCACCACCCGTAAAAGAGTCCGACAGGAGATGATTCTAGCTATCGAAAGTGTCGTTATACCCAAGTAAATGAAAAAATAAATAATAAAAATGAATAAATACGTCCAATCTTAAGTCAGTTTCTCGGAGAACGCTATCATCTCGTCTAAGTTAAAGTATGCATTACCGTTCGAACTATTCTTTGCCAGAGCCAAGGAAATCGGTTACTGGGTGTAATATGAAGGCAAAGACCATTCACCAAAAACATTGCGTCAAAGAGTATTCATTTAAGAAGGAGAAAATATACACGAAAATAAATTATGTTTGAAAAACTTCACGAGTATATAATATCCACAAAAATATTTGACCTCCCTAAGGTGTAATGTGTGATCAAGAAAAACAGGTAATACATATAACGAAAGGAAAAAGCTAATGTCAGCCGCGACAGTGCGTGAGATACTGTTTCCAGACTCGCCCTAATTCATACTGTCCAATCGGTTCTCGGATTTCTTTGAGCAATCAGATTCTCTGTTGCTATTCGTAAGTTTCTATACTACTCAAAGTTTGCTAAGCACCAAATATTTGACACATCATTGTGAAATTTGCTTGTGACATATTTGCGATATTTTTGGTGGATATGATTGAGGAATGTATTGAGATGGTCCCCAGTGTTTACATTCGCTCTCTTGACAGGCAGACTTTTCGTGGCAGTCATGGAAAGCATGTACCCCTTGATTTTCATGATGTTTTCGTGTGCTGTCTACATGTACATGACATGTGAAGGGTATTCAATCTTCATTTCAACACAAACCCCTGTGATTTAATGATTGAATATGGCAAATGCAAATGTAGGAAGACATTTGTCTGAAGCAGAAATGTGGCGGGCTGTAGGGATGGTGGAGCAAGGGGATACCTATCGTCAGGTTGGTGAAGCCCTTGGTGTGCACCATACGGTGATCACCAGAGCCTGGGCAAGATTTCAGCAGTATGGCACACCATTAAGACGGCATGGTAGTGGCAGAGACGGGGCAACATCTGCAACTGAAGACCGGTTTTTGATCATTCGAGCCCACAGGAACCGCTTTGCCACAGCAACCCAGCTTCGCAGTGACCTTCAGAATGCATCCGGGGTAAATGTTTCGACGCAGACTATCCGGGCAAGGTTGCACGAGGGTGGTCTCCGATCGAGAAGACCATGTATTCGCATTCCGCTGTCCCAGAACCACCGCCAGGCACGATATGAATGGGCCATGGACCACGTGGGGTGGACCAGAGAAGATTGGCGACCTGTCCTTTTTTCAGATGAGTCAAGGTACTGCCTAGACCACACAGATAGGCGTTCTAGGGTATGGAGAAGACCAGGAGAGCTATACCATGTAGCCAACATTGCTAAGCATGACCGCTATGGTGGAGGGTCAATCATGGTCTGGGTGGCATCAGCTGGATGGACGTACAGAGCTCTGTGTCCTTGAACGTGGTACATTGACTGCACAACCTTAAATTGATGAGATCCTGGATGTCCACGTCAGATTGTATGCAGGTGCAGTGGGTGATAGATTCATTCTGATGGACGATAATGCCCGCCCTCATGTTGCCCATGCTGTCGGGGAGTACCGACAGAGGGAGGGGATTGAGCGTATGGACTGGCCAACAAGATCCCCTGACCTCAATACAATCGAACATGTCTGGAATGAGTGCAGCTTGCAATTTCAACCCGTCCAGTCCAGCCAAGAAGTGTCCAGGAGCTTGGTGCCATGCTGGTCCAAGAATGGAACAACATCCCACAAATGACCACCAGGAATCTCATTGGGAGCATAAGAAGGCGTTGTCAAGCTGCAATTAACAGCAATGGGTCTCATACTCGATGTTGAAGCCATACCAGTTCGCTCCGTCAACGTTTTGGCATATTGAAAAATTTCCTCTTTTACCAATAATATCCATTTTCCATGGTTATCATATTTAAAAGCTAAACAATATTGTCAAACACAAATAAAATCTTAATTTCTGTACTTAAATCATTAAAGATATAATTAAATAAAAAATATATACACTTTTCCTTACAATATTTCAACTGAAACGTAAAATAGGTAGTTGGATGTACTAGGTGCTAAGCAAACTTTGAGTAGAACATGTTGAAATCACATCTTTTTCACCCAACAGTTATGGTCGCAGGGCAGGTTTCTAGTCACCCAGTAAGATGGAGGGATATGTATCAACCCCTTTGCATTTATGAAGTAGTGGGTTTATCGACTGAGGCTCAGTTCACCTGAGAGAGACGTAGGTTATGCTTTAAGCGGGAAAATAGGCTGCACAAACCTAGAGGTGTCTGGTAGAATGTCTATATTGTGGACCATCAGGTGGATTTTTAACCAATTTGTAGGCATAATTTCGGAATTTTAGATGATAAGCTGGAAGCGAAATATAATGAGAATGAAAACAATTTAAGTTGGTCACCGAGAATCGTTTAAAAATGTGCACAATTTAGACATCGCGTCGCCTGAGTGCTAGAATGTCCTATGTCCCCTATGGGACATAGGACATTCTAGCACTCAGGCGACGATCGGTCGGTATCGTACACAACAAAAGGCGGCCTGTCTGGAGGGTTCTCAATGGTTCTGTGCTAAACGTTTCGTTGTTTTGTGTATATAGATAGGTTGTAATTGTATAGATTGGTTAACCGAGGCGAATACACGTTTCTATTAGCACGTGGTTCGATTCGTGACATAAAAAGAATATTATATCTATATACTCAAAACAATGAAACGTTTAGCACAAAACCACTGAGAACCACCCATACAGGCCACAGAGAATCTGTGAACCACTTTTTGTTGTGTACCATACCGACTGACGTCTAAATTGTGCATATGTTCAAACGATTCTGCCAAACTTAAAACATGATTTCACGCTACTTTGCGCTCCTTGCCACTTCTTCCAAGAAACGTATTGTGTCGTAAGTTTGGTAGTGAAAGGCCGTGCCATTACAACTCCACTTGCACCCCCCCCCCCCCCCCCCGCTCCAGTGCACTCTTGTACATACTTCTCTGTCTTCTCACCCTTTCCGTACTGAACAGCTGAAAACGAATACAAACTTATAAGTTTATTTCATTCTTTTAAGATTTTATACATTGTGACTCTCGCCATAATTTGTAACATATTTACGAGACAGCTTACATAAGGACTATGCTTGTTGCTGAATCCAATTTCGTATTTTATATTGTGCGACAAATGTAGTTTTCCTGTTATCTAATGGATCTATTTCAAACTGAAATAAAATATTGTTTTGACTAAATTATGTTTAAAAGTACTACAAAATCATCATTTTTTCTGCCAAGGTTATTAGCAATAGGATTCAATACGATTATAGCTATAAGTACACATTGACATGCGAGTCCTGCCACTTTTACTCTTATCACAGTACTATCCATAACTAAAGGCAAACCGTGACACACTAAAACAAATTTAAATGTGTTTTTCAGTTGATAACTCTATCTCCTCACAGAGTTTCTTGGAATGTTCTTTGTGAGAACTGATGTTATTGCAGAAAAGGGAATAATCTTTTCTGACGGGTATCCCGAAACTACTGCAAATGCTTTTGTATCAAAACAATAGTCTGTTAGGTAAGCAACTTAAAACCTCCCAAGATTGTAACGAACTTAAATCTACTTTAAATCTTTACCTGGGAGCACGGTGGTTCTTTGGTTATAAGATTGGTCTTAAAACCGAAGACTTGACGAATCGATCCTGATTAGCGGTTACTACGTCGTGTCTTTAATTCCGATTGCCCATGTGGGGGGGGGGGGGGGGGGGGCGGAGGTGGGGTGGCACTGTGCACTAAGGCGTACTACTCAGTAAAATTCTAGAAAAAGTCATTTTCAGACACATTGTTTCCACTCTTGGTGAAAACGAAATGTTAGCACCCTTTCACCCTTACAATCAGGCTTCATTCCGGATGACAGTACAATTTACCAACTCATAGATATGGATAACTATGTTGCTAGTAATATGGACACCAATAAAGAAGTCAGAATGGTATTCTGTGATATAAGGAAGGCATTCGATAGAGTGTGGTATGACGGATTAATTCATAAGTTAGACTCTATTGGAATAAGAGGTAACCTACTCACGTGGTTTAAAAGCTACCTAACGAATCTCTCACAGTATGTAAGAGTAAATGGAGAGAAATAAAAAAACATCAAATCATTACAGCTGGCGTGCCACAAGGATCCGCTTTAGACCCGCTTCTGTTTAATATCTACATAGATGACATTGATAAAGATATTACATCCAATATTAGACTTTATGCCAATGATACTGCACTTTATCTAGTAATCGAAGATGCAAACTTAGCAGCAGAAGTTTTGAATAATGACCTGAGAAATATAGCCCGATGGTCCAACACATGGCAGGTCTTATTTAATCCACTAAAGACTGAATCCTTGTACATTTTAGGTAAAGTAAACCCCACGCCTCGCCCACACCTTTACCTCCTAGGACAACAAATAGAAGGGACGGACACTCACAATCATCTTGGGTCGATCTTTTCAAAAACAGGACAGTGGGATTCACATATAGAGAGTCTTATAAATAAAGTCAGCCCCATGATAAACTGTCTAAGAAGCCTACAACACAGACTGCCCAGACACGCATTGGAAACTCTATATAAATACTTCATTCTCCCGCTGTTTGATTATGCCGTTGTTATATGGGATGGTCGCACGGAGACTAAATCAACACTCCTAGAAAATCTGCATTTGGATGTTCTACGAACTATAATAGGGGAAACTAGGGAGACAAGTCATCGCCTTATTCACAGGGAATCTGGTTTCATACCGCTCAATTGAGCGCAGACGACGTCACAAATTAGTAGCTTTGTATAAAATCATGTTCACAAACGTGCCAAACTACATTAGGCTGCCCATTCCGCGACCTGTATCAGAATTGACCTTTTATCCGCTAAGATCTTCAAACTCACTAAAGGAAATTTGTGTGAAAGTCAAATCAAGATTTTGAATGTGCAACCGTAAGGCTGCACGTTAAAATATTGATTGGTCTTCCCCAAGTAACGAATATAGACTCTACTGCTTGATGGCTTTGAACTGGCATGGAATACACTATCAGGGTCCAAAGGGTTAGACATACTTTGCTTATCTGACCGTTAGCTGAATGTGTGTGATGACAAATTTGAGGGATGTAACTCATTTGCGAATTTGGGGAATAGTGATCAGAACGTGCATAGAAAGGTCGGTGCCTCAGTGGTTACGGCATTGGACTTTAAACCGAAAGGTCCATGGTTCGATCCCCGCCAGGGGTAACTGCGTTGTGACCTTGAGCAAGGCATTTAATCCCGATTGCCCACGTGGAGACACGATGGCGCTGTGTACTAAGGCGCACTGCACGTCGATGGTGCACTTGTCTTCAACCAATGCTAACTCTGCTTGCGCGGAGTTAGTACGTTGGGGAGTCTGACAGTTGACCGGCGATGCTTGGTGGTTCTTTCTGGGTGTGTCATTTACAGGGAGGTTGATAAAAACAGAACTGTAGTTTAAACTGCAAATCTTCTATGACGTAAATGTGTGGGTTGGTACTTTGGGCAGTACGTGTTCATTTCGTATTAAAATACTTGATTAGTTTGTCACAAAGGTCAGCTATCCTGTTAAATTCAATATTACATCCAGGCAATTGTGTATGCCCTACAGGTGTCTGTGAACCAACGTAAGCGCGGATAAATTACACACCCACAGCCGATCTTGTTTTACAGTTTTGTTGCTCTGAAATTGAACACGTATCGAAAACCCTGCTAATCTGAACAATATTTCAGTCAGCTTTTCCTCAGAGAAACAGTCCACCATGACACGAACTGTGTCCAATTTCAAAGCAACAGCCGAACATTGCTGGTGTTGTCAATAAAATGTGAAAACAACTACCTTCTGGCAGAGCAGGAGCACCATTCAACTGCACGCTACCTTATGCACGTCGAGCGGCTACTCAATTAACCTTTTGACTACAATACGACAGTAGTCGACGCTTGCCAAAAAATTATTTTCCGTAATGTTGAATTATCTTCATATCCGCATGAGTCTTCACATGGAAGATGATAAGAAACGAATTAAGGCACCTTTATAGACTAATTTACTGTTCGAGCTCAATCTATACTATTAAAAAAAGTAGGGGGTATTTGATAAAAGTGAGATATATTTATATTTTCATCAAAAAGACAGTTGAGGCATTGCACTGTGACATCTGGTGAATGATTTCATAGATAGTTGGGTGTCTGACAAGCGCACATTCCACGCACTGAGCAGTAGAAGACATAGACGGTCAGTCAGAGAATTTACCACATTCAGTCCAAGACCTCAATACCTTGTAAATTCTCCTCGTTTCGCGAGACAAGCGCGGATCCGACGTGGCATACTCCTCAACAAACGTCCAATATCTGCTTGACTGATGTTATTCCATTCTTCCTGCAGTGCAGCGGCGGGTTCCTGGACATTGGTAGGGAGGCTGTTGGCGTTTTCGTAGGCGCCTGCCAAGCATATCCCAGACGTGCCGATTGGTGAAAGGTCTGGACTTAGAGCTGGCCAAGGCAGTGTAGTGATGTTCTGCTCCTGGAGGAACTCTGTAGCGACACGGGCCCTGTGTGCTTTTGCATTGTCATCTTGGAAAATGAATCGACGGCCGTGACGTCTCGCAAATGGCACCACATGAGCTGCTAAGATGTTGTCACGGTAGTGCTGCCCTGTGACACGCCCTTGCATGACATGTAATGCTGTTCTACTTGTCTTGGTTATGCCTCCCCACACCATAACCGATCCACCACCAAAACGATCGTACTACCTAACGGTTACGTCATGGTATCGTTCGGTCCACGGCGGCCACACTCTGTTTCGCCTGTCATGGAAGTCGAGAGTGAACCTCGATTCATCGGAAAACATGACGTTATTCTACCGAGGATTGTCCCAGCGCTGTCGTGCTCCACACCAATTAGGCCTTGCCGCGACGTGACGTTCAGTCAAACGTGAAATTTTTCGAGGTCGTCGAGCGTACAAATTCCAGCTGTGTTGGCGATTTCGGATAGTCTGACCACTGACTCGCACATCTGTCGCTCGGTGCAGCTGTTGTTCAATTTCTGAAGCACTTTGATGGCGGTTACGTAATGCTGTGCTTCGGATGAAACGATCCTGGTTAGCAGTTGTCGCCCTTGGACGACCTGACCGACGTCTGTTATCAACATTGCCTGTCTGACGGTAGCGTGACCACAACCTGCTAATCACCGATTAAGTAACGTTGCGAATTTGAGCCACTGCAGTCTGTATGTTGCCAGCTTTCAACATGCCAACGGCACGTAAACGTTCGTACGTGTCAGTCTTCGCATACCTCAAAAGTTACGTTTCGACCTGAAACAATTGATGAACGAGTTTATACCAAGAAAAGAACGTGGAGCCTCTGAGAAAGCCCTTCCTGTACAAATGAAAATTTCAAAACGTACCCCACAGACATTAACGCAGCACTCGTGCGAAAAACCTGAACGAAGTTTTCGTGGGTCGGTGACATTCATGATCAACACCGAACTTGGTAACACATTGATGTGTCCAATCACGCGTGTCCAATACCATTTTCCGAAAATATCGACATCAGTTTGGATATCCCCTACTTTTTTGAATAGTATTTTATATAGTATAGTATTCTGCTTGATAAAGGATTCAGAGAATGCCGAAAGCTTATCATCTTCCAAAAAGTTCTTGAATGCCTTAAAATGTTAATGCCTAAAAAGTTAAAAAGTTAATTCTGGCTCCTTATTCGAATGAGCACAGTGTCCTCGTTTCCATGAAGGGTCATAAGCTATGTTTTTAGGCAAATATAACTAATTTGAATAGCGCTTTTTGTGAATAACGCTGGTCGTGTTTATCGTTACATAGGGAAAGTGGTAAGGCTTTTTGTGTTTTATGACCAGTACACTGATTACCAGTTAAAATTTCTTTCTGATTTTCTCCTCGTTAGCCTCTAACAGCACGTTTCAGTAGAAAATTATAACATATGGTCTGTAATGGAAACACACACATGCGCTCTAAAGTCAGTTGGTTTAAAACTCAGTCCAAATTAACTTGGTTGAGTGAATATGTACCCAATTGGGTTCATATTCACTCAACCAAGCTGAGTGGATTGATTTTTAACCCAATTAATTTTAGAGTGCACTGTGGTGATTTTCAGAGTACTGCACTGAATACGGTGCTAACATATTACACACCTAACTCCAGTCATGTTTTACAGTTTTGTTGCTCTGAAACTGAAAACACATCGAAAACCCTGCTAGTCTAAACGATATTTTAGATATTACACACAGTAAGGGCTGGCCAGAGATCCTAAGAATGTAGACCTGGGATTAAATACATGGGAGATCATTCGCATTTAATTTAATAACATTTTCAGAGCAACAGCCGAACATTGCTAGTTTTGTCCATAAAATGTGAGAACACCTACCTTCTGGCTGTGCAAGAGCACCATTCAACTTCAGTCATGTCCCATGCATGCTGCACGGTTACTCAATAACACTTCAACCATAACACGACAGTAGACCTTACGAACTTGGTGTTCAGGGTTAAGCGAGTGACCATCTGAGAAACGCTCCAAGCTACCACTAATTGTTAATACCATTTCGTCGTAAAGTAAAAGGCTAGCCAATTTCCCTAGGGCTAATCAACTTAAAGTGGTATCTCTCATGTTGTGTTTATTAATTACATTTTGTTATACTGGTCATTCAGAAACTATCATCTCCCATTCTTTCCCATTCATTCTTTTTTGATGCACTGCTCTTTAATATACCTTACTTCGTTTCAAATTGGAACTGGCGACGTCATAATAGGATGTGAAATTTCTACCCAGAAAGGCAAAGCAACAGTAGTGTTCACGCGGGCCCGGATTTTTAATTTTTGTTTTGTTTAAACAATATTTATTGACAAAAGCACTATAACTGCGTACAATATGATTTACAATGAAGAAAGGGTACAGATATAATTATGAAACTGCGCACGCAGTATAGAAGCATTATAATACTACACTACGATAACGGGATTCAATAAAAAGCTTGATACTTATGTTCGTCGTCTCCCTTAGGCCTTTGAGTTACAAAATAAGTATTAGTGGAGCCGCTGGCGGAACACTAAATGCAAATTGTTTAAACTGTGTGTTGAAAGATATTTAAATACATAGATAAATAGTGTTGAAGAAGAAAGGAATTAGACAGTGATAATATTAGTTATCCTTGTGTTTTCCAGGGTGTATGGGAATTTACACCGGTTTGGGAACTCATACACCATGAGGCAAAGCCGAAGGGTGTATGAGTTCCCAAACCGGTGTAAATTCCCACACACCCTGGAAAACACAAGCATAACGGATTTATTTCCAAGAATTTTGGTGTGCTTAATACTTTAACACATTGTGGGCAAAACCTGACAGAAAATTTATACTTTGTAAGTTTCTTAATAAATAAAACCAGTCAAATATGGATGTCATTGGAACTTGCTCAATGAGCCAGTTCCAATGACATCCATATCTGTAATATTAAATTGCACATAAATATTAAATTTCCTGTATTTTTATTCTTGTTCTAACATAACTGAGCAGAAGGTTTGAATTAATAATTAAAAATTGTTTTTTTTTTTGGCCATATAGACTGCTATTGTATATTCTTATTTTTACACCGTGGTTAACCACGGTGTAAAAAAACCCACTGTGGATTGCAAGTTACACCGTACCTCTCAGCCAATCAAAACGCAGTATTTTGTTTCATTTGGAAATAAGATAAGATATAAAATAGCATAAGAAACCAACCTAAATCAAAAACAAGCTAGTTTAATGCGTATCCATCCAGCTGATCCATCTGAAAAAGAGTCCGTAGTATTGAACATCAGTACTCACCAAATAGTATTTTATGATGCTTAACTAGTAGGGCTTTTCAATGTAACATTTTCCCTTGACCGGACAGGACAGATAACTGGGTGCCAGCCATTTACCGTCCTATTTAACGGAAAATGTTTCACAGACTACAAGGTGGGGTTTCATATTCCAGCCCAATAATTTTATCAAGTACCCCAGTTCAGGTGTTTATGGGAAACCAAACGGGTTAATTTTAGGGGTGCTGTACACATCATGAGAAAATGCAATGAAAGTTTCAAATACAAGTAAGACATAAAGACTCACCTGGAGATGTGAAGGTTTCTTCCCCAATCAGAAGATATTGATCGCCACCTTTCGGCCTCCAAATCTGAAAAGCGATCGGGCTTCCCCCTCTACCCCAGTCCGCGAACCACTTCTGGACTTTTCCACAACATGGTATCGTGTACGAAATATCCCCCTCCGGTGGAACGTGGGTTTGACCAGCTCCGGTATCCATCAAAATAACTGTGGTATCTACACAAAATAATACAAGATATTAAATAACATGGAAAATTAAGTTCTTTTATCTTACAACAAGAACATATTTCCCACAATACAAGTGAAAACGTCAAGACAAAATACAAATCTGTTTTTGACTATAGCAACCCCACGTGCGTTCTTTCGATTCAGAAAGATCGAAAGTTGTTAGCTGCACTCATCAAAAACTAATTACACATGTGGAAGCTATCGTCGTTTTGATAATGCTAATTTAATGATAAAAAATAGCCAACTCAAGGAAATAATTTAGACTTGATAATTTTTTCCATGTTGATTTTTTTATATAGGCTTACCATGCATTAAACCTGAAAAATAAAGAAACACGCAGCTGAAACACTACTATAAACTTCATCGGCTATAGCATATGTAGAACAATAGTAGTGTTGAATGGGGGATACGAGCCCACCAAATTTTGTGCGAGAATCGTGTCTCACCAAATTGCGTTCGCCATGATCGAAATCTATGGACTTGTGCGATGCGACACGTGCGCGTTCACATCGTCACTTTCTCCTGGTTTTTACAGTGGTGGCGGTAGGCGAGGTGCCGTGGGTTCGACGTTCAATTTCTCCAACAGTCAACGTGAGTCCGACTAAAATTTCGATAGAATTTATTAAAGACTCGAAAAAATTCACCATCTTAAAAATTCACTTTTTGGTGGGCTCGACAAATCTGACAACGACGTTTCTCGGGAAAACACTCACCTTTTCGCAGAGGTAACACGGACTCGCATTCTAGGTGAATTTTTCTTCTCGGATATTACTAATTTTGCAAGATTGCGACGGAGACAAGATTAGCACTGAGATTCCCATTGACAAAAATTCCAAAAAGACACTGTCGTCGCGGACGCAAGACTAGCGATCCAACGCGGATTCCCGCGGGAAAAACAGAGTCCGATTCGAGTGGCGAATTTTATTTGGTGGCCCCGAACCCGCCCGCGATGGCGTAGAAAGGTTTTTGGCAAGGAGAGAGAGAGAGAGAGAGATCTCTCGTCCGAGTTTAAAAAATGTGAGGTGGGCTCGAACCGCCTCTGTGAAAAAAAAAATATAAGTCAGCTAGTCATGTGACCTATCAAATAAAAGGTATCGACGAGTAGATTGTGAAAATAATCAGTCATAATAATAACCGTTTTTTGTCATTAAAGAAAAAAACTGTAAAAAAAAGTTATTTTATTTTTTACATATATAATAAGAAGAAAAAAAAACCCAAAAATATTTTTTACAATTAATAATTATTATCATTTAAAAAACGAAAACACACATACAAAATGTTAATATTTTATAAAAACAAAAAAAAAAATAATCAGTCATGAAATAATCAGTACCTAAACAATCCGCATTAAAATTGAAGAGAGTCGAGAGATATTCGAAGTTCGATAGTAAAATTTATAGACTGCAATCACATGAAGCCATCGAATTGAAGGACGTGAAGATGAGTGGATTGAGAGAGGAATACGACAAATATACATTGCCTTTGAAATTGAATGAGACGACTCTGGAATTAATATACGAATGTCAAGGCGATCTATTAGCCATTCTCTTGGAGAAGATAGAAAATTTCGATCCAGATGATCTGTCGTTCATCTACGGGAGTAATATATATCCGAACATCTCAAAAGAAGTGGTCGACAAATCGAATCTGATCATCGGAGAAGAACGAACATTTGAGATGGTGAATCTGATTTTCCGATGGATTTATCATCGGGGAGACGATAGCTTTAAAGTTAACATGCACGTCACGGATGCAAAATTATGAAGAGAGAGAGAGAGTTACTTCATTTATAGATAGATTTTAAATCTCGACTCGAAAGCTCATTTTAAAGTATTTATCATGAGTTAGTACGCGTTTTTTTCTGTTTAGTATTCTGGGTTTTTTTGTCATTAAAGGAAAAAAAACAAAGAAAATATATATATATAATAAGATGAATTTTAAGAATTCAAAAAAATGTTTTTTTTTAAAACTAAAAAATATTATATATACATATTAAATAAGAAGTTTAACACACAAAAAAAATGCCAAACATAAAAAAGTATATCGTGGAAAAACAGTTATATTTGTCTACCATACCCCAGTTGAAAAAGTACTGTAGAAATCTAGGAATTAAAAATTACAACAGTCACAGAACTAAAGAACGATTGATCGAAGCCGTGTGCAAGGAGACTTGTGATCTATCACTGGTGAAATTACAAACCAAAGTGCGTCAGTTGTTGAAATTGAAAGGTGTCAAATACATGAAAAAAGATGAATGCCTCAGTCATTTGCTCGACGGAAAAGGAATGGATGAAAGATCTGCGGTAGCGACAAAAACAACTCAAATCGTGAAAAAAAGATGAGAAGACAACGACGACAAAACAACGTCAACAAACGACGGTGGAGGAAACTAAGAAGAAGAAGACAACTGTTAAACGAAAAGTGGCAGAGTGACAGAAGGTTTCGAAAGAGAATAATAAAAAAATGAAAAGCGACATGGTTCGAGATGATGATTTGTTAGAACAAAAAAACATGGATGCAATCGTGAGAGCGGTGAATGAAAAAAAAGGGATTCGACGTGATAAGGGAAATCGTAATCGAAGCATTGAAGTCACCATTGATTTTGATAGAATGAGATGAAGCCATCAAAGGATGTTTAAAACTTTTGACGTGAAGCCCGGTCTTGCAGAACTCGATCCCAAATCGTTCATGGAACAGGTGAAGGGTAGGGTGTTGAACGTATTTCGAAATCATCTAGATAAGGGTTTCTAAATAAAAATGAACTTGCGTTGTCTGATGAAAAAGGTTTACACGAAGACTGGTGAGAGCGTGGTGGAAGATACATATTTCCGATCTAAAAACGAGATTGTGTTTAGAGATGACAAATTAGCCAACGTTTACGAAGTGATGAAAGAAAAGATGTTGGAATCTATGGCTACTTTTCAAAACAAGGGAAGTGGTTGGACGTTTGAGAAGATATTGAATCTCGAGATTCACATGGACAGACACGATCCTTTGAAAGCATCTTCCTATATAAAACTGCCTTATTTCGTATTTAAAAAAACAAGCCGTGATCAACGTGAAAAATGAAGATGATAACAATTGTTTCAAATGGGCGATCATATCGGCCTTGTATCCCGTAAAAAAAGCATGCTCAGAGAGTTTCCAAGTACGCGGAGACTTGTAAAAATCTCGATTGGACGGGAGTGTCTTTCCCGATGAGGTTGAAAGACATCAAAGGTTTTGAAAAGCTAAATCCCAACCGTGGCTGTGAACGTCTTGGGATATGATGAAGACGATAAAAAAGAAATAGTCTATCCTCTCAGACTGACTTCACACAAAGAGAGAGAAAAGATTGTTAATTTGTTGTTAATTACCGAGGGTGACAAGCAACATTATTGCTGGATTAAAAATATGAGTCATTTGCTGTGAAAGCAGATTAGTAAACATAAGTGCGAGAGATTTTTCTGTTCCAACTGCAAAGATTCATTCCATTGTCAAGAATCGTTGATGCGTCATCGGGAATATTGCAGCAAAAAGTAAGGCGTTACCATCAAAATGCCTAAACCTAACACTTACAACAACTAACACTAACTAACACTTTGCAACTACAAAAAAAGATTAGAACCGCCATTCGTCATCTGCGCCGATTTCGAATGTTTCACCACGAAAATGAATTCTTGCCAATCCAACGAGCGTAGGAGTATTGCCGAAAAATATCAGAAGCATGTACCTTTGGGCTATTATTATTACGTGCAATGTTCTTTCAATGATTCTCAATCGTCTGGTCCATTCATCTACAGTAAACTTTCAGATGATGACGACGTGGCTCAAAGATTCGTAGAAGAGATAGAATAGAAAATTCAATTATTATACGACAAATTTAAAAAACCTAAAAAAATGATCATCACGCCAGAACACCGGGTCAAGAGCGAGAATTCCACGAAACCACCGAATGTCACATCTGTAGACAGTTATTCTATAATCAGTCTGAAAATAATAGAAAAGTGAGAGATCACGATCACTACACAGGTCTGTTTTGCAGCACTGCTCACAACAAATGTAATTTGAGATTTCAAGACGCTGAATTCTATCCGGTGATAATGCACAATCTTTAGGGTTTCGACAGTCACCTGTTCGTGAAAAATATGGGTGTCACCGAGGGAGAGTTGAGCTGCATCACGCAAAGCAATGAAAAATACATTTCATTCACTAAATGGAAGAATGTTGGTGAAAAGAATAAGGAGAATAAAAAGAAGAAGGATGGATCGAGTGAGGAAATAGTGAGTACCATATTAAAGAGATACATTTCATCGACAGTTATAAATTTATGTCAGCCAGTCTGGGAAAATTAATCAACAGTTTGGACAGGGGGAAATTTAAAATCATGAGTAAACATTTTAACAATCGACGAGAATTGATGGACATCATGTTGAGAAAAGGCATCTACCCTTACGATTACATGAGTGATCTCGAGAAATTCGAGAAAGTCAAAAAGTAAAATGTTCCAATGATTTCTCTGCTGTCATCTTCATCATCCTCTAATGCTTCTATTTTGTAAGTCACTGGATCCATGTAAAACATCCTAACGATCTTAACGATTTCCTCAGTCCATCGAGGAGTGTAACCTTTCTCGAAGAGTACTTATAAGAAGTGATTCTCACTCAATCGCCGACTGTAAATTTCGGTGGTTTGGACCTCTTCTTGGTCTTAATCCTTTCGGGATAGAGATTTGCAATGATGCGTTTTTCGTTTTGAGGATCGCTAGCTTCTGCAGGCGTCATCTTGATCGATCTATGTTGCGTGTTGTTGTATTCTTCAACCAGTTCGTCTAGGACGTCGATATATTTCTTGGTGTTATTGGCCATGAAATACTTGCACATTTTTTCCTTCATGGTTCTATTCCAACGTACGATCACGTTAGCTTTCCCTTCGTTTTCGACCAATGGACAAACGTGACTGTTGTAAAATTCCTTTCCCTTGTCCACCCACAATTTATCCGGTTTTTGAGAAGACAATACGAATATGCTCTTCAGAGCCTCGGCCACACAAGCTCCCGATTTATTCTTCAGAGGTCTCTTCCATCCATATTTTGAAAACAGTCGATGACCGTCAGAAGGTATTTAATGCCCTTGTTCTGTTTTGAATGGGATTTCATGTTGACCAGATCGGTCGACCAAATCTGATCCAAACCCTTCATGAACACCCTTCTACTTCGAAATTTACAAGTGACGGGCTTGTGTAGTTTGTTCGCCAATGCATTCATTAATAATACGTACTGGACATTTTTTATGACCCCATCCGAATCAACGTTTGGTACCGATCACTTTACCGACCAACGAACATTCGAGTCTCTCTCTCCTAGTGGGATTCCATATATTTTTCAACGTCATCAACATGTCTTTATCGCAGATTCGATTACGAGTCTCGACGTCTGGATGTTTAGCATAGCACAGATGGTGAGCGTACAGCCGAATCCATCCCATTGATGGGTTTGCTCCAAGATTTAGGTGTCAGATCTCGATTCAATCTCTTATTTAATTTTGTGCTGGGTCCAGTGAATTGATGTCCTGGCAGATGCATTTCGACTGGTAGATTATTAATCAATTTATTTGTCAGACTGGTGCCATGTTTGACAAATTGCAACTTGGTCAAACTGCACACTTTACATGTTCTGCAAAGCATGGGACTTTTATTTTTTTGTCAGTACTTTTTTAACGTTAACCATATCTGTAACTCTCTTGCATTTGACACAATACATTGGTTTTTGTGTTTTTTTGTATATATTTTAATTATTTTTTATTTAATTTATATATATAATTTTTTTTCTTTTATATATATATATGCATTTTTTTCAATCGATTGCTTCTGGAATCTTTTTGGAATCCAACAATTTATGAAACGATTGTATCACTTCTTCCCTACCTTTTTTCCATGAGAGAATCCTTCACTTCTTCCTTGATGATTTGACGACTCTTGACTCTTATCTTCTCTTTCATTTTTTCGTTCAATATGTCAATGTACTAGCCGTCTGAAATCCTACTGTCTTTCAATGCCATTGAGATCTTATCTGACATGGTATCGATCTTTGCATCGGCTAAAACGCTGATGTTTTCATGTTTCTTAGCCTTCACAGATAATTTCTTAGCGAGAAATTTACAGATTATACAGGCGAATCTGGCAGTCAAAACCAATCCTTCTATGGACAATACAACTGGAAGAGCAATGATGGCGGTCGATAATAGACTTATTCTGGCAATGAGCAAACCCATAGACACCACGATGAGAGTCAAATCCACACCAATCACGAATTTCTCGAATCTTGAATATTTCTTGTTGAGCGAATGACAAGAATCTCTCTGTCACGTCAGATACGATTGAATTCTATTGATTTGTTCAATTCGATACTTCTGTCCCACATCGTCACTACTTTCTGGTGATGGTAGAAGAGGTGCCGTGGACTCAACGCTCGACTTCTCTAACAATGGATAGATTTTTTACTTCGAAGTTCCATTTTCATTTTATTTTATTTATTTATTTATATCTATGATTATTTTTTTATGTATTTTTTTTATTTTCACCCCTTATTATTCAACAAAACATTTTTTAGTGGTTTCTTCCCTTCAACAAGGAATTCATAAAAACATGATTCCCGTCGGAATATTTGTTTAGTGGTGGTAGTCTCCCCTTTTCCAACAAATATTCCAAAATGCGTCCCCCATCTTCAGTGGTGAGACATCGATGCGCTAATTTCAACTCTTCCGATTTTGTAGGCTCGAGTTCTCCAATGTAAGACACGAATTGCCTTCAACATTCGATCACGTCATCGTGTTGTACACATTCCAATGCAGGCATGAAATATGTGGTGACGCAGTCTTCCCATTCCATCGTGAGACATGAATGATTAATGTGGTTAATTCTCTCTCCTCCCGACAGCCGAGGCATCTTTTGTTCAATATGTGAGGAAGTTGTTCATTCACACAGATCACATAAGCTCTACACAGCGCCCTTCGAAGAAACCAAGCTCTCGATTTCATGGAATTGTTCATTTTACTCATAATTATATATATACAAAAAAAAAGTTTTTCTAAGTCTTTAAAAATAATTTTTTTATATTCTTATTATTTTTTGTTTTTCTATAATTGATTTTTCTGTCTTTATATATAGTAGTACACATTCTATTCATCTCATCATCAACCAAATGAATGAATACTTGTCATCTATTACGATTGCGCATATTTTTATTATATTTTTTTCAAAAGTAGGATTTTATGCTTTTCGTATTCCGATAAAACCATCATTTTTTCAACATCATCGTCATCGTTGTCGTCATTAGAAAGATACGGGAAATAACGCATAATGATTTCTATCTTTTTAGAAAATTTGATCCATGATCTATTTGACGCGAACGAGTGTAATCTGTGAATAAATGCTACACACTGACAAATGGATTTTTCAATATTTACATCACCACCACCACCATGATCGAATACATTAACTACGTTTTTCGTGCAAATAAACATGTAATAAATTTCCCCATAATTGTAACGTTATACAAGTTTCAATTTGTATTTTAAACAATCTAGGATATCTTTTATCATGTGATAATCTTGCTAAGACACATTTTTTTCATTCGAACACTTTATCGTTTCAATATTTTTGGAATAGATTCGATTTTCGGATATGACTAACAATATTTTCAAAAACAATGCACAACACATACTTAAACAAGCGTCATGTATGATTTGTTCTGATTGAATTCTTTCTAATGCATACTCATGTAAATGTTTAGAAAAAGCTAAAAGCTTTTCATAAAACGAATGTTGTTTTGATAACAAAAACGTTTTTGTTAACACGTCTTTTAAGATGGTTTTTTTTCTCTCCTTTTGTTTCATTTTTTTCTTTTATATCTTATATAAATATATAAAAAATAGAAAAAAAAAAAAAAAATTTTTTTTTTCTTTTTAGGATATTTGTTATTTTTTTTTTAATTGTTTTTTTTTTTATTTTATAATAACATACCCAGAAGAGGTATATTCTTAAATGGCGAATTCTGACCGAACAACAAACGTTCACTGACCGGTTCCACATTCTCTCCGGACTTCAGATAGAGACAGTCTGGGGGAAGCATCACCGCCTTTTCTTGTGGGTCCTAGATACAATCCTTTACCTTCGATGTCTATGCAACACATGGCTCCTTCCTTCTTCAAAAACAGTCCGTTTCCCCTCTTCTTCAAAAACAATCCTCTTCCCATTAATTTGTCGACTCCCAAACTAGCGAGTCCCGAGAGAGCTCCCACCATCTTCGTGAGAATGGGTAATCTTTTGGCGGTGAGTCCCACCAATAGCGATAGGAAACCGCCTTTCATTCTCAGATTGTATCTCAATTGAGCTGGACTCAGTCTCCCCATAGTTCACATTTGATTACGAATTGCTTTCTCCATCCTTTTGCTTTGAGTTTTAGTCCAGGCGATCCGATAGCTACCACCACTCACCAGCTCTTAGTAACTGAATTTAAACCTAATGGCTTCGCCTTGATGACTCAATGCTCTGCGAAGTTTAGCTTTCTAACCTTTGGATATGTTCAAGTTTTTAATGATGTATCGACTACTACTCAAATTTGTTATTTTTTCACTGGATTATATATATATTTTTTTAATTAGGAATATTATAAGTTTGTTTTTTTATTATTATAAATAATATAAGTTTTGTTTTTTTGAATTTTTTTGAATTTCTTATATAAATATATAAAAAATGAAAAAAACAAAAAAAATTTTTTTTTTTCAAATTATATTTATTATTATTTTTTTTATTTACTTGATATTTTTTTTCATATCTCTCTATTGTGAAATCGTATAGTCACTCTATCTCCACGAAGATCTAACAGATCACTGTTCTGATCCGTCAACATGGTTTCGATGCTATACAACATGTTCAGAATCACGGGTAAATAGACAAGATTTCTAGGTCGCTCCATGATCTTATAACCCGGTGAAATGTCTGAAAAGATCGAGTAGATCATAGGCTGAGCGCTACCATCAACGTAACTTCACGAGATCACATTAACATTCACTAAAATGCTATTAACTGTGAGAATGTCAACAATATTTTCAGATATGGCATGACCTCAATACATCTTTTGATCGAATCCCAACATCTCACCGATCGAATCTTCCGCACTAAAATCCATTAAAAAATTATCTCCCAAGTCTAATTGTATTGGGAGCGAGTCTTATCATATTGCTTCCATGACTGTTGGTCTTCAGTCTGGTCTGAATGTGATGGTTCAGATCGTCTATGTCGTAACTCCATTTGGGAATTCGAATCTCGAACCAATCCACTCCGTTGGAATACTTGAATGCGTTATTCTTTTCTGTGACTTTGGGAAACGAATAGTAAGTCTCGAGATTAACCAACGCCATCTCATATCTCTTTTCCTTCTTCAGTTCGATGGAAGGTTCGAATTTCGTCGTGAATCGAGTCATGTCATGGCTCACTATGATTCAAAAGGACTGTTTCGCAACGTATTCTCGACTATCTGTTCTAATACGTGATGTTCTGACACTTTTTTTTTTTATTATTTATTAATTATATATTTTTTTTATATTTTATCGATATTTTTTTTTTGTTTATTTTTATTTTCTTCTCTATTATTATCAGGAATATAAAAAAAAAATCATTGAATCCACTTCGATATTTTCCGTTGTTAAATTCGCTAGTCAAATTGATCACCACGAACTTGTGAAGTCCTTTGTCCCACACCTTCTTACAGAAGCTCCTGAATTCTTCCCTGCTCATGTTGTTGGCCACATGATCTCCGCAGATGTGATTGAGATTCTTGAGATCCTGACGAAAGAGACACAGAAAATTGGCATTCTCCCTTATCGTCTGTCTGGGCAGCTGAAAATAGTTCTGAGACAGATAGAAACAATCCACGTTGCTGTGACATCCTCGAACGTAATACGATTCGCATCGATTCTGTCTCTGCAACAGCAAATCGTCAAAGATCATGAGATTCTTGTTCTCTGACTTCAACTGTCTGAGATCGGGAACATCGTCGGCATTCTCATAAAACAGACATTACACGTTCGAACACTCGACGTTTCTCCTAGTCAAATCTCTCGACGCTCCTTCCAATATATTCGAAGTCTCA
The DNA here is from genome assembly GCA_031216915.1 of Pictodentalium vernedei. Classification (NCBI taxonomy): domain Eukaryota; kingdom Metazoa; phylum Mollusca; class Scaphopoda; order Dentaliida; family Dentaliidae; genus Pictodentalium; species Pictodentalium vernedei. Next base: position 527,538,858 of record CM062297.1, on the reverse strand, counting down.
TGTCCTTCGAATTCATCACGATTGTCGAAGATTCTGATGTCATTGGGTAATTTATACATCATGCACTCTCGAAGCAATCTGTATTCCAGTTGAAAGAGACTCTTGCCGAAAATGAATAATCTGTCGTAATCCAACCAGGCGTGTCGCAACAGTAGATTCATCAAGAGATTGGTCTTTCCACAATTTGATTTTCTCACTATCAGACCTCTTATGCTCTTGGGAAAGAACTCGTCATTCGACCTCTTGGTCATCAAGTCATTTCAAGACATGTCTTTGATATCCATGTTTTTTCTCCATTTTTTTTTTTACTATGTTTTGAATTATGTTTTTTTTCTGTTTTTTTTATTTTTAATTTCTATTTATATATATATATATATAGAAGGTTTTTTTATAAATCACTTTCAATCCCGATCCTTTCATCATTTCAGCTAAGTTTTGTATCGGTACGATGTAGCAGAAGTCGCCCTAACATCTCGATTCGATTCTCGATCGTTTGGCAGGTGGTTGTGATGGAGTTATCAATTTATTAATTAACACGTCGGCACCTCTCTTGCCGGCTTCCAAAGCTATTCTACCGCTCGCTTCGCTCGCAGCTTTCTTACCCGCATCGATCGCCGTCTTCTTTCTGATTTTGAGAGCGCTCAATGCGATCTGTTTCACAGCATCACTGGTGAATTTACGAGTTAAAATTGCATCATCGAATCCACAATGCCTGATCCACCATAGACGTAAGATCTAGCATATCCCCTGTTATTTATCACTAATATTTTTTTTTTAGGAATTCAGTTTTTTTTTTAATTTCATTTTTTTTTTGAATATATGTATATTTTTTTATTTACTTTAGATTTTTTTTCTCTCTTCTCATACTATTTTATTATTTCAAACGATTCATCAACTTTTGATAATCCTTCTTAGTCAAGACCTTCTGCCTCAACAATTCGTCACACATGCTCACTATCTCGTTATCCACTCCAGTGTTACCGGCCTCTCTGCTGGCCATCAACAATCCCAATCTCTCCGACAAGGAACGGGGATCGCACGGAAGAAATATTGTGTCGGTCGTTCCCTTTCCAGTCATCGACCTCGCGAATCGGTCAGTATACTTCCATATGGGTTCCACCACGTTCTTCCACTTGTTAGTTCTCCTATCCTTCGGTCTCGTCTCTCTGGGATCGTTGTTCTTCTTCATGGCGTGGGTCTGAACCAGAATGTCTCGGTAATTTTGGCAATCCTCCTCGGTGTAATCCTCAGGTGTCTTGTAAGCGAGCAGTTCATACAGTCCATCGGTCATTATGTACCTTTTCGGACCGATGATCAATTGATCATCTTCGCGTGATACTTCCGTGTCACCCACAAAATATTTATTGCCTTCTTTACGAAATCCGTACATCGGATCATCTTCACTATCATCGCTCAATCTGACACTGCTCGAAGCGTCGCTACTATCAACGGTACTTGGATCGGTCTCGATTCTCTCCCGAGTGTAATCGGACGGAGTTCTCGGCGTGAGACTACCGGGGTGCGACCCATCCTCAGAGAACCTTCTTTTATGGGTCTCAGTTCCTCGACGATCTCTTTCCTCGCTCGTTCCTGAACCTCGGTGACGGGTCTGAACAACTTGGTCGCCTCTTGTCTCAGTCCCATCTATCCCAATCGCCTGGCCCTGTCCTGTGCCTAAATATTCACCTTGCTCCATATTAATTCACAAACCTGCTCGTCCCTTCGCTTCGAATCTCCGATGTGTAGAAACACTGTTTTTATTTATTATTATTCTTTTATTTTATTTTATTTTTATTTCATTTAATTTATTTTATGTCATTTTATTTTTTAATGATAAAAACAGTTATTTTTTTGTATTCTTATTTCTTTTAATGTTGTTTTATATATATATTTTTAAAAACAATTTTTTATCATCTGCCACAGAGGCGGTTTGAGACCACCTCACATTTTTTAGACTCGGACGAGCGATCTCTCTCTCCTTGCCAAAACCTCTCTACGTCATCGCGGGCGGGTTCGGCCCCACAAAAATAAAATTCGCCGCTCGTTTGGGACTCTGTTTTTCCCGCGGGAATCCGCGTTGGATCGCTAGTCTTGCGTCCGCGACGACAGTGTCTTTTTGGAATTTTTGTCATTGGGAATCTCAGTGCTAATCTTGTCTCCGTCGCGATCTTGCAAAATACGTAACATCCAAGAAGAAAAATTCACCTAATATTGCGAGTCCGTGTTACCTCTGTGAAAAGGTGAGTGTTTTCCCGAGAAACGTCGTTGTCAGATTTGTCGAGGCCACCAAAAAGTGAATTTTTAAGATGGTGAATTTTTTCGAGTCTTTAATAAATTCTGTCGAAATTTTAGTCGGACTCACGTTGACTGTTAGAGAAATTGAACGTCGAACCCAAAACCAGAAGAAAGTGACGATGTGAACGCGCACGTATCGCATCGTACAAGTCCATATTTTTCGATCGTGACGAACGCAATTTGCCGAAAAAACTAAGTTTTTGGTGAGACACGATTCTCGCACAAAATTTGGTGGGCTCGTATCCCCCATTCTACACTACTAACAATGAATGAAGTTACGTCATTCACAGCACAAGAACGCAATACCACGACGGCATGATTTTCATTCATTAAAAATCAATTCATACACGCTGAATGATTGTCAAAATATATGCAAACAAGTCAAAAAAGGGGGAATATTGTATGATAAATTGGTTATTACCACCGAGTGGGTTTCCGAGATGATGTGTTGATGTCAGGATCTCGTCACTGGGCATATATCGACGAGTTCGTCAAGACGAGACGATATATGATCCAGAAGCGAGGTCGAGACTTCAGTACCATCTCGGAACCCCACGTGGTGGTAATTTTCTATATTTATATTTGCATTCTCGGCTTCTACCGGTATAAATAGAGGATATTCACGAAAAACGAGATATTTTCGGTATTCATCAAATTTTCGTGAATTTTCTTTTTATTTAATGCTCTACGACTACAAACTCTCCAATTTGTGGCCTTTATTTGCCATTAAGGCGCAAAATTTATGTGCCGAACCGGCGTCCATACAAAAATTACAACAACCAAACTCCAACCATTGGAATGTGTGAATATCCGCACAAAAAGTAGTCCCGTCTTATTTCTCCCCTAACTTTACGATTTACCAAGGCTGGCGAATTGAAATAATCGCAATGTGTTTCGAAGAAATAGAACAATAACAAAAAACACCACTTTCTTATTTTCAATAACAAGACACGTCATTTTATTTTTTTTAAAATAAATACGTAGAATTTAAAGTACATGTGATTCGTCATCCGAACCTACGATGAAATATCGATTTCTAAATATCATTTTCATATTTCGTTTTGCCGACCGACAGGGGAATATGACTTAATTTTTCAGCGTGAATTGATGCCTGAGCATTAAATAAATTGGATTTCGTGTTTCTCGTGGTAGAAATCTCATATGTTGCCAGTTGAAAGAGGGATTTGTCTTGTTCGCTGTTAGAAACTAGATTTCTCTTTCCTCCCAGTCGAATACGAGATCCTTCGAAAAAATATCGGAATTTTGGTTCCTACCACCAGACTTTGGAATTCAAGTTCTTTGTGGTTGGAGTGATATATATTAAATACACAATCACAATGTTTTGAAGTTTATTTTATTTTAAGTAATGCTACACTCTAAATCGGTTGGGTTAAAAATCAACCCAAATCGACTGGGTTGAGTGAATATGAACCCAATTTGGGTTCATATTCACTCAACCCAGTCGATTTGGGTTGATTTTTAACCCAACCGATTTTAGAGTGTAGTAGAAGAGTTTATATTTACCACCTTACCATTCCACCCTCACTTCCCTGTTAGCGTGTACAATGGCAGGATAATTAAGATATAAATGATACCTATGATTTGTCAGAATTTACACTTTAATCCCAAATCGCTTCGAAAGCTACAACAGTTTAAAGGACATCATCGCATAGCAAACGAACCGCTTTCAGTGAGAAAATTATTCGATCCCTAATCAAAACAGTTCCATCAGCTTTTTACTGAAAGATACACAGAAACGTCGATGGATATTAAATTTAATACCACAAGTAACATTAACAACTTTTCATCATGAAATAATAAACACGTCGCACTTCCATACACTGTGGCCAGTTCATTGTGTGTTTGTTGATACTATTCTCACTATGATTAGTCCGTTCTACCTGCAGTAAAAATACGCTTTTTAGATAACGTAAATGATAGAAGATGAGGGGGAGGGGTCTCACTAGAATATAAGATGGAAAGCACTGAAAATTTATCCGACTTTGTCCTGAAAGAGTGGAAGCAAAGCGGGGTAACATATATCCGTTATAAGTAATTTTAGAAATGTATTCTGCACGATCCTCTCAGAAAGGCTTGCGGAAGTCGTCGATGAAAGGGGATTCCTGGGATATCAAGATTGGGTTCCGAAAAGGTAGAAGAGTCACTGACCACTTCTTTATTCTCTTCCAACTGACAGAATCAACAAACGTCAGTAAGAAAAGGGTGCTTATGGCCTTCCTACACTCGAAAATCAGTTGGGTTAAACATTTACCCACATCAACTGGGTTGAGTGAATGTGAACCTAATTTTAGAGTATAGATATGCAAAATGTATACGACCGCCATACGACCTGGAGCGAAGGAATGTGGCGGAAACTCGAGGGCCTCGGATTTGGAGAAAGTTTTATCAGAATTGTGAAAGCACTGTAGACGGATGTGTGGAGTGTGCTTAACCCTTTACCCAACGTAACGACCAAAACCGGCCAGCGCTATTCTCAAAAATCTCCAATTAATTTTCATTATTTTTTTCATTTTTTGTCTCAAAAACATAGGTTATGACCCCTCGTTGGAACGAGCTCAACGAGCTCGTTCCAACGAGGGGTCATAACCTATGTTTTTGAGACAAAAAATGAAAAAAATTAGTTATTCAAGAATTTTTTTGGCAAGGGTCGTCTGCTTTTCATGTTAGGTAAAGGGTTAACCCTTTGAACTCTAGTGGTATCTTCCATGCCTGTTCAATGGCAATAATTAGAAGATTCCGTATTCATCATTTGGGGTAGGCCAAGCAATAATTTCAACGTGCAGCCTCGGGGCTGCACGTTGAAAATATTGATTGGTCAACCCCACACATTTACTGAACAGCCAGCCTATTTAATGACTTTATGACGTATCATGTTCCTAGCTGGAAAAACTGCCGCATCGTACAAAGGGTTGATTTAGGAAACATCGCAACAAAAGGGGTTACAGCGGGGATAGGCCTCTTGTCACCAATTCGGTTTGGATTGTACATAAAGGATTTAGGAGAAAAGTTCCAAATCCCAAGGTTATTCTTTGCAGATGATAGGGTTTTATTAGCTGCAAGTGAAAAGAGACTACAAAAACTGTTAACCTGTTGCTAATTCCAGTTGGTTCTCTACAATTTGATTTACACTTCGGTTTGATCCCCGCCAGCAGGGATAACTGCGTTATGCCCTTAGGCAAGGCATTTAATCCCGATTGCTCACTTGGAGGCACGGTGGCGCTGTGTATTAAGGCGTACTATACGTCGACTTGTTTTCAACCAATGCTAACCCTGCTTGTGTGGAGTTAGTACATTAAGGAATTTGACAGTTGCTCGCCGCTGCTCGGTGGTTTTCTCCAGGTACTTGCGCTTCCATCCATCCGAAACATTTTCCGGCTCGAGGTGACCCTGGATGTCGAAAGTGTTGTTAAACCCCAATTAATTATAAAGGAAGAATAAAAAAATACTATTGAAGCGGAAAAAATGACTTTTAATTGTTCAATTTTAAAAAGAGGCTACAGCTGAATACGTGGGGAATATCACCGAAATAGTTAAACCAAAAAACTGCAGTGAACATCCATCTAGGACCAATTGCTAATTCTGTTTGGAGGGTATGTTCGATTGAATAGGAGTAAATCTTATTACCACAGACAACTCGACAATCCTTCCAAATCACCAAAATTAACCCAAAATTACCAAAACGGGCTTAGATTTCCCCATTTTGGGCTTATAGGAATAGCACGTAGTGCTATAAGACGCGTTTATTTCTATAATCGTCAATCTAATTACAACAAACAGCCCGAGAATTCCTCCAAATCACCAAAACTGTCTAAAATCATCGAAACGGACTTAGCGAAGCCCCATTTTGGGCTTATTAGAGTAGCACGTAATGCTTCCAGGTGCGTTCTATTAAATCGAACCGGAGTACTGGTTCGGAGTTTCCCAGAATCCCAATTTTTCTGCCTATTACAAACGCTATTCTAGCTACTCTAGCCCCAGCAATTCATCTAATCCAGGCTATTTTGCCCACCCCTTGTTCCTACCTCTGTCCTCATCCAAGCCTTATAATCACCAGTCAGATTTCTTGATTTCCCATAATCGGTACCTACCCATACAGAGTCAACTCTCTTGTGTACAACAAAGGCCTCTATAATTCTCAAACCTAAAAAACAATCGAGCAGGGATAAGTATTACTCGAATCTTATGGAGCAAATAAGCTATCGAGCGGTTGCTCCATGAGCAAATGCTCTTGTGACTCGAATCACATCGAGCAAATGAGCTAGAGAGTGACTCCACATATTGCTCTACGACCCATTTAAAAAGGAGATTCTAAAAGAGATTCTGTAAGTGGGATACCTAGTACCGAGTTTGATGCTTTCATCGAATGAGATAAAGAGCCACGGGAGTAATTGTTCCATGGGCAAATGCTCTTGCGACTCGAATCTCATCGAGCAAATAAGCTAAAGAGCATTTGCTCGAAAGAGTGACTCCAAATACTGCGCTACTGTCACATTTCCATTATCCTACACCTTGAATTCAAATAGTGTTGAAAATATAAAATTATGTGTTAGTAATGTTGTACAGGACAGGAAACCGAGTGTGGGTAGGGCTTCCATCTGGAGTGTGTCATATATGTAATATATGTATAAATATATAAAAACAGTTTTGAGGATACCAAGACCAGCTTGGCATTGCTGGTCATGCCGCATCGAGGACGATGACCTTGTGGCGGGGGGTAGTGTCTCATTATCATTATCCTGCACCTTAAATTTCGACAAGATGAGAATCATAATCTGTCTTGCGTTAACGGTTGATTGCTTTAGTGTCAATTGTTCGCCTATTGTTGAATGTTTGGTTCTGTTTATTCAATATAATCAGGCTGACTACATTATTCAGTCTGAAGTTAAGCGAGAAAATTGGAAAAAGCACGCTTCTCGTGAAGCTTAGAAAAAATAATTATTCAAAATCCTATAAAGTTAGTTGTGCTACGTCGAGTCAGTGCACATGTCAGATGGAAGCCTGGTTTGGGGAAGCTATTTAGTTATTTTGTGGATTTGTTTGTTTCTTTTTTTTTTTTGAGGTTCCTACGGTAAGCGGGTGGACGCCACTGAATATCATTTAAAAGATGTTAGTTTTGTTCATATATAGTAAATTTATTTTTATTTGAGAATGATAGTGAACGTGATGTTCAATGAACTATCGGGACCTGGCGGCGAACTAGAGACGTTGTAAACTCGGTTACAACGTTTCTGGCTCACTTGCAGGTGCGGGGCGTTCATTGCGGTTCATGCCCCGGGTATTGTAAAATAAAGTTTTAATATATATTCTTCAAGAGTTTACATATGGTTTGGTTCCACTGGCGAGCACCAAAGTGCTGGTAACCGATATTTTGTCTATTTAAGTTCCTTAGTCGAGGTAAACGGCAATTATATGTATGAACCCTCACGGAATGAATGGACACTTGAACTAAATACAGGGTCGTACCCACTCCTCTCCAAACCTATTGTGTGAGGCTCAGAAGCGACGAAGTGGTTCAGCGAGTATCACAATTTAAGGTAATTACCAAAATCCCTCTCGAGTGCGGTAACTGGTAGAACAACAGCGGGTGTATTGTTGGGGACCAATTAGAGGTGTGGGACGCGTCTGTAAAGCTGAGCTCGAGTCAGGTCTTTCCAACCAAGGTTCAAGAGTCAAGGCTCGGGTGTTACACTACGACCCATCTCGGTATTCCAGGATACCTATGACATGGCTTCTATACAGCTCATAGTTCCTATATGGCTCCTAGATCCTATACAGTTTCTAGACCACTCATCACCTTCATAGCTCCAGTGCCACTACTTGTCCATAGTCACTATCACCATATACAAAGGAACCCGTCTTATAGCACTACATGCTACTCTTATAAGCCCAAAATGGTGAAATCCAAGTCCGTTACGGTAGTTTTGAGTTGATTTGGTGATTTGGAGGGGTTGTCGGGCTGTTTGTGGTAATTAGATTTATTCCTATTCAATCGAGCACCCCCTCCCCCACAAACAGACCCCTTTCCTTTAATGTTTTGGGTAACATAGCCACCACGTGTTAGCATAGAAACCAAGATGGCGGCCTCCAATGTACAAAATGGACGACGGAAACACGTATCACATTAACAACACGCGCTGCACAGGCGCACTAACACCACGTATCACTATGGTAATGGCATCACAACATGATCGCTCACGCGGGCTACCAAGACAACCATGCCAACCCAATGACGTAACTGGGTCACGTGACATGACGTCACTTCCGAGGTCCTGTACCGTCGTCCTGCAAAGGACCTACTAAAACAGAAAAACGAAGGTTAACTAATTTTGTATGAGTGGCATAGAGTATAAGATGGGTAAAAACATTCAACCTCTGATGGAGGGTCTTCACACCTTGGACTCCGAAGTATCATTACCGAACAAATGGTGTTCCCGTCTGAAATCCAAGAAACACCGCTACTTCGAAAGGCTGGTCTTGCTACCACTTGGAGTAAACAACTGCGCAAGGGCAAAATTCGCTTAGCAGAGGATAGAATAAGAGAACCGGAGTCCTTGGAGAGGTGTAATACCTTTTGTGGCGGATGTTCCCCCACAGTGGTTACCCTCCAAGTGGCCCGTAGAAATTGGACGTTGACTTGAAACACTGAATTCGCAAACAAGAAGAAGGGGAAAAGGAAGGGACCCTTGCCAGACGGCGTGATGCCCGTCGAATGAGGGAGCTCCTGGAGAGAAAAAAGAAGGAGAAGGAAGAAAAACAGGCAAGTGATGGCGTCAAGAGGTCGATACCAGGCACTGCTGATCGACCTTTGTCTAGCCAGGGACCCCCCTCCCACCCCGCCCGCACAGGATGAGGGTCCGGTTACAAAGGTTTGTCAGGAGACGATTCAATCTCTAGTTCATCTCCATCTTCGTTTGACGAGATTTGTCTTTAGGGCAGGTAATAGACTTGGACGATGCACCCTCCACCCATCAACCCTTACTCCTCCAGCTTTTTTTGACCAAAGCCAGGAGGTGAGGATCGCGGAATCCACGGAGGCGTTCCCGGGATAGGCGGGCAACAACGAGGACGTGCGAACACTACTTCAGCGAAGCTTCCAGAATTACGAATGTGACAGCAGTTACTTATTCCCAGTTCCTTATTCGACATTCGTTATCAACTGATTTTATCAGTTGATAACGAATGTCGAATAAGGAACTGGGAATATGTGCCGGTTATCACGTCCCCTCCAGAATTGCACACAAGCAGGAGTAAAGCACTGGATGATCAAAGTAGAACTGCTAATGGGAATAAACAGCAGAAGTCGCCATGCAATAATGCATATTTTTTATTGTTTGGCCAAACCGACCAGTATTAATAACTCTCTACATGTGTGTTAGTTAAATGTCTTGATATTTTAAGGATTTCCTTCTGTATGTTTTGTAAAACAAATTATAGGTAATTTACTATTTTCTTCACCCATTTTAAAATACATTTCTTGGATTTGTAAATACATGTTTTGGTAAAGTGCGTTCGAGGTTTATCTTATTATAATTTTGGTTGATTTGTTTTCGGGATTTTATAATAGGGGTATTCCTGTAGCTTGTTTGCAATAATTCCAATTTGAAAGTTTTCTTGTTGAAAACTATAATTTTGATGAAACATTTTTTGCAAATATCTACAAAATGTTCACTCTAATCTTACCACATGAGCTTAATTTAATCGCAGTTACTTTCGTCGCTCTCAATGGGCCTGTCTTTTTCAGACAGATTCAGGGTAACATAGTCCTGTATCCTTCACTTAACTTAACGATGAAAAACACCCAACGCTATATACAAAAATGGCCAAACAAATTGTATTATTTTTTAAATTTTTGCTTCAAAACCATACCTTATGGCGCCTCATTGGAACGAGCTCGTTCCAGTGAGCGGTCATAAGCTATATTTTCGAGGCAAAAAAATGAAGATTTTAGTCATCCGGTAGAAAGATTTTGCTGATGTCATCTGCTATTCGAATTTGGTAAACAGTTAATGAAATATACGAGATTAATTCGATTCTGTTTTCGAAACCAACTCACTCACACTATTACGACGTCGACGTTGACTTTTGACGTCATGCGTTTATTAGATGTGTTGTGAACGATATTGCGGTACTGAGCTATGTGATGGTGATTATGTGATAAACGTGTCTATAACTGTATATTTACTATTTTCTTTTATATTACTTTGTCGCATAGCAATCTTCTTCACCGTAGGTGTTTTTTGCTGTAAATACTTACACCAATACCATACAGGAATTTGCTACACAATTGCAGATTTTCTGAATTCCGACTTTGTCAATTCTCACCACAAAATTCTACATGTTAACCCTTTACCTAACCTGAAAAGCAGATGACACTTGCAAAAATAATTCTTGAATAACTATTTTTTTTTTTCATTTTTTGTCTCAAAAACATAGGTTATGACCCCTCGTTGGAACGAGCTCGACGAGCTCGTTCCAACGAGGTGTCATAACCTATGTTTTTGAGACAAAAAATGAAAAAATAATGAAAATTAATTGCAGATTTTCTGATTTCCGACTTTTTCAATTCTCACCACATAATTCTGCATGTTAAAAAGTTTGTTATATAAATAGATGGAGCCCATCGCTAGGGCCCTGCGAATCGCACTTTTCGATTCGCATCGAATCTCGAATCGAATCACGTCTATTATTCGAAATCGAATCGAACATCGAATCAAATCAGTGGCGTCTTGAAGATGACCAATAGGGTTGGGGTACTACAAACCTGAAATGTTCCGACTGTGATGGTTTAAGTCCCGACTGATAAAATAATCCAGCTACATCATTAAGGCATGCCATCGTTGATAATGTAGTTGGAATATTACCCTGTAAGAATTAGAGTTCATCGTCGACATTGCTTGGAAAGCTAAAATTTGCGTTTAATCCTTTACCCAACGCAGACTATATCAAAATTCATAATTTTAAATATCATTTTTTTTTAATTTTTCAAAAAACATCAACAAAACCATATCATGTGACCCCTCGTTGGAACGAGCTCTACGAGCTCGTTCCAACGAGGGGTCACATGATATGGTTTTGTTGAAATTTTTTGAAAAATAATATTTTTTCAACTGCTGAATTTACATATTACGCGGGCGGATGCGGGCGATTCGTTGGGTAAAGGGTAAAAAGTAGTAGGGACTATTGATATCGGAATAAGCATTGCTGGTGGTATGAGTACAGATGTTATTTATGTTAATCTAGCAGAAGTTACACTCAGTCTTTTATTTCAACATTATTTATGTACGATTTCCATCTGAACTATACGTTTTGTGAAACGATGAAAATGACTGATACCATGCCATATTCCTATGAAAAAGATTCGAGAGGAAACGAATCGGGCTGACGATTTCGAATCGAACCGACTATCTACTTAAAATTCGAAATCGAATCGAATCTCAAAGCTTCGCAGGACCCTACACATCGCCTTGGGATAAAAATAGACGGAATCAGTTAGCATGTTATATCACTTCATCCAATCGTATATTGTTTGATCGAAACAAATGCCCATTCAAAGAGGAAGCTGAAAAAATGTTTTGTTGTTGTAGTTGTCACTGGCAAATATGGGAGCGCGGTAGTGTTGTGGTAACCGGTTCTCGTCAGATCACCGAAGTTAAGCAACGTCGAGCCCGGTTTGTACTTGGATGGGTGACCGATTCGGACTCCCGCGTTGTGTCCTTGGGCAAGGCACTTAACCCCGATTGTCCATCTGGGGGCACGATGACACCGTGTACTAAAGCGTACTGCACGTCGATGGTGCGCATGCCTTCAACCAATCTAACCCTGCCTGTGCTGCAGTGCGGAGTTAAGATGTTGGGGAGCTGGCAGCTGCTCGTCGTTGCTCGAGGGTTCTCTCCGGGTACTCCGGCTTCCTTCACCAGTAAAACTGTCACAAACACGATATGATCTTGGCTTTTAAAGTGTCGTTAAACCCTAATAAATAAATAAATAAATAAGTATTGGCAAATATGAAGTTATTGTTGAATTAATTTATCTGTTGTTTCAAATTACATGTAGGAAATGTTGGCTTTAGTTGTTTCTTGTATTAATCTCAAATGACAGGTATGTGTTCTCATATTACAAAACGGATGATGATTTTTAATTTCCGTTGAAACATGGTTACAGACTTTGATTTTGTCATATTATCACATATGAACTTCCTTGAAACGAAAAACGTCAATAACTGTACTGTACTAGATACCCGATATGTATAAATCCTTTTTCAGATCAATAGATAAATTAAATGATTGTAGTTCCAGTTATAACTTGAAAAGAATTATTTCTCTTTTCATCAAAACTTTGCAGTAACTTGGAATTATTTCTACATACACGCCGTATCAGATTCTACTGGCAAAAACTGAAATTCCAGTTATCAGTACACAGAAACTTAAAGTCCAGTTTCTTCTGGAAACGATATATAAAATCTTCTGGAGACGTGACAACCGTTTCTTATTCCCAGTCCCGTAGCGGACGCTCGTTATCAACCGAATGTCGAATAAGGAACTGGGAGTATCGGTTGATAACGAATGTCCGTAAATCTTTTCAGAAATATCATTGTGTTTCCCTCTTTTCATTACACCATGATTGCTGTGCGTATACAACGTTACGCGATACAATATACGCATTGGGTAATGTGTTAGATACACCACGCGTGGAATGTGGATTACGCACGGGAACGTCATGTAAAAACGCATCTGATTGGACGTTAAGCGTCTAAGTGACGTTCTGACGTGAATAAAAAGCAACGACGCAAAATAGTATCAAGCAAGAATGTTATCAGACCGCCGAAGGTAATATTTTTTCTTTAGAAGTATTACCTTCATCCAGAAAATTTAAGTTTAATCGTGGTATAAGTATAGAACAACACTCGAAGAGAGTATGGGCGGGGGGGGGGGGGGGGGGGGGGAGGGGGGATTAACAATTCTTGTTGGAGTTTTTCCTGTATTTCACGCGCGATTTCGGATCTAGTGAAATAAAGGAAAAACTCCAACCCGGGACGTTCATTCCAGTTCCCCGTACTCCACCTCCATCCTGCCTGCCTGTCCGCCTGCCTGCCTATCTGCCTCTCTGTCTGTCTCTCTGTCTGTTTCTCTGTCTCTCTGTCTCTGTGTCTGTGTCTGTCTCTGTCTTTCTCTCTCTCTCTCTGTCTCTCTGCCTCTGTCTCTCTGTCTCTCTGTCTCTCTCTGTCTCTCTGTCTCTCTCTCTCTCTCTGTCTCTCTCTCTCTCTTTCTCAGCCCCAAGATTACACGTTTAAAATATTAATGGTCTACCCTAGATAATGACTGTAGACTCTTCCAACTAACTGCATTTAAATACTGTGTGCGATACCATCATATTTCAAAGGGTTAAAGACGTGCAATGTAGAACAATTCCATAGCTTGGATGCCAAGTTTTCCTTGAAATTCATTGTCGGTTATTGTACGCTTATCATCTGGAGAGTGTTCCATACGTTGCTGGTCATTCAGGGATAACATCCTTTGGGAAAGTTAATCTTTTATGAGTAAAATACTATACCTGCAGTATTGATGACGTCATTTTTGTTCTGTGCCTTATACCATAAGCCAACTTTCTGATTCGCCTTACAATCTGAAAGATTGAATAAATTTTTATACACCCTCTACTTGAAGATTGACAGGGCTTCACGTCTCCTACTTGTTTGCGTGGATCGTGTGTGGATGATCAAGTATTTCGTGGGGTTCAATGTCACTTTCAACAGCGAATGAGATATTTGACGGTTACCTAACTCGAATATCAGAAAATGCTTGCATTTTCTCTTCGATAACTAAATGTTTAATTTTTGGGTTCAAATACTTAGCCTATGACCCCTATTTAAAACGAGCTCGTCCCATTGAGGGGAAATAAGTAGTGTTTTGGAGGCAATAATTGAAAAAAATATTAAATCCGAATGACGGTTTTTGTGAATATCACTGGGCGTATATGGTTAGGTAAACGGTTAGCGGATGGAGTGTGCTAGAGTACCGGGTCCGGCATAGAACACTGAGTAACCAAAAGAAAATGTAACCCTTCACCTATGGCTCGGATGTATCTGCCTTGTAATTTACAAATTGAGCAGTTGAAAAAAATCAGCAAAATTATCTTAACCCTTTGAACCCCAGAGGCCGCTTTTCATGATACTTCGTAATTCCATTAAGTAGGTTGACTTTTGAGTGAAGGTGTGGTGTAGACCAATCAATATTTTCAACGTGCAGCCTTGAAAATATTAATTGGTCTACCCCCAAATAAAGAATATGGACTCTTCCCGTTGCTGCCATTGAACTGATATGGAAGATACCACTAGTGTTCAAAGGGTTAAACAGTATTTATAACAGATATCTATATAGTACAAAATTCAGCAAGTTAAGTATTGTAGATTCTAAGCCAAAAGCTTATATTGAGCTGTTTCCACACAATAAACATCGTTTAGGTAGAAGATGGTTATGACAGTATTTATTTATTTATTTATTTATTTATTGAGGTTTCATGACATTTTCGACAACCAGGTTCACCTCGTGTCGGACAGTTTTACGAGTGGAGGAAATCGGAGTATTCGGAGAGAACCACCGAGCAACGGCGAGCAACTCTCGGACTCCCCAACGTACTCACGTCGTGCAAGCGGGGTTAGCATTGGCTGAAGACAAGTGCACGAACGGCATGCATTACACAGCGCCGCTATGCCCTTACATGGGCAATCGGGATGAAGTGCCTTGACCAAGTTTACAACGTAGATCCTGGCGCGGATCGAACCGCGGACCTTCCGTTTTGGAGTTCAATGCTGTAACCACTGAGCCACCGCGCTCAGGACAGATGTTGTAAGACAATGAGAAGTGGAGCTATGTGCTAAATAATACAATTATATCGTTTTGTTAGAAATACAAGTTCTATTCATATTAGATATAAATTGCATAAATAAGATTATTATACAAAAGGGAACATAAAAATTCAAATAAAAAGAAAGAAAAAAATAGGCGGACACTGAAGTGTTGTAACTGGATGATAGTCCGGCATGGATAAACAGTTGGTACAATGGATAATCGTCCCCTGTAGTGCACATCGCTATACTTTGAACCCATGGGAGCTTAGACCAACTATGGGGGAGGGTTGTGAGAAGTATCGAAGAAAATTTCACAATTTACTTCTCCCCAACACAAATCCTACTGTTGCGAAATTTAGCCTACAGAAAAAAATAATTTATCTAAGGTAAAGTGTAAAGGTGCCATTAGAACCAATAGAAAATTCTAAAAAAATAATTTATTATATGCAAGCCTGCGAATTATCGCAAATTATCTAAAAGATAATTTCTCGATATCCATCGACTCGATGGATATCGAGGAATATCCCTCAGTAGCTTCCTAAATGACGTCACGCTACGCCGCATCACGTCGCCTTGAAGCAACGGCCGGCTGATCTTTGTTATTGTTTTGAAATACGCATTTCTCGCCGAATTGGGCTGAATATTGTGCAATAGAATGTCTCGTAGCATATAAAATATTATATATTCACTAAAACAGCGTAGACATCCTCTATATAGGAGTATTTGATGGTACTCGGCAGGCAGAATAGGGCTATCACGATTTTTTAATTTAGGAATCGATTAATCGTCGCGAATAATCGATGATAATCGATTAGTCGTACCTAGATGACCCCCCCCCCTCCCTCTTTTTGAAGTCGATAAAAATGAAGTTCACGTCAGTTGACTTACCTCAAGTGAACAACGAAGACGATGCTCTTTTAGTTACATTCAAAGCTTTAATGTTCTGAACTTTTGAACCGTCGGTGTAATAATCAAGACCGGTCGGCAGTTGCGAACTTCGCAACTGCCGACCGGTCTTGATTTTTACACTGACGGTTCAAAAGATCAGAACATCAAAGCTTTGGTGAATGTACCTGAAAGACAAATGCGTCCAACAGCTTCTTGGGGTTTAACATCGATGTTCTTAACTCTTTATCTTTAGAAACAATAGTTTTTTCATCAAATTTTCTTTTAATTATTAAACGTCTAAAACAGGATATAATTTACCGATTATTTGACAACAAAAAATACTAATCGATTTCGCCGTGACCGATCAACAATCGATTAATCGTGACAGCCCTAAGGCAGAATATATTCATGTACAAGAGGAAAGTATTATACTAAACTGAACTATGAAACACAGAAACTCTGGTGAGAATGAAAGCTATATTATTATACCTCATCTACAAATTTTATGCTCATTCGCCCTGTAATCCCATTAAATATTTCACAATGTTCCACCCGCGGTCAATAATTTTTGCATTATTACTCGCTTCAGCTGAAGATTCCCGATAACGTCAGCAGAGACACCCAAAGTATTGTTG
The DNA here is from genome assembly GCA_031216915.1 of Pictodentalium vernedei. Classification (NCBI taxonomy): domain Eukaryota; kingdom Metazoa; phylum Mollusca; class Scaphopoda; order Dentaliida; family Dentaliidae; genus Pictodentalium; species Pictodentalium vernedei. The sequence goes on along the minus strand of CM062297.1, from coordinate 527,522,172 downwards.
AACGCGCGCGTGATGACGTAGTTTCTTTATTAAACGACTTCCTCGTTGTGAAATAATGGAAACACGCAAAAGGTCTACTGAAGATTTGCCGATATTTGTCAGTCAGAAATGGAGGAACTGCTCGAAAATAAGGACAGTAAAAGAACTGAACAATTCAAAATGATTCGCTATAAGGATATCCGTTTGAAAAGCTAATTTACTGTGTTTGTTTTGAAGAAAAAAAAGTGTTTCGAAACTCACTTCTTTCCCTATTAAAAGTTAGGAACTTTGGTTCCTCTTCCATATTTGACTGAGACAATAATCCATAAATAATTGTATCAAGACGGAATCTTCATTCGGTATAATAAAAAAAAAAATATTGTCTGAGATTAAGGGTAACCATGTGGCTTGTCTCCCCTTGGGATCATTATCTCCCTTGGCTAACGTCTCGGGAGATAATGGTCCCTCGGAGAGATAATCCACATTGTTACCCTCAAGCCGAGTCATTATTTTTATATTCTGGGAGTCAGGAAAGGCTTGTACTAACCTGTGAATCAATTACCCAATGTTCTTCTCAAACACCAAATGCGCGTTCGGATGTGCATTCCAATAGATGCAAATTATATACAAAACTGTCGATGTTTTAGCCACGCATTGAAGGAGGTTAATAAAGGTTTCTCTGAGATGTCACTCATACACACCTGTTTGAGTGTTCTACACCAGTCAGGTAGTGCATGGAGTAACAGATCGTTAGAAATACAACTGACGATGTATTCTCTAACGATCGAAGTGGGGGTAATTTGTACACCTCGCAATGACTGTTACGCACGTTTTGCGAGTACATGGGAACCAAACCTGTACTCTGAGAGTGACGTCCATCGGACGTGATGGCATGTCCAGTTGATGGAAACTTGACAATTGGGTGACACACTTATTCCATCGTTATGTCAATTCATACCCGAACTCGAACACTGAGTAATGTGTCGTGAGATGCGTAGTCGGCATCAGCTGATGCTGACTGGGATACCACGTGCACTTCTAACAGAGGACACCTTCCAACCCGACGTACACTTCTTTGGCAGGGGTGGCTCATGCCACCCGATCTACTGACTGAATTTGTTGTGGTAGAGTAAGCATGAAATTGCAATTCTATCCAAGGCAAGTCACGTACTTCTGTGTATATAACAGCCAACAGATCGCTAGAACAGACACCTTCGGCCACACTTATAAACGGTACGGGCGTCGTTAGCAATAGTACACACACTTGCGGAATATTTGGCTGGACGGGAAGCCTTGACTGTCCAAAGGAAACTACCGTCACTCCGGTATTGGCGAATAAGTGTGTTAGAATATTTTGATGCTTTGATGCTAGAACTTAGTGAAGTTTTTAAGATTTTCGATACTGAATAAAAGTATTGGTATCCAGAAAAGAAGAGCTGCATGTCCGAATTGTCTTTCGCTTCGAGAGGCTACAAGGGTCTACACGGATCAGGGGCGCCTGCAACTTATAGAAACCAAAACTTCCTTCAAAATGCGTTTTTGGTAACACCTGAAGTCCGAACTGTTTTATAAAACCATTAGATGAACCTTGAGCCACAGCTATTAACTTTCAACTACTAGCTCTAAAACTCGGTGAATATATCAAATGTGTACAGTTTTACGGCTAACCAAATCGTCCAATCTTCAAAATGTAAGACTTTACAGTGTCGAAGACGTCATGGCTCATGTGATGTGAGCCATATAAGAGTATATCAGAATCTGCTGTGGTAGGGAGTGTTCTGAGAGTTTCAGTTCTTGTTGTGCTATAAAATGGACAGCAGAGCAAGAAGTGATCAACCGTTTCTTGCTCCCCACATTAGCAAAACGGAAAGGTTACAAGTTTAAAAAATTTCAAACAAAACCATATCAAGTGGCCCCTCATTTAAACGAGCTCGTCGAGCTTGTTCCAGTGAGAGGTCACATGATATGGTTTTATTGAATTTGTTTTGAAAAATTAAAAAAAAAATAATTAAAATAACAAATTTTGCTATCGTGTGCGCTGGGTGATGGGTTAAGTGTGTCTGTAGTACTAACTGAACACAAGCTTGATCTAGATTGCTTGGAGGAATTAATATGGCAGAGTTTTTGGAACACCGTGTCACCCCCACCAATGTACACAAGAACACAACACAAGCTACTCTGGAAAATTTCAACTCACGATCCTGCAAGGCTGCAATTAGAAGTCCCACGTGCCAATCAGTGGACCTACTACGTCATATACACGCAGATTGATTACGCGAGGGCAGAACCCATAAACTTATTCACAAGCACGTAAATGTTTGTCTCGAGGCCGTACAATTCACATGATGAATTGATTACTCAGATGGCCGGTTAAACAACAAATACCGCTTATCCATACGGAGAAAATGTTATTAACAAATAATTCCATATACAGTACGGTAATATCTGGCTAGGTACAGGTTAATTACTTATCCCCTACTTCTCAAATCGAGCAAATCTATCAAGGCTGTACACACAGAGCCAACAGAATCTGGAAGGGGCACGTGGGTCGGGGTAGGGGACTCCCTCACTCTTTGTTCCAAAGATATGTGAAATGATTACATACTAGCTGCTCCACCAAATCTCTAGGTAACGGGGCACTCATACGTACTATACTACTGGCGACGTTTTCGCTGACGTTCCAGCAATCCAGTAGTATTTGTATTAGTGACTTCACCCATCTTCTAAGCCGAAGAAAAATGCCGAAGCATTACCACAATGTGGCATGCACACCAAAGGGAGACTTTTGGGTATTCGAACATGTCTAGACAAAGGAAATTTTATTATACGTGGCGTGACACAAACGAACGTCATCAGCAGTTTTGAAACTATAGTATATTTTTGTGAGACCCTCCCCCTCTCCCCTCTTCTCCGTCCCAGACATTCACGTTTTCAGCATCTTCCGTCGCATTTGTCAGGACCCGAAAACGAAGCAAATAGTATTTCTGTGGAAATAGGGATGTAGGATTAAATTATTACTAAACCTCCTTGTGAATACAAAAAAATTGCGTCCATTTTGCTGTAAATTATATTCTTTAGGGCGATATTATTCAGGAGCTCACTGTTGAAATGGTTGAGGAAATAATACAGACAAACTGAAAAAAGAATAGAGTTTGACATTCATCCAACAAACACAAAATATCCCACAAGTAGTTGAGCATCAATTAACCTAATACATTATGTAAGTAAAACCTCGCATTATAATCTTCTGCTTTCAAAACAAAACTTGACGAGGCAGCGCAACAGTCCTGTATAAATTAGAATTAAGCAACCTGATAAATGAATTGCATTAATTTTATCAAGCAGTTTTTTCTGAATTCCTTAGCAGTAAAAAGGAAAGTAACTAGCATGTTTACTAGTATACTGCTCAAAGTTTGCTAAGCACCAAGTACATCCAACTACCTATTTTACGTTTTAGTTGAAATATTGTAATGAAAAGTGTATATATTTTTTTATTTAATTATATCTTTAACGATTTAAGTACAGAAATTAAGATTTTATTTGTGTTTGACATTATTTTTTAGCTTATGAATACGATAACCATGGAATATTGGTAAACGAGAAAAATTTTCAATATGTCAAAAAGTTGTCGGAGCGAACTGGTATGGCTTCAATATCGAGTATGAGACCCATTACTGTTAATTACAGCTTAACAACGCCTTCTCATGCTCCCAATCATTTTTTTCAAGAATTTTTTTTGCAAGTGTCGTCTGCTTTTTATGTTACATGTTTACCTAAAGGGTTAAAAAAAGCAAAAAAAAAAAACCAATGAAGTCCCCATTACACCCACAGCAAAGCGCCTTCGTTTGCGCGCAAGGATACATGACACAATTGTTGATTGCATCATTCACTTGTGAAGTTATCGTTTATAATCAAACCCGGAAATCCCAGTAAATCACACTTTGGAAAGTAATAAATATGAAATAAATCAGTCAATAAATATCACACATAGCGGCTAGTTTTCAAAGGGGACGAACTATCGAACTATACAGTGTACACATATCCGTTTTAAAAGCGTCGTTTACTTTTTAACTGTTTTTGTGGCATTAAGTATCAAAGTGACATGTTGTAGAGTATCGTAAATTGTGGTACAACTATTTTCAAATTTTCACGCGCATGCCCACATATAGTCCAGACGATGAACCCCTAATTATGACCGAACCCGGAAAAATACCTACAAGCTGATTTTGATGTCAATTTAAAGAGAAATGTCTCCCAGACAACATATCCAAAACCCGCTTTGGGGAAGTTTTTTAGCGTTCTTTTAATAGCGTTGCTGTTAGGTCAACGGAGGCCATTTTCAACAAACGTGAAAGAAGTCACTTAATCGGTGCGTCAAGAGTGGATATAGAGCATGCACAAATGTGTTGAAATACACTCTGCTGTGACCATACTTACTAACATGGGGTTCGAAGCAAGTGAGCAGCACGTTGACATTGGCACTTCTAGTCGTGCGGGCGATAAAACTGATATGGCAAAAATACAAGAGTGGTTTGTCTGACATGAACCATTCGACAAAAAGAATTGCATTCTATGTTCTCTGGGCTATCGACAGTTCAAGATCACTGGAGCTTCGGGGAAAAATTGGGAGAGATGGGGAAAAGGGATGCCAAATGTGCCACTCTGGAGTAGTGGTGACCCTGGAACATTTTCTCTTGGAATGCCCACAGTATATACCTCATAGAATAAAATTTACTGGAAGAATAATGCAGAAGTGGGGTGAAGAAACAAAGGATAGATGGCTGAAGGGAGACACGAGGGAGAGGGTAGGAATGCTTATTGAAGAAATTGAAAAAGAGGAAGTGAGGGACACTATTAAGCAGTTTATATCTGAATGCTGGGAGGAGAGGAGGGGAAGAGGGGGTGGGGTGCAGGGGGAATGATGGCCTCCTCTTATGAGGACCGCGACAAATCAGCGGTTGGCCAAAGAGTTATTATTATAGTAGAAGTAACCGGCGTCAAGTACGACGAAACTGAGTCAGTAGGAACGAATATCCACAACAAATTAGATAATGACAAAGTTTCGAAGGCTTCCATCAATAGGAGTGAACAGTTCTTTGTTCTAGTATATCTGATTCCAAGCATAAAGCTAGATGATTGAAGAGTCGCCGTTCATCCATCAATTCTGTTCTCTTAATTGATCTGCATTGTCCAAGGAGAGAATTATATGGCTCCATATTTTGAGTACGATCTAACTGTTATGCCAACAGCTATTTGTTAAGGACCTTTTTTCTCCGAAAGTAAAGTAAGGCTCATCTCGCAACTGAAATCACAGAAGGTGTAACACTTTGTAAGTCACCCACTGACGCCGTGAATGTAGTTTGTGAAGGAGCTCTACTTCATAGGGTGAAGCAGATAGGAAAGGTCATCTACTGGACAATATCTAACCACTATGTCAGCTATGTGCCAAACAGATATGGACAAAACTGTTGCTTCGTATTTGATGACTATGAGCAGGGTTCGATCATCAAGGATGACATCAAGGATGATCATCAAGGATGACAAGTCCGTGTCGGAAACACGGACATGCTTTCGTAGGAAGCAATGACTGCCCACAATAAGCATGTGTATGCGTGCTAACGGGCACACAGTCCACAACAGTATTGGGGACGCTGATTACTCTCATTGTAAAATGTGCCACCAACCTTGATTGGGAAGGCAGTTGTAATTATGTCGGATGATACCGTGGTCTTGGTTCTTTCTGTTCACCATTGGAAGCCTACTATTACTGGTCCCTATGTTAGATCAGAGGCATGTAGGTCTCACACGGGTGGTGATTAGGACCCGGCGAAGCACGATGTTTCTCTTGAATCGAATTTCGAATCGAATTAAGGGAAAGGTTAGAAACCGAATCGAATCTCGAATCGAACCCGTTTTTCAATTGCTACGATAATACGGCCTACTGGTGTTGTCTATCTCCGCCTTGAACACAGTTGACAGGTATCAATAAGGTGGTCAAAGAAAAAGCCATTTATCGTCATTTGAGTGTAACGAGGCGCCATCTCCAATGCCAAAGCATTGCAGGTGGCGCCTTTGTGCACTTAACAGAGGACGAGCCGTAACGCAATCTCCACTATTGCTTCAAATGTCATTTTTATGAATTTTCCGACTGAATTTGTGCTATCTAGGTAGACTGGATACGTTCAATCTTATCCATCAGAAAACTGTAGGGTGCGTTGTTATGTTCAGAAAGTCGACAATAAAGAATTGTCCAAATATCCCCAGGATTCGATTTTTTCGAATAATGGGTTTCGAATCGATTCGAATTAGTGATAAGATATTCGAAATCGAATCTCAAACGTTCGCCAGACCATAGTGGTGATATGTGGAAGATTTACGATATTGTTGAACAAAAAACGTAATATGACAACATTTCCTCTGCTATGCATTCATGAATGGACAGGGGCAGCGGAACGATTTTCAAAGTGAGGGGGGGGGGGGGGTGCTGGATCGGACGATGGATGGTCGTCGGTATGACGGGCCGACCGAATCATGGTCGGCCCGTCGTACGAACATGTTAAATTCCCGGCTCCCAAAACCCTCATTCCCATATATCTGAGCGGATATTTTGAGATTTTTCAGATGTATTTGAAAGATTTCACACTTTGAGAGCCGTTAAAAAACGTCGGTAAAGCATACAAGTGAGGTCTATTAATCAGCTTTGGTCGTGACGACCAAAGCTGATAAATAGACCTCACCTGTATGCGACCAAAGCTAATAAATAGACCTCACCTGTATGCTTTACCAGACGTTAACAGCAATTATACTGTCTGTTTATTATCTTGTCTTGGGGTGGATTTGGTACTTGATTGTCTGTAAGATTACGAACAATTTCAGTTAACCGATTTTTTAACAGACTGCATACATTTTAGCGTTTGCTGCCACTTACTGCAAAAAATGCTCCGAAATCCATCGAAACTGAACCACTACGAGAGAAACATAGCTGGCGAAAATATGGGGGAGGCTCTGGATCCGCCCCTTGTTTCACCAGTCATTGGTTGTGTTAAAATATGTACATACAAAAACATGTCCCGGCAAAAAAGTGTGTGTGGGGGGGGGGGGGGGGGCTAAAGCCCCCCCCCCCCCCCCAGCCCCGCGGTTCCGCGGCCCTGATGGAGTGCTCGTGATACCACATCCACAACATATGGACACGGGAAGACACAGTGTATGGAACTTGACAAATCGTCATAGACACGGCAGCAACCGAGCGTGATATGTGACGATACTGTATCACAAGATGAAGTTGGCAACAGTGGTGTTGCATTTGTCAAATTAGATCGTGGAAGAGAATCCGATACACTGAATCGCTTGAAGTACTCGTGGTTTATGGCCATGATAACATCATGCAAAACTGCATTTGAGTCTCAGAAACTGCCATCGGCCGAACGTGTAGGGTTGGGAATTCCCTAATTATGGATACAGGCCGGTAATTTGGATAGAGCACTTGACAGTCTTCTGAAATTCGCCAGCTGGAACTGCCAAAAGGCATCCAGGAACCCTTGTGGAACAAATGTTTACTCTTGGAGAAATAATTGTATTAAATGTGTCACTGTGTGTGGGCGACTATCGAGGAGAAGACTGCAAGGATGCTACGTCAAACGTATTTGAGGATGAAACTGACGTCAGAACCTGTGTCTCAAATCCATTCTTCGCGAGCCACTTGCAGCTACAGGACACAAAGCTGAGATTCAATGCTTAAACATTCGCCACACACCAGCATTACATCTTCTTCCGTTTGTTTCTTGTTGTATCAGGGCCGAAAATTTCATTATGTAGTAACATGGCATGGTCTTTACTCTGTTGGGGTGACCACGGATAGATCATTTCGGATATCCTGAACGCTACCTCATGTGACAGTTATCCCAGAGGGATTTGTTGGACTGTTGATATGCTCTTGGATGTTCTCAACACACGATATTACCAATGTATTACCCCTCTTGGCTCCCAAAATGAGAGAAGAGCGCCTCGGTAATAATATGATGAAGGTGCAGTAATTTTGAATATCCTTCCCAAAATTCTGCTTATGTGGAAATAACAGTGACTATGTGCGACTTCCGCGATCTTCAACGTCATCTTGGATAGAAAATTTCTCCAAACCGGATTTTGCATATGTTATCTCCCAAGGTTTCCCACTTGGAATGAAACCAAAATCAGCTTGTCAAAACCTCCAACGCCGGGACTAATACAGGATTGTTTGGTATTGGCCCCAAAATAATGAGATAAGACAGTGACAGTACACGTGAAGATAGGACAATTATGTGAGGACCACCAAACTTTCAGCGTTGAATTGTGACGGTATCAGGAATTGAAGCCCGGCTTTTAGACACTCTCCGGCCCGGACACGAATCCGGCCCTTTTCTGTTTTCTATTAGTTTTGTCAACTGTAAGAACAGTAGCGCCTTTTGTTGTACCCGGGCAGTGTTATTGTTAACTATAGAACGTCTCTCGCTTTTCCGGGACATTTTAGCTGGAGTTTTCACTCCGATTGGTTCAGAAATCTGTATATTGTCCATACAATACAGTTTCTACTGTCGTATATGCAAACGATGCGTTTTGCTATTTACGGCAGTTTTCACTCTGATTTGAGACCACTCTACTTCGACTCCTATCCACAACAAAATCTAGGAATAACGCGGTTTCAGGTTTTTGTATTTTCTGCTCACGTATAAACTGATGACCATTATTTTGAAAATGCTTTCTGGAATTCCGAGCTATAGGCGACCCAAAATACCTTATTTTCATCTTTGTTGCAATGGCAACAGGAAAATACGCAATGTTTTGAGGCGAATTTGATTTACGCTGTGAGCCCATACTAACTGCTATATAAGTCCACAAGTTAGGGTACAGCCTTGAATATATCGCTCTGAAACTCTTAACTTGCATCTTTTAATCCTTTTAACCAATGTAATGGCCAAAACCGGCCAGCGCTATTCTCAAAAATCGCCAATTAATTTTCATTATTTTTGTCTCAAAAACATAGGTTATGACCCCTCGTTGGAACGAGGGGTCATAACCTATGTTTTTGAGACAAAAAATTTAAAAAAGTAGTTATTCAAGAATTTTTATCGCAAGTGTCGTCTGTTTTTCATGTTAGGTAAAGGGTTAATAAAATTGAATCGCTCTGAACTACATGTGTACCTTATGAGCATAGAGGAGAAACACGTTTTGCGCCAATTGGGAATATCTCGCTGTACATCAGTTTCCACCGAATATCAGCCTTCTATCGGAGTTTGTCTTGTAGTAAATAAAATACATTTGCTTAAAAAGTTATTCTTTGGGACGTGGACCTTGGAGCTTCGTTTTAACCTTGATGGTGGAAGTGTAAGTTGTCCTCAAGTGATATAAGGATATAAATATTTTATTTCTATTTACCATTTTATAAAGACTTGAACGTCTATTGTGATCAACTGAAAGATATAACGGGATTCCAGTACATCCCGGTGTAAAAGGAATGGAAGTCCGTAGGAACGTTAGTCCCTCTGGACTATTATTCCGCGGAATTATAGTCCTAGGTCTAACATTTCTCGGAATAGTAGTCCGGCGGACTACTATTCCTAGAAATGTTAGACCTAGGACTATAATTCCGCGGAATAATAGTCCAGAGGGACTAATTTTCCTACGGACTTCCATTCCTGTCACGCCGGTTCTATTTTCCAAAGTAACCGGGAAAATAAGAATGAGAATCAGTAGAGAACATATTTGTGGACAGAGTACTTAATGCTATTTTTTGTGTACTGCATTACAAGGTTACGCGCATTTCTCTGTCTGTGAACATTCCTGCATAACTTTCAGAAAAAATCGAGAAATAACAACTACGAATAATAATTAAAATCGTCCAATTACATATAAGTATATATCACACGAAACGTCGTTAATTTCGACGTAACAACCCATGTCTTATTTCCTGATTATCAACTAGTGTCTAATCGGCGCGTGGTCCCATAGCAGCAGCAGCAGCAGCACTGTATTCTTGACATGACGTTCGTGAACATGACGTCAATTACGACAACAGGTGCAAGTAAAAGCGCATTCATGACGTCATGGTATGAAGCGTCTGATCCAACGAACTGATAATCAGTCGGTTGTTTTGGGAGAAATTAGCGACAATGAATTAAATAAAAAGTGTAAAAAACATTCGAAAATTCATGTGATATACAGAATCTTTAACTCGTGATGTTTGAATATAAGATTTTTTGAAACTCGTTTGATGAATTCGATTCACAACTCGCCTAAAGGCTCGTTGTGAATCAAATTCATCAAACTCGTTTCAAAAAATCTTATTTCCAAACATCACTCGTTTGAGATCCTCTATATACGAAATGTATACTTAATGACATATTTTCATCAGTTGGATTGCAGAGGAGAGGGTTCATGAACGGGATGTTGGTGACTTGATCGTGTGAATCGGTCTTGATACTAGACAATACTTGGGAATGGAACAAAGACAAATGACATTTTAGAACTGTTATCAACAAACTTACCATTTTGCGCCTCACAAACAACCCCAAACATTATTATCAGTATTGATGCATAAAATCTCCTTTGATCCATCCTGTTAATGATTGTTTATTAACTAGAAAAGGCCAATATCCGCTTTGGTGCAATATGATAGCAATTCGGCTAGTAATATCTCATTTCGAAGATTATTAAATTATATAATGAAACATCCGAATGATAGAAGCCTTTTTGAAGCGAAAATAATAAAAGACCGGGCTTTCTTTGTATGAATTCACTATCAGGCATGTATTCCTTTGTATGTATTAACCAATATGTGGGTAGGATTAACCCGTCTGATGACAAAACTTGTCGGAAGCAATAACGCTTAAGCAGCTAAGCATTTTTTCCGAATTTTCCATAGAAGCAAGCCACGTCTGTTATAGGCAAACATGACCTGATTTGATGAAAATTAAAATTAAATAGAGTCCGGCGTCAAGAAATCGTTGATACGAAAATTCAATCTATTTCTGGTAATATTTTTGTCATTAATTTTGAGAATTATACCCTTAGTTGCTGATTTTTATTCAATACAGAAAATCCGCCTTCAGCAGGCAGTTGTGAGTAAACTAGCATTGTAAAGATTTGTTACCAAATGTCTCTGATTATTGAACGCCGGCTCTTTGAGTTCGGTTTCGTCATACCTTTTGAATAATGGTACACAACGCCAGACAGGTTCTTATGTAGCTTGAAATTTATTTTGTAACAGTAATTACAAAATCACAAGATGTGGCTATGGACACGTTTTGTGGAAGAGGTTGGAGAAAAGATTTAAGCTACGTTCCACACAATGTTGTATCAATTTAGCATGAGAAAGGGCTGACCACTGCAAGATGACAACATATTTATTCATGCATCTGTTGATCTCAGTGCGTCTCGAAAACATAATATGACTTCCCTATAATTTTGTCAACACATGGCTAGCGCCATCGGCAGCCAGTTCTGTGATCTAAAACCATACCTTTGTCAATTTTCGTATAAGAAATATTTCGAAAAGTTACAAAAATTACTGCATTTCAGCGGTTAATAATGTTGGCAGAGAAAAGTCAATGACTTTGAGAAAAATAAAATAGGTAAAATCTAATTTGAAATTTTGGCAACACTCATTACTTAATATCCTAACATATTTTGTTTAGCCATCGAAATGGAATCCAATATTGAAGTCGATGATTATAATCTTTTATGAGCATTATATCAGTTATAAATTTCGTGAAGTAATTACAGTTTTTAAATTGGAAGGCGTTATGGCCTTTTCGAACTATTTGCAAAGACATCTAATTGCCTTGCTCGAATCTTATTACGAACTCACCCGGAGGCAAATTGAACCAGACATTTCATATATTTTATGAGGTCACATACCCGCAGTCCGTAAACACTTAACATTGGTTAGAGAAGAAAAAAGCATAACTATTTGAAAACCATTCTACTTGGCCAGGCATTTTGCCCATGACTATACAAAATCACACAAGGCAATCGCGAGATACTTTTTTAATATTAAAGCTTACTAACAGCAGTGGCGATCCTCACTTGAATTTTTCCGTATACTCCTATGGCTCGGTACTTGAGAGCTATCTAAGCCGGTGGAACTGGGGGTGGGACACATGATTACACACTGACGTAAAAAGATTGGGACTGTGCAAATGTGGACGCCGGACAAATCCCCGGTGGACATTTTCCCCAGCGAACATTATCCCAGCGGACGTTTCCCCAGCAGACATTTTCATAGTGTTGGCGGACATTTCCCCAGTGTGTGGAGACATTGCTCCAGACATTTCCCCATAGATGGGATAAGATAATGATATAGCTGCGACACTTTCAAAGTTAAAATAAGTATCAGAGCCTATGACGGTGAGGGGAAACAATCTCTACGTCGATAAGCAAAGTTCTGGTATTTTTACATGAACTAAAAACGATTTGTATTATATTTTTCAGTGTTGATAAAACCAGGCCTGGAACCATTTCTTGGAAACGCTCTTCGAAAGAGCGTTCCAAGAAATGATACCAGACCTGGTTTTATCAACAGAGAAAAAATATAATACAAATCGTTTCAATTTCTTCCTGAAGTTTCGCCTCAGCTTATTCAGCTGCACACAACTTTATGCATTTTTGTCAAAAACCAATGTCGGCTGTACATAAAGCAAGCAATTCTAATCGCTGCACACAAGTTGGCTCGAAAGTAAGGGGAGTAACTCGCAACATTGGGGCTATTCATTTGGAATTATTATAAAAGCAAGACAAACAAACGCGGAAAAGAATTTAACTCCACAAAAAATTAAAATATAAAAGAAAAAATGGTGGGGAAATGTACACTTTTCCACGTATGGGTTAATGTACCCCTGGGGGAAATGTCCGCTGGGGAAATATCCACGCTCCGCAAAAGTGCCAGCATACAAGCATTTCTGTAATAAATCATTGCAGATGGCGCTATGTTGCATTGGGGGAACCATTTATAAATGACGACAATGATTCGCACAGTTGAACACCGGGCAGCGCTTTTAAAAGTGCGTGGGAGAGAGAGAGAGGAGAGAGAGAGAGAGAGAGAAGTAAATGAAAAAAGACAGTGACAAAGAGCATTAGGATGACAGTGCCTTATTCAAACAACACTTTCCTCGCTCGATTAAGAGACTTGTCGAAATTGCGGATCACAGAAACCATTGCCCAGACCCAATAAAACGGACAAAATGCCTGTATGTTGGATTAAAAAATGATTGAACGAACATTTCAAGCAACAAAACAAGCGAATTTCCCAAAACGAATCATCTGTAACGGTCAGATGGGGTGGGAGCTACATGCACCTGAAACTTGGTGGTGAGGAGGCCACAAATAACTGACAAAGTCCTTTCGTGTTACACAGTTCATTATCGCCTAACATCAGAAAAAAGTACAAATATCCACTAGTCACGTTCGTTTGAAGTAAATGTTTAAACCTGGTTTGATCTATTTCTCCACTGCAACAACTTTTCACCCAGGAGGCTAGCCCTCGGGTTGAAGGGTGGTTGAAGTACATCAAGTCAGCTGAAAGAGGAATTCAAAAGCCAAATGGAATTAAATTTGTTTACATTTGCAAAAAGTTTGAAACTGAATGTGTAATCATATGGTACGTCTATGGGTGAAAAATGGGTGTGTTGTTGAGACCGTGCCCCTGCTCCCTCTCATCACCAGGTTCTATCGTACCTGACTTGAATAATTTCAAGCAGCCATCGAAGAAAAGACTTGGGTTAATCCCAAGTCCAAAGGGCAATGTGGAATTGAGGCCAACCACGTCATCCAAGTCTCCGATTTCAAGTCATCGTACACAGACATGAAGATAGAGTGTTAGATCCCCGTGGGAACCACGAGAAGTGCAGCACTGTTTGTTTACTGTGGTAAACAACCTTTATTTTACTGGTAAATTAGGACCCAGTTACCAATGCTTGGGGTGGAAGTCCTCTAAAATGGGCAAAATGGGTGTAAATGATTGACTATACTTGATTTTATCTCCATGTTGTGGTCACGATTAGTCATTGTGCAGAAATATGTTACCTTAAACACAAGTAACTAAATAAATAAATAATAAATGTAATAATAAATAATAATAATAAAAAATAAGCGCTCAGTAATCTGAATACTGAAAATGTATTGAGGAAATATCCTTCAATTAGCTTAGCTTTCCTTCTCTCTACTTCCCCATTGTACAAGTAGGGGTTAAAACGAGACCAGGAATTCACCGGTTCAAAATAAAAAAAATCAGTTCTTGGTTATCGAAAATTAACCCTTTGAACTCTCTTGGCATCTTCCGTATCAGTTCAATGGCAGCAACGGGAAGAGTCCACATTCTTTATTTGTCGGTAGACCAATTAATATTTTCAACGTGCAGCCCCCAAACTACATTTCGAGGCTTTTTCTTCTCGATTACTCCGACTGATGATGTCACAAACCATTTTACGATCCGTGACTTTTTGACGCATGCTGTCCTAAATACTAATGCTCACATCGTTGACCCCGACGTGAGCTTCAGTATTTTGCGTGCGGTGTTGGTAACAGTCTGATAAGAGTTGATAACAGTCTGTGGTTTGAAAGCGATCATTCTCGTAATGTATTTTTAGAAGGCATTATATATTTGTGCTTTTTCGGCTCTACTGTCCTTGACCAAAATGTAAACCAAACATGTCGTCGTCATTCCCAAAAGAGAGCTGACAGCGTTGGCATTTTTCTCCAAGTAAGTATCCTTGTATATTGAAGTGGTTTGAATTTCTAGCTTTAGTCTTGGATATATGAAGCACATTTGGCCACGAGTTGTTCTCATGAAATATCTTTTCATGATCAGTTCCAATTCGAATATGGTTTCATACTTTTAGACCCACTCATGCCTGCCAGTAGCTGTGAGAGTCAAAAGCATATATTTTTCGAGCTATTTTCACCACAAGTCCACAACCTTTGTTTTGGTGAATAATTTGTGTACGTTTTTTTTAATTTTAAGGAATTTTAAACTTGTGTTTTTTAAAATAAATGCATTTTTCGTTACTAATATAGCACCTTAAGTTTCCATTTGTGAGCGGCCGTCTTCCCAATTCTATTCATACAGTTAATGGGCATGAGTGCCTTTTGTGGAAATCGTTTATTGCCTCAACCGTGTTTTTTCACTACTGGATTTTCCTAATGAATGCAAGTAATTTTTTCGTTCGACTAAGGAGCTGAGCCTATGAACTGATATTTATTTAAGCTTCATTCCACCAGAAGGCCGTTCAGTTGTCATAAAGAGAAGACCAATTAATATTTTGGTTTGAAAATATTACTTGGTCCACTTCAAAAATGGTCTCTTTCTAAGATGAGGTATCTTATGATATGGGCGACACCGTCTTACAAAATCGGGTATGAAAGTTTTAACTAAGTTAAATGCGTTTCGTAATGACAACAGAAGATTTCCACTCAACTTTAATACTCCATTATTCATATTTCCTGTAAATACTCATTCGCCCTTTAACCAGGTATGCATAAGTTTTTGGATGAGGCAAAATTTGGCGGTGGACGAGCAATCACACAATGAACACTAAATCAGTTGGGAGGATCTGCAATAATTTAATCCCACAGCTCTCCAGAGCTGTGGGATTAAATTTTGTCTGAACCTCCCAACAAATTTTGCAGGATGGATTCGCTCATTTTAATGCAGACAGTATTTCACGAGACTATAAGTTACAGGGCGTTCAGTTGGCAGATACAGTGTCATATACGGCTCAGAGAAAACAATATTATGTTCGGTTATAACCGCCAATGTTTGGGCTGGTTTGGCATTTTATTATAACAGTTTCATTCAATCGAATGCAATGTTTACACGACGGGGCTATTTTATATGGTGGGTCTTCTGTACGACTGCGCTGCAGCATGTACGTACGTGTAAATTAAAAGCTGAGGCGTGTGGATATAATGATAAAACAAAATGGCTGACGGGCACCTAATATTAAATTAATATTGGGTGCTCTTCAGCCATCCTGAACCTAATATTGCGTAGTCTATGTCTCTTAGTATCTTCATTTGATTGGATAAACACATTTACGAGCATAATAAGATTTCATCCAGGGCGAGAGAGACGAATGAGTTAAGCAGTAACAGTTATTGCTTTTTTATGTCACAGTAATAGCACTGTCAGCTGTGGTGTATCCACACATTCCCCAGTCTTAAGAACCAGAAAATGAGTGAATTAGTTACACAATCGAACACGTTTCCTGTAGCTTCAAATGAAGTATTTTACAAGTACGATACGAGTCGTGACGATCCTGACAGACAAAGCCTGAGGCAGATTCCTGAAACATAGTTCGAGAAGACAAGAAAATAAATGATTTTGAGATTGTATCAGTTCCAAAGAAATCTGTGAAATGATAATGGTAAATCAGATTTACTACGACCTTTCGAAACACGCAAATTGAATTTTACTAACTTCCTGTGATTGATATACATTTGGGTATTAGAATTGTTTGCATACACTATGAGAAGGGTAAAGGACCCGATGCTGCAGCATCTAATATAATTTAGAGAGTTTGGCATTCTTGACTGGGGAAGCCTCCAGCTCGTATTCCAAATCATCGTAAAATTATCGAATGATTGCCACAATTATAAACCTCGTCAATTTTTACTCCTTAAATTGTTAAATGACAAAATTTTGATGAGTTTGTTCACGAAGATGCCTCTGTTAGTCTAAATGTTTCTCACATCTGAGACGACAGTTCGTCAGTGTTCAAATCTTCCACTACTACATTCTCGGAGTAAACATTTGCCGAAACTCCATGTCCGTGGAAAGACGAATGACAAATTCTGAAGGTGGCTTACTAATTATCTTGAAATGTTCATGTTGTTGCTAAGGTTTATGCACTATTCATGGTGTATTACTGACGAAAATTAAACCGCGGCGTAGCTACAAGAGACATGAGTATCTTCTCCCCAGAAATGATTCAGTCGACCCTATACCATAACTGTATTAATTTTCACCTATCTCTTGACGTAAAGACAAATACCTGCCAGCGTTCTTCCGATAAATCGCCTTTAAAATTTTATTTGTTTCAATTTTACCCACGAAAACTCGTTGACCTCGTTCCAACGATATGTCATAAGGTATGTTTTTGAGGCCCCAAAAATATACTATTCAAAGTTTGCTAAGCACCAAATATTTGACACATCATTGTGAAATTTGCTTGTAACATATTTGCGATTTTTTTGGTGGATATGATTGAGGAATGTATTGAGATGGTCCCCAGTGTTTACATTAGCTCTCTTGACAGGCAGACTCTTCGTGACAGTCATGGAAAGCAGGTACCCCTTGATTTTCGTGATGTTTTCGTGTACTGTGTACATGTACATGACATGTGTAGGGTATTCAATCTTCATTTCAACACAAACCCTTGTAATTTAATGATTGAATATGGCAAATGCAAATGTAAGAAGGCATTTGTCTGAAGCAGAAATGTGGCGGTCTGTAGGGATGGTGGAGAAAGGGGCTACCCATTGTCAGGTTGGTAAAGCCCTTGGTGTGCACCATACAGTGATCACCAGAGCCTGGGCAAGATTTCAGCAGTATGGCACACCAGTAAGACGGCATGGTAGTGGCAGAGGCAGGGCAACATCTGCAGCTGAAGACCAGTTTTTGATCATTCAGACCCATAGGAACCGCTTTGCCACAGCAACCCAGCTTCGCAGTGACCTTCAGAATGCATCCGGGGTAAATGGTTCGACGCAGACTATCCGGTCAAGGTTGCACGAAGGTGGTCTCCGATCGAGAAGACTATGTATTCGCATTCCGCTGTCCCAGAACCACCGCCAGGCACGATATGAATGGTCCATGGACCACCTTGGATGGACCAGAAAAGATTGGCGACCTGCCCTTTTTACAGATGAGTCAAGATACTGCCTAGACCACACAGCTAGGCGTTCTAGGGTATGAAGAAGACCAGGAGAGCGATTCCATGCAGCCAACATTGCTGAGCATGATCGCTATGGTGGAGGGTCAATCATGGCCTGGGGCGGCATCAGCAGGGATGGACGTACAGAGCTCTGTGTCCTTGAACGTGGTACATTGATTGCACAGCGGTGTATTGATGAGATCTTGGATGTCCACGTCAGATTGTATGCAGGTGCAGTGGGTGATAGATTCACTCTGGTGGACGATAATGCCCGTTCTCATGTTGCCCATGGTGTCGGGGAGTACCGACAGAGGGAGGGGATTGAGCGTATGGACGATCCCCTGACCTCAATCCAATCGAACATGTTTGGAATGAGTTGCAGCTTGTAATTTCAGCCCGTCCAGTCCAGCCAAGAAGTGTCCAGGAGCTTGGTACCATGCTGGTGAGTGATTTTTTAAGAGAATACCGTCCAGACTTTAACACCGTTCTCAATGGAGAAACTATTACAAGTTTTTTAACAAGAACTTTTTGAGGGAGAAATATTCTCGGTTATACCCATTTAGTTTATCATCCTCACTTGTTTTATGTGCTATTTTTATGTCATTCATTTGACGATTTTTGCATTACTTCAATCTTTAATTAAAATTGGTCCAGAAAATCGTGCATAACCTATGTAAATTTTACCAAACTAGTCGACCCCTAGTACGTTTAAACTCATTTTTACACCTTTTAGAATATATCTTGCAAATTTTCAGTGGTAATTTAATGATCAAGAAGCAATACTGATGAAAATCAAACTAAAACTTATAGGTGTACGCTGGTGAGTTTTTCTTCCATTACCGTCTAAAGAATAACATTTTCACATTTTTTTAGGTGAACTTCAGCTTTTCTGTCACCTCATTATCTTTATATAATAGCGGATGAATTATTCCGTAAATGCGATCGTGGCAAGAAAACAATCAACCTCGTAAAATTATTTAAAACGCATAAGCAAGTTACCCCATCAAATTATTTTAGAAAACATAAGCATGTTTCCGCTAATGGACATTGAGGTTTAACTCAGGGGTTCTTCAGATGAAATATTTCTTGTGGTCCTTTACCCCTTGAACCCTGTTGGAAGAATCCAAATCATTATTTGAGGGTTAATTTGAACCCAAAAACTCTGAAAAAACTTTTGTATCCCCCCCCTCACTTCCCCCACCCCCACCCTGTTCAGATTCCGTATCAGACAGATTCAACTTCCGGTAAACACCGCACTATCGCTTTTTGCAACATCATGAAAACAATATGCATTGTGATTACGCATTAAAATATAAAATGCAAAAATTTGACAATTCCGGCCCAAATTTAACAAACATAAAACAGTGATTTTTCCAAAAGAATGGCCAGTACGTGGTACTGTGGTATCTCATAACACTGTTAAAATGCCTAAAACCATCAAATATTGATTCTATAGTGCTACGCTTGTGCTGCAAGTACCCATAAGTGCACTTTCACAACTTTTGTTTTAATTTAATCCCCACAGACACCCATTCTGACAAAAAGAGTGAAATTGTATAAAATATGTTTCCAAAGTGGATGAATCAGACATTTGCTTCAATAATCTAGTGGTCTTTGATGTTTAGTATGTTTGTTTTGTGTGTGTGTGGGGGGGGGGGGGGGGAGGTGTTAGATAGTCAGCTGTCAGTTATTGAAAATGTAGATCCAGGCAAAGAAATATAGTGGAAGAGCCAGGATAAGGTTGTCAAATAGAAAAATAACCCAGTGGACCATGAGTGCTGCAGTCTCAAAGTAAATCATAAGAAACGGAAAGTGTATGATATTAACTTTAGCCTCTGAAAACATGCTGTCAGTTTTTCCAAATGTTTATCATCAGCAGAAGGGTTACGTATGTGTGGAAGGGGGACTTGGTTCAAGGAGAAAGCAATATTTCACAACTATCACTGTAAATTTGTGCTGTATCATGGGAACCATGCCAGCACTAGTACTGGACTACTATATTGGTAGCTATGCACAAATGCCATTCATTCACATTTGTCATTTTATTATGTTATTTTTTCACTGTAGGCCCCCTCCCCTCCCTAAATTTGTGTTCCAATATACTCTTTCAATGACGGAATTGTTTTCTAACATTTTAAAGAGCATAATATAGAAGAGAAAAACTCCTAAGTACCAGTGAAGAGAAGTGCAGTATATGCTGTTTGGCTGTGTGTTTGAATGGTGATTTCGAAGGGGGTTGGAAGATTGGAATACCCCCTGCCCATAGTACTATGAGGGAGAACCCTGGTTTAAATACATGTGTTAATAGGGTAATATAGGATGTTAGTTAGCAGCTGCCAGAGGTTATAGTATGCTCCTGAGGAATACACTTGCTCAAGATGTGAATTTGCTTTCATTGACAGCCTTAATGAAGGAAGCCAAAAAACATATTTAGTATAGGTATCACGGAACTGAATATTTTCCCATGGGTGACCGTTATATAGTTCAGACGAAAATAAATATGATCGTATCACTTTAATTTTGGCATTTGTACCGGTCACGTGCACATATTGTTCAAGGAATTCCCTACAAAAACACACCAAAAGTAATTTGTTTTTTTCAGGTCCAAGGATCATCAAATCACCCTATTTTTTATCTGGAATATTCAACAATAATGCAAGCTGTCAATAGAATGTTTCAAGCGTTTATTGAAACAATATATTTTCCCAAGGCTGTTTATTTTTAGAGATTGGATCTTTTCCGAGTAACTCTAATTCAAATATTTAGCTCAGTGATACCATTAATTACTTTTTTTTTATTTTTCATTATATACTACTCAAAGTTTGCTAAGCACCAAGTATATCCAATTACCTGTTTTACGTTTTAGTTGAAATATTGTTATGAAAAGTGTATATATTTTATATTTAATTATGTCTTTAATGATTTAAGAACAGAAATTGAGATTTTGTTTGGGTTTGACATTATTTTTTTAGTTTTTGAATTCGATAACCATGGAAAATGGATATTATTGGTAAAAGAGGAAATTTTGCAATTTGCCAAAAAGTTGACGGAGCGAACTGATATGGGTTCAGTATCGAGTATGAGACCCGTTGCTGTTAAATACTGCTTGACAACGCCTTCTCATGCTCCCAATCAGGTTCCTGGTGGTCCTTTGTGGGATGTTGTTCCATTCTTGGGCCAGTATGGCACCAAGCTCCTGGACACTTCTTGGCTGGACTGGACGGGCTGAAATTGCAAGCTGCAACTCATTCCAGACATGTTCGATAGGATTGAGATCAGGGGATCTTGCTGATCAGTCCATACGCTCAATCCCCTCCCTCTGTCGGTACTCCCCGACAGCATGGGCAACATGATGACGGGCATTATCGTCCGTCAGAATGAATCTAACACCCACTGCACTTGCATACAATCTGACGTGGATATCCAGGATCTCATCAATATACCGCTGTGCAATCAATGCACCATGTTCAAGGACACAGAGCTCCGTACGTCCATCCCTGCTGACGCCGCCCCAGGCCATGATTGACCCTCCACCATAGTTGTCATGCTCAGCCATGTTGGCTGCATGGAATCGCTCTCCTGGTCTTCTCCATACCCTAGAATACCTATCTGTGTGGTTTAGGAAGTACCTTGACTCATCTGTAAAACGGGACAGGTCGCCAATCTTCTCTGGTCCATCCAACGTGGTCCATGGCCTATTCATATCGTGCCTGGAGGTGGTTCTGGGACAGCGGAATGCGAATACATGGTCTGCTCGATCGGAGACCACATTCGTGCAACCTTGCCCGGATAGTCTGCGTCGAAACATTTACTCCGGATGCATTCTGAAGGTCACTGCGAAGCTGGGTTTCTGTGGCAAAGCGGTTCCTACGGGCCTAAATGATCAAGAACTGGTCTTCAGCTGCAGATGTCTTCTTACATTTGCATTTGCCATATTTAATCATTAAATCACAAGGGTTTGTGTTGAAATGAAGATTGAATACCCTACACATGTCATGTACATGTAGACAATCAAGGGGTACATGCTTTCCATGACGACCACAAAAGGTCTGCCTGACAAGAGAGCTAATGAAAACACTGGGGACCATCTCAATACATTCCTCAATCATATCCACCAAAAATATCGCAAATATGTCACAAGCAAATTTCACAATGATGTGTCAAATATTTGGTGCTTAGCAAACTTGGAGTAGTATATATTCTCCTATGTCCATTCAACCTGGTAGTCATGGATGAAACACAACCTTTTACATGTATTAAAGCTGTTTAGATGACATGCTAATTACGAGTTTTTTTAGGGAGGTTACACTATCAGCAGGGCAACACAAGGCCACAACATCACCCCCCCCCCCCCTGGGTTAGTTATGCCTCTAAATACAAGGCACTTTATTCCGGTTGCCTACATGGGGGCACGATGAAGCCGTGTACTGCACGTCGATGGTGCACATGTCTTCAACCGCTGCAACCCTACTTGAGCGGAGCTTGAACAGAGTTAGAATGTTAAGGAGCTGACAGTTGCTCGTCGACAGTTTCACCTTTGGGCTTCCTCCACCCGCAAAACTATCACGGTCACGATTAACCATTGTGCATAAGTATGTGACCTTAAGCACCAATAAATAAATAAATACAGTGATGTGTACATGTTCTGGACATTATCACATGGGGATGGAGCAAAACAATGTGACATACAAGTACAAATGCACGATTCCCAGCACTGGATATGAAAAGACCTGTACCTAACCTACAGGTAAAGTTCAAGATTTGATCCAAGTAAATTGGGAAAGGGGACTTTTTCGTTGTCTTGGGGAAATTATTCTTTTAGTCATCTAAACATAAATCCACCTGGAAGCTTTTTTCCAGAGAGAATACAGGTTAAATGGGTACCAGTTTATTAGAATTAACTGTCAGAAAAACGGTGGTTATGTAACATAATAATGCTGTATAAGTTATGGGGTAATAGAGTTCTGTGCCAGAAACTGGGAATTTTATATCATATACCCCATTGGGAATGGGGCCTTAATTGGCCGCAGAAAGTGCACACACAAGATTCTGATATACTGGGTATATCAAAGCAGCACCATTCCCCAACATATCATTGAAGTTTTTTCTCTTTTTTTATTTTCTGTACCTCAACCAACACCTCATTTGAACAAGCTTTGGTTGGAGGGTGGTAAGGCTTGCTTTTGGGAGGCAAACGATTAACTCTTCATATAATGCAGAGGAAAGGCGGCACTTCTATAATGTTTTTCTAGAATCACAGAATATTTACACTTTCTGCCTTAAAAAACAGAGCTCATACCCGTTGGAACGGCTTCAATAAGTTCTTAACAGTTGAGATCATGATGACATGCTCTGTTTGTGTTGCAATATTTGTACAAATAATGATATCAGAATGGCTCTTCTGAGCAGCAAAAGTGAGATGATCAGTGTGTTAGATAAATACTTTGGTTGAGAGAAATTTGTCATAAATATTGTCTTCCAGTTATATTAAATACATGTACATAGTGATAAATAGTTAAGAGATTGTTGTATCATGGGAATCTTCAAAATCGTGAACAGGTGTTTTGGGGGAAACAAACTGTTTTTCTGAAACCATAATGTGAAGCAAAATGGTTGAGAAAATGGATGACTGTATCACACCACTGGGGGTGGTGGTGGTGGGAGTCTGAATCAGAAGAACACAGTCTGTTAATTTCAATCAACACTAGAGCCTAAAACTTGAACTGACTGTCTACAATATTTATTGTCCGTGTTTCATTCTGTACATGAGAGGGCACCAGAAAAAGCCAATATGAAAAAATACTGTCTAAAGGTAGAAATTAAAAGTGGCTGAGGAATGCTGCATGATTCCAGTCCAATCTTGAGAGGTGCCATTGTTGGGTTTCTGTTGTGGATGGGATGTGAGCCAACATCAAGTGCTGTGTTGGTGTATTACTGTTGCAGTCTATATTTATGGCAACTTTGTTTATTATTAGCGTTTGACGATACACTTTCCACAGACAGGGTCGCCTCATGTCGGACAGTTTTGTGGGTGGAGGAGGGCAGAGTACTTATATACTTGTTTGGCTAATATTTGCAGGGGCGGTAAACAAGATTACTGATTAGTGTGATTTGCCATACTTTGCAACTGTAAATAGTTCCCTGTGAAAAATGGCTGGACCAGGGCATGCAATGCCCTTTCACAAATTCAAATTACATGCAATTGGGTTAATTTTATTCAACTGGTATTCTCTAGTGCATTTAGAAAACATATCCTTCAATAATGTCAGATTCATATTTCAAGTTTTGGTGGGTGGAAGTTGACCTGGAGTTAAGGATTTTTAAAAGCATTGTTTTGGTCAGTAAATTCATTTTTTTTCAATTTGTATCACATTTTTATAATCTATTAAGTAAGAACCAATCATTCATGTATTAAATAACCATTCCTATTGAAAAGTAATGAAAAATGTTTTCCATCAAAATACAATCTTCTGTTTAGAATCACCTTAACTCTTTACCTAACACGAAAAGCAGACGACACTTGCAAATAAAATATTTGAATAACTAATTGTTTTCATTTTTTATCACAAAAACATAGCTTATGACCCCTCATTGGAACGAGCTCGTTCTAATGAGGGGTCATAAACTATGTTTTTGTGATAAAAAATGGAAAATATTGAAAATTGGATAGTTTTTTTTGTCAATAGCGCTGGCCGGTTTTTCCCCGTTACGTTGGGTAAAGGGTTAAGTCGTTGAATATTTTAAAGATATTTTCCATCGAATCTCGTCATGGATGATGTGGAGCAGCCATGAGTAGTTTTGATGAAAAATTCATGAAAATTTACCTCAAGAAATCATTGCTGAAAAAGCCGACTCAGTTAACGTGGAAACATTTGGGTTAAAGTGCTCAGATTATATTTAATTTAGTAGCAAGAGATTTTCTGTTCTGGGCAGGAAATGGCTGACAATTTTCTTCATTGAAACAGATTTACGGAAAAAGTTAGATCCCCTTAATTTCCTAAAGCTGTCAGTACATTTAACACCAATGTTATAGGAATTTCGCATAAATATTGAAATCTCGAAATATTAGCGAATTTGTATCATCGATGTGCGCATCATTTCACAAACATCAGACATTTTCCCGTAAAGTAATAAGAAAATACAGAAGCTGGCTTTTTACAATTTTTTCCCAGTCAGTTTGAAATTGGACTATATTCTCAGTTCAAACCCATTTGATGATCTGCATTTTTTTCTGTTTACTTTATCAATAATGTGCGCATCGTGACATATAACACAGAAAACGGCCTTTCCATTAATATAAAAGTCTAGGGGGAGGGGGATTTGCTAAGTTTTACCTAGGAAGAAGAAAAACTTGCAAATTACTATAAAAAGGCATTCACTAAACAAAGAACTAACGTGGACACTTTATTTATTTATTTATTTATTTATTTATTTATTTATTTATTTATTTATTTATTTATTTATTTATTGGTGTTTAAGATCACATACTTATGCACAATGGCTAATCATGACCGTGACAGTTTTACGGGTGGAGGAAGCCGGAGTACCCGGAAAGAACCACCGAGCAACGACGAGCAGCTACCAGCTCCCCAACAGCGTAACTCCACACTGCAGCACAGGCAGGGTTATGTCAAGGTGATAGCTAAAAGTTGCGAAATTGTTGTATAAAAGTGTAAATATTTTCGATAATATTTCTACCTGGGTTAAATAATGTAAAGCGGGAAAGATAGGTATGTGACGGACCCTGAAAATAGATTTTTCAAACTCTGCAAATTGGGCATGAAATTTAATGTCCATTATGGCGCACGTGTTGAACGCCACATGACGTTACAGATCAATAGTAAGAGAGACAATATTCTCTTCTGTATCATTATCTGGGTAATTAAGACCAATTAAATTGTAATTGTTAGAACCAGTGCATCACACATGTTCTGAACACACACCCATATTACGCATCTATCCTGTCTCCGAAATGTCAAAAGATCCCAAAATGCGAGTGTTTCAAAGGAACTTTAAAGCGAGTGTTAAATTAAGATAGATCTAAGCGGCCAAGTTCAAGAGAAGCGATTAACTGAGAATAAATGTTCTGGCTATCTAAATAAAAATTGGGGGATTTCTCGAAAAATTCATTCCAGCCAATTCAGTCGGAAGGTGTGTAAGGCTGTGGGTCGTTGCGAATAGATGGGGAGGTCCCATGCTATAGGTTAGAGAAGGTGCCGCATCGGTGCGAAAGTAAAGGCACGTTGTGATGTAGGGGGAACCACAGAGCTCATATTTAGAATAGGAGCAGTCGCGGGAAAAGTCGGTGGCCATATATGAGAATAAGATCAGGAATAGGAAGTACGAGCTCTGGGAGCTACATGCATTTAGGTAAACGGCATTACCTGTTTTAGAAGGCAAGACACACATAGGTAGTTGGCCCGAGGGCACTCAGAGAAGGTCCGAATTTAGCCTTGACCGTCGAGGGTCATAGGCACCGAGACTGAAAGTCCGCGTATTGTCGTAACCCTGTGAGGGTTGTAAGGAACCGATTGTAGTTTGTTAACGGTTGCGAACCGTAGTGGCATAATAGCCAAAGAAGTAAAAGCTGCAACATTGAAGTCTAGAGACCGTATTAAGAGCTTAAGTAAGCGCTGGAATAGCTCGCAAGATAAGATAGTTTTAGGCGGTGCGAGAATTGGTGATGTTGAGAACACTTTGCAGAATACTATTACGTAAGCTTTGTTAAGTATATATCTGAAGGCGAAGAATAACTTTACCCCTTGAGAGCCAGGCAAGGCGCAAAGTGACAGTGAACTGTAGTAGACGCCGATTGAAACGTGATTGAACTATGAAAACGCTGATAGAGTCACACAAGCAGAACATTATATGTGTTTAGCCCGACTGAAGGCGAAGTTAACCCTACGAGGAGGAAGCAACGAGAAGTGAATAGACACTTTGTATTTATCACAAACCGTGAGAAGATGAAAATGATGTGAGGTTGATCCAGCGGACACAGCTAGCTGTGGGAGACGTCGAGGGCCCTAAAGAATAAACTTTTATCCGCGTAATTAGTGCATTCTTTTGGATAATTTTGTGAGTAATTTGTTTCATATTTTATTTCTTCGTACATGTAAATAGATAATCTTTTCAGTGAATTATCGTTGATCACCCTTTGGTGCTGTAAGCCACAGGCACCTTCGGGAATCCTAAGAGTCCCAAGCGGATAGGGCATTGATAAGGTGGTAAGGTTTACGTTCGAACTGGGGTTCAGACGACAGTCACTGGCTATCGGCTGAGCACTGATAAGAACATAAATTTTCCTCCATCAATTCAACCCACTAATCCTGCGACACTGGCGAGGCGTACACAGGATGTTCTAAAAGGTAACATTTTTAAAGGTAAAGATCAACGATCCACTCAAAGATAATTTATTTCATGGAGCATGCTTTTTGAAGTTTACATATGAATTTTTTGCAAATTGTTATCAACATGCTCTGGGGAAATAGCGGAGAGCCGTAAAGGGTTAAAGTTTTGCAAATTTTAAATTTAAGTGGGTTCAGCAGGGGGTGGGGGGGGGGGGGGGTCTTCCAAAAAATTCCGGACACAAGGCCTAAAATATTTTTTTCCACCTTTTGCCCACCACCCACCCACCCACGTGCAAAAAAATATTTTTTTCCTCTGACCACTTGGACACCCACCCCACCACCTATATTTTTTCAGTGTATCACCACAGTGGGCAATGAAAAATTATTGCATTGATCTTCCAGTTGTCAATCCTTGCCTTAATTTGAATCCTAATCTGATAACTGTTTTTCTTCACATCTTTATATTCTGGTGGTTCTAATACCTGATGACAGAACTTTCAGTTGAGCATTTGTAATTCATGCATTTCAATAATATGCCTATATACACTATGACATAGTGCATACTGGCATATTATTGAAGTGCATGAATTACAAATGCTGAACTGAAAGTTCTGGCCTCAATGCTCTCATAATAATTATCATTCATGTGTTAAGTTTACATTATTTTAGATGTTCTGCTAAACACATTGCTACTCATTGTAAAATCCAAATTGTGCCGTGATGATTCAGCTATGAATATTATGTTAACCATTCCCAAATTAAAATTCATAAATTTCCACTGATTGTTTTTAGTCAAACTGGAGTACACTATTCTTTAATGCATCTAATTTAATTTACCAAAAAAGAGAACAAATCCCCTAATCAGCCTAGTGGGGCCTTATTCACTAACCCTACCTGACAAACAGGTTCCTATTAGACTACTAAACAACAATATAGCCTTGTTATGTGAAAATAATTTGAAAAAAAAACACCAGGAAAAAAATTGCAACTCCAGGAAAAAAGGTGTTTTGGCTCCCATCCAACCACCCACCCACCCCGGCCTTGTGTCCGGAATTTTTTGGAAGACCCCCCCCCCCCCCCCCCCCCCCCCCTCTGGGTTCAGAAGTAAATAAGGCGGTAGCTAAAAAATTATCCGCCGTAGAAGGGTTAAGCGCGACAATAGGCGCGAGGAAATTGTTATTTACTGTAACTGTGTAGATTTTAAGTGTTTAGAAGTAAACTAATGGAGGCCCCCATGACTTTGGACCAGTTAATTTCGGCGGGGGAACGCCTGGGTTTTTCTGGGAGTGAGCTGCAAAAGTTTGTCAGGGACGAACAAAAACGTGTAGCGAAGGAAGCCACGGCCGAATTGGAACGGCAGTTGACTTTGAAACGCGAGAAGGCCGCAATAAGGGCGGCCGAGCGTGAAAGGGAAAGTGAAAAGTCTGAACGACAGGCTGAGATTGAGCGTGAAAGGGGTGAGAGGCAGGCTGAGATTGAGCGTGAAAGGGGTGAGAGGCAGGCTGAGATTGAGCGTGAAAGGGGTGAGAGGCAGGCGGAGTTTAAAAGTGAAAGGGCCGAAAGAGAACACGAGAGAGAGCTCGAGTTGATAAGAGCTAGGGCCCAAGTTCAGGAAACCAACGGGAAGCAAGGGGAAACGAACATGGGTGGTCATGGTAGGACCCCTTTCCCAAAACTCCCTAAATTATCAGAGGGTTCTGATGATATCGATGCATACCTTCAAAGGTTTGAAAGGTTTGCATCGTGTCATCAGTGGTCTGAGGATTCATGGGTGTAAACCTAAGCCCATTGTTAACGGGGAAATCCTTGCAAGTGTATGCAAGTATGCCTCCTGATCTGGCAAATGATTATGGTGAGCTAAAGAAAGCTATTTTAAAGAGGTACCAGCTCACCGAAGATGGATTCCGGGCTAAGTTCAGGGAATGTAAGCCCGAGAGAGGGGAAAGTGTATTCCAATTTGTGGCGCGGTCTACTAGGTATTTTGACCGCTGGGTTGAGATGTCGGAAATCGACGAGGAGTTTCCGCCCCTCAAAGATCTGCTCATCCGAAAGCAGTTTATTTCAACTTGAGCCCCGGAGTTGACCCTCTTTGATAAGGAGAGGAGGCCAAACAGTGTTGATGAAATGACTAAGATAGCCGAACATTACTTGGAAGCCCACGGAGGTAGTATAACCCAGTCCCGGCCGAGAAGATTAGGGGGAACTAGGTTGCAAAGGCACCGGTTAGGATTAACCCTCCAGAGCCGACTGGTACCAGGGGTAATACTGGGCCACAGAGCCCTAAGAATTTGTCTTGTTTTGTTTGTGGGCGGAAGGGGCACCTAGCGAGGGACTGTTGGAAGAAAACGCCTCCCACAAAGCCGAATGGCGGACCCCATAGGAATGGAAGGAGAGACCCTTCACCAAAGAATTGGAGAAACGGAGGTAGCGGCGGTCCGACCTGGGACAAAAGGCAGACGGCCGCGTTCTGTCAGACAGTTGGGCCAGAAAGTAGTCCACTCTGGGATGCTATTGAAAAGGGGAGCTCGTGTTAGAGGGTGGAAAGGTCCTCCCTATAATTAGTGAAATGTGCGAGGAAGTCACAACCTCAGAAGACGGAGGGAAAATACCCGTGTACCCGGGATATGTGGGTAAACATGAAGTGAAGATGCTTCGCGACACAGGCTGCAGTAGCGTAGCAGTGCGTAGGCAACTAGTCAAGGACGACCAGCTGTTGGGCCGCGACCACATGTGCATGCTAATAGATGGGACAATTAGGAGATTCCCCATTGCGAGGGTGAGGGTGGATACCCCTTTCTATAGCGGTGAGGTAGAGGCAATGTGTATTGAGGCGCCCATCTATGACCTCGTACTTGGGAACATACCCGGGGTTTATTCAGAACCCGACATGACATGGTCGGAGAGGAAGGCACCCAAAGGGGCATCGGAGGCGGACACCGAGCCCAAGACGCAGATGCAAGGCGACCGGTAAAATCACTGAAGGGATCAGTGGAGTTGAGTAAAGAGGCAGATAGAGTGCACAATGAAGGCCCAAAAGGTTAACCCGTTAACGACGGAAGTCAAGGGTGTGGCTGAACGGAAGCAGTCAATGTATATGGACGAGAGGGGGCATAATGAGGGTCGGCACGTGAGTAAACCAAAGGTTAGGAACTTTTGGGTCGGTCAAAAGGTGACCGTGCTCCGGCCGACACGGTTAGGTAGACCGCGGTTACAGGGGGGGGGGGGGGGGGGGAGGGGGCATACGCTGTAACAAAAATAATGGGCAACAGTCATTATCGAGTGAACATAGATGGCTGTGGAGTGGTTTACCACGCAAGGTTTTTGCGGAGATGCCAAAATATAAAGGACACTGAACCCACGCGAACAGCGGGGGAGGTACATTGGGCCAAGAGAGGCCACAAAATGGCAGCAGAGGTGAAGAGGAAGGAGGGGGGCCAGGAACTTGGAGTGGGGCACCCAAGGGGAGATTGGCAGGAGTTAATCTACAGAGCGTTGCATCTGAGGCAGCGAGCTCTGGTACGTCAGGCATCGCCTGTGGGCATGTAGGTGTTGGGCGTGAAGATGAGTGGGGGTCCTTGGGGGAGGACGCGCCCAGAGAATAGGTCCCGGTGGAGGGGACAGAGGGACTCTCTAGGGACTTGTAAGGGTCCCACTATAAATGGGAGTATTTAAAGTTGGTGCCTAATAGGGCAGGTAACCCGCTGACGGGCATGAGCCGGGCGGGACACCCTACCCAAGGATGGGGGCAAGTTAGTGAGATGACAGGAGTTGGGGCAAGGGGCCCATCGGCTGGCATGGGTCAGGGTGGATACCCCTTGCTAATGTTTTTTTTACGCAGGTGTTGCGTGAGTGTATATAGATACAAGAGTGTGTATGATATAGTAGTATTATATTTTGCGATGTTGAGAGGGAGAGTGAGTGTATAGGGGGACCTGTTGGCTGCATGTGTTCCAACGGACCACCTCCTATTGCGCCCCAGTGGAAGTGTGCGCGCGAGTTTATATAGGATGAGGATAGACTCATAGGTTCCAAAGGGGAACCGAGCCAAATTACCGGAGAGTTATTGGTAGTGCGGCATCAGTGAGTGCATGTGTATGACTGTGTGTGTGAAACTTCTGAGTATATTGGTGAAATAGTAGAGCAAGACTGTGAGATAGCTCTAAGAGAGAAGTATTAAAGTGGATGCACGTGAATGCTATCCCCTTGGTGTTTTGGAACAACTGAGAGTAGGTTCCTTGGTAGGGTGTTGTCAAGGTGATAGCTAAAAGTTGCGATTTTGTTGTATAAAAGTGTAAATATTTTCGATAATATTTCTACCTGGGTTAAATAATGTAAAGATTGGTATGTGACGGACCCTGAAAATAGATTTTTCAAACTCTGCTAATTAGGCATGAAATTTAATGTCCATTATGGAGCACGTGTTGAACGCCACATGACGTTACAGATCAATAGTAAGAGAGACAATATTCTCTTCTGTATCATTATCTGGGTAATTAAGACCAATTAAATTGTAATTGTTGGAACCAGTGCATCACACATGTCCTGGACACTCACCCATATTACGCATCTATCCTGTCTCCGAAATGTCAAAAGATACCAAAATGCGAGTGTTTCAAAGGAACTTTAAAGCGAGTGTTAAATTAAGATAGATCTAAGCGGCCAAGTTCAAGAGAAGCGATTAACTGAGAATAAATGTTCTGGCTATCTATATAAAAATTGGGGGATTTCTCGAAAAATTCATTCCAGCCAATTCCAGTCGGAAGGTATGTAAGGCTGTGGGTCGTTGCGAATAGATGGGGCGGTCCCATGCTATAGGTTAGAGAAGGTGCCGCATCGGTGCGAACGTAAAAGCACGTTGTGATGTGGGGGGGGGGGGGGCACAGAGCTCATATTTAGAATAGGAGCTCTTGCGGGACAAGTCGTTGGCCATATATGAGAATAGGATCAGGAATAGGAAGTATGAGCTCAGGGAGCTACATGCATTTAGGTAAACGGTATTACCTGTTTTAGAAGGCAAGCCACACATAGGCAATTGGCCCGAGGGCAATCAGAGAAAGTCCGAATTTAGCCTTGACCGTCGAGGGTCATAGGCAACGAGACTGAAAGTCCGCGTATTGTCGTAACCCTGTGAGAGTTGTAAAGAACCGATTGTAGTTTGTTAACGGTTACGAACCGTAGTGGCATAATAGCCAAAGAAGTAAAAGCTGCAACGTTGAGGCCTAGAGACTGTATTAAGAGCTTAAGTAAGCGCTGGAGTAGCTCGCGAGATAAGATAGTTTTAGGCGGTGCGAGAATCGGTGACGTTGAGAACACTTTGCAGAATACTATTATGTAAGCTTTGTTAAGTATATATCTGAAGGCGAAGAATAACTTTACCCCGTGAGAGCCAGGCAAGGCGCAAAGTGATAGTGAACTGTAGTAGACGCCGATTGAATCGTGATTTTATTATGTAAGCTTTGTTAAGTATATATCTTAAGGCGAAGAATAACTTTACCCCGTGAGAGCCAGGCAAGGCGCAAAGTGATAGTGAACTGTAGTAGACGCCGATTGAATCGTGATTGAACTGTGAAAACGCTGATAGAGTCACACAAGCAGAACATTATATGTGTTAAGCTCGACTGAAGGCGAAGTTAACCCTGCGAGGAGGAAGTAACGAAGTGAATAGACACTTTGTATTTATCACAAACCGTGAGAAGTTGAAGATGATGTGAGATTGATCCAGTGGGCACAGCTAGCTGTGGGAGACGTCGAGGGCCCTAAAGAATAAACTTTTATCCGCGTAATTAGTGCATTCTTTTGGATAATTTTGTGAGTAATTTGTTTCATATTTTATTTCTTCGTACATGTAAATAAATAATCTTTTCAGTGAATTATCGTTGATCACCCTTTGGCGTTGTAAGCCACAGGCACCGTCATGAATCCTGAGAGTCCCAAGCGGATAGGGCATTGATAAGGTGGTAAGGTTTACGTTCGAACTGGGGTTCAGACAACAGTCACTGGCTGTCGGCTGAGCACTGATAAGAACATAAATGTTCCTCCATCAATTTCAACCCCGTAATCCTGCGACAGTTAGATTGGTTGAAGACATGCGCACCATCGACGTGCAGTACGCCTTAGTACACGGCATCATCGTGCCCCCATGTGGACAATCGGGGTAAAATGCCTTGCCCAAGGACACAACGCGGGAGTCCGAATCGATCGTTCATCCGAGGACTAACCGGGATCCACGTTGCTTAACTTCGGTGATCTGACAAGAACCGGTCATCGCAACGTGGACACTTACTAAGTATTGGTAGATGTGACGGATTATCTGTGAAGTAATTGCTTCTAATTAGCTTGTCATATAAAGCCAAGTTTTCTTTTGTAACTTTTAATAAACAAAAACAACAGACAGCTCGAGAGCTGTCTGTTGTTTTCGTTTATTAAAGGTAACAAAGGTAAACTTGGCTTTATTGCCTACCGATGTCATATGTATTTTCTTAACAGTTACTTGCCTCTTAATTGGATCTTCCTTGCTAATTTTCAAAGGAGATAACTTTATAGAAAGTTGATTCTCATGACGATATGCCAGGTATGCATCCGTAAACAGCACGCAAGGAGTTAATACACTGTTGGACAGGATTGAGAGGGTGGTTTTCATGGCAGCACTTCGTCTTTATTGTTTTGGTTCTATCATTATTATAAACTAGATCGTGGTTCACGAGAAGCTAACAACTCAATTGGAAAGACAGAAAGAAACAGGAAATAAAGAAACAGGAATGTAACAGGAAAATAAGCAACATCAACCAATGGTAATTCTTTGCGACGTTGTTGTTATTTGTCAAGTGAAATTGGGTCGCCTTACTTCTTTGGAAGGAACTGTAGGCGGAAGTAACGATCTTTCGCAATACCAACACATGCCTGAAGCATGCGGCTAAGTGACGCTTCGTTGATAATGACACGAGATATAACTTTTTGCCGTCAGTACACCAAAGCCACGACACAAACTTAATTGGTCTCTTCAATTCTACGACAGTACACGTAAAAGCAATTTTCTGATGAACATCCATGAAGCAAATCGGTCAATAACAATAAAAAATAGATACATCCCTAGTGCTGTAAACACTAACAATATCTCATGAAAGCTTCTGATAGAAAATAGATGGTTGACTCTCGCCACTTGCTAATGTATACTATTCCAAAAAAGTAGGGGATATCCAAACAGATGTTGATATTTTCGGAAAATGGTATTGGATACTCGTGGTTGGACACATCAATATGTTACCACGTTTAGTGTGAATCATGAATGTCACCGGCCCACGAAAACTTCGTGCAGGTTTTTCGCACGAGCGCCTCGTTCATGTCTGTGGGGTACGTTTTGAAACTTTCATTTGTACTGGATGGGCTTTTCCGGAGGTTTCATCGTTCTTTTCTTGGTATAAACTCGTTCATCAATAGTTTCTGATCGAAACGTAACTTTTGAGGTATGCGAAGACTGACAGGTGACGAACGTTTACGTGCCGTTGGTATGTTGGAAGCTGGCAACAGACAGACTGCAGTGGCTCAAATTCTCAACGTTATTCAATCGGTGATTAACAGGTTGTGGTCACGCCACCTTCAGACAGGCACTGTTAATGAGACATCGGTCAGGTCGTCCAAGGGCGACAACTGCTAACCAGGGTCGTTTCATCCGAACCACAGCATTACGTAACCGCCATCAAAGTGCCTCGGAAACTGGACAGCAGCTGCACTGAGCGACAGATGTGCGAGTCAGTGGTCAAACTATCCGAAATCGCCTACACTGCTGGAATTTGTACGCTCCACGACTTCGAATCATTCCACGTTTGACTGAACGTCACATCGCAGCAAGGCGTAATTGGTGCGGAGCACGACAGCGCTGGGACAGTCGTCGGTGGAGCAACGTCATGCTTTCCGATGAATGGAGGTTCACTCTCGACAGCCACGACAGGCGAAACAGAGTGTGGTGGCGGCGGAACGAACGATACCATGACGTAACCGTTAGGCAGCTCGATCGGTTTGGTGGTGGATCGGTTATGGTGTGTGGAGGCATAACTATGACAAGCGGAACAGCATTACATGTCATCCAAGGGAGTGTCACAGAGCAGTACTACCGTGACAACATGTTAGCAACTCATGTGGTGCCATTTGCGCGACGTCACGGCCGTCGATTCATTTTCCGAGATGACAAAGCAAGAGCACACAGGACCCGTGTCGCAACGGAGTTCCTCCAGGAGCAGAACATCACTACACTGCCTTGGCCAGCACTATGTCCATACCTTTTACCTTTTACCAATCGAGCACGTCTGGGATATGCTTGGCAGGCGCCTACGACAACGCCAACAGCTCCCTACCAATGTCCAGGAACTCGCCGCTGCACCGTAGGAAGAATGGGCTGATATTGGAAGTTTCGCGAACCGAGGAGGATTTACAAGGTATTGAGGTCTTGGACTGAATGTGGTAAATTCTCTGACTGACCATCTATGTCTTCTACAGCTCAGTGGAATGTGTGCTTGTCACGCCACAAGTTTTTGTTTGGAAGGTAAATGTGCTTAAAATTGGGTCTGATTTCTACAGTGATTTACGAAGGAGATTGGCGCAAGTTTTCAAACTTATTCGCCCTCCAATAATACATACTAAATACCGAAGTTGCTTGGGAACTTCATTCCCTAATTATATAGAAATGAAAAATAATTTACAGCCCCAATATGTTACGAAAAACCGAATGATTTCGTTGTGTATATAACTGCAAATGGTGCAATAGTTTCGAAATTCGTGTTGTCAAAGAACACAGTGGCAGCAGTGCAACTGAAAGGACGATGCGCCTAAAATATAGCTACATAATTGCAACCAATGCAATCGGCGTAATTTATTGGTGTGCAGTTTGGCCACACCTCACTGAATGGAAGATACTGCCAAACTATCTATACAATGACGGATGTACCAATTATTTTTACAGTAATCCTAGAGAGTATAACAATATCACCACATAACAACAACGTGGTAACAACGAGACTTCAAGCTTGTGCCATAGTCATCACGCCATGATACTGTACTAATCAGCGGCGCCAGTGATGTTTAACAATAATGATATCCCAAACTCAGATTTAGGGTACTGAGAAAATAAAGTTTTTTTGTTAAACTCTCTGGGGACGTTTAAGCTGGAACACCAAACCAGCCCAATGCAGCCCTAGACAGAGCTAAGCATACACGCTTCACTGAAGAAAGGTAACCAACTTTTTCTCGTAGGCCTAATACGAAAGTTCTTAGCGCATAAAGACAATGTGCTAGTTTCGATCTGTTAAATCCAATATATAAATGCGAATGTCTCTCTCTCTCTCTCTCTCTCTCTCTCTCTCTCTCTCTCTCTCTCTCTCTCTCTCTCTCTGTTTGTTCCGGGTGAACTCCTACGTTTCTAGACCGATCGTTCTCAAAGTTTCTACACGGGGGTAATTCGTCCCTGCGAGTATTATGGGATGGGTGCCGTGCCCGTGTGGGGTGACCTTGACCTTGAAATTGATGACCTTGACCTTTGATTTCGAAAATGGCTGGGCCGATCGGGCTAAAATTTCATATGTGCGGGTATAATGACCCATCGATCATTTTGACTTTATCGGGGTGCCCGTGCGGGGTGACCTTGAGCTTGAAATTGGTGACCTTGACCTTTTATTTCGAAAACGGCTGGGCCGATCCGTCTAAAATTTCATATGTGCGGGTATATTGACCCATCGATCATTTTGACTTTATCGGGGTGCCCGAGTGGGGTAATCTTGACCTTGAAATTGGTGACCTTGACCTTTTATTTCGAAAACGGCTGATATCACCATCCTCTCCCGTGCAACGCCAGGTATCACCCGCTAGTCTAATATATAAATGCGAATGTCTGTATCAAAATATATATCTCTCTCTCTCTATCTTTGTTCCGGGTGAACTCCTCCGTTTCTCGACCAATCGATCTCAAATTTTCTATACGGGGGTAATTCGTCCCTGCGGGTAACAAGGGATGGGTGCCGTATACGTGCGGGGTGACCTTGACCTTGAAATTGATGACCTTGACCTTTTATTTCGAAAACGGCTGGGCCTATCGGACTAAAATTTCATATGTGCGGGTATATTGACCCATCGATCATTTTGACTTTATCGGGGTGCCCGTGCGGGGTGACCTTGACCTTGAAATTGTGACCTTGACCTTTTATTTCGAAAACGGCTGGGCCGATCGGGCTAAAATTTCATATGTGCGGGTATATTGACCCATCGATCATTTTGTCTTTATCGGGGTGCCCGAGCGGGGTGACCTTGACCTTGAACTTGGTGACCTTGACCTTCTATTTCGAAAACGGCTGATATAACCATCTTCTTCGGTGCAACGCCGGGTATCACCTGCTAGTGTTCTTATAAATACTGTGTTACTGTGTCTGATGGAATTTCATACAGTTGCGATGTTCAAAAGTGTGAATTGTCATTTCAGAAGGAATTAAAGGAGAAGTTACGGTAATGCATTGTAAAATTTCATCTAATTATCAAATGCGGTTTCCTAGCTTTACTGAACTGGAACTTGCCACTTGCTCTACATTTATACTGTCCGATATATTTATTTGTACAGGTAATTTTAAAAGCTTGAACTCCAAAATCGATTTCAAATTCACAGTTGAAGTCCGATGGAAATTTAGGGTTACAATGAACTAAATGAGCGACTTTTACTGATAAAACTGTTAGGGTCGGCCAATTTGGTGGACGTTAAAAGAGTTTTGAAAGATTTCAAGAGATTTTATGCACGGTTTGGGTGGATTTTTCATTTAAAATTGCGTAAAGCCTTCAACTGGTGCAATGTCGGTATGCACACCTCCGGGGGCATGGTGGCTTAATAGGTAGAGATGCAGGCTGCAAGCCGAGAGGTCCTCGGTTTGAATCCCACCTGCGCCAACCGTGTTGTGTCATTGAGCAAGACACTTCACCTCCATTGCCCACATCGGGGCACGGTGGAGTTGTGTAAATGGGCATACTGCACATCGATGGTGCACTTGTCTTCAACCAATGCTAACCCTACGTGTGTGTAGTTAGTATGTTGGAGAGCCAGACACTTTCTTGCCGTTGCTCAGTGGTTCTCACCGGGAACTCGGGCTGATTCCACCTGTAAAACTGTCCAACACGAGGTGACCCTGGCTGTCGAAAGTGTCGTTAAACCCTAATAAATAAATGCACACCTATATGTTCAGAGATATGGGGTCTGAAAGTTTGTACAATTTCTTCAGAGGGCTTAATGTGTTTGTACGCCGGGAAAAGCCTGTGATTCTACAGAATCACTCGTCCAGTTTCTTTCTACGTTAGTAGACATAAAATTATCCACCGATAATACGTTTATCTATTATATAGGTGGCTCAGGAGTTTGGCGGAGAATGTAAACAAACCGAGGGGTAGTCCGGTTTCGGGCTTTACTACGGGTAGGTAAATGTATTAACGGTAGAGAATTTTATATCTACGAATGCAGGAAAGATTCACCTTTCCATAGGTAGTAACGGTTCCATCTACGGCCGTTGGAGGCGGGAGTTATAATCCCCCCCCCCAGGGTTGGGAGACTACCCCCCCCCCCCCCCCCAAAAGAAAAAGTCTGTGGAAACTCAGACTGGGAGCCCGTGTACAATAGCCCACCTCTGGAAGCCAGGTTATCAATGCACAGCAGCGATGTCCCGAATGTTCGCATGCCATCTCAATCTTCGTATGTAGCGAATTCTCCAAAATCTGTTTCACAGAAATATTGAGATGTTTGTGGATTAACCTGTCAGTTGTCCGACATTTGCTGGTGGGTTTTCCAGCAAACTAAAGGATCTGCTGAATTGACTTCACCTTCTTATGGAAACTGACCGTCACCATATACCCATAGTTGTTTGAAGCAACGTATTTCCCCAACCAAACTTTAGCGCCGTGGTGTACACTACTCGTCTGAACGTTGATTGCAGGAGTGTACACTCGTGATGTCAACATTTTTCAGTTTTCTCGGTTAATGTCCGCACGCAGCCGAAAAAGATTATCTCGACTGTGT
Source organism: Pictodentalium vernedei (assembly GCA_031216915.1). Lineage (NCBI taxonomy): Eukaryota > Metazoa > Mollusca > Scaphopoda > Dentaliida > Dentaliidae > Pictodentalium > Pictodentalium vernedei. Next base: position 527,482,906 of record CM062297.1, on the reverse strand, counting down.
AGCACAATAAAAGAGCTACCTGGACGTATTCGCGTTATCTGTGGTGATGGAAGAACGATGATGTAATGTACAATATTTTATTATGCCAGCTAATGAAATTCGCCAATCACAGCCCCCGAATAGTGGGACGGTACTGAGCCGTATTGGGTCACCTGCAGCCCGAGGTGACCTAATATGAAACTCGTATTAGGTCAGTACCGCCATTTTGTTTCGACGTGGAAATTCCTCACCTAGCGGTGCTTTTATATCCATACTGAAGAAATTGCAGTACAATCAAACGTCCCTCCGTGTCTATATGTCTCATTTTCTCTCGTTTTATAATAAATTTATTGTGAAATTTATTTTCTAAATGTAAATTTAATTATTTGAAGTGAGATATACTACTGTATTCGATCTACCGATAACGGATCAATCAAACGTCCCTCCGTGTCTATATGTCTCATTTTCTCTCGTTTTTAAAAATAGCGACTGCACTGTAATGAAATTGTAAGAAATGAATCACAGCTGTGAAGGAAAAGATGCGAGATACATTTATTTTGTTCGAATTCTATAAAAACGGACGTTTCAGACATTTTCTGCACACTCAAGACAAAGTGACAGTACGAAGAAAAGCGTCTATCGCTGTTGTCTGTGTTGTCAAGGAAATTATACACAAACAGGGAGACAACTGTGCACGTTTGTTACAACTTACATAGAGTTTTGCACCATTTATTTATTTATTTATTTGTGTTTAAGGTCACATACTTATGCACAATGGCTAATCGTGACCGTGACAGTTTTAGGGGTGAAGGAAACCGGAGTACCCGGAGAGAACCACCGAGCAACGACGAGCAGCTGTCAGCTCCCCAACATCGTAACTCTGAACTCTGCACCGCAGCACAGGCAGGGTTAGATTGGTTGAAGACATGCGCACCATCGACGTGCAATACGCCTCAGTACACAGCGTCATCGTGCCCCCATGTAGGCAATCGGGGTGAAGTGTCTTGCCCAAGGACACAACGCGGTTGCCGCAGGTGGGATTCGAACCGAGGACCTCTCGGCTTGCAGCGTTTTGCACCAGTTTTGAAAATGTGCCGGCGTTCAAATTTGATTGTTATTTTGTTTTCGCTGGCATAATAAATACGTTACAGGACGTTCAGGTGGCGGATACGGTGTCATATGAGGCTCGGCAAAAACAATATTGGACTCGGCGTACCGCCTCGTCCAATATTGTTTTCACCTCGCCTCATATGATACCGTATCCACCACCTGAACGTCCTGTAACTTATAATATGGGATTTACGATCGGCCGGTGTGATTTCCAATATTTATTATTTATTTATTTATTGATGTTTAAGGTCACATATTTGTGCACAATGGCTAATCATGACCGTGATAGTTTTACGGGTGGAGGAAGCCGGAGTACCCGGAGAGAACCACCGAGCAACGACGAGCAGCTGCCAGCTCCCCAACATCGTAACTCCGCACTGCAGCACAGGCAGGGTAAGATTGGTTGAAGACATGCGTACCATCGACGTGCAGTACGCCTTAGTACACGGCGTCATCGTGCCCCCACGCGGGCAATGGAGATGAAATGTCTTGCCCAAGAACACAACGCGGTTGCCGCAGGTGGGATTCGAACCGAGGACCTCTCGGCTTGCAGCCTGCACCTCTACCTACTGAGCCACCGCGCTCCCGTGATTTCCAATAACAAACACCCACCAAAGCGATTGCTTGCATTGCAACTGAACTATATGAACACGAATGAGTAGAGTGATAATCTATTAATCTGAGAAAAACAATAATGTTCATTTTTCCCTATTCATTGATAATTTAATTATCCGTTTTTTGAAGCACTGTTTGCACACCAGCCAAAACAGGCAATTTCTTCCCCCTCAGAAATCGCATATCCGGTACGTTACCGACATACTGCGAAACCGTAATATGATTTTCACAGAGTGTTTGTGCAATAAAAAGGATAGCAAAAACATCGCAGTTTTCTACCAAATGTATTGAATTTAATTAACCCAGTTCATAAACTTCAATTAGCGTCGCTAGTCATTAGGGGTCCTCTATAATCCATATAAAAACAGGATCCGGTTCGTGATGAGTCTTTACTTGTAACGAAGTTCAGAAATGTTCAGCACTGACTTGAATTCCCATACCTCTGTTTTAACAAGTGTCTTGAAAATAGGGAGCCAAACCTAGAAGAATATGTTTCATGAGATGTGACAGACCCCCAACCCATGTATCGATTTTTAATCATCGCAGTGATGCCATCTTCTGCCACCCACCGGAAGGTGACAGCTAATTACCTGTCACTGTCTTGTTTTGGGATGGGCAATTTTCGTTTTACACGTGGTGTTGTTAGACAGCACATCGCACCAAACCCAAATGCGACTTGACACGCTATCCTGCTACTTTTGGACGACCTGTTGTTCTCATTAAGATTTCCAAATCAGATTTTGTCATAGTCAAATTGATCATCACATTCGCTGGGAACAATACGTTGACGTTTGCAACATTGCGAAGTTTAACCCCTTTATGTAAAATAACGGTGATTTCGACTGCTGTTATTGACAAAAAATCGCCATTCAAATTTTATTTGTTTATCAATATTAGCCATCAAACATAGCTTATCATCCCCCGTGGGAACCTCGGTAAATTATTTATTTATTTATTGGTGTTTAAGGTCACATATTTTTGCACAATGGCTAATCTTGACCACAACATGAGTATCAACTCAAGACCAGGGGTGAGCGTTAATAAGCCATGTTGCCATTTTAGAGAGGGTTTGCACCTCCCAAGCATTGGTGACTGGGTCCTATTTTACCAGTAAAACAGAGCATGTCTGCCGCAGTGAACAGGCACTGCTTCACTTCCCGGGGTTCCCGCGGGGAGCTCCGGTAAATGAAGCAATGCTTGTTTATTGTGGTAAAATAAGACCCGGTCACAATGCTTGTGGAAGTCCTCTAAAATTGGATGGACATGACTTTATCTCCATGTTGCTTTCACGATTAGCCATTGTGCAGAAGTATGTGACCTGAAACACCAATACATAAATAAATAAATAGCTTAGCATCTCTCATTGGAAAGAGCTCATTCCAATGAGTAGCAACAAGCTATGTTTTTGGGGCAAAAAAGGAAAATATTTAGTTATTCAATAAATATTTTGGGAAGTTTTGTTTTCTATTCGTGAAGGATAAAGAGTCGAATAATGTGTAACGTTGGTAACGGACACTGCTGCATGCGCAATGTACAATATTCTGTCTTGAATAAAATTGTATCGTGTGTATGTGATTGAACATGTGGTGTTCTGTTCATAGGTGTGAGAGCAAACATTAGGCGCCTACGACTCTAGGAGTAAAATCCTATTTGAGGAGGATATACATATTGTTCTCCATTATAATAAACAAACTTATGGAGACGTTAACCCGAACCTTTCGAACACTCTATAACCCTTTACCCAACGAATCGCCCGCATGCTCCCGCGTAATATGCAAATTCAGCAGCTGAAAAAATATTATTTTTCGAAAATTTCAACAAAACCATATCATGTGACCCATCTTTGGAACGAGCTCGCCGAGCTCGTTCCAGTGAGGGGTCACGTGATATAGTTTTGTTGAAAGTTTTTAAAAAAAAATAAAAAATTATATTTGAAATAATAAATTTTGATATCGTCTGCGTTGGGTAAAGGGTTAAATTCGCGAGGTCAGACAAAACGCTACCATAATGTAGCAACAGTCCGTCATATTACCATGATAACGTGCTCATATGTCTGATTATAGCTCAATGTAAACAACATTCGGGGCGTAATAATTAGTGACGCCAGCATTTTGGAGATCCAGAACAGACATGATCTGCAGGACGTATAGACCACCTGCAAAGCGCGCAACATTAACTACTGAGACAAAACAAGACGAGGGTGGAGTATGGGGTCCATGAATCAAAGAGTTTTCCAAGTGTTTAACGAGCACCCTATATATGTCCCTAGCACTCTATCTGAGTTGTGTTCTGTATTTATACCAGAATTAAACTTGAATTAAGAATGTGAAGCTTAGATTTTTAAAGAAAAAAATCACCTTCGTCTATCTGTTTACTTTCTTGCGTGACATAGAGAAGAATGATTTCGGCGGGCCCAAAGGCGCACAGAGACGGTGTGGGGTAGTTCAACTCCCTTCAAGCACGTTGACGATATTCTTGAATGACTGACTCAGCGTTCGGTCCTGATAACTTCAGGCAGGTAAAGTCGTCCACTTATAGTACGCTAGTTGTTAGGCCATCAAGAGCATGTGTAGTCAGCGTTAGGCTCTATTTTTCATCATTTTGGAGGTGTTGATTGGTGTTTCAGGCAAGTATAATCTGCCACTTACATTTAGTTGTTGGGGCCGTCATAAGCAAACAAAGTCCGATTCAGGCCTTCTATTTGGCGTTTGAAGAGAGAAGGAAGCCTAGCCCAGCCCACGAGGAATTGTTGGATTTGTGGATTCAGCGTGGTGTGGGGTGAGATGAGGATGGTGATGATGATAGTGGTGAAGGTGACGATGATGGTGTGCATAACACAGTTTTGTGTCGAAGCATTTCATTCACGTCATAACGTCAATCGTGGGTAACGAACAATCAGATTCGTTCTTAGATGACGTTCCAACATGTCAGACGGATTCCATACGTGGTGTATCTAGAGCATTTCTTAAGGGGACGTCCAACCTAACTTTGGTCAAATTTCAGGTAATTTTCTTCCAAGTCTAAAAAAGGCCTAAAATGAATGATCCCAATAAATGATATACCAAAATACTTGGAATGAATCATAGAATATGTGGAAAGTGGAATTTGCCATGGAACTGCTGCCATGTGTAGATAGCACCGCCTGACAGTCTGCCATGGCATAAGTAAGAGAACAAAATTTTAACAATAAAATACCTTAAAATAAAATAACAGCTGGAATTCTAGAAACATTGAAGTACATACTCGAATAAATCTTTTCCTAATTCTTGAAAGTAATAAATATTGAGACCAAATGTTATAAGTGGGGTGTTCACTGACTGAAGGCAAACATTTTCTTCTGTTTATGTTTTGATTTGGGGAGGTTCAACAAAGGTCAACTTGAAGGAGTCCACTAGAAGAAGTATGGAAGGACAAAAGAGTGTCTCCCCATATAAAGAAGTATGTGTCACTGTGGTGGTTTGGAAAGAAACTATGATATTCTCCTATGTAGAATGCACTGCAAAGTCATACATTGTAGTTGAACAAATATATTTACAAACCCCTTGCACTGTACCCCTTTTATTCCATGCATATTTGATAGTGATTAAATTGTTAAATTTGTCTGGTTTATCAATAAGTAACATAGGTTCTTTTACTCTTGGACACCAATATACTCATGCTATCTGTTGGAGAAGAAATAAGAGTAACTGTAACTCTTCACTGCAATAAACCATTAAATGTACATAAAAGTACATTATTATTCAAAACACATCAAATTAACCCTACATATCCATCATTGCCTGTACTTTTCAAAAAAAGGCTTATTGGCAATATTGAGTTCAGGAGGTCACATCCAGTAGGTTTCCCATTCATAGGTGTTCACGTATTTTTTCAACAACGCAGTATGCAAAGAAATCCCCAAAACACCACAAGAGAGCTCCAAATTTCCGAGGAGGGGTGGGTTATGACGCCCTCTCCCTGTATGCCTGCACCTTCGGCACTCATGCCATATATCTTTTTCATCAAAGTTTAACCCAATTTGAAAAATTCTGGCGAAACACATGCTCCAAACACTATCAAACAGGTAAGTGTATCTGCAAAAATCGTACACTATTCCAAAAAAGTAGGGGATATTTGATAAAAGTGAGATCTCTGAAGAAATATATTTATTTTTTCATCAAAAAGATAGTTGCGGCATTGCACTGTCACATCTGGTGAATGATTTCAGCGATAGCTGGGTGTCTGACAAGCACACATTCCACGTACTGAGCTGTAGAAGACATGGACGGTAAGTCAGAGAATTTACCATATTCAGTTCAAGAACTCAATACCTTGTAAATCCTCCTCGGTTCGCGAGACAAGCGCGGATTCGACGTGGCATACTCCTCACCAAACTTCCAATATAAGCTTGACCGATGTTTCTCCATTCTTCCTGCAGTGCAGCGGAGAGTTCCTGAACATTGGTAGGGGTCTGTTGGCGTTGTCGTAGGCGCCTGCCAAGCATATCCCAGACGTGCTCGATTGGTAAAAGGTCTGGACTTAGTGCTGGCCAGGGCAGTGTAGTGGTGTTCTGCTCCTGGAGGAACGCTGTAGCGACACGGGCCATGTGTGCTCTTGCATTGTAATCTTGGAAAATGAATCGATGGCCGTGCCGTCGCGCAAGTTGCACCACATGAGCTGCTAACATGTTGTTACGGTAGTACTGCTCTGTGACACGCTCTTGGATGATATGCAATGCTGTTCTGCTTGTCATGGTTATGCTCCCCACACCATAACCGATCCACCACCAAGACGATCGTCCTGCCTAAAGGTTACGTCATGGTATCGTTCTTTCCGCAGCCGCCACACTCTGTTTCGTCTGTCGTGGAAGTCGAGAGTGAATCTCGATTTATTGGAAAACATGACGTTGCTCCACCGACGATTGTCCCAGCGCTGTCATGTTCCACACCAATTACGCCTTGCTACGATGTGACGTTCAGTCAAACGTGGAATTATTCGAGGTCGTGAAGCGTGCAAATTCCAGCTGTGTAGACGATTTCGGATAGTCTGACCACTGACTCGCACATCTGTCGCTCAGTGCAGCTGCTGTCCAATTTCTGAGGCACTTTGATGGCGGTTACGTAATGCTGTGGTTCGGAAACGATCCTTTGGATATCCCCTACTTTTTTTGAATAGTATATTACATTGCAAAACATTCTTTTTAGATTTCAGTTGCTGAACTATTCATGCTTCTTACTTCCAAATATAACACTTAATTTACCGATTAATGGGTGAATGGAAAACCCCTGCCATAATCAACATGTTGAGTTCCAGAAGCCTCCATAATAGCGCCAATAAAAGTGCCAAACACCACATTGGTGGCTTTAAAGAATATTCATTAGCTTGTTGTTTGATAAGTAATAGAACAGAATATTCACTAAAATTATTTTGTTGCAATGAATTGGAGGGTGCCAGCAGGCACTTTCCAACAAATTCTAACGAATCAACTAGTTATAAGCAAAATTTTCTAAGCCAAAAGAGTGAAAAAGGACCATAACTCTGGAAAAAAATGTGTGGAAGAAACGCATCTACACAGGTATCTTTTCCCCATGATGCTCGATCACAACACCAAATACCATTCAAACTGGAACAGCAGTGGTTGAGATACAAGGGAAAATGTTGGTACGGGCGGATGGAGGTCTCCCACTAGATACGTCTTCGACTTTTCAAGTCGGGGGCATAATAATCACAACATACCCACCTTATCAATTCATAATTTCAAGTAAATAAACAGATTTATCAATTTAAATTAATTAAAAGATGATGGGGAAATATTTGGCTTCTGTCGCCCTCTCGTACTATTACCACAAACATCTGCAAACACTATGACACTGACGAACGAAATTGAACGCATATGGTCTGGTGTGTCAGGTTAGAAAGCATACTGAAGAAACTGCGAATATTTCGGGTATTTCATTTGTTTAAATTTCAAATACAGGTAGTTTTGACCGTGGATTCGACAATTCGTTCGGGTTTTGTCCATCACAGTCACGCTGACCGCTGTTATGTGTATTATGATATGCAAATTGGGAGACAGTTTCCGGAAAAGGAGATTTGTCACATTTGTCAGTCTAAAACGATAACAAAAGACACTGATGTTGGCATGGTTGTTTGCAAGAAAAAACTAAATTCACAACATCGTCCAATCGCACCTTATTTTAAAGCGCGAATGCATCATTTTCAATCCATCTTCCATAGGTCCTTTGCGGACATCAACACAAAACGAAAAAGATCCATGGTTACTTGGAAGGAAATAACTTCACAGCATTGGGGGAAATCAACACGCTCAATATAGTTCCAGCTCACTTGGAATATACTTCGAGAAAAACGTGATTTCTGAAGCATTTAGCTTACTTTTTATGAATATTACTATATTTAAATGTATCGTCCCGACTTCAAACACTCGGTTATTTTCTTTACAAGTGGTTTATGTTATCTTTTTAGTGCGCAATAATTCAGATTTTCGTCAACAAAAAAGTTCAGACAGCCTATAAATATTGGATGGCGGTGGAGGGAATTACAAAGCATTCTTTGCAGTTATGACATTAACAGCTCAAGCATTTGCTGTAACGTGCTTGCAAATCCGCTCATACATTGTCTCGAACAAATAAAAGGCATGATCACGTCCTTGCATTCTTACGATCGTCCAAAACGTATATATTCCTGTAAGAACTACATTATAATCACATGACTGGAATAATGATCATTGAAACATGACCACATCCGGAACATCCAAATTTTGTGTTGGTGGTATTGCATTATAACATCACAACACATCAGAGAGTGTGTCATAAAAATGCTTTCTCCGAGTCTGTAGTATGTTATCATTACATTGAGGACAAGGCTTTCGAATTACCGATCATTTTGTGGTTTTACGAGTTAGTTACTTATGCTGTTGACAAATTAATCTTCTTCAAAATCATAAAATTCCCCTTTTTCTGACAAAAATTATATATACCTTTCCTATGAACTTTACTCATTATTTTGATATATAATTTGCCTTTCCTTACTTCTCGTATCTGTTTCTGGGACATTGGGAAAAATGTCAACAAATTGACCAAAGTTAGGTCGGACGACCCCTTAATATTTGTATTGTATCGGGTAACGTTGAATACAAGCAACAATCATGGTTTTAAGTTCCGAATGTATGAAATGTTCTGTTTTGCATTTTTTCTACATATTAGTTGCTGGTTTTTTGTTCAACTCTTTGAAACGATGAGCCCGCTCTTCCAGCATTAAAGCTGCACGTTGAAAGTATGAATCGGTCTACCCCCAAATAATGAATATGGACTTTTCCAATTACTGGCATTGAACTAACACGGAAGATACCACCAGAGTTCAAAGACTTATTTCGGTATTTTATGTATTCAAAACCAAATATTTATTTCCATAAATTTGCGTGAAAATGGTCTGATTTATATTAAAACTGTCTGTTGTTTTCGTTTATTAAGAGTAATAAAAGGAAACTTCGCTTTTTCTACTGATATCATAGGTGTTTTCTCAACAGTTACATGCTTCTTAATTTGACCTTCCTCGTCCGTCCAATACTTTCAGGGGAGATAACTTTATCGAAGGTTAATGTTCATGACGAGACAAGTCCGAGATTTCAATGTTCGAAAAACATAGAAGGCATATTTACAGTCTTAAAGCAAACTGACCAGCATGTTCAGTTTGGTGACCATGTGCGGAAATTATGTTGCCGCTTCTTTTTATTTTAAATATGTTTGGAGTGGAAAATCACCAACGTCGTATTTCAGTAGCAATTCAGTCTTCATGTATTATATATTGGAAAATTCCCATAAGGATTAACACCCAGGGTGATGATCACGATGGTTGCCGACAGGACGCTTTTCTGGCAAAGGAACACGACAGTCACAATTTCATTTAGTAGGATGGCTACTAAGTGAATGTGTGGGGTAGACCAATCAATATTTTCAACGTGCAGCCCCAAGGCTGCAAGTTGAAAATATAAATTGGTCTACCCCCAAATAATGGTTCTGGATTCTCCCAACTACTGCAGTTGAACTGACATTGAAGATACCCCCGTGGTTCGAAGGGATAATATTATGTTCTATGCGGTCTGGCATCCGCCGATTAACACTATCATCTGATTAATTTGGGGGAAGAACAAGGAGAGATCTTTCCAACAAATAATCAGATGATAGAGGCGCAACTGGGTTATAATTTCTTTTAGACTTTTACGGACACAGGTTTATATGGGCATTTTAACAGTAGATATTTAGGTTCAAAAAAGAATCAAAACAATTTTCAATTGAGAGGGCTTTTTTGTGGGGGTATTTTGATCAAGGATATTTATGCCACAGAACAGCAAAAAACTAAAATGCTACCTTCATCTCTCACAGATCCCACCAAATCATTACCAAGGCACCGGTACCGGTGTTAGATGGTCCTCCTGTTACTGCACACATTTCCTGTAACAGTGGATATTTAGGTACAACAAGAAAGACAATTTTCAATTAAAAGGGCCTTTTGTGGGGGTATTTTGATCAAGGGTATGCGACAGAACAGCAAAAAACTAACATGCTACCTTCATCTCTACCTACAGAAGGAGATCACGTGACATGGAGTAGACAAAGTCGGTATTTTCGTTGTGGTGGAAAAATAGCGTAAAGAGGGTTTTTTTAGTGTGGGTTCAGCTATTTTTGTGTATATCTGAAGACGTTGTTTGATGTAGAATCTAAATTTGTCATCATTTTGCCCGATCCTCTCAAGAAGTTTGATATTTGAAGTAAAAATTCTTTGGCGATTTGGGAGAGGATTTCAGGCCTAAGATGGCGCCGTCCAGGTGAACAAGTAAACAAAAACAAAATGTGAATAACTTTGATTATGTGAAGTATGATGCCAATAGATATGTATTATGAAGAGGTCATTGGTAATGAGTTCCACTTTGAGTGCTGATGCTGATGAAAGCTTGAGCAAGGAAGCCCCCAAATCAACAAATCAGTCAAAAAGCTCAGGAAAAATGTCCCAGGTATAAAAGAAAAAGAGATCGTCAACTTCAACCGGTGGTGCCTCTGGTCAGACGTCAATCAAGACTTTTGCTTCTGACAAAAGTGGACTCGAAGGTGTTTTATCAGAAATAAATAAGAAACTAGATAACTTCGTGACCAAGGATTCATTGGATTCTGTGATAAAGCCTCTTATAACAAGTAACGATCTCACCAGAATCATCAATACAGTGAAGGAAGAAATCGTCTGCAAATTGAATATTTTTTTTTTTTTTTTTGGGGGGGGGGGGGGGGGGTTGTTCTGTTTTTATTTTGTTTTGTTTTTTGTGGTTTTTTTTGTGTTTTTTTTGTTTGTTTTTTTTGTTTGTTTTTTTCTCTTGAGACGAAAGATGAATATGATTAGTTATTCAAGAATTTCGAAGCGACGATCCAAGATAATTTGAGCTCATTCCGGTGGGGGGGGGGGGGGGGGTCATGGACTGTGTTTTTTTCTTTTCTTTTTTTTTTTTTGGGGGGGGGGGGGTTGTTCTGTTTTTATTTTGTTTTTTGTTATTTTGTGTTTTTTTTTGTTTGTTTTTTTTCTCTTGAGACGAAAGATGAATGTGATTAGTTATTCAAGAATTTCGAGCGAAGATCTAAGATAATTTTTGGCTCTCGGATATAGATCCAAGCTTAATTTCATAGCTGCTGCACGAGGCTGGTTTCTCTGTAATAATAGTGTGATCTTAACTTTATTATATTAAGATCTAAGCCTTAATCTCATAGCTGCATCACGAGGCTGGTTTCTCTGTAATAACAGTATGATCCTAAAATATTTTTTATACTTCGAAGTTTTTGCAGGAGCTATTTGCCACCCGGGTGGCAGGTGGCCGAAATGATCAGGATGGCTATTTGCCGCCTAGGTGGCAAATGGCGGTTTCTGTTCATTTTGGCTATGTGCCGTCCGGTGGCGATAGGACGTTTCTGCTATCTTATACATATCCACCTCTTCCAAGTTTCTCCTTTCTCTTCGTCAGACCCATAGGGAAATGCCTCTCTCATACTTTTATAATCTAATTAGCCCCGGAACCTTACTAGCACAATCACCCTCATGAAAATAGTAAATAACATTCTGAGTTACACTTCCGCCATGGCGTGTGAACCCTCAAACCTTAGTGTTGATTTTATGCACGGCTCTCATAAGCCGAATTTCATTTTTATTTATTTGTCATTACAGAGTTTTCAATATGCTGACACACTACCACTTGACCTGCCGTTGCCTTTGGCTCATATGAAATCGCTCGTTTCTTTTGTTAACCATGGCGAATGATGCGTTAAATTTGGATGAGATACAGAACAATGACAAATATAACCTTATCTCTAAATATAATGATGTAATAAATAGCAAGCTAGACGAAGAATCCGAATCTCCTTTTACTATACATAGTCATTCATGTAACTACTTTTCACCTTCCAAATTTAAACAAGATTTTAAGAAGCAAGACCAATCAATATCCCTACTAAGTCTAAATTGCCGAAGTCTTAATGCCAACTGGGATTCATTTACCGACTTCCTGTGCGACGTCCAGCAAAATGAAAACATTTTTGATGTGATAGGCCTTACCGAAATCTTCAAGATACGAGACCACATGCCCTACAAACTCAATGGCTATCATCCACTCGCTTATAAAACGCGCCCGAATCATGACGATGGGAGAGGGGGAGTGGGTTTATTTGTATCAGAGAATATCCCTTTCAACGTGCGACCTGACTTGACAATTTTTATCCCCCACGTCGTTGAAACAATCTTCATCGAAATTAGTTTAAACGATATTTTATTTGTAAATAGACTACAGACATATGCATAACAGCTACAAAAATAGAAATTGACAAATGGTATAGACATATTGTAATATAAGCTGAAGCATGGCAACTGTTAAAAGAAGCTGGGGATTTGAATGTAAGCCATCGGCTTATAATATATCATTTCCCCGCGGCAGACATGTGTTCGAATTTAAGCGCAGATAGGTAGTCAGACTATTCCGATAATCAATGTTTAGCGTTTAAACTAAAAGGAAAAATCGAAAAATAAGAGACAAGAGCTAAAATAATAAGGACGAGAATGGAAAGAAGAGAATGTACAGGGTTGCCAGAATGGTGAAAGTATAATAATTAATTATTAACTAGTGTCTCAGACTTACAAGACAGCGATGACGAGTTCTTGTCAGTAAATAACGTTGTTTCACAGCATTCTTGGTGATCATCGAAATTAATCCAGGTGCAAAAAATTCGTATATTATTGGATGCATCTACAGGCCCAACTCACCCCCTCTTGCCGATATTGACTTATTCATGTCCTCTATGTCAGAGATTTTGGCTAAAATAAATTTTGAACACAGAAAAGCATTCCTTCTGGGTGATCTTAACATTGACTTGCTTAACTTCAACCATCACACCAAAACTAATACCTTTATAGATAATATGTTCAGCGAGGGCTTCATGCCACTTATCACTAAACCCACGCGAGTAACAGAGCACTTGGCAACATTAATAGATCATATTTTTTCAAACAACGTTTCTGCTAACCATCAGGCAGGAATAATAATCACGGATATCTCAGACCATTTCGCAACATTCTATATCCAGGAAGGCAATCGTGGGTTTGAAAAAGACATAACCACACACAAAAGATCATTCAAGAGTGAAAATGTTGAATTATCCAAGCACTTATTGCAAAACAGTACTTTCGAATCGGTCTATAATTGTACCAGTGCCACTGAGGCATATGAATCCTTTATGAATATTTACCTTGGAGCCTTCGAAACAGCATTCCCCCTGAAAAGAGTAAAATTAACAAAAAAGTATACTAAACGCAACCCATGGATGACACGCGGTCTCCTACAATCGTCCCTCAATAAAAATAAACTTTATCAACGCAAACTGAAAATTCCTTCCGAAACCAACATACAGAGATATAAGACATTCTCGACAATCTTTAATCGAGTAAAGAGGCGTAGTAAAGCAATATACTATAATGATATAATTGAAAGCAGCAAACATGATATGAAAAAAACCTAGCAAATATTGCGCACTATTATCAACAAATCTAAACATGGATCCCCAGTATCAGGAACATTTGTGCTTGATAATAGAAAGATAAGTGACCCTGATGAAATTGCTTCACAATTTAACAAATACTTTGCAGAAATTGGTCAATCTATCAATGAGCGTGTCCCACCGTCAGGGGTTAATTTCAATGATTTTTTAAAGGGGAATCACCCCAACACCTTTTTCATAGATCCAACGACGGAACAAGAAATTATCCTGACAACTAGGAAACTTGACGAAAAAACTAGCACTGACTGCCACAACTTATCCACGCGACTAATGATGCCGCTATATCTGAAGTCGCCACATCCCTAGTTTACATTTTCAACTTGTCATTCATCCAAGGTGAAGTTCCCGAAAAAATGAAAACGGCGAAAGTAATATCGATTTTCAAAGGAGGAAATTCACATGAAATGGGAAACTATAGACCAAGAAGTATCCTTCCAGTTTTTTCAAAAATCCTCGAAAAGATTATGTGCCAAAGACTAAACAATTTTCTAAATGACTTTAACATTCTGTATAAACACCAATATGGGTTCCGGAAAGGCCATTCCACTATTTACCCAATCATGCACCTCCTGAAATATATTGCGAAAAGCAATGATAAACCAACAAAAGACTCCACGTTATCAGTTTTCATAGACTTGTCCAAAGCATTTGATACGATCAGCCATGAAATATTATTGAAAAAATTGGAATTCTATGGGATACGAGGAATAGGCAAAGCTTGGTTCCAAAGTTACCTGTCAAACAGGCACCAGTATGTTGATTATCAGTCGCACGAGTCAACACAACGAGAAGTAAATTGTGGTGTCCCGCAAGGATCTGTACTAGGACCGATACTTTTTCTAGTGTATGTAAATGATATGAGTCACTGCACTTTGCTTAACTTATTATCATTTGCTGATGACACAAATACGTATACAGCTGGGCACGATTTGAAAAAGTTGGAGTCCACGGTTAACTCTGAGCTGTCTAAAATATTTAATTGGTGCTGCTGCAATAAACTGCAAGTTAACGCCAACAAGTGTAAATACATTTTGATGCATCCCCACAATAGTCCCCATAAAGCCGAAAAGATTAATATACTTCTTAACAACACTACAATCTCACCAGTAGGCAATTCCGAGCAAGACAAAGCGGTTAAATTCTTGGGCGTTTTTCTTGATGAAAATCTTAACTTTAAGTACCACATATCGACCATATGCTCAAAAATGTCCAGTACACTCTATTGCCTGAACAAAGTGAAAAATGTTCTCCCAACAAAAGCTTTGCAATCGTTATACTACGCCCTTGTTCATAGTCACCTTCTGTACGCTATCCAGATCTGGGGCCATGCTTCATCTGGTAGCAAAATAGAATCTTTACAGAAACGTGCCATACGAATTATTTGCCGAAAAAAATACAACAGTCACACTGATCCTCTGTTTAAAGCCACCCATATTCTGAAATTTAGCGACCTTTACAGATTAAATGTTTCTCTGTTTATGCACGATTGGACAAATATAAACTTGCCGGAATCATTCGAAACTTACTTCAATATTCACTCCTCTGGCGGAGTGGTTACACGACAAGCTGGGATGATAGAGATACAAAAAGCCAGAACTCAATTCTCAGCCAAACTTCCCAGATACAGCTTCCCAAAGATTTGGAATGAAATTGAAAACGACATCCGAGACCAACCCTCTCGACGTCTCTTTAAAAAGCAGCTTGTTCGCAAATATCTAAATAGTTACTCTTCTTGTGCAGCATGTTCGTACCGCATGTGCCCAGATTGTAGACCGAGTCATTGATTTATTCGCTGAAGTCCAAGAAGTGGGGCAATGCTTGTCCACAGCGGTAAAGCTTGTTGTCGTGTCTTTGATATGTCAAGGGCCGCCTGATCAACATATGGAGTAAGTAAACTTACTAACTTATTGCAGGTTGAGGTCGTCTTCCACACCTATGTCTGTGTCTGGACCGCGAACCTCTAAGTTCCGAGGGCCAGCGATGGACATGGATGTGGGAGACGGCCTTAGATATCTACCAACTGTACACGGTAAACAATCTTCTTGATATTAACTTCTAAAAAGTACATACTGCTCCTCAAGTCAATTTTGTGGATAAACCCACTAAACACCCTTCTTATTATAAGTTAGCTCATCCAAAGCCGCATAATTATATTGACATCAGTAACTATTCTAATTACGGCCACGAGACCAGATACACAGACATTTAACATATTAGCCAAAGGCAAGGGTAATGCTGTTGATAAGAGTGTCTACTCCGACCAAGTGTGTTGTTTTTTAAATTGTATTTCGGGGGGTGTCAGGAAGACAGCCAATCTGGCTATGATGTCCCCCTACAATGTACCATTCCAATTTGTACAAAAAATATATTGTTTTAATTTATTCTTGTAAATTGGTATATTGTTAAATAAATATTCTATTCTATTCTATTCTATATTCTCTCATAGATCCCACCAAATCATTACCAAGGCTCCGTGTTAGGTGGTCCTCCTGTTACTGCACACATTTCCTGTATGCATGTCAGATTGTACGCGATTTTTAGGTCCACATTGATGTTTGCAGAACAAATCTACCTCTGCCATTTCATCATGTGGACATTGCTCATTCATGACATAGTATCCACGAAAAATCCTGGTATTTTCCTGATTCGGTGATATAGTTTCGCTCAACACTTTCTTTTGAACTTAAATCAAGTGTGTTGAATGGCGTGGTGATTACCCCAGAATCACGTGAAAGTTGAGAGACTCCACCTGAAATTATTTATGTCAGAACAGAAAAAGTGGACAGTAATAGTTGGGACATTCTGGTAATGGTTGAGCTTCTTTCTCAACTCAACACCACCTTGATGCAAAACTGTCGAAAAGAATCGAAACATTGTGATATATGTATTAGTGGGATGACTTTTCTCCTGAAAGCCTGAAATTGAGACATGTATTGTTTGCCAGTTTTCATCGTTTGACGGGCCTATGAACCAACGGAATACAACGAAGGTACAGATCTGCGACCTGTACAGAGTCAATCTAATCCTGGCGTATTGTCGAAAGCTAATAAATTCATTTGTTTAAAGTTTTTTTTGAGAAAAAAGTGATGGATAATAACTATTCAGTAAAAAAAAACATATACAGGTCCTCCATATGTGGTAGAAGTGGGCGTCGCAATATAAGGTGTAACCGCTATCTTCTTCCGGGTCATAGTTATACAATTATTTCAAATCTTCCCCCTATACCCACAGAAAGTCAACAGCTTGTCTACGACATAATGGGGTTGTTTTCAATTCCAAAAGCATTTTTTTGTGACTGACGAACTGTTCAACTGAAAAAATGAATTATTTTAGATTTGACATTTCTGAACAACGAAACATGCTGTTTTCTAATAAACTTACTAGAAAATCGATGACACAAAGACAGACTGTGGAGTCATCGATGACACTAACATGGCAAATTTCAAGTACGTTACGTCAGAACCTTCAATTCTGAATTCCCTGTCGCTATTTTCCCTTAACCTTCCCAACCTGATAATATACGTTTCTGTAATGAAAAATGACAGCCGCTCCCTTGCAAGAATAATCAGATCAATGAGATGTGTTGTTCTTACATATTAACCCATACCCAGCGTTCCGGATATATATAAACCGGGTTATTCACAAAACTCGTCACTCATATTTTATTATTGTTTTGAAGTTATGCGTTCAAAACGTAGTTTATGGCCTCACATTGTAGAGCCGTGGTCATAAATCCCGGGACGAGGATATGTATAAGTGTGTGACCAGTAGGGGAAATGACGGGATGAGATCTGGCTAATCTCGCCCCGTCAATTCGACAGAATATGACAGCTTAGAGCAAATAGTTCTTGTAATAATCTGTATTTATCAGTGTTGCCTACAAGTCGTGTTCAGTAAATAGTTATTTGCTGCTGTGTCCATCCCCCTCCCGTAATTACAATGCCACAGATCCGAAATACAGTACTGGCAGCCAAGTGATTGGTTTGTTGAACTCGGATTGATTTTCAGTCACGTGCATTTAGAATACCGTCTCAATTTTTATGTGTACCCATAATATTTATGGTACACATAATGCCGGCATTCGGGGTGGCCATCCGTCGTTCGTCCATCCTTTGTCTGTCCGCCTGTCCGTCTGTCCGTCCGGCGTCCGTATCCATTTCTTTGGCATTCGATAACTTGAAAAATATTGCTTGGATTGTCAAGTTACTTTATATTTGTGTTCAGGTTACTGATGTGCCGAGCTGTATAGTTTTTGGTGTAAATCTGATAATTTGATCCTGAGATATTAACTCTTTGTCTTTCAAATTGAGAATTCTTCCAATCCCTTTGGCATGAGATAACTCAAAAAATATCAATCCAATTGTCAGGTTACTTTATGTATATCTTCAGGTTACTGATGTCCATAGCTGTACAGTTTTTGGTGTAAATCTGTTATTTCGATCCTGAGATATTAACCCTTTATCCTTCAAATTGAAAATTCCTCCAATCCCTTTGGCATTCGATAACTTGAAAAATATTGCTTGGATTGTCAAGTTGCTTTATATTCGTGTTCAGGTTACTGATGTGCCGAGCTGTATAGTTTTTGGTGTAAATCTGGTATTTTGATCCTGAGATATTAACCCTTTATCCTTCAAATTGAAAATTATTCCAATCCCTTTGGCATTCGATAACTTGAAAAAATTTCTTGGATTGTCAAGTTACTATATATTTGTGTTCAGGTTACTGATGTGCCGAGCTGTATAGTTTTTGGTGTAAATCTGTTATTTTGATCCTGAGATTTTAACCCTTTATCCTTCAAATTGAAAATTTCTCCAATCCCTTTGGCATTCGATAACATGAAAAATATTGCTTGGATTGTCAAGTTACTTTACATTTGTGTTCAGGTTACTAATGTGCCGAGCTGTATAGTTTCTGGTGTAAATCTGATAATTTGATCCTGAGATATTAACCCTTTATCCTTCAAATTGAAAATTCCTCCAATCCCTTTGGCTTTCGATAACTTGAAAAATATTGCTTGGATTGTCAAGTTGCTTTAAATTTCTGTTCAGGTTACTGATGTACCGAGCTGTATAGTTTTTGGTGTAAATCTGTTATTTTGATCCTGAGATATTAACCCTTTATCCTTCAAATTGAAAATTCCTCCAATCCCTTTGGCATTCGATAACTTGAAAAATATTGCTTGGATTGTCAAGTTACATTATATTTGTGTTCAGGTTACTGATGTGCCGAGCTGTATAGTTTTTGGTGTAAATCTGATAATTTGTTCCTGAGATATTAACCCTTTATCCTTCAAATTGAAAATTCCTCCAATCCCTTTGGCATGGGACAACGCAAAAAATATCAATCCGATTGTCATGTTACTTCATATATGTGTTCAGGTTACTGATGTGCCGAGCTGTATAGTTTTTGGTGTAAATCCGATAATTTGATCCTGTGATATTAACCCTTTATCCTTCAAATTGAGAACTCCTCCAGTCCATTTCTTCGGCATGCGATAACTCAATAAATATCAATCCGACTATCAGGTTACTTTATATATGTATTCAGGTTACTGATGTGCTGTGCTGTATTGTTTTTTATGTAAATCTAATAATTTGATCCGGAGATATTAACCCTTTATCCATCAAATTAGTCACTCCTCCAATCCATTTCTATTTGTACCCATACCATGTATGGTGTACATAATGTCGGCTTCCAGGGTGGCCCTCCGTCATACAGCTTTCTACTAGTTGCGCGTATGGGTACACATCTGACGATTTCATCGGCCTATTTTTAAATCATTTCAAGATGGAAAGTACAAATACTTGACAGTGTGTTTGTTAACCCTTTACCCCACTTTACAGCCAAAACCGGCCAGCGCTATTTTCAGAAATCGCCCAATGATTTTCATTATTTTTTTCATTTTTTGTCTCAAAAACATAGGTTATGACCCCTCGGAACGAGATCATCGAGCTCGTTCCAATGAGGGGTCATAACCTATGTTTTTGAGACAAAAATGAAAAAAATAAGTTATTCAAGAATTCTTTTTACAAGTGTCGTCTGCTTTTTATGTTAGATAAATGGATAACCCCCAATCTTTACGCACCAGTGTGACTTCGTGCAAAAATACAACCCAAATAAAAATTGATGGCTCTCTTTCTGCAGCTCTGCTATAGGATTCAATCATTCCAGGCCACCCTACAAATTCCGTGTTCATTTTGTCCCCGTCCACCTTGCATAGGTGATGCAAGGTTTAATATCTGTTATTGGTTTTCAAAACATAAAAACAAAACAAAAAAATACATTCACGATTGGATCGATCTGAGACAGATTTTTTGTATTTAATTTGTCAATAGAGCGATCGAATGATTTCCAGATGTTATCCTAGACATACTAAAAAACCACTTACTTTCATGGAAATGGTAGGTTCCACTTTGGAGGATGATGTCAGACAACCCCCTGACACGTGGATCAAAGTCCGCAACAAGCTGAATAGGTACTTTACTGACGATATCGTGGTTTTGATTCCAGCTGTCGCAGACTTCATTGTAAAGCCAGAAGTATAATCTGCGCTATATGTGCGTGGGAAGAAAATTAGTGCCATACTCACTGCGGAAGTTACCAAATCATTTACTCGAGTTCAAATAACCCCATTCTCTTGATCATGGTCCGATCATATTTTTTTCGGAATGTACAGAACACTTTATGATTTCGAAGATGGCGTGATGTCTGGTTAGGGGTCTGTGCCTACCTTGCATTTGCTTAATCTATTCTACTTGCTTTTATTACATTTTATGCGCGTTCACCTGCTTCTCTCTTTTAACATAACACAAATAGCAGAGGGCTCTTGCAAAAGTAATCATCGTGAACAACAAAACCTTTTCATTTTTTTTCCATAACAGACGTAGCTTATGACCACTGATGGGAACGAACTCGTCGAGCTCGTTCCGTTGAAGGGTTATAAGCCATGCCTTTGAAGCGAAAATTTAAGGAATAACAAAATTTGAATGGAAATTTGGTGAATAGCACTGACCGATTGGACAAAGGGTTCCATCTTTGCTTATCTGATTTTAGACACGAGTTGCAAGTAGTGTAGTCTAGCTGGAGAACAGGAAGGAATCCCCCCCCCCCCCCCGCCCTTCCTGTTTCGAGTTTTGTGTTTTGCGATTATTACTTCAGAACGTTCTATGTCAAACAGACAAATATGTTGGGATTTGTATTTGGGTATGACGCGATAGGTAAGATGTGATCAAATTTCGGTACGACTTGCTAGGTACGGATGGTGTAGATAGCTTTTCCGGTGAGGGATGTGTGTGGGGGCAAGACCAAAACATTTCGACAACACAAAAAAGTAGAGGGCGATATTATGAGACGATGCGACCTCCGAATGTTTTGGAACAATTCAAAATGGGTATCTAAAATCCTCTGTTTCCTTGGGTCTGACTCTAAGCAATCATTTTTCTATCTTCCAATCAGGCCTGAAAATAAGGCGTCTGACATTTGCAAAATGAGGTCCCCAGAGGGTGAATTTGATGATGCTATCCCATACAGTTGGCCAATTTATCCTCTGGGTACCTCTTTCTGTTCTGTTTGGAGACCCTGATTCAGATTGAGGTTCACAGAGGGTAAATTTACCCTCTGGGGACCTCATTTTGCAGATGATAGTCTGCTTATTTTCTGACTTGCTTCCAATAGCGAAATAGACATTGAGAAAGGAAAACAAAAGACAGAGCCTAAAATGTTCGACCTGAGTTTCTATAGATATTCCTAAACAGTAACCCTTTTCCGAACAGAATTCGGTGTCTGCATTAGATTTTATATTTTAGAGTACTACGGATCATTTATATTGGGCTAGATGAGTATTATAATATGCATTATAATATAAAAATATAAATTATTACACAATCGTCGCATTGAGATTAACTTGATTGAAAAGGTCGATAGAAACGCGTTGGTCCTTTCAACTTAGGCATGGAAGATGAAGAAAAAAACATTGCCTGATTAAGAAAACAAAATTAAGGTCTATTGGTAAAACATATCGTCGCCTGCGTGCTAGAATGTCCTATGTCCCCTATGGGACATAGGGCTTTCTAACACTCAGCCGACGATATGTCAAGCTTTAAAGAAAAACAATCGAGTATGATGCGTAATTCATGTGATCCCTACAGACGCATTCCAATGAGAGGTAAAAACATTTGCACCGAAAAAATAAAAACAAGACGAAAACGAAACCAAAAGATGTAGTATGATGTTTCTATGAGAAAAGTTTCTCTCCCGATGAACACGATATCCACTTAAAAATATCAATATCGTTTTCTAAATGGCAACGCACTGTCATATCCGATATGTTGGAGAAATGAAGTTGGTTGTGCCACCTGAAGAACTTTTTGGACGGGTTCATACAAATCGAAAATGTTCCAAGAAATGTGGGTTGTTATGCCATAGTTGTCAGACAGCCAGTACATACACATCTATCCAAATGACGAATTGTGTTGAATAATTTCTGAAGATTGAAAATTGCTGTACAGTCATTCGAAAAGGCGCTATTTTTCCACTAAATATGAAACAATTTGCTATGCAAAACTTTAAAATTAAATTACTCCCTGCATTGAGTGGAATAAGGTGCCACCTACAATGTTTTAGCATTGCAGATGACGTCTTGTTTCACGCAAGGGGTGATATTATGTCAAGAGAATTTTAAGGGTTGGTAAATTTGATCCCAATATCTTTTCAACTATATCAGAAGACAATAATGAGATTATGAATTCTCTTTAAACAGTAGGGTGTCAAGTTTACTGCAAATTGGTAAATAAATAAAGCCAATTATTGACATGACGCACACCAGGCTGGGCAAATACGCCGCTGAAAATTGTGGAAACCAAAGGGACAGAGGTGATTTATCAGTTGGATTGTATACAAGCGCCAAGATTATTAGCGTTAAGGAAGTGTTAAATGTACCGAACAGATGCTATGTTCACGAAACATTTGTCACATCAAATTCAGATGATGATCAGACTTGGAGTGCGATAATGGAATTTTCATAACCCTAGCTAATCTCATGATCTGATTTCATCACCTGAAAAATTACAGCTTGCATCAGAAAGGATTGTGGTTGTATACAAGAAAGGGTGTACAAGACGTCGATGCTAGAAAAACTGTCTGCACTGACAACAAATCCTGGAAGATAGGGCGAATCTTTTGCCTGAAGTAATGGGAATATCTGGTATGCACTGTTAGCAAAATTCGCCTGTAAAAGTTTATTTTTTCAGTATTAGCCTCCATAACATGCAGTCCGGCCGCCGTGGACTGACCAGCAAGATATTAATACAATATGTTGATTTATTCGGCACAGACATTAAAACTACAGTACGGCCGCCGTGGACTGGTCACTTTCCACGGGTGGGCAATATTTCCACGGACGCTAGAATATTAAATTTCAAACACTAATTATAGGAATACTCATCAAAAATTTAATTAATGAAGCAGCGGATACAACCCGATGCTTCATTAATTAAAATTTTTATGATGATTTTTATTACCTGTTAAACGCTCAGGTGTACGTAACGGCTCACGCGTGGATTATGAGCAGTCAACGGCGGCTGTACTGTAGCTTATGTACTGTTCATTAGAAGGGCTCCTGGGTATCGTTTCGATTAGGGATCATGAGCTATATTTTCTTTAGGCAAAAATGAAAGTTTTTTCTTCTAATTGTGTTATAAAGGGTTAGTAAAGGGTTAGTTAGCACCACCCGCACAGCAAAAGCTGTAATACCATTTTTTCCATTAAAAATGTTTATCCAACCATAAACCGTTATTATCGGAAAATCGCTTGACGATAAAAATATCAATAGACGTTTCAAGCTCTGAGGTGCGGGATTGTGTAATATCTCTTTTCGGCTTTCGTCGTTTGATTCCCAGATTCAATCAACAGGGATAAATCGTTAAAATAGCTTTGTACTGCGGCGTAGCGGAAGTGGAGGAGGCAAGGGGGGGGGGGGGTGTGGGGGTTTATGGCTCCTTCCCCCACTTTTCTGAAAGTGGTCAACCTAAAATACATTCATGCCCGAAATCCCTAAAACTGGTCCATGTACTCTCACCTGATTTTTGTTTGGGTCATTAAGTTATGGTTGTACCTCCACTTCTTTCTTGGTATTTTCGCCATAAAAAATGGTGCTCAAGGTGCTCCAATTGGCCTGAAAATTTAGTTTCTGGGATGGGGACAACCTGTACCTTCACAAACGCGGAATTCACATTCTCAACGCAGTACGGGGTGAAATGAATTGGGGGAAAATATTTTTTCTGCTGACAGTATCAGCAGAAAAATAGTTTGCCTCCCAACACACACACACTTCTTTTAGCCTGGCTATGCCCCTGCTTCTGCATCGGGGATACGACAAGGATTGCTTTTTCAGAGTACGATGGATTAGTATCCATATTTCAAGTGTTTGTTTGTGAACGCGTTAACCCTCTGACCCGCCTACTTATCATGTTACGACCTGGATTCATAAAGTAGACAGTTGTTCAATGAATTTGTGTGGTAGACCAACCAAGATTTTCAACGTGCAGCCCACAAGGCTGCGCGTTGAAAATATTGATTGGTCTTCGCCCCAGTAACGAATATAGACTCTTCCAATTAATAACACTGAACTGTTGCGAAAGATACCATCGGGATTCAAAGGGTTAAGTTGTGAACATTTTCAGTACTCATCTTGTGCTGTTAAGCTTATGCATATCGATCCTCAATACACAAAAATAAAACAAAAGATACTATTTTTGTAGACAGATCGAAGCTAGACATGATTCCAATTTGATATGACATCAGAAGCAACTTTATGAAATTACAAATACCATCTGTTACACTAGATACACTCTATAATTATAAAAATATCGTTTAACCCACATTTTGCTCACCGGACAGGGCAGTTTTCTACTTTATTCCTACTTTTTGACTAAACAAAAAGAGGGTTTTAGTTGCTGAGCGAAGCATTAACATATTACCATGCCAATGGGCTAGATTCCATCCAGATTTCAACATTTTTATTCAATGTCTTTTTTTCTATTTTTAGTTTCCTGCCCCTCTCTAAAATTAGTGCACCACATATGTGGCGATAAGCTATATTTTAAAACAAAAAGGCCACAAGGGGCCTTAATCGCTCACCTGATAAAATTGGTTAAGGAAGGATTTAAGGCCACACTCAGCATCTGCATGTTAATATAGTTAATCTAATTTATCTATGGGAGTGGTGTGGGGGAGAAGGGTCTGTTGGGTGATTTTTTTTCTTTTTGCGTCAAATCACTCAAACCCCTTCAAAACACATTTGTTTGAAGCAAAGAGGAAAAATCCCCCAGTGGACCCCTCCAACTTCCCCACCCCCTCAACAGGGTGAAAGTTCATTTCTTGCATAAAATCACTCAAGATCTTCCAAATCTTCTTTCCGAGCAAAAGAAAGTAATTTTGCCCAAAGGACCCCCACCCCCACCACACCGGTTCCTCTGGTGGCCTAGTGGTTCCCAGTGAGCAAACGTTAATCTTATGTACTAATATTTACATCTTACGAAAATTTCCCACAATAAGATCTGTCATTTAAACAAATAGTAAACTCTCTGCATTGGGTTCTGTGTTAAATTTCAAACCTCTCTGATGCCCACCCAAATTAGTCAGGCATAACACTTTGAACAAAGTTGAATCTAGTTGTCATAGTAATACTATACACCAAATATCGAAAGATTCTGCCTGGTGGGTGGTGGGTTTGCAGAAGAAAAGTTTTGAAGAATATTCCTCAAAATGCAGTAAGTTAAAATTCGGGCCCCAACAGAGAGCTCAAATATGAGCCGAGAGATTTGATTTGAACAAACTTTAATCTCCCCACACTAAGGATGTCAATACTATAAAGTAAAAGAGAATCTGACCCGTGGGTGTGAAGAAGAAGCTTTTTTAACCCTTCACCTAACATTAAAAGCAGACGACACTTGCAAAAAAAAAATTCTTGAATAACTAATTGTTTTCATTTTTTATCTCAAAAACATAGGTTATGACCCATCATTGGAACGAGCTCGACGAGCTCGTTCCAACGAGGGGTCATAACCTATGTTTTGGAGACCAAAAATGAAAATATAATGAACATTAATTAGCGATTTTTGAGAATAGCGCCGGCCGGTTTTGGCCGTTACGTTGGGTAAAGGGTTAAAGAATAGTCCTTGTATTGGACGAAGTTAAAATTTGGAGAGCCTAAATACGACCCAGGGGCCTTGATTTGAACAAACTGGAATCTGAACCTCGTAAGGTTGCTGCATATAAAATATCAAAAGATTCTGACTGGTGGATCTGAAGAAGATTTTTGAAGGAATTTCCCCATATTATTGTACTGAGTTAAAATTTAGGTTGCCATAGAAAATCTACAATATGTATTTCTAATATGAAATCAGCTTCGCCTTCCGCAGATTTCATCTCACTAACCTTGAAGTGACCGAAAAACGTTAATATGGCAGCAAATTGAAAAGAAAAACCCACCTATCTCTTAATTTTTTGAGTTCAAGGCTCAAAATAAGGTTGAAAATAAAAGGCATAGAAAAAAACCGTAAAATTGGCACCGCTGGCATCGGGTCTCTTAATTTGAAAAGAAAAAATGAGTGTCAATAACTTAATAAGATCACAGATATGTGTGATAGGTGTCATAAGTGTATCCTGTATTAATAGGGCGCAAAAGGACTCAAGAACGTAGGACTTTTTTATTAAATATTAGGGAAAAGAGGCTGAACTTTAAAGTGACGTAAAAACGTCAAAATGACCTTAAATCAAAAAAACAAAACAACACCCCCCCCCCCCCCCAAAAAAAAAAGAAGAAAACAAAACAAACAAACAAACAAACAAACAAAAATCCAGCTATCTCATCATTGTTTTACCTCTACGACATACTAAAATTTCAACAACAAAATTCGACGCATTTTAATTTTTGATCCTATCGCCCTTTATGTAACCACCTAGAGTTCTACCATCACGTCTGAGAATTTCCAAGGACAGCATGACATTTTTAGATATGTTTTTTTGTGGAGATTATAAACACAAAATTTCGAAAGGCTGAGGCTTAAAATGGGGTTTAAATAAAAAGGGAAAGAAAAAAAACCCGTAAATTGGCGTCGCTGACATCAGGTCTCTCAATTTGGAATGAAAATATAATGCTGCACATCTGCAAATGATCAGAAATATCTGAAGGAAGTTTGAAAAGTGTATCCCATCTAAATAGAGCGCAGTTGGAATTGGCTGTTAATTAAGAAAGTAGAAAATAGGCTAACTTCAACATCGACGTAAAAGCGTCAAAATGGCGTTAAATCGAAAAGAAACCCCAGCTACCTCCTAATTTTTTTTTTATCTCTACAACATACTAAAATTCCAGAAAAATCCGACGCATTTCAATTTCTGCCCCTATGACCCTCTATGACGGCACCCTAGAGTTCGACCATAAAGGTTGAGATTTTTAGTAGCGAGGATAGCGTCTGTAAAAGTAGGTAGTAACAGATTACTTTTAGAATGTAAAAGTGTTCAAAGTTAAAGGGTCTTCCGCCATGAACAATTATAGCAAAACTACAAAATGAAGTAACACCATTCTTTAGAACTTGTCAGATCTGACCAAGAAGCTAAAAATTGTAACCAATAAGCTAAAACTGTCCCAACTTAAAGGCTCTTCAGCGCTACTGGCGTATAATCGAGAACAATCAAACGCACTCACGGGAGACATCTTGGTCTTTTAGCACTGCGTGCTACTTTTATAGGAGGATTGTACAGGAATCCGAACCAAATAAACAGGTAGAGACGAGTTTACTGAGAAATCCGAACGAAATAAATAGTTGTCGGGTTGTTCGTGGTATTTGTCGGGTCATTTGGGCAATTCTCAGAACCAAATAAACAGGTAGAGACGAGTGTACTGAGAAATCCGAACAAAATAAATAGTTGTCGGGTTGTTCGTGGTATTTGTCGGGTCCATTTGGGCAATTCTACGAAGTAATCGCGCATTCTGAGTACTTTTATTGACTCCTATACAAAGGAACGCTCCTATTAGTCGACAAAAACGATGATTCTGTGGGAATGGTTACCAAATAAAGTGATTTTGGGTGGAATTTAGTGATTTGGGGAGATTTACAGGTCTATTTGGGTAATGGATTTACTTCTATTCAATCGAACGCACCCAGAGAACATACCCACATCCTATTGCAGACCATTAGCTCACATAGCAACCACGTGCTACCATAGAAACCAAGATGGCGACTTCCAGTTCACAAAATGGACGACGTAAACACGCGTCACTCTAACAACACGCGCTACGCATGCGCACTAAGATCACGTATCACTGTGCGGATGACGTCACAAGACGGTCGCTCACGTGGGCTACCATGACAACCAAACTTGACGTAACTGGATCACGTGACTACGACGTCACTATGATGCACGATCCATCGCTCTCCTACTACTGACGTGTCTCTTAATTTTTTGATCTATACAGTGTATTAAAATTACATGAATTTCACTTTTGGTGACGTCGACGTCAATTTCGTCACCAGGAAATTCGGCCAGAGTGCTTCAGAATTTCCCATGACGGCCCGTATTTGTAGATACCGGTAAGGGTTTTGTTGAAGATAATATTTATTAAATTTGAAAGAGGAGTGCTTGATAAAGGAGTAGATTTTAAAATTATAGAAAAAACGTTAGAATTGACGTTGTATTAGTTAAAGGTCGATTATAAATAAATCTAACTCCAGACTGCACATCTAAAAATGGTCGTTTATAAATGTGTCAGATTTGGTGACTGAAGCATTAGAAATGCAAAGCTGAAGCAAAAAAAAAAAATAGGGTAACGATCCCAATAGGTCAATACAACTAAGTTGGAAGACTAATTCCTCTCTCAGTTCTAAAACCAATATCAGAGTGCTATGAGAATGGGCTTGTACCGCAGCAAAGGTTTAATATCCAGTTGAAAGCAATCAATATGTATTGTCACCGGCAGTCTGGATACGGAGCACGCGTAGTCAGTCTGCAATATATGTTATAATGCAACTCTTAGTTAAAAATGTAGTAACATCAGCATAGAACTCATCGTGCTACATCATACGAAATCTTATTAACCCTTTACCCAAGGCACACGATATCAAAATTTAGTATTTCAAATATTATTTTTTTGAGAATTTTGAATTTTTAACCCTTTACCCAACGTAACGTCCAAAACCGGCCAGCGCTATTCGCCAAAAAAGTCAATTAATTTTCATTATGTTTTCATTTTTTGTCTCAAAAACATAGGTTATGACCCCTCATTGGAACGAGCTCAACGAGCTCGTTCCAATGAGGGGTCATAACCTATGTTTTTGAGACAAAAAATGAAAAAAATTAGTTATTCAAGAATTTTTTTTTTGCAAGTGTCGTCTGCTTTTCATGTTAGGTAAAGGGTTAAATGATGAGGAGTGGTCAACACTAATATACTTCATTAGTGCAGCGTGATTAATATACAGTGCTTGTATGCGAAACTGTGCCAAGCTCAGTATACTGTAATATTCAAAACTACATGTAAGCTCTGCTGAATCGGTTATTGTCGCTACCTTTCATGGAATAAAGTTCCCTGGTCAGGAGAAATGTTTAAAATGTATCAAGGCTCATCGAAATTGTCTAAAGCATAGTCACGTTTTATAAGTATAATTATCAACAGCTTCGTAAAGCAAAATGGCACCCCGCCCCATCAAATTTTAATTTAACCGAGATGAGCTTTTGTATGTCTCAGATACTCCATCGTCTCTACTTCAATGTGACTCTGTACACTGAGGTGAAGAGAATGACTAATTCAGCCTGAGTTCTCATAGTTGTGTCTTTGTACTAGCCTCTAACCAACATCTAACTTCAGCTTAGTGGCATCTTCAATATTTGTTATTACATGTTTCATGCATCAATCTATAATTAATAAATGGAAATAAAAGCTGACATCAGGTGGGAATTTCAGGCGCCCACCCCTTCTTCAAACAGGGGTTTTCAGTTCATTTATCCAAGATGTTTTACTTCTAGCTACTTGGGGGAGCTTTTATTATTTTGATTTTTTTTCTGTCCACAACAATGATTCAATGCAGAAGCATTAATTTGAAATGAGAAAAAAAATGTTCTAAAAATTTGTATGAATTTGGGGAAAACTTGTTTCGGCCTCAGGAGATCCACCCACCGTGGAGGTGTGTGTGTGTAGGCGGGGTGGGATGGGGGCATTGTGTATCATAATCCCCCCACCCTTGTTTAAAATATAATTTTTTGAAAATTTTCAAAACGATTCAACAAAACCATACCGTGCGACCCTTCATTGGAACGACCTCAACGAGCTCGTTCCAATGAGGTTTCACATGATATGATTTTCTTTAAATTTGAAAACAAATTCAACTATTTAGTTGTATATTAGGCGGGCAGTTACGCCTGATTCATTAGGTAAAGGCTTATTACTGTTCTAGACAGAAAGCCGTTGTGCAAACAAAGCATTACATACCATTTAGGGCCATGCGAAGCTTCAAGTTTCGATTCGATTTCAAATCATAAGTTGGTATTCGGTTCCTAGTTTAGGATGCATTCTTAGTGCACTTGCATTCAGTATCATAAATAATATAGGCTGAGCCTTCAAAAACATATTTAATAATTCAAATATTTGATAATCTCACTTTTCATGAGCATTTTTTTCCAGGCAGTTATTCTCATTCTTGTGCAATCCAGCCTTTACAAAACTATACTGACAGTTCTGTCTTTTTCTTGTGTTTTTGAGCTGAGATCTGGAATTTTAATATGTTGTATAATGGAAAAAATGTGAGTAAAATTTCTGCAAATATGAAAATGAAGCTGGTGTGAACAAACACCAACAATCTTTATCAAATTAATAACAAGGCGTGTTTTTTTTTTAAAAAAGTATGATAGACTACACCAATACCTTGTAAATCCTCCTCGGATCGCGAGACTGGCGCGGATCCGACGTGGCATACTCCTCACCAAACGTCCAATATCAGCTTGACTGATGTTATTCCATTCCTCCTGGAATGCAGTGGCGAGTTCCTGGACATTGGTAGGGTGCTTTTGACGTTGTCGTAGGCGCCGGCGACGCATATCACAGACGTGCTCGATTGGTGAAAGGTCTGGGCTTAGTGCTGGACAGGGCAGTGTAGTGATGTTCTTCTCCTGGAGGAACACAGTGGTGACATGGGTCATGTGTGCGCTTGCATTATCATCTTGGAAAATGAATCGACGGTCGTGACGTCGCGCAAATGCGCCACATGAACTGCTAATATGTTGTCACGGTAGTACTGCCCTGTGACACGCCCTTGGATGACATGTAATGCTGTTCTGCTCGTCATGATTATGCCGCCACACACCATAACCGATCCACCACCAAAACGATCGTGCTGCCTAACGGTTACGTTATGGTATCGTTCGTTCTGCCACCGCCACACTCTGTTTCGCCTGTCCCGGAAGTCGAGAGTGAACCTCGATTCATCGGAAAATATGACGTTGCTCCAGCGACGATTGTCCCTCCGCCGTCGCGCTCCACACAAATTACGCCTTGCTGCGATGTAACGTTCAGTCAAACGTGGAATTATTCGAGGTAGTCGAGCGTACAAATTCCAGCTAATTTGGGATAGTCTGACCACTGACTCGCACATCTGTCGCTCGGTGCAGCTGCTGTCCAATTTCTGAGGCACTTTGATTACATAACGCTGTGGTTCAGATGAAATGATCCTGGTTAGGAGTTGCCGCCCTTGGCCGACCTGACCGACATCTGTCATCAACATTGCCTGTCTGAAGGTAGCGAGACCACGACCTGCTAATCACCGATTGAGTAACGTTGAGAATTTGAGCCACTGCAGTCTGTCTGTTGCCAGTTTCCAACATGCCAACGGTACGTAAAGGTTCGTCACGTGTCAGTCTTCGCATACCTCAAAAGTTACGTTTCGACCAGAAACTATCGATGACCGAGTTTATACCAAGAAAAGAACGATGAGACCTCCGAAAAAGCCCGTCCAGTACAAATGGAAATTTCAAAACGTACCCCACAGACATTAACGCGGCGCTCGGGCGAAAAACTTGCACGAAGTTTTCGTGGGCCGGTAACATTCATGATCCACACTAAACTTGGTAACATATTGATGTGTCCAATCACGCGTATCAAATACCTTTTTCCGAAATTTCAACATCAGTTTGGATATCCCCTACTATTTTGAATAGTATATCTGATTGTTTCCGGGATTCTGTAGTTTTCGGCACAGTGATACTTGGACTAAGCAAAAAATGCTCTCAGCAAACATAACTGAAGTGACCCATCATACATTCGAGACAAAATCTGTTCCCCACATCAACATGGAGGGTCTTTTTTACACGTCCCCAATAACATCGATCATTCGGATCACCTGAATCTTAATATGTGAAATCAAGAAGTTGCCTGTGTACAACTTGAATGTTTCAAAAGTTTGCCCGAGTGGAAATGGGCCACTGGTCTCTTTTCAACTGGATTGCTGGAACGCTCATTGTTCACACATAGAAAAGTGTATCCACCACCACCTTCTTAAGGGGAGGGGAGTTATTGTAATTAAACAAGGCTCAACCCCAAAAAACAGTTTTCAAGTTCGCGTCTCCGCGCACTCACGTTTTATCAAGTTCCCGACGCCTCGCAATCAAAGATCACTTTATAAAGAGCATACTTTGATATCTGTGAAAAATTAATATGTTAATATACGCATTTTTCGCGGCAATACGAATTGAATGTTTACAACATATTTTGGTTATTACGGACAACAAGAAACAAGTGCTGAGATTAGAAAGTGATACAGTTTCATTAGTTACATGTATCGCGCTACGTAAAACGCCATGGCGTTTGATGAAGTGAAAGCTGTTACGCTGTGACTGCAGTCACAGAGTAACAGTTTTTACCTCATCAAACGTCGTGCGTCGGGGGAGTTACAGTGTTGATTGACTCGTCTCGGGGGGGGGGGGGGAGTTTGAACGTCAACGTTTTCCGCCGATGTTCCAGCATTCCAGTTGTATAGACACCAGTAGAATGAACGTTCAAACAAGCGACTTCAATTGGCGTTGATGGTTAACCTTTTACCCAACATAACGGCCAAAACCGGCCAGCGCTATTGTCGAAAATCGCGAATTAATTTTCATTATTTTTTCATTTTTTCTCTCAAAAACATAGGTTATGACCCCTCGTTGGAATGAGCTCGTCATAACCTATGTTTTTGAGACAAAAAATGAAAAAAATAGTTATTCAAGAATTTCTTTTGCAATTGTCGTCTATTTTTCGTGTTATGTAAAGGGTTAATGAATGGATGAACGCGAATTTCACTTGAAGGATACCACATTTTGCGTTATGATTGCAAATAAATACCAAGGTTCAGACAACACATTATTTAATTTAATTGACCAGAACTCCCCCAGTAGTTGATTATAGCAATTGATGGAAAAGTTGCGTATTCGTTTGTTGACTTGTACGAATGCTCTTCACAGCAATATATTTCTAATCTATATCTGCGTATGTGTTTTCATATTGGAGTAGTTGCGCTATTGTGCGGGCTTTGGCTTTGCGGATAATGCCATTATGTACATTTGAAAGACTTTTCGCTCCATATTCTCCCACTTTAACCACTTCCAATGGCGGACGTGTCATAAACGAGAAGGGAGCGCGGTGGGTCAGTGGCTACGGCATCGGACTTCAAACCGAAAGGTTCACGGTTCGATCCTCGTCAGGGGTGGCTGCGTTGTGTCCTTGGGCAAGGCACTTAATCCCGACTGCCTACGTGGAGGCACGGTGGTGCTGTGTAATAAGCATAGTGTATGTCGATGGTGCACTTGTCTTCAACTGATGCTAACCCTGCTTGTGTGGAGTTAGTACGCTGTTAAGTCTGATAGTTGCTCGCCGTGGCTCGATGGTTATCTCCGGGTACTCCGGCTTCCTCCACCGTAAAACTGTCCGACACAGGTGACAATGGCTGCCGAAAGTGTCGTTAAATCCCAATAAAAACAAAAAAAATTAGAAGCAAGCGAAGTAGTAAGAACACCTACAGTTACAGAACAGTGGCAGTAGTAGCAGTAGAAATGTTGAATTAGTAATAGTGGCTGCAGCTTCATCGGAGTCTGTTCTTTATTGATGTTTAATATCACCTTCACACAAGTATGAAGTCAAATTTAGCCAGTTACAGTTATGTTGTTCTCTGTAGGCATTGGTTACGGGGATCTAAAATAACAGGTACGCAGAACCTGTCTAGCATGCATCTACCATGTAATCAAGTACTGTTCCACCTCAGAAGGCGCTCAAGTGTAATCAACACAGGCTTCTGAAATAGCGGAAGTTGTAGTAGAAAAGTAGTTGTGTCTTTCTGTTATCAACATGTGGTCCTTGAACCGTCCTTCTTTTGACTCGATCGTGATCTAATCGTTACAAATCACTGATCCTCTGTATAACTGGGTTACTGGCACGCTCAGTGGTCTCATATAGAAAAGCGCCTCCACCGCCGCCATCTTACGAGTGAAGGGGGGGGGGGGGGAGATGCTATCAATAAACAATACTCAACAACAAAAACTATTTTCAGTTTCCCGAAACCTCTCATTCGCTGATCGCTTTTAACACTTTAACCAACGTACCGTCAAAAACGAAACGGCGCTATTCACAAAAATCACCATTCAATTTTCATTATTTGTTAATTTTTCTTTTGTCTCAAAAACATAGCTTATGACCTAAGCTATGTTTTTGATGAAAAAAATCGTTATTGTAAAATTTTGTTTGCAAGTGTCGTCTGCTTTTCGTGTTGGGTAAAGGGTTAAAGAATACACTTTGATGTCTGAGAAAAATGATACCAATAGCTGGTATGTGGTGCCCCACTCCCCCCCCCCCCCCCCCCAACTCAGAATCCTGGATCCGACACTGTATCCAAACAATCATGTCCGAGAAGTAAATAAGTGACGTACACTAAGTGGAAATATTCTGTCCGGACCCTAAATGGTCTTGTGGTGAAAAATAGGACTTTGTCAAGGATCTTAAAAGAATACTTGGACCTAAAGAATGTCTAGTGATATGAACTTGACCAAATGAACACTGTTGTCTGAGATAATTGTACTGGAGTTTAACAGCACTTTCGACAGGCAGCGCCGCCTTGTGTCGGACAGTTGTATGGGTGGAGGAACCCAGAGAGAACCACCGAACAGAGGCAAGAAATGTCAGACTCTCTAAAGTACTAACTAAGCACAAGCTAGGTTAGCACTGGTTGAAGGGAAGTGCACCATCGATGTGCAGTATGTTTTAGTCCACAGCGCCACCGCTGCCTTCCCCAAGTCTACTTGGTGAAATAAGAACCTTTTCTTGTAACTACAATAATATTTTACATTTGATCTTGATTTGCTACAGTGCTTTACTGGAGGGAAGTTGTGAGAAACTTACTGCAGTAAATTCACTTTTAAAAATGAAGTTCATAGGCATTCTTTTGCTGACGAAGGTACAAATGGAAATTCGAAGTCCTGTCGAATAGGGCTGTCACGATTTTTTAATTTAGGAATCGATTAATCGTCGCAAATAATCGATAATAATCGATTAATCGTACCTAGATGATCCCTCTCTCTGAAGTCGATAAAAAATAAAGTTCAAGTCAGTTGACCAACCTCCGGTAAACAACGAAGACGATCCTCTTTTAGGTACATTCAAAACTTTGATGTTCTAAACTTTTGAACCGTCAGTGTAATAATCAAGACCGGTCGGCAGTTGCGAACTTCGCAACTGCGACTGGTCTTGATTATTACACTGACGGTTCAAAAGTTCAGAACATCAAAGCTTTGATGAATGTACCTGAAAGACAAATGCTTCCAACGGCTTCTTGGGGTTTAACATCGATGTTCTTAACTCTTTACCTTTAGAAACAATAGTTTTTTCATCAAATTTTCATTTAATTATTAAACGTCTAAAGCGGGATTCAATTTACCGATTATTCGACAACGAAAAATACTAATCGATTTCGCCGCGACCGATCAACAATCGATTAATCGATTAATCATGACAGTCCTACTGTCGAATATGTATGATATAATATTTTCAAGCACTCTGTCGCTGAAACATCGTATTTTCAGTCTCAGTTCGAAAATGTTTTCTCCGCATAAAAGTATTAAAAGTCTTCGGTTAAAATTAGTGATCTGGCTAACGGTTACTAATTTTGGATAAAGGGGCTGTGCCACCTTTAATCTTGTGCGTTTACAGAACAGGAGCCAATACTATAAAACTTTTACAATTGTATTCTCTAGAATTGTATTTTCTACCTAATAACATCACTGACTATAATGACTCATTAGCATTTTATAAGATTTGACAATTTGCCATCTGGCAAATTGCCACATCTTTGAAAATGCTAATGGTTTCTTTCAACCCATTTAAAGTCATAAGTAGAAAATACAGTTCTAGAAGATAGAATTGTAAAAGTTTTAGAGTATTGGCAAGGATGCAAACCAGCGCAACGTTCACCAGCGCTCGAATTGCTTGACGTTTTGTTGATAATATGCGAAGACTTCTTTAACAAGCCATCGGTCAGCAGGAGACACTTCATTAATAACTTCATGAACAGAAAACTTTGCAAATCTCCATATGATTCCCACGAGGGAGCCCAGTTTGAGGACAGCAACTATTAAGAATTGACCTAAGAAGGCCGCAACTTCGTGTGTTTGAAATATGCTTCCACGATCGATTAACGAGATTTTTTTCGTACAAATCTAATAAATGACACGTATAATTCTCTCCAGGATTTTAAGGGACTGGCAGTTAAAACCAATGGGATTATCCGTGAAATATCTCAAGAACTAAGATCAATTTTTAACCCTTTACCTAACGAATCGGCCGCAAAAGCCCGCGTAATTTACAAATTAGGTAGTTGAAAAAAATTAAATTTAAAAAAAATAATTAACAAAACCATATCATGTGACTCCTTATTGGTCGTCGAGCTCGTTCGAAAGAGGGATCACATGATATTATTTAGTTGAAATGTTTTGAATACTTTGAGAAAATAATATTTAAAATAATAAATTTACCACATACCCTTCTCAGTTCCACCGCACCTTAAAAACCATCGTGCTGCAACAAGACTTGTTTTGTGTCCTTCCTACAGTAGCCCATGCGATGACAAGTGCCGGAGCCACATACCCATTCATCGTTACTCGTACATACCCAAACACTTTTTGCAAAAGATAGCGGTGGCATTTCTTTACAGATTAGGTGGGCCAGAAAAAATGTGCTGACCTGGAAATTGTGTATGAAACTTTAGATGTTAATTCTGGAATAAATGCGTGTCGTTTCGATGGCTTTTTAACTTATGTTGTTGCATTTCGTAGAGAAAATTGATCGTGAATGCAATATTGTTTTGTGTTACAGATAACATTGTGTTGACTCTTAAAAGCCAGGGAATCAGAATGAATTTATTGAACATGACATACCGCGAAAAACTTACAGTAAAGCAGGTGCTTCCAGACAAGTGTCGTCTGCCTATTCAGGTAGACGACACTTGACTAGAAGCACCTGCTCAGTGTTTAATTCTCCCCCAGCCCAAAGACAGCCGAACCGTCACAGCCAGATTACTTACCGTATTACATCACAGGCAAGAAAACTCGACTCCCGGGTTCTAAGAGTTGAAGTTCGTTTTAGAGAGTTGTATCTTTTGTTATGTTTCTTCTGTTTGTCCCATTCACTACTTTTTCGATCTTGGTTGTGTTTGATTTTCATTCCGATCACTTCATTTCGATCTGCACTTCAGTCTTTTTCGATCTTTGGTCTGTTCCATTCTCTTCCGTATTCTTCATCGTTGTTTCCATTGTAATTACTGGTTCTGTATGTTGACAGGCTTGGCATTTTCAGGAGAGCGATTACTACTGCTCGCCTTAAAAAAATTAAGGAGGGCGAAAACTAGCACTTCTGGCCTTAGGAAAAAATAATTACCATAACCGCCTATTCCTAAAACCCACATCTCTTCAGATCTCTGCTGTGTTAGTGGTCTCTGTAAGACGGCCACACTGCTCCTCCCACACCTCCGGGCCTTGCCGAGGCCCGGAGGTGTGGGAGGGACAGTGTAGCCATCTCACAGAGACTACCTTGTTAGCAGCACCAAATAGAATATACAAAGCCAATTTGGCAGAATTCATTAATAGTAAAACTTCATTTTGCCACTTTAAGCTTTTATGAGTTTGAGGAGAGCTAATCGCTCCCCTAGGCCATGCGAGGAGAGCGATTTTTAGCCCTCCTGCATTTTTAAGAATGCCAGGCCTGTCTTGCTGCTTATCTACTGTAAAGCTTTGGCGGAGAAGTCTTTGTATCTTTGTGCGATCAGGGTCCAGTACTATAAAATTTTCACAATTGTATTTTCTAGAATTGTATTTTCT
The DNA here is from genome assembly GCA_031216915.1 of Pictodentalium vernedei. NCBI lineage: Eukaryota > Metazoa > Mollusca > Scaphopoda > Dentaliida > Dentaliidae > Pictodentalium > Pictodentalium vernedei. The sequence continues at coordinate 527,444,738 of CM062297.1, read as the reverse complement.
AGTTATGACTTTAAATGGGTTGAAATGAACCATTAGCCGTTTCAGAGATGTGGAAATTTGCCAGTTGGAAAATTGCCATATCTTTTAAAATGCTAATGATTCATTTCAGTCAGTTATATTAATAAACAGAAAATACAATTCTAGAAAATACAATTGTAAAAGTTTTATAGTATTGATCCTTGATTGTATTGAAGAATCTTGTCGTCCTCGTTCATGGTTCGGGATTCTATGATCTCTCTCATATCTCTATCCAGGTCCATCGCGGCAAGCTTGTTTGGGTCTCTACTTAGTTCACGCTGTCGTTTTTGTAGCTCTTCCAAGAGGGTTGGTTCGACCAAGGCGTATTATTTATTCTCTTCTTGCTCCTTTGTCGCTCCAACACGCTGGTGTGGTGGTTTTTCCTCGACGGCTGGATTATGCTGGTGGGATGTTTCCACCAGTATTTTATTTTCTTTTGGGCGCATTGGTATCCACGGGTTTCTGTTTGATTCCACTTTCTGTCGTTGCTACGTTTGTGGTAGTTTCATCAGTTCTAAGGTGGTTATCTTCGGTTCTTCTCTTCTGCATGGTTGTCGTAGTTTATTTTGTGAGTGGATCTTCTCGTGTTTTCTCATATGACCTCTTCTTTCGAACAGCTTTGCACTGCTGAAGAACTGGAAGCGTTTAGGTCCGTAGATGGACATTCTATGACGCAACACACTTTTCTGTTGAATGAAGGATCTTAGGCACTCGTCACAGATAATGAGTACACCTTTTGATGGACAGAAGTGAAATGATGAAGTTCGGGTGTTTCATCCCTTTTTATACCCTCGAGGGTTTATGTCAAATCAAGGAATCACATTTTACGGAGTCGGTTGGGAATCCCATTTACGGAATCCTTTTTAGGATATGTCTGTGGTTAGATAAACCATTTTTTTCCGAGATAAGGGTAAGATTTATGGTAGATTATACCTCACTGAGGGATTTTTCACATGGTCCTCATGGCCTCATACGATAGAAAAGGGGTGCCGAAGGCCAGTTGTTTGTTAGTTAGGGGGGGGGGGGTGCTGGCTACCATGACAATCAAACATGGCGCCACTTGATCACGTGACTATGACACAGCGTATGAGATCCCCGATGAATTCCCCGAGAATTGACATAAAAGGTGCGAGACATACCACTAACGTGCCTATGTGACTTGCTTCCTCACAGCTTGCGGTGGCGGTTTCTTCGTCGTCTAAAATCACGTCATTATCATCATTCTCTTCTTGGCTATAAGATACACCGAAAATTCGGATCTGTTGACTATTTATACACAGAAAGACACACGCGTGTGAATAGCTAAATCGATATAGCACGAGTGCCAGGCGGAAGGATAAAACGAGAGGCCACAGGCCTCATTTGACAACTCGTCCCCTGAGTTCCAATGCGTTCTGTGTGCCTGTATTGTAATTGCGGTGCACGATTTGTAGAAAATTCCAGTGAAATTTCGCTTCTATTTATAAATAGTCCGTCAACGATTTCCGTTCGGCACATATGTGTGGAACGGATTTTCATTTTCCGCATGGTTTAGTGTTGCTATAGATGGGGATTTCATATAACAGGCGTGTAATAATCTCGTTTTCGGAATGCCTCAATACTAATATATATTGACGATTCCGATAGATTGATGCTCTTCAACTTTCTTCTTTATTTTCAGAGTTCGATCTTTGTCGCACATGTTTTGTGCTGGAAAATTGTCTTGATAGGGAGAAGACGCCTCTTCTTCGATTTGTCTTCATTTTTCCTCCTGTCTCAGTATATTCTCTTTCCGAATGCACCTTTCGGATCGGCCCAGAACACATTCATGGCATTCAAAGTTCTGCTTGTGGTCATAAACCATTCTCAAGAAAATTTAAACACGCACAAGTGACACGCTTCCAGAGAATCGACGGCGAAAGAATTATTTTCCCGAACTATCGCGTGTTCGTAATTTTTCTCTGCCTGTTCGTAGTTTAATACTACGAAATACCAACGACTCTGAAACCCGATTTTTTTATCTTTCTGAAATTCTTTTATGACGCATCTGACTAGAATCTTGACTAGAATCGTCGGTCCTATAGTAGAGATTTAATTTCTCGTTTGAATCTTTTAAAGACAAGCTTTTCAAATGGATTTCCTTTTCGGAATTCATTCTCATGGTATTATTTTTACGGTACTTTTATATTTATTTCTCGAAAAAAATAGAAAATTATTTTTTTAATTATTATTATACTCCATAATACATACTTAAAAATTGTTTTGTTTCTTTGAAGTAAAATAAAAAAGATGGGTGTACACGAGGACATTTCCTTGAGTGATTACAGAGAAACTATGTAAGGGACGACTACGATTGTGTATGGGAGGATGGGGTAAGCTGTTTATCTATTGGCGAAACTGGGTAGATTACTTAGGGGTGTGTTTTACGGGTAATATTACAGAAACTACGCCAATAGAACTTGAGGGAAAATAATACTTCGAGGAAGGACTGGCGATTTGAAAGGAAAACTGTAAAAGATTGAGGGGACACCTAAATTATCTTGTAAACGATCAAGAAATAAAAAAGCACTTACCTCTCCCAGGAAATTCCAATGGCCGCATGGCAGATGTGATTACTCGTCGAGTTATATATTGTTTTTCAAGTACGTGGTGTTTCCGGTCTCTATATTAAGTCATTGCGCCATCGGAGTTTATTAACAGTAAGACACGAGTCCTATGGTGAAAGGAGTTTATTCAAAACCCCACTGCAGTCTGTATATTTGGCCATTGCATAATCGGGTTATTTTTTTTTCATTATATTTGGCAAACGCGAATTGTTTTTGCAAGTCTTCTTTTTATCCTTACAAATCCAATGGGAAAAAGTCAGAATATGTAACTTTTTGTTTTGTTTTTGTCATGATTTTCTTTTTGTTCACAAATATCCAATGAGAAAGGCCAGAATCTATCGGCGCTGGAGTCATTGAAAATGGGAGTGATGTGAAATCTGAATGAGATTACTGTGCATTTTAAAACGGGTTGGCGTTGATAGTCTGTGGCCTTATCTCGAGTTGGTTGTTGATTTGATATTTTACTAGTTTGGTTATAGAAAACCCATGTAGAATTACTGAACAGGGGATGTGTGCAGAGAGTGAACTCAACATGGGAAACATCAATACAAAAAGGCTCCCGTCGAGATATGCCTCAAGCAGTGGCTCACTGACTCTGTATATAAAAACGGATGATTGAGGAGAAGAGCTGATGGAAAAACGGGTCAAAGTTGAAGGGTTGATGATATGTTTTGGGGGGTTTTTTTTGTTTGTTTATGATAGGTCTAGATTGACTAAAGAGAGCTGTGTAAGGAAGGGGCAATTGTGTATCGGAGGGTGGGGTAAAATGTTTGTCTATTGGCGAAATTGGGGATATTACTTAGGAGTGTGATTTACAGGTAATATCACAGAAACTACGCCAATAAACTTAAGGGAAAATAAAACTTTGAAGGGGAAAAAATAACAAATTTCTTGGAGGGGTTTACCCTTTAAACCAAATGGTAGACTCCAGAAAAATGGTCGGATGATAATTGGGTCATTTTTGTGCTCGTTCCAATGATGGGAGTAGCGTGTAATGTGGTTTTAAGGTCTAGGTTGGATGGCCTCGGTGGATGACCTCGGAAGTTACGTCATGTCACGTGACCCAGTGGCGCCATATTGTGTTGTTATGGTAACCCGCGTGAGCGGCCATCTGGTAACATCATCTCCATAGTGATACGTGGTGTTAATGCGCATGCGCAGCGCGTGTTGTTAGGGTGATACGTGTTTTCGTCGTCCATTTTGTATACTGGAGGCCGCCATCTTGGTTTCTATGGTAGCACGTGGTTTCTACGTGACTAAAGGCCTACAACAAGACATGGGTATGTTCGGAGGGTATGCTCGATTGAACAGGAGTAATTTCCCGTTTCGTAGAATTACCACAAACAACCCGACAAAGTTGTACTATTTCGAATTCTTTCAGAATTCTCTGCTTCTATCTATCTATGCAATAGTTTTCGTCTACCTGACCATGGTCCTTTGTCCTGGTGTATACTCCAGTAGAGTAGAAGAGCCTATCAGCTGGAACAGCTTTGCTTATTATTACTATATTTAGCTTTTCTGGTCTGTTCTTGTTAGTTCTGACCCTATTCCGAGTACTCTTGTTGTTTTATTTATCTAGATCACCCAATCAGTTCACTTTACCCGCGCTAACTAACCAATCAGATTGCTTGATTTCTCATAATCTGTATGCAGAGTTATCCCCTTCTGTATAACAGAAGCCTATATCATTCCCAAAGTCAATAAGTATCAAGTAGTTACTGAAAAGTCATTGCTCGAACGACTCGAAGCCCATCGAGCATATGAGCTATCGAGCAATTGCTCGTTCGAGTGACTCGCACATACTGCTCGAGCGACTCGAAGTCTATCGAACAAATGAGCTATCGAGCAATTGCTCGTTCGAGTGACTCGCACATACGACTCTTAGCCTCATTTCAGTATCTGAGGATACCTATGGCCTGGTATTGTATTATTTGAGGATACCTTTCGAGGATATCTTTTATAGGATACTTATCTAAGGATACTATTACCTATTTGGCCCAACCTTCTAGGCCACCACAAGACATACCTTTCCCAAATATCACTTATAAGCTATCAAACAGTTACTGAAAAATAATTGCTCGAACGACTCGGAGCGTACCGATCAAATGAGCTATCGATCAACTGCTCGTTCGAGTGACTCGCACATACTGCTCGAACCACTCGAAGTCTACCAAGCAAATGACCTATCGAGAAATTACTCGTTCGAGTGACTCGCACATACGACTCTTAGCCTTATTTCAGAAAAAGGGGTGCCGAAGGCCATATGTTTTCAAAAAATGGGATTCCACAAATGGGATTCCAAAAAGGGATTCCATAAGTGGGATTCTGTCTTACGTCGAGTGACTCGCACATACTGCTCGAACGACACGACGCCCATCGGGCAAATGAGCTATCGAGCAATTACTCGTTCGAGTGACTCGCACATACGACTCTTAGCCTCATTTCAGAAAAAGGGGTGTCAAAGGCCAGACGTTTTCCAAAAAGGGGTGCTGAAATTGGGGTGCCACGGGATATGGCTGTTAAATCTATCAGCCATATCCCGTGGCACCCCAAACGTCTGGCCTTTGGCACCCCTTCTTTCTGAAATGAGGCTAAGAGTCGTATGTGCGAGTCACTCGAACCCGCTCACACGGGTTACCATGACAACACAACATGGCGCCACAGGGTCACGTGACATGACGCCACTTTCGAGTTCATCCACCGATGTCATCCAACCTAGACCTCAAAACCACATTACATACTACTGATGGATTATAAGCATTGTTTTTGTGACAAAACAAATCCCCAAAATGCAGTGTTCAGGAATGGTTTCGTAAGTGTCGTCTGCTCTTCCTGTTGGGTAAACGACAGACGCCATACCTCACGTTAACCGATGAACCTTGAAACACTGACCTATGTTATGTGTGCTGGTTTGAATGTGTCATATAATATGTCATTGTATTATTATCGGTGGTTTCTTAACGACAACCGACTACACCCCAAGACAAGAATCCATAAAAAATTCCAAATTAAGAATACTATTTGGAAGTTGTTTAGTCATCATTTCCAATAAATGAAAGATCTGTCGGTTATGGTAGACGAATAATGATGGTTACAGGAAATAAGGCTTCCTGCCTTTCAAAACCTGTTCCATTACGCGAGATAATTACTTGCTGGCGGATAATAATTGACTTATTCTTTATAAAAAGGCTATTTTCCATAAAGTGACGTTCGCACGAGACAGAAATATTGTATTAACCTCGTCCGAAACGCTCAACAATATATGCTGTTTCAAACGATCCTACGATATCGATAATCTGGTAATACTGGCTGGAGTGAAAAGTCATGTTCAAATGTTGATTGAGCAAAAAATTATGATTTAACCCTTTACCCCGTGGAGGCACGGTGGCGCTGTGTACTAAGGCGTAATACACGTCGATGATACACCTCGTCTCCTGAGTGTTAGAATGTTCTATGTCCCCTATGGGACATAGAACATTCTAGCACTCAGGCGACGATCTGTCTTCAACCAATGCAAACCCTGATTGTGTGGAGTTAGTACGTTGCGGAGTCTGACAGTTGGTCGCCGGTGCCCGGTGGTTCTCTCCGGTTACTCCGGCTTCCTCCACCCGTAAAACCGTCCGACGCGAAGTGATCCTAGCTGTCGAAAGTGTCGTTAAACCCCAATAAATAAATAAGTAAACAAATAAATAAATAATTAAATAAATAAATAACCCTTTACCCAACGTAACGCCCCAAACCAGCCTGCGCTATTCACAAAAATGCCGTTCAATTTTCATTATTTTTTCATTTTTTTGTGTCAAAAATATAGCCTAAGGCCTCTCAATGGAACGAGCACGTTCAGCTCGTTCCAGTGAGGGGTCATAAGCTATGCCTTTGACGCAAAGATGAAAAAACGGAAATGTGGGGACTAGCCAGCGGTTCGCATTGACATTTTTACATTTTCATCTGGAACTTAATTGAGGGGTCGTCCAACGTAACTTTGATCAATTTCTTGACATTTTTTCCAATGCCCCAGAATCAGATGAGAGAAGTAAGGAAAGGCAAATTATATATCAAAACAATGAGTCAAGTGCATAAAAAAGGTACATATATTTTTTTTCAGAAAAAAAAGTGAATTTTATGATTTTGAAGAACATTAATTTGCCAATGGCATAAGTAACGAACCCGTAAAACCACAAAATGTTCGGTAATGCGAAAGCCTTGTCCTCAATGTACTGATAACGTACTACAGACTCGGAGAAAGCATTTTTATGACACACACTCTGGTGTGCTTTGATGTTGGAATGTGATACCACCAACACAAATTTTGGATGTTCCGGATGTGGCCATGTTTCAATGATGTTTGTTCCGGTCATGTGATTACAATGTGGTTCTTGCAGGAATACTCATTTTGGACGATCGTAAGAATGAAGGGACGTGATCACGCCCTTTATTTGTTCAAGACAATGTATGAGCGGATTTGCAAAAAGGTTACAGCAAATACTTGAGCTGTTAATGTCATAACTGCAAAATATGGTTTGAAATTCCCTCCAGTGACATGCAATGTTTACAGGCCGTCTGAACTTTTTTGTTGACAAAAAATCTGAATTATTGCGCACTTAAATGACAACATGAACAACTGGTAAAAAATAACCGAGTGTATGAAATCGGGACAATACACATAAAATAAGGTAATATTCATGAAAAAAGTAAGCTGAATGCTTCAGAAATCACTTTTTTCTCGAAGTATATTCCAAGTGACCTGGAACTATATTGAGCGTGTTGATTTCCCCCGATGATGTGAAGTTATTTACTTCCTAGTAACCATGGATCTTTGCCGCGACTGTGTTGATGTCCGCAAAGGACCAATTAAAGATGGGTTGAAAATGGTGCATTGACGCTTTTAAATAAGGTGCGATTGGACGATGCCGTGAATTTAGTTTTCTCTTGCGATCACCAATACCAACACAAGCGTCGATCGGTGTCTTTTGTTATCGTTTTACACTGACAAATGTGGCAAATCTCCTTTACCGGAAACTATCTCCCAATTTGCATATCATAATAAACATAACCTCTGTCAGCGTGACCATGATGGTCAAAACCCAAACGAATTAACGAATCCACGGTCAAAATTAGCCACAATTGGCATTTAAAGAAATGAAATACACGAAATATTCACAATTTCTTCATTATCCGTGCCGCGTTACTTTTTAACCTGACACACCAGACCACATGCGTTCAGTTTCGTTTGTCAGCATCATACTGCCTGCAGATGTTTGTGGTAATAGTACGAGAAGGCGAAAGAAGCCAAATATTTTCCCATCATCTATAAATTAATTAAAATTGATAATTCTGTTTATTTTACTGAAATTATGAATTGATAAGGTGGGCGTGTTGTGATTATTATGGCCGGACTTGGAAGTTGGAAAGTCAAAGGCGCATCTAGTGCCGTGGAGATCTCTGTCCTCTAACCCATACCAACATTCTCCCTTGTATCTCAACCACTGCTACTCCAATTTGAAGGATATTTGGTGTTGTGATCGAGCATCATAGGGAAACGATGCCTGTGTAGCTGTTGTAGCATGTGTTTCTTCCATACATTTTTTCCAGAGTTATGGTCTTTTTTCACTCTTTCGAGTCAGAAAATTTTGTTTATAACTAGTTGAATTGTTACAATTTGTTGGAAAGTGCCTGCTGACACCCTCAAATTAATGGCAACAAAATATTTTTGTGTGAATATTTTGTTCCAATAACTTAACAAGCTAATGAATATTCTGTAAAGCCACCAATCTGATGTTTGACACTTTTATCGGAGCTGTTATGGAGGCACGGCCATGATTAGCCATTGTGCATAAATATGTGACCTTAAACACCAATAAATAAATAAATATGTTATGGAGGTTTCTGGAACTTATCATGTTGATTATGGCAGGGTTTCTCTATTCACCCATCAATCGATAAATGAAGTGTTATAGTTGGAAATAAGAAGCATGAAAGGTCCAGAACTTAAAGTCTAAAAAGAATGTTTTGCAATGTAATATGATTTTTGCAGATACACTTATTTGGAGGGTTACCTGTCTGATAGTGTTTGGAACATGTGTGTCGCCAGGATCTTCAAAAGGAAAAAAGAGTTAAACTTTGCTGAAAAAGGCATTTACCATGAGTGCCGTCGGTAGAGACTTACAAGTAAGGGAGCACCCCCCCCCCCCCCTTCCCACGGGAAATTTTTTTATCAAATGGAACTCACTTGTCACCTTTTGGGAATTACTTTGCGTACTGCGTTCTTGGAAAAATATGTCAACACCTATGAATGTGAGACCTACTGGATGTGCCCTCCTGATCTCAATATGCCAATAAGTCTCTTTTGGAAAAGTACATGCAATAATGGTTATGTAGGGTTGATTTGATGTGTTTTGAATAACAATGTACTTTTATGTACATTTGATGGTTTATTGCAGTGACAGGTTACAGTTACTCTTATTTCTTCTCCAACAGATATCATGAGTGTATTGGTGTCCAAGAGTAAACGAAGCTACGTTACTTATTGATAAACCAGACAAATTTAACAATTTAATCACTATCAAATGGAAGCATGGGATAAAGGGGGTTACAGTGCAAGGGGTTTGTAAATATATTTATTCAACTACAATGTATGACTTTGCAGTGCATTCTACATAGGAGAATATCATAGTTTCTTTCCAAACCACCACAGTGACACATACATTTCTTCGATTATGTACTTCTATGTTTATAGAATGCAGCTGTTATTTTATTTTGAGGTATTTTATTGTAAACATTTTGTTCTCTTACTTATGCCATTGCAGACTTTCAGGCGGTGCTATCTACATATGGCAGCAGTTCCATGGCAAATTCCAGTTTCCACATGTTCTATGTTTCATTCCAAGCATGTTATTATATACTTTATTGGGGTTATTCATTTTGGGTCTTTTTTAGACTTGGAAGAAAATTACATGAAATTTGGCCAAAGTTAGGTTGGACGTCCCCTTAAGCACTCCCTGAAATGTTTCATGACAGTGAAGAAGCTGTTACTGATTATTATGTTTTAATGATTGCTATGTCTTGCAGTACATTCATCCAGTGAAACATGGTGTTTCTGGTTGATACCGTATCCCAAACACATCCCCTCGTCCACGTGAAGCATGCTTCCCACGAATGTCATAAAAACACTATCATCCACAATCAAGGGAGGTCACAGATAGAGAGTATCTGGAAAATCGGTAATTAAACATGTAAGTTTTTTAAAGAATTGGGTGATGGATCGTTGTCATCATCTGTAAAGAAGGTGTTATGGCAGCTTGATGTGTCGGTTTCCGATAAAAATGTTTAGAATCTAGATTACTAAAAATGTTTATTTGTTCGTGATTTGACTGTTTTTCCAGTATTCGTGTCATATTTAAGGGGGTCGTCCAACCTGACTTTGGTCAAATTGTTGACATTTTTCAGAAACAGATAAGAGAAGTAAGGAAAAGCAAATTATATATTAAAATAATGAGTAAAGTGTATAGAAAAGGTACATATAATTTTTTTTCAGGAAAAAAAGTGAATTTTATGATTTTGAAGAAGATTAATTTGCAAATGGCATAAATAACGAACCGGTAAAACCACAAAATAATAGGTAATTCGAAAGCCTTGTCCTCAATATAATGATAACATACTACAGACTCGGAGAAAGCATTTTTATGACACACACTCTGGTGTGCTTTGATGTTGGAATGTAATAACACCAACACAAATTTTGGATGTTCCGGATGTGGCCATGTTTCAATGATGTTATTCCGGTCATGTGATTACGATGTGGTTCCTGCAGAAATACTCAATTTAGGCAATCGTAAGAATGCAAGGACGTGATCACGCCTTTTATTTGTTCGAGACAATGTATGAGCGGATTTGCAAACAGGTGACAGCAAATACTTGAGCTGTTAATGTCATAACTGCAAAATATGGTTCGAAATTCCCTCTCGCGTTTACAGGCCGTCTGAACTTTTTTGTTGACAAAAAATCTGAATTATTGCGCACTAGAAAGACAACATGAACCACTTGTAAAAAATAACCGAGTGTTTAAAATCGGGACGATATACATAAAATAAGGCAATATTCATAACAAAGTAAGCAGAATGCTTCAGAAATCACTTTTTCACGAAGTATATTCCAAGTGACCTGGGAATATATTGAGCGTGTTGATTTCCCCCGATGTTGTGAAGTTATTTGCTTCACAGTTACCATGGATCTTCGCCACGGACTGTGTTGATGTCGGCAAAAGACAGATTCAAGATGGGTTGAAAATGATGCATTCGCGCTTTTAAATAAGGTGCGTTTGGACGATGCTGAGAATTTAGTTTTTTCTTGCACCCAACCATACTAACACAAGTGTCGATCAGTGTCTTTTGTCATCGTTTTACACTGACAAATATGACAAATCTCCTTCACCGGAAACTATCTCCCAATTTGCATATCACAATAAACATAACCGCTGTCAGCGTGATGATCGTGTGGTCAAAACCGAAACGAATTATCGAATCCACTGTCAAAATTAGCTGCAACTGGCTTTCAAACAAATGAAATACACGAAATATTCGCAATTTATTCATTATTCATGCCGAGTTACTTTTTAACCAGACCACATGCGTTCAGTTTCGTCTGTCTGCATCAAACTGATATTGTTTAAGGTAATTAATAGTACGAAAAGGCGAAAGAAGCCAAATATTTCCCATCATCTATAAATTAATTGAAATTGATTCCTTTTATTTTACTGAAATTATAAATTGATAAGGTGGGTGTGTTGCGGTTATTATGCCCCAGACCTGGAAGTTGTAAAATCAAAGGTGCATCTAGGGCCGTGCAGTGGTGACCTCTGTCCTCTAACCCATACATCATTACATGTACCAACATTCTCCCTTGTATCTCAACCACTGCTACTCCAATTTGAAGGATATTGGGTGTTGTGATCGAGCATGATGGGGAAACAATGCCTGTGTAGCTGCTGTAGCATGTGTTTCTTCTCACATTTTTCTAGAGTTGTGGTACCTTTTCATTCTTTTGAGTTAGAAAATTTTGTTTAGTTGATTTGTTACAATTTGTTGGAAAGTACCTGCTGATACCCTCAAATGTATTGCTACAAAATATCTCTGGTGAAGATTTTGTTCCTACTTACTTATCAAGCAACAACCTAATGAATATTCTGTATAAAGCCACCAATCTGATGTTTGACACTTTTATCAGAGCTGTTATGAAGGCTTATGGAACTCAAAATGTTGATTATAGCAGGGCTTTTCTATTCACCCATTAATCGATAAATTAAGTGTTATAGTTGGAAGTAAGAAGCATGAAAGGTCCAGAACTTAAAGTCTAAAAAGAATGTTTTGCAATGTAACATGATTTTTGCAGATACACTTATTTGGAGGGTTACCTGTCTGATAGTGTTTGGAACATGTGTGGCCAGGATCTTCGAAAAGAAAAAAAGAATTAAACTTTGCAAACTTTGAGAAAAAAGGCATATGCCTTGAGTGCCGGAGGTAGAGCCATATAAGGAAGAGAGCCCCCCCCCCCCACCCCCCCCCCCACCCCCACCAGGAATTTTTTTGTGTCAAATGGAGCTCACTTGTCACCTTTTGGGGATTGCTGTGTGTACTGCGTTCTTGATCTCAATATGCCAATAAGCCTCCTTGGGGAAAGTACATGCAATAATGGTTATGTAAGGTTGATTTGATGTGTTTTGAGTAACAATGTACTTTTAAGTACATTAGATGGTTTATTGCAATGACAGGTTACAGTTACCCTTATTTCTTCCCCAAGAGATATCATAAGTGTATTGGTGTCCAAGAGTAAACAAAGCTATTATACTTATTGATAAACCAGACAAATTTAACAATTTAATCACTATCAAATTGATGCATGGGATAAAATGGGTTACAGTGCAAGGGGTTTGTAAATATATTTATTCAACTACAATGTATGACTTTGCAGTGCATTCTACATAGGAGAATATCATAGTTTCTTTCCAAACCACCACAGTGACACATACATCTTTATATTGGGAGACACTCTTTTGTCCTTCCATACTTCTTCTGGTGGATTCCTTCAAGTTGACCTTTGTTGAACTCCCCAAATCAAAACATAAACAAACGAAAATGTCTGCCTTCCATCCGTGAGAACTCCACTTACAACATTTTGTCTCAATATTTCTTACTTTCATGAATTAGGAAAAGATTTCTTCGAGTATGTACTTCAATGTTTATAGAATACAGCTGTTATTTTATTTTGAGGCATTTTATTGTAAAAATTTTGTTCTCTTACTTATGCCATAGCAGTTCCATGGCAAAGTTCAGTTTCCACATGTTCTATGTTTCATTCCAAGCATTTTGGTATATAATTTACAGGGGTTATTCATTTTGGGCCTTTTTTAGACTTGAAAGAAAACTACATGAAATTTGACCAAATTTAGGTTGGACGTCACCTTAACTGGTAGAGTGCTAAATTTTTTTTGGCCACTAAAATTTTTTCACATGTCTTTGCCTGTTACAATTTATAGGAGAGTGCCCACACACACTCTCCTATAAATTGTAACAAGGCAAATCTTAACAGAATAAATAATATCACTTCAAAGATAATATGATGCACAGCCACTGAATATGAAGCCTTTAAGTTGCAGTACCTGCACTTCAGAATAAAGCCCAAATATGGGCTTTCAGCACTCTACCAGTTAAAGGGACATCCAACGTAAATTTGTACAAATTTCAGGTAATTTTCTTCCAAGTCTAAAAAAGGCCCAAAATGAATAGCCCCAATAAATTATATAACAAAATGTTCGGAATGAAACATAGAACATGTGGAAAATGAAATTTGCCATGGAACTGTTGCCATGAGTTAGATAGCACCGCCTGAAAGTCTTCTGTGGCATAAGTAACCGACCAGATTTTAGACAATAAAATACCTTAAATTTGTTGAATAGTTCAATTCTGCAATCCTTCTAGTACAAATTCGGGGAAATCTTGTTATCATTCTTGCAAGGAATAGACAGACCACGAGGCCAATTGTAATTTAGGATGCCTACATTTCAAAAGGGCTTCCATTTTCCTTGTGTTTGTTTACCTTTTATGAAGTTCACCAGGGTTCAAATCCACACAGTTCAGAATAATAATTATGGAGACATGAGAGAGTGCATCAATGAAAAATGAAAAATGTCCAATGTGGCCTTTGTGAGTCTGCTGTGACCATACCCCCACAATCCTGTGCCATTTTGCAAGAGATCTGTATCAAATTGGTAAAATATGATGAGATTGATACACCAAAAAGGGTGAACTGCCAAACTTCCTCATTTAGTGTTATATGTGTCCATTTCTGGGGTTGCATAAGCTATGACAGCTGCCAAGAGTGTCATTTCAATATTCAAGTGTGGCCAAAACAACAAAAAATGACCTGTCCCGTATGCAGAATACTTTCACCAATTGGCTACACTCAGTTCGACATCCTGGCTTCCAATTCATTTATGTACATGATTTGGTATGCTTCATTTGTTTTGGAACTATCGGCCTTCCGTAGTTGCTGTTTGGGGAGGCTTCGCTGTTGAGTTCTCATGAGATTTAAGAACATTAATAACTGATCTGCTTTCCAATACTAATTTTATAGACGAGGGGTTACCGGCCTGAACAATATCGGAATTGTGTTGGTTATTAAATTCATTTATCTAAACACTTATGACACGTTGTGGTCTCATTTCGGTAATTCGTGTGAATTTTTGTCCGCCCAACGAATCTTTTCTATTTTTGTGCTCAGAATGTCAACACACACAGATTTTCGCAACCTTCTGTTGCTAACAGGGATCAAAATCGACGTTGATCCGTCTTATACGCCATGCGGTCGTGCGAGGGAGATATTTAAATTTACGATGGTACGACATTTCTCTGTATTTGGTGAACAGGAAGAAACCTTTCTGATAATTCTCCTTGACATTGGTCTTCTGTTTTCGTAGCAGACTTCATCAAGCCTTCTTTACGTCACTAATATAGTTCGGCGACAGTAAAATTATTTTTTCATAAATATACAATTGTGACGACTGTAATGTATGTTGATGTGAATATATTTTTGTTTTCCAATATAATTTTCCACTTTTATGTTTTGATCATCGTCGCCAACCAAATAATTGTAGTTCGAATCGGTGGCGTATTAATCCCTTGCTGACACGTGCGTCACATTGCACAGTTTTAGAATTCAACAGCACTACTATGGACTGTATCTCGCATTTATCATATTGTCAGTTGAATATTTTCCCGTGAATGTGTCGTGAGTTGTACATTACATCGCCTGACAGATTCAAAAACAGCAGTGAAATGTTTGAAGATTTCAGATCGTGGGAAATGAAATAATTTCACAACTTCGCCCAAAACCCACGTGATCACAACAAACATGTCGCCCAAACAGAATGAAGCGTTTGTGGTCATCCATTTTCTTCTGAGCGTTCTCGCCACGTTGGTGATGAAATGATAAATATGCTTTCTCCGAGTATGGAGTGTGGAGTCTTTTATTCACAACTCAGACATTCGAATTACCGATCTATTCCTTGTTAATCCTGACGGTTACTTATGCGGCTGGCGATTTCTTTGTCATCAAAAGCAAAAAAATAAAAAAATATTTTCCAAAAGTGGATAAATTCGGATTTTGTATACTTTTGTCAATATTGTGGTATATAATATGTCGTTATTCACTGCTTTAATTCGTATTTAGGGCATTGTGAAAATTTACAAAAAAATGACCAAAGTTACGTTGGACGACCCCTCAAGAGTACTGCCAATCTCCATACCATTCTCAACAGGTATCCGGTAAGGTGCCATTCGATAGGACTGTGTGTGAAACTGAACTGATCTCATATAACAATAGCATTGAAGTGTAATCATTGGTAATTGTGTCAGCTTGGGTTAACGGTACCTTATTGATTCATTAAACTGCTGAAAGGCGTTTGCCACTTTGTCACTTCGACCCCTGAGTTCCAATGTGTTCTATGTGCCTACTGGCACATAGAACACATTGGCACTCGGGGGACGACTTGTTATCCTTGTTTGCGTTGCAACGAGTTTACCATTTGCAGACGGGTACTTTAAAAAGTTAAAATATTAGGAATAAATGGAAAACGTTGTGAACTTGAAAATGACCCAAGCATCTAGGAAAAGTATTCCTCTGCCTCTGCAGCCGCTAAGTCAGGTCGTAAATCTTCAGAAAGAGCGAAAACTATTGATCCTGAAACAAAACACAAAAGCGAACCTGCCCCGAGGAGAGTATTTCTGGTGAGAATTCTAACTCAATGCGAGATTCCGCATTGCTGGACCTTTCAGAACAGGTGAGGACGATATCTGAGAAAATTGACACGTTTCCTACCAAGTCTGACATCGGTGATATAATCGACTCATTATTGACTGAGAAACTGGAAAATCAAAGGGATGCTATTATATCTTATTTCAGTGATGTGATAGAACAACTAGAGAGTAAAGTAGAGTCTGCATTGATTGAAAACTCACTTATGCGGGAAGAGATTGATCATTATAAGGCAGAAATACAGTGTTGCAAAAGGGATACGGAAAGTTAGAGGAAAAAACTAGATGTTTCCGACAGGAAATTAACAGATCAGAACAATTTTCTAGTAAAGTAAATATGAAAATTCTGGATTTGGAAGAAACGGAAAACGAGAATCTCGCAGAACGTTTGTGTAAAATTGTGAACAACAATAACACCACCACCAACAACAACAACAAGAAAAATATCCACATCACGCCTGACGACATCATAGCCTCACATCGCTTGCCCTCGAGAGTACCCAATGCTACTAAACCATGTATTGTGAAGTTCCTACGAAATGACATAAGAAATAGGGTATTCAAGATTAGAAAGGAACTCAAATACACAACAAAAAACAATCAAGTCCGTCATTTGAAAGTTCGAGATGACTTAACCTGAAATAATGTGGAATTAATAAATAATCTCTGTAGACACGAAAAAATAGAGTTCGCATATCACAAAAACGGGTCTGTGTGGGGCAAGCTCCACACAGGTAAGCGGAACAAGTTTGAAATATTGGAAGATATTGACTCAAAAATTAAAAATTCATAATCTTCCCAGGTAGTCACTTATATCTCACGATATATCTCAAAATAAAAACCTAATACCGCACGAAATGCTTATTTTGCAGCTGGTCGTTTTGGACGGCCGTCGGGTCTCCTCAACAATTAGCATAATTTGTTTCATTTTACATAATTTATTACATTTTTTATTTTATATATTTTTTTCAATTATTCTTTTTTCTATCTTCAAGCCAATCCAAGGTGTCAAGCTGCTATTATTAGAAAATAAGATCAAACGTTGTATTCCTAACAGTATCATCATCATTTCTATCAAGGGACAATTCGGAATTGCAGCGGCACATTGATACTTATCGGCATCGTGTCCAAAATAAGCCCTCAGTGCGTTCCTCTCAGTTATTTATTTATTTATTTATTTATTTATTTATTTATTTATTTATTTATTTATTTATTTATTTATTGGTGTTTAAGGTCACATATTTATGCACAATGGCTAATCATGACCGTGAAAGTTTTACGGGTGGAGGAAGCCGGAGTACACGGAGAGAACCACCGAGCAACGACAAGCAGCTGCCAGCTCCCCAACATCGTAACTCCGCACTGCAGCACAGGCAGGGTTAGATTGGTTGAAGACATACGCACCATCGACGTTCGGTACGCCTTAGTATACGGCGTCATCGTGCCCCATTGGTCAATCGGGGTTAAGTGTCTTGCCCAAGGACACAACGCGGGAGTCCGAATCGATCGCTCAGGCGGTCACCCATCCGAGGACTAACCGGGCTCGGTTCCTCTCAAGGGCCGCTGTACACTAAATGAGATGTGGGCGGAGCCTGATGTGCGATGAAGGTAGAAACGGTACTGCGGCCGGTTTGTGGGCTATGCCAGGAAGGCACTAGATTCGGCATGTAGGCTACTGTGTGATGTTTCTAAATGTGTTTTTTGACGCAGTGAATCTCTCCGTCAGAGCTATAAGGGATGACATGGTGTTTTACCTCGCTCTTTGGACTCTGTGTGTCCGGTGGCAGTCTTGGCACAAAAGATAAAACTTCACAACGTAACCGAATGTCATACAGAAAGAAGATATCTTTGACTTCGAATTTGTCGCATCACTTGCGGTTTCCCCTTCGCACCTCTGTGCAGCCGGCCTTGGTATGAAGCGGGAATCTGTAAAAACGTACGAATGCTTCATTCTCGGTAGATAATAAGAATAGAAATTCTGTTTTGCTTTTTTTCTCTGTTTCAGGGTTCAAAAAGGGACGGCGGTTTTTTTTTTTTTTTTTTTTTTGGTTTTTTTTTTTTTTGGGGGGGGGGGGGGGTGGGGGGGGGGGTGTCCATGAAATGTGTAGGTAGCAGAGAAAGCGGAACGCATCGCTGCCAGTGTTAAAACGTTTTAAAGCGATTTTTTATTCTCCCCTTTCCTTGAATTTCGGGAAAGCACAATTCCACTTCAGTTAGTCTTGGAATATCTCAAATCGGACTTTCTTTCTCTCTTCTCTTAACTTTTAGCGACATATGGTGTGTGTGTGTGGGGGGGGGGGGGTACTGGAGGGGGGCGGGGTGCTGGGGTCAGCGGCGTGTTTGCTTACTATGACTGTTGAACTACCAAATGCCCCCCCTCTCCCGCCTCAACATTCCCCATACACAAAAGAACAGTTACTGTATTCAGCAGGGTTCCTTTATTTGAATAAAACTCTTTGTAGTACACCAGTCACCAAATTCCTCGTGTTGATTGACCAATTTGGGCAATTAATCCATTATATTTTGTTTGGCAGAGCTCCATAAGCTCTTTAAGATATGATTAGATGGAATGGAGGCACAGTTGGAATACAGTAAATGTGACCAAATACACTTGATTGACCAATTTGGCCTCAATACATTCATTTCAGGCATTTGCTCTTTTGTGTCTTGTTTGACAGAGCCCAATAAGCTCTGTGGAATAAGATATGGAAGAGTAAATGCTCAGTTTATCTCAATAACACAGGAAAGTAACTAAATTCCTGTTAACTGAAAACTCCTATTGACTGAACAATTTTTACTTGCGTGATTGCTTTTCACTTTACAAGGTTCCACTGTACGTATATAAATGTATCTAGGTTATGTTTCGATGTGTAAGTTTTATTTGTTTATATGTATGCGCTATACTTGTATAGTTTCAATTTACATCACATGAACGTTGACACATAAGAAGGGAGCGCAGCTATGATGATGCATGTTGCTGGTCCTTGGATGGTGATGATGATGGTGATAATGATAATGATAGTTATTATTATTGTTATTATTATTATTGTTATTGTTATTATTATTTTGTTGACTATGATTGTTGAAGTACTAAATACCCCCCCCCCCCCCCCCCCACCCCCCAACCATTCTCCACA
The DNA here is from genome assembly GCA_031216915.1 of Pictodentalium vernedei. Taxonomy (NCBI): domain Eukaryota; kingdom Metazoa; phylum Mollusca; class Scaphopoda; order Dentaliida; family Dentaliidae; genus Pictodentalium; species Pictodentalium vernedei. The sequence goes on along the minus strand of CM062297.1, from coordinate 527,425,691 downwards.
CAAAACAGCATTTGCTATTCTCCTCGGGATTCCTTATCTACCATAATCTGTGGAAGTATTGAATGTAGCTCTTTCCAACGACCCAGCTCTGTATTGTACTCACTTCTATAAAAAAAGATAAAAAATACAAAGATTTTATGTCAAATCCCAGGAATTCCGTCGGGCATGGTCCCAGGACTATGGCTGGTGGACTTTCTGCCTGACATGGCCGATTTATAATTAGATCCAAGCAGTTGCAGTAATAGAATTAATAGTAAAAATTATTGTAATAATAACTAACAATAGAATAAATTGAGATTGTTGTGTCCAAAAGCGGGGACCATAGATCATCATCGGAGCGAGAACGGCGGAATTGCTCTGTTTGTTCTTGCTGGCTCCTTCGCTGGGCTCGCACCGATGAGGGATCGCGGACTGTGTTTCAACACAAAAAATGAAAGTACTTGGTTATCCAAGAAATTTGTTTGCGAATGTCGCCCACCTTTCATGTTGGTTAAAGGGTTAACCTTCTATGAATTATGTCAAACCAGATACTACCAACGGGCAGTACGTTCTTTTCCATGTTTTTCCCCAGGAAAACTTAAATGATGCATAAGGGAATGCCTCTCCCCTCAGTCCACCTTCTATCATTGTTTTCACAAATAAAAGACGTAATAGAACTGTGATTGTGTATGGGGCCCACCTAAAGCAAGGAGGGCTGGGGTTAGAGATGAAGAAAGATGAACTATTGATCCATTTCCTCTCATGAAGTGTGAGAAATACTTAGTGATTTCCCAAACTGAGATAAGGGATCCAACTGCTATGGGCTTCCTTTCCTCCAATTTGTGTTACCTACAAGCTGCAGTGAACCACATTTTAAGTGCACCTTCTATCAAACGCCGATCGGTTTTTTTATGTTCTTACAGCTAAGAACTGTACAATCCCATCGACGACATCACTCGAGTTTTTAATCAGATTCTTTCCTATGTTTGCTATTAATCTTTTTGTAATCATGTTCTTCTCTTTATTTGTTATCTGCCATATAATAATTCCTACACTATCTCGGACTGTAAAAACCATAAAGCTAATTTCTTCATCAATTTATTTTTCACATAGAGAGTAATCGTTTGACTGGACTGGTTACGTGAAATAATTCATGAGAGGTGAGGGACGTTGTACAAACACGAGTGCGCGAATGCGCACGAGTGTTTTACTGTATAGTCCCTCGCCTCGAATGAATTATTTCACGCAACCAGTCCAGTCAAGCGATTACTCTATTTATTACTTTTCAATATTAACGATAATTATATTATTTGACCCTTTACCTAAAAACGGCCAGCGCTATTCTCAAAACTCGTTAATTAATTTTCATTATTTTTTTCATTTTTGTCTCTAAAACATACGTTATGACCCTGTAACAACCAGTAGTGTAATAATCAACCAGTAGTGTAATATTAACCAGTAGTGTAATAAAAAATAGCCAGTAGTGTAATAAAAAATAGCCAGTAGTGTAATAATCAACCAGTGGTGTAATACAAATCAACCAGTAGTGTAATAACCAGTAGTGTAATAAACATAACCATTAGTGTAATAAACATCCATGAAAACCAACAATTTTTCAACAAAATTTGAAAATGTTTTGGGGTGGCTCAAATCATAGTTTGGGTACATCTTATCGATTTTTAATCATTTTATCGTACACTTAAAGGCGTTTTGCAGGTCAAACATCATTTCGTGGGTTCAATACGGGGAGGAAAGGTATTTTTATGATTTTTATGTGATGTGCGTGATGTTCTGGTGTTTAATGTCACTTTCTGCATTTGTGGCTTTCTGTGAATTCAAAGTTAGCCAATTTTTTATAGTAATGCTGTGCTTTTGAGAGACTGCTTACCCCAGGCATAAGATGTCAGGTTCTATCATACCATAAAACGTATGGGTGATAAAGTGTGGTATTTAAGGGCTAGAATTGTGAGATCCCCTGCGTTGTCTACAATTATAATATTTAATACGGCACCGGAGAATCTCGGAAGGTCTCTCTCACATCCACCCATTTAGTTATTTATTTATTGGTGTTTAAGGTTACATACTTTTGCACAGTGGCTAATCGTGACCGTGACAGTTTTACGGGTGGAGGAAGCCGGAGTACCCGGAGAGAACCACCGAGCAACTGTCAGCTCCTCAACATACTAACTCTGTTCAAGCTCCGCTCAAGCAGTGTTTCAGTGGTTGAAGACATGTGCACCATCGACGTGCAGTGCGCCTTAGTACACGGCGTCATCGTACCCCCATGTAGGCAACCGGGATAAAGTGCCTTGCTCAAGGACACAACGCGGGTCGTCTCGGACGGGGATCGAACTCGGGACCTTTAGCATAGAAGTCCAACAGTCTACCACTGAGCCACCGCGCTCCCCATCCACCCATTTCAGTCGCTGTATCATTATGCGTGGCTTTTCAGTCTAGTTGACCGTTTTGAATTCTAAAATTCGTTTTTCTTCTGGGAGTGGTGCTCATCATATTCCTTAGCATAGACACTCTACCACATTTTACGAAGGTGGGGTGGGGTGGGTGTGGGGGAGTGGGGGTTGGTTTACCTGAAATCTGCGGTCAGTTATTTTTTCCATCTTGAAGGAGGGGGTCGGTAAGAGAGAAGAGGGTATCTAAGGCGAGGTGAATAAGGTGGGTGCTTTGGAGGTCCACTGCCATTTTCGTCTGCCATGTCAAGTGATTGTTCTAGATTACCAATGGTAGACAGCTATTTAGATCCTGTGATGATTTACATTTAATGTAAAAAGTTTGAACTCATTCAACATTTAGAAAATATTGTTTCAGCAGAATTCCTTGATGGGTTAACACTCCTCTTATACTACATTAGAAGTATGTCTTGGATAAATGACCCTCATTTGGGGAGAGAATGGGGGAGGCGCAAGGGGCGTCATAGTCACGGGACCCAGGGACGCCATGTTGTGTTGTTATGGTAGCCCATGTGAGCTGCCATGTTGTGACGTCATTTCCATAGGGATATGTGATATAAGTGCGCGTGCGCAGTGCGTGTAATTAGGTGACACGTGCTTCCGCAGTCTATTCTGTATCCTGGAGACCGCCGTCTTGGTTTTTTTGGTAGCACGTGGTTGCTATATGGACCCAATGGCCTCTAATAGAACGATGATATATTTTGAGGGTAAGTTTGATTGGACGGGAGTATAATGAATACTCAAATGAGAACGACAATGATTTATCTGGCACGGATTCTCGAAGAAAGCTCGTCTTCTATGTTCTTGGCGTTTACCTGAACCGGGTTCTCCCAGAATCCTCGTTTCTAACGGACACGGACCCGCAGAGTAGCACGTAGTGCTATATGACCTTAAAATGCGGAGTTCGATTGTACTAGAGTATTTTTACTAAGAGTGGTCTTGCAGGCAAATCCTCGTTTCCACTCGGTTACAGGATTCTATTAGGTACGGATTCTTCCATAATCCTCGTCTTTATGTGGCTTGAATTCTGTATAGAAACCTCCTGTTTGACTGCTTAGACCATCTACTGCCCATTCTTAATCTATTTAGGTACCCCGCTATGTCCTTATCATTAGCTCTAGTCCTAGCTAGGTATGACACTCTCCCCACTGACATTTGGCACCCTTTTTCATCGCACGAGGCCATGAGGAAATTCCCTTTTAAGGCACAATCTGCCATTCATCATATCCTCATCTAGGTATTTGGGGATCACCAGAGCTGGTCTGTGGGGACTGATAAGGACCACTGGAGACAAGTCTTTGGGAACTACTACTGCTACTACTACCTACTACTACTACTACTACTAACTACTACTAACTACTACTACTGCTACTACTGCTACTACTACTACTACTACTACTACTACTACTATCTTCTACTACTACTACTACTACTACTACTACTACTACTACTTACTACTACTACTACTACTACTTCTACTACTACTATCTTCTACTACTACTACTACTACTACTACTACTACTAGGGGCGCGGTGGCTCAGTTGGTAGAGGTCCAGGCTGCAAGCCGAGAGGTCCTCGGTTCGAATCCCACCTGCGGCAATCGTGCTGTGTCCTTGGGCAAGGCATCTCACCCCCATTGCCCACGTGGGGGCACGGTGACGCTGTGTATTAAGGCGTACTGCACGTCGATGGTGCACCTGTCTTCAACCAATGCTCACCCTGCTTGTGTGGAGTTATTATGTTGGGGAGCTGACAGTTGCTCGCCGTTGCTCGGTGGTTCTCTTCGGGTACTCCGGCTTCCTCCACCCGCAAAACTGTCGTGGTCATGATTCGCCATTGTGCAGAAATATTTGACCTTAAACACCAATAAATAAATAAATAATATTACTACTACTGCCACTCACTATCTACTGTCTATTATCTAGGATCTACTACTATCTACTAAAATATACTACTACAGTTACTACTACAACCTACTACTGCTACTACAATCTACTACTATCCAGCAGTTCTATCCACTAGCCACCAGCACTATCCACTAATATCATCCTCGCGTACTATCTACAAGTACTATTCACTAGTATTATACATTAGTACTATTCACGAGTACTATCCACCCGGTACTATCCCCTAGTACTACCCTCTAATACTATCTACTAGTACTCTGTACAACTACCACTTCTATTATTACTACTACGTGCAACTACTACTACTATTACTGGAACTAGTACTAGTACAGCTACCACTTCCAGTAGTAGTTCTATTACAACTACTGCTAATAGCACTAGTACTAGTCACTCTACCGGTGCTAGTAGTAGTACTAGTACCACTGCCAGTAGTAGTTCTATAACAACTACTACTGATAGCAGTAGTACTAGTTGCACCCAGTGCTAGTAGTAGTACTAGTACCACTACCAGTACTAGTACCACTAACAGTAGTACTAGTACACATATCACTACTAGTACTTGTACCACTAACAGTACTAGTACTAGTACCACTAACAGTTGTACTAGTACACCTATCACTACTAGTACTAGTACCACTACGTCTACCAGTGCTATCACTAGAACCACTGTCGGTACTAGTACTAGTACAGCTACCAGTACTTGCACTACCCATACAAGTATCATTAACAGTACTAGTACAACTACTACCAGTAGTTGTAGTACTACTATTGCTACAACAACTACCACTACTACTACTAGTCTTAGTACATCCACCACTACTAGTACCAGTTTAACTACCACTACCAGTACTAGTGCGATAATTAACTATCACTGGGTTGAGATTTGCCACATAGAAAGTTAAAAACAATGTCTCACCCAGAACTAATAGAATTAACACTTCTTTAACAGCCAATGAGATCGAGTTCTTTTATTCCGGGTAAAAGTTAACTAAACATCGTATAATGTCAACAATAAGATCCCCCCCCCCCCACCCCGTAAAGGTAGACGCGTAAAGCGACAGATGGGGGTGTGGGAGACCTTTAGTAATCCGTCAGGGCCGTATTAAATATTATAATTGAAGACATCACGCAGGAGACACGCCCTTGAATATCATACTTCAGCACTTGTAAGTTACCTTGACAATTTATTGTTATCATGGAACCTGACAACTTATGCCTGGGGTAAGACGTCTCTCAAAAGCACAACATCATCATAAATAATTGTACGATAAAATGATTAAAAATCGATAAAATGTACCCAAACTATGATTTGAGCCACCCCAAATATTTTTCAAATTTTGTTGAAAAATTGTTGGTTTTCGTGGATGTTTATTACACTACTGGTTAAGTTTATTACACTACTGGTTATTACACTACTGGTTGATTTGTATTACACTACTATTTGATTATTACACAACTGGTTTATTTTTATTACATTACTGGTTAATATTACACTACTGGTTGATTATTACACTACTACGTGGAGCTCGTTCCAATGAGGGATCATAACCTATATTTTTGAGACAGAAAATGAAAATAATAGTTATTCAATAATTTGTTTTGTGTCGTCTGCTTTTCATTTTAGGTAAAGAGTTCAAAAAAACAAAAAAACAATGAAGTTCCCATTACTCCCACGGCAAAGCGCCTTCGTTTGCGCGCACGGATACATGACACGATATTGTTCATTGCACAATTCACTTGTGAAGTTATCGTTTATAAGCAAACCCGGAAATCCCAGTAAATCACACTTTGGAAAGTAATAAAAAATATTAATCGTCTCGAAAGTCAACGTGTAAAATTTACAATGAAGACTATAATGGACATCAATCAATCCACTTCTGCTGTACGAATGGAATCAGTTGGCAGTATTGTAAACAATGGCGGGTAACTTAATCCTGGAAGAGATCCGACGAGATCCAGACAGGTGTGGAACAGGACTTCACCGCCCATATAAATTCAATTAATAATGCATCAAACGATATAGATGACACTCCATATAATAATATTGAAACAAACTAAATATTACCAGCCCGATAAATTCCTCTCAACATTTGAGAACATCCACAAATCATTTTCCCTGTTTCATATTAAGTGTCAAAGTCTGAATGCCCATTGGGACTCGCTACATGAACTGTTTTTTAACCTTCAAGGAGAATATAACATGTTTGATGTTATAGGTCTAACCGAGACTTTCCAAATTCCCCCTAATACATCCAATAAATTGGAAGGTTACCACCCCCTCGTAAAAAACACTCGTCCTGAAAACGACGATGGTAGTGGTGGTGTAGGACTCTTTATCAGGGAAGATGCGGAGTTTAAAATTCTTCATAATATATCAGTCTTTATTCTACACATATTTGAATCTCTTTTTGTGGAAATTAAAGTACGGAACTCACGAAACATAGTCGGAGTAATATATAGACCCAACACGCTACCCAAAGCTGACTTGGATCTCTTTCTTACGAAAGTAAGCTATATAACTGATAATTTAAATCACAGTGGTAAGAAATCGTGCATACATGTAACGGGGGACATGAATATTGACCTTTTTAAAATCGGAATCTCGTCTCAAAACGAAAACCTACACAGATCTAATGTTCAGTCAGGGCTTCATACCTTTCATCACCAGACCTACAAGACTTACGCATAGTTCAGCGACTATTATTGACCACATTTTCTCAAATGATATCCTCACCAAAAAATTGTCAGGGATAATCAGAACCGATGTCTCTGACCATTTTGGCATCTTTCATCTTGAAACTATTCCAGAGAGGTCGAAAACACAATCCCACGTTCTGAAACGGAAAATTAATACTGAGAGTATTACAAATTTCAGAGCCATTCTTGCAGAATGCGATTTCTCCAAACCATGGGATCTAGCTTCCCCGACTTTATTTATGATACATTTATGAATATATATCTTAACGCATTTAAGGTTGCAATTCCCCCAGAGCTAGTTCGACTATCCCCGCGGGAACCCCGGGAAGTAAAGCAGTGCCTGTTCACCGCGGTAAACAGCCTCTGTTTTACTGGTAAAATAGGACCCAGTCACCAATGCTTGGGAGGTACAAACCGTCTCTAAAATGGGCAACATGGCTTATTAACGCTCACCCCTGGTCTTGAGTTAATACTCATGTTGTGGTCACGATTGGCCATTGTGCAAAAATATGCGACCTTAAACACCAATAAATAAATAAATAAATAAATAAATAAATAAATAAATAAATAGTTCGTCTAAATAAGCGGTGGATAAAACGGCAACCGTGGATGACGAAGGGATTAATAATTTCATCAAATAACAAAGCAAAATTTTTTTAATAAAAAAATTTAAAAAACCCGACCGATATAAATACCCAAAACTACAAAAATACTGTAGAATTTTCAATAAAGTTAAAAAACAGAGTAAAGCCATGTATTATAGGAAAATATTGAATGCATCCAAGTATAATATTCGTGAAACCTGGAAGATTTTGAACGAAATAATTAGAAAAACAAAACAGACATCAAAACTACCCTCTTTCTTCGTTCAAGAAAATCAGGAAATGAATGATCCACATGAGGATAGCCCAGGACTTCGACAACTGTTTTGTAAACGTAGGGCGCCGAACATGCGAAAATATTGGAAATGCTAAAAAATCATTCCGAAATTACATGAAAACCCTACATTTGGTTAATACCCTAAAATTTAAAACAAGTAAAGACTGGAATGATATAAGTACGAAACTTTTAATAAAGACAATAGACCTAATAGACGATCCTTTTACACATATTTTCAATTGTTCATTTGCGGAGGGAATATTCCCAGGCAAAATGAAAATTGCTAAAGTAATCACCATTTTAAAATCAGGCGATGAACACACTTTTACGAACTACAGACCTATCAGCCTGCTGCCAACTTTCTCAGAAGTACTTGAAAAACTAATGTTAACTAGATTAATCAATTGTTTGGACCATTTCGATGTTTTGAATCCTAATCAACACGGGTTTCGGAAAAAAACTTAGCACTATCCACCTAGTGCTGCATCTACTAAAACACATTGAACAGGAAAACAATAAGGTCAGCAAAGATACCACGCTGGCTGTCTTCTTGGGCCTATCAAAGGCTTTTGACACATTACAGCGTGACATCTTATTGAGTAAACTGAATAGCTATGGTATAAGGCGATTAACGAACGACTGGTTCAAAAGCTACTTGTCTGGTAGACGATAGTATGTTAGCTATAATGATAGCAGATCGGTAATGGCTGAAATAACACGTGGCGTCCTTCGGGGATCAGTTCTTGGCCCAATACTTTTTTTGTTATATATCAACGACATTTCTGAAGCATCTTCATTACATCTTCTCGTGTTTGCCGACGATACAACAGCGTACTCATGAGCTACCGACGCTTGCATACTGACTGGCTTTATAAAGAACTTGAAAAGATTTTGGAGTGGTGTTGTGCGAACCAGTTAGCCTTAAATGCCAGAAAAACCAAATATAATTTGCTCAACCCAACCCCAAAGTAACAGACAAAGACCAGTTAAACCAAATATCTTTATAAACAATGAGAAAATAAGTACTGTAGGGTCAGAAGAAACTGAAAAAGCGATTAAATTTCTAGGAATACAAACTGATGAAAACTTAACATATACATGTAAGGACCACGTAAATAAACTTTGTTCTAAAATTGCATATGTAAATTTTGCCCTAAATAAGGTGAAGACTGTATTGCCGACGGATGTCATGAGAACACTGTACCACGCACTAATACATAGTTACCTGGTATGTGGAATTCATAAATGGGAAAACGCGTATGCAATGGACAAGGTGTTGTTGCTACAAAAACGTTCTCTGCGTATAATACATAACAAACTTTATAATTCCCACACGGATCCACTGTTTTTGAAAAACAGAATATTGAAAGTGAACGACTTATTTAAACTCCATGCGAACCTATTTGTTTTTGACTTTCTCAACGGTAATCTCCCTCGATCTTTCGAAAATTTCTTCGATCTCGCCAGCAATCGATCAACTAGGAACAGTAGACAAAGTAGTATAATAACTGTTGAACGGAACGAACAAGAACTAAAGCCTTAGATAGGTTCCCAAATTATGCTTATCCAAAATTATGGAACGACCTAAACTGTGAACTACGTTTGATAAGAAGCAGAAACTTGTTAAAAAGAGAGTATGAATAAAATACTCGCTTCATATTCGGGTACTGTAGAATGTAAAATCCGTACTGCCCAGACTGTAACCCATACGTTAACCCTTAGGATCTTAATTACTACATATTTTACAGATTACATCTTGCATTAACTCAAGCCTGGTATTCTCGTCATATCGCATCTCACGCTTCCCACCAACTCCCTCCAGCTTGAAATATATTCTATATTTCGGTAGATAAAACTGTTTTGTTTCCTCTAAATAACCATCTTAACTGCCGACGTTTAAAAACAGGATGCCCAAAGCGTGAGGTGGGATGAATTTGTAGACAGTAGCCACCTGATTCCAATCGATTACGATCGTAAAGAAATCTTGTTAAATTTAATTATACGTGTATGAACTATTCAAAATTAATGGTTGCTTACAGTCTGAGTGTGTGCCAAATGCATCTTTGGTTCTATAGGGGATGACAGGTAGACAGCCAATCTGGCTATGTCATTCCCTGGGGGTATAAATGTTTCCGTCAATAAGTGTTCTGTAAATTTGTTCGTGTTTTTCTGTGTTGCATTATGTATTGTGGCCTCCTAATAAAGTATCTATCTATCAATCCACATTCAATATCTGGGTATAAAACAAGGAAATGCGTCACTTCTTTTATCAATAAATGTTGACATGGCAAGGAGGAGGAAACTGTCGGTGGCACTGAGATGGCAAATCGTTGGAATGCATGCAACAGGCATGTCATTCAAAGCTATTGGAAGACGACTTGTCTATAGTTATTCTGTCATCAGCAGACTTGCCCGAAAACATCAAGAAACCAACGATGTTAAGGCCCGACCAAGGCCTGGACAACCCCAAAAGACCTCTCTTCGGGGAGATCGGGCTCTGGCACGCCTCGTTAGGCGTGAACTCTTTGCTTCAAGTGGGATTTTGAAACGCCTTTGGCTCCCCAACAAGCGTTTGTGCAACGGGACTGTCCAAAACCGTCTCAAAGCAGTGGGTATGATGTCCAGAAGGGTCATCAAGCGCCCAGCTCTGTCCGATCAGCATCAAAGACGATGTTTGGAGTGGTGTATGACACGAGAACATTGGAATCTCAGGACGTGGAGGAGAGTCCATTGGTTAGACGAGAGTAGGTTCCTGCTTTACGTCACAGATGGTCGCATTACGTGCCCAGAAAAATCAGACCTACTGTTCCTTATGGTGGAGAATCAGAAATGATTTGAGGATGCCTCTCTCGTGATTGTAAACTTGATATGGTGACTGTACGTGGGAATCTCATTGGTAATCAGTACATCCGGGACATTCTCAGTCCGGTTGTCGTGCCTCATTTTGACAACCACCCGTTGGCTACTCGTCCTGCATTCATGGAAGACAATGCAAGGCCACGTCGTTCCCTTGCAGTGAGAGCATTCCTTCAGAACAACGCTATTACAGCACTACCCTGGCCTGCAATGAGCCCCGATTTGAATTCTCTAGAAAAAAATCTGGAACTTTCTTGGACGCCATGTGACTCGCCTGTACAGAAGTTGGCCGATTTGGAACCTGCACTGCATGAGGAGTGGCAAAAGTTGCCTCTGGACCGTATCAGAAGGCTCACTGTAGCATTAGGAGGAGGGTTCAGGCTGTCATCCGGGCACGTGGTGGGCACAATCGGTACTGACGTCAGCCACTGCTATTGTGTTCAGGAGATCACAAGTTACATTTTTGTCAGTAATTACCGGCATTCTTTCATCATAGACGGTTCCTGCACCATACTTGTCGAGAGACATCAAAAACATTAGTGACAGATATGTGTAATTAGCGCCATTAAAATACTGCCTATTTTCATCATCGTGTTGTCTTTCATTTGTATAGACCATTCTTTCTGCAATCAATCACTTTTGGTCATCTGAAAGATTGCATGAAAGTAATGTCAATTTCTATTAACACCAGTGCGAAAAAAAACAGCGGGTGCTTAATTAATTTCCAGGTGTATATAAAACATCAATGATGTCAGCTCAATGCTAATATAATGAAGGTTACCGGTGTGGCGGTCGAGATATAAGGGTCGTTTGCCAAGCAGCTTGGTTGATCCAGATCTATTAATCTTGTAGTACATCGTCCACTTTGTGTGCCGGTGGTCAACGAATCGAGCATCGGCTCCCCACACTTCTCTTTCTATCTGTTACGTTAAGGGCTTGTCTAACCCTCAGGATTTTTTTTTTCTAATTTTTGTATTCAGATGAAATAATGTACGTATACAAATAGGTAATTATATACAGACACAAAAGTAGTATACAGCAAGTATATAATTTACATGATTACATATGTATACAAACGTCTACCTGCGTAAAGCTGTATTTCCGTCACATTTCTGGTATCTAGCCATGGTTATCATGTTTAGGTGTTTTGAAAACAGAAATTGAACAACCTAATAACAGTTACTCTCAGGAGTTGGTGACATTGTGGATGATATGATGAAGCACTGTCGGTATTTCGACCGCTCTGAGGATGAAATATGGCATGAGATTCACGGTGGGGGAATCTCAAAGAACGTGAGAGCAGTGGTGCGGTCGCGGAATAGGGGACATTTACAAACCAGCATGCTGGGTCCTGATCTCTTATCCATGTGGTAAATCGGTCGTGTTGGGTGTAAGAGGTCGACGTTGCGAACCTCGGCTCCAGCACTTCTTTCTCGACCTGTTACATCTGAATCTGCATCTGCAGAAATTTGTAATATGATTTCATCATCTGTCAACAACCACACAAATATGGATGTTATCAAAACAAGCTCTTTGCGCGTGCTTCCCCGACATCCATATTCGTATAGTTATCTTGGGAATTGAAGGATTGCACTAGATGATGTGTTGTAAAAGACGGGACGAAGAACCATTCATTCAGTACAGAAATGAACCTGGGATGACATGAGCACGACTGACGAAGGAATGTTTTTTTTATTTTTCACATGCAGCAAATGGAGTCAAGATTCATAGGACGAGACCACTAACGCCCGTTTTCGATTTTAATGAACATGTTTTCAACTTCAGTGACATGTACCTTTTTAAAAAAATATTTAACTCTTTCAATACGAGAGACCGCTTTTCCGGTCCAGCAACACGATACGTCATAATTTCATCAAGTAAGATGGCTACTAAGTGAACGCGTATGTAGAACAATTAATATTTACAACGTGCAGCCTGAAGGCTGCACGTTGAAAATATTAATTGCTCTACCCCCAAATAATGGATATGGACTCTTCCATTTTCTGCCATTTAACTGGCATAGAAGATACCACCAGTGTTCAAAGGGTTAATGACTATTAAAAAAAAAAACACCCGCTCTTCGCTACTTCCATGTGGATGTTGACAGATTCTTATTAACAAGTCTATTCCTTAAGATTGTTATTGTTGCTTCGTTCCAAGTAAATTTATATGCTGATTGCACAAGAAAAATGAATGTATTTTCCACGATGCCACTTGTTAGGTAACGGATCTCTAATGAGCTACGATTTGATATAAAATTTCTGAACCGAGTTCACTAAAACCGATTATACTGAACAAGGTTCAGAAATCTCATATTAAATCATGAAAAAATTGAGATTCCTTTTATCAGATATTATTACCACTTTATAGGGCGCTCCTGGGGTTATTAAAATGATCTGAGGTGGACGATAAGACTCAATAACAGCCCGCAAAAATAGCGTTAATAACGAAAACGGCCCGCTAGCCCTGAATTGTGGGTAATTTATGTTCCGGAAAAATAACACTAATGTTCTCGAAATTTTGTTGTCCATTTATTCCAACAAAACGGATTAAACTATGATATATTTCGGATTATTAACTTCATTTAGGATTTAAAAGTGGTGGTGAGTACTGATACGATAAATAATCTCATTTTGTAAATAACGGCGTAAGTTTGTAGTTAAAGCACTTCAGCCAAATTCCAGTAATCCTATTTTCGAGTCATCCAAATAAATTGTACTCAACTTTGAACTTTGACCTTTGTTTGTAAATAAACAGACGACAATCTGATTCTTCTATTTCTAAATCAAAAATGTCTCAGTGGCTTGAAATGGCGTTCTTCTATTTCTAAATCAAAAATGTCTGCAGTGGCTTGAAATGGCGTTCTTTGGTAAGTGGTGGTAATAGTAATAACGTATTCCTTTTCGGGCGTCATGGTACATTAACGGCCCTCGAAAAATGATTAACAGCCCTCGGGATTATTAACGGCCCTCGACTTCGTCTCGGCCTTTAAGTGGCCCTCGGGCTGTTAATCATTTTTCTAGGGCCATTAATGAACCATAACGCCCTCAAAAGAACATGTTATTGTTATATTATTACCACTTTATAGGGCGTTCCCTAGTACATTAACAAAGTTTAACAGGGCATTACAAGAACGTAACGCCCAGCTTAAAAAAGTCATGTGATGTGTCGGGCCGTTAATGAGTTGAACATCTCATTAACAGCCCGACACGTCAAATGACTTTTGCTCCTCGCTGTCGTACACTCGAAAATGGAAACAGTTGCCAGAAATGGTTTCAACTAGTAAACAATGTGATTTTTATTTAAATTATTAAATATGTAAAATGTCCAGCAAAGTTAGTCCCTTAAGAACAAACAGCTGTCTATGTAGACGTTTCTAGTCTTTTTTCCTGACTTTAAAGCGGTAAATATCGGGGCTGTTTTTAAGTTTTTTAACTTCGTTGCAATTCAAAGAGAACCGGTGCCGATCACGTGATAATCATGTGACACCAGTTTGTTTTAGAACAGACGATAATATCTGCAAAAATTGAAAACGTTAAAATTGTCTCAATGAAGCGAATTGAATGAAGACCAACTGGCTGTTTGTAGCTGCCATGTAAGGTACAGGGTCAAAATCAGAATCCCAGTGGTAATAATAGTAATAACATGACTTTGTCGGATCTTGTGGTTTATTAATGACCCAACAGGTGTGAATAACAGCCCTTCAGCTTATTAACGGCCCTCAACTTCGTCTCGACCTTTTATAAGCTGTCGGGCTGTTATTCACACAGGTATGTTGGGATGTTAATTAACCACAATGCCCTCCAAAGTCATGTTATTGTTATAATATGTACTTTAACCCTCCACTTAACATAACGGCTAAACAAACCAGCGCTGTTCGCAAAAAAGTTCCAAATTTTACCTCAAAATAATAGCTTATAACCCCTTCATTGGAACGAGCTTGTTCCAACAAGGGAACATAAGCTATGTTTTCGAGGCCAAAAAATAAACAAGAATTGTTTTCAGTTATTCGGGATTTTTTTTTTCTCGAAAGTATCGTCTGCTATTCGTTTTACATGCATCGCTTAAGACAAAAGAATATCAATTCAATTCGACTTTCGAAACCAGCTCAACTATAATGTTATGACGTCGACTTTTGACTTCTGAACGAATTTTCCGTAATGAGTTATTTGATAGCGATTATGTGATAAAGTCTATTTTGCATGCTTTAACCCTTTTCACAACGCTACGGTCAAAACCGGTCAGCGCTATTCTCAAAAATCGCCAATTAATTTTCATTATTTTTTCATTTTTTTGTCTCAAAAACATAGGTTATGACACCTCATCGAGCTCGTTCCAATGAGGAGTCATAACCTAAGTTTTTGAGACAAAAAATGAGTTATTCAAGAATTTTTTTTTTTACATGTGTCTTCTTTTTTCATGTTAGGCAAAAGGTTAACATCGATACGGAATCCAACATTCCAAAAGATCACACCAATATTGTGTATCGTTTGACAAACTTTGTTCCCAAATTGACGTCTCTCAAAAGAAAGCTTTGGGTCTTGTTCACTGTTTGAATTGTATTCCGCCATTTTAACCCACTACATCCAATGTTCAGAATTTTGTGGTGCATGACAGAAAATATTGCAAACTTTTACGTATTAAAAACCGATAGAACACCCAACAGAAACGTTCTAATACTGCTAGAGTCCTCCTTTGTGACGCAAGGGTTTGAAGTATTCGCAAAACATTTTATACTTTAGTGTTTAAGGTCACATACTCCTGTACAATGGCTAATCGTGACCGCGCAAAGCTTTCTAAATTTAGTTTGTTTCTTTGGAATTAACGACACTCTCAACAGCCGGGATCAAATCTTGTTCGACGGTTTTACTGGTGGAAGATTCCTGAGTTCCGGGTGAGAACTACCCAACAACGGCAAGTAATCCCACACAAGCTGCGTTGGCGTTAGTTGAAGGCACAATACCATCAACGCGCTGTACACCTAAGCACGCTCTCCAGCGTGCTCTCACTTGGATGATTGAGGTTACATGCCCTTCCCAAGAAAACAACACCGATGGCGCAGGTCAGAATCATATCTACAAACTTTCAATCCGAAGTTCTTCCACACGATATGACCATGGCTCTACAGAGTGTCGATCAAACCCTATAAACAGAAGGAAAAAAATCAACAAAAACAAAACCCCCAAAAAATTTAAAAAAAATACAATCAGAATCAGAAGACCAAAACGCTCACCAGCGAGTCATCGTGCTCCATTCTCAGAACAAGCGCTTATGGGTATTGCGGAAGTGTTCAAGTCGTACTTCTTTATCAGATTCCAAGAACATCAACCATTTTATAATATTGCTATGTTGATGAATAAATGCTAACATAATAAGGCTCCATGGAAAGACTTCCAACAGTATGGGGAAGGGGTATGTTCCATATAACGGGATTTTTTTTCTAATTACCAAAAAGGGCCCCGAAAGCTAGCAAAAATTACGGAAACGGGACTGTGAATGCCATTATTTTTGATGGCACATCGTTACTATGGGAAACAAAGGCGTCCGACAGTACGGAGTGTGTTCGGAACTTCTGAGAGTATGTTCGATTGTTTGAGAGTTTACCACTTTATATACTACTGGGAAACAAGCAGTAAATATGGGATGCTTTGCAACCAAAGGTGAGAGTGCTGGGAATGGATACGAGATACAGCTTCTTACCGTTTTCTTACGTAATTTCACGAAAACCTTGTGAAAGAAATGAGAAAACAAACGGCAGTAATTCATTGCAATGGCTGAGAAACCTATACTTCCTATACAATGATCAATATTGAATGCAGGAATTGAGCTACAAATGTACTCAAGATTAGTGGCCAATGATACGAACGGTTGTGATACAAACACAAAAATGAACTTTGCTGTTTGTTAACCCTTCCAGCACTGGGTACCTGATTGGTTCATCTCATATAATACTATCTGCATCGACAAGGACGAATCCACCCTAAATTTGTTGAGAGATTCAGTGATATTTTAATCATACAGTTCTGTAGATCTGTATAATTAAATTATTAGTGATCCCCGTTAATAATAATAACACTTTGGCCGGCGTCTGATTTGTCACGGTTCTCAGGTGAGGCGATCTTGATTGCTCCCAAGTGCCCCCTATCGCTACGCCTCTTCTCTCCTCCCAACACTCGGAGACGAACTGCTTGATGCCAAACCGTACCCAATTCTTCCCAATCTCTCCGATAAGCAAACAAACCTCTCCTTTGTGTCACCCACTAACTAACATGTCCTTCATTCTCCCAACCCACTTCCTCATTATACTCCCGGTGAAACGTATTCTGTTAGACTGGTATTTTTGACAATCTGATAGAAAGTGTTCCAGAGTCTCCACTACGCCTAAATTACACATTTGGCACTCCTTCTCACTGTCTCTCCCAATTTCCCCCTAAGCTTCAGCGACCGCGACTTCATCTTGAACAGTATTGACCCCCCCCCCCCCCCCCCCCCCCCGGACACACACAAAGGTGCCATCAAGGTACTCTTCAAAACCTGACTTCTTTTTATCACGCAGGCCACCCTACTCGCCAATGCTTTGTTCCCCCTCTCGCCAATGCGCATTACAATCCGCCATGGCTCTTTCTCTGACGATTTTGCCCTAGGTTGTGCTCACTTCTAACTTCGAGATCTCCATTGAATAGTTTTCTATTAACTCACTCACTTGGTCAATCCACTACCGACTTATTCTTCATCAGGTTGGCCGCTCATCCACTGCCAATTTCTTTCTTCATACGCAAATTTGTGCATATCGTTTGAAAGAGTTAAACCTCATACACGAAAACATGTTGACAAGAATAGAAAATAAATAGCAGTAATGCGTGGGCTTCAAATAATATACCTACTAAAACGAAACGTTTCCACATTATTGCGTATAACTAAGTGACGTTGATCTTGTGTAAGCTGAAGTCGTAAACACATGCAAGATAATGCGTCCGTGATATAAACACCTGGTTGAATTTAATTAACGTAGATCGTTTAAGACTTTTTCTCTACAAATATCGAATGAAGCACACATCAGTTAGAGTCACATTATCGTGATTAAAAATATCAGGTTATCCGCGCTCCGTAATCTCTGACGTCCTGTTGTTGTAAATTATCAAGTAAGCATCAATATTACCAATACTCTGGCAGCTGTGGAACTGCAAAACAAATCGAATGGTCGCTTGCTTATAGTTAAAAGTACACATGAGCTCTTGGATATTTGATTGTGGATAAATAAAGAGACTTTCAGTAGTCGTAACTAAATTAGCCACTCCTGTCTTCAATAGCCTGAGTCGGTTACTACAAACCTCCATTAGTATGATCAACCTGTGTGTGTGACAGAAGTACAAATAGCAAACCAGGTCTCGTAAGGAGTTACACTCTAAAATCAGTCGGGTTAAAAAATAAGCCAAATCAACTAGGCTGAGTGAATATGAACCCAGTTGGGTTCATATTCACTCAGCCCAATTGATTTGGGTTGATTTTTAACCCAACTGATTTTAGAGTGTACATTGTTTGTTTGTTTGTTTTATAGGGCTTAACGACACTTTGTCAAGGTGATAGCTTAAAGTTGCGATTTTCTTGTTTAACAATGTATATATTTTTGATAATCTTTCTCACTCCGGCTAAATGTAAAGCGTAAAGATGGGTATATGACGGACTCCGAAAACTGATTTGTCACATAAACTGACCAGCAATAATTCAAGCGCTGCTAATTAAGCGTGAAAGTTTATGTAAATTATCGCAGTTCAGTTTAACGCCATAATGGGCGGTCTGATAAGAAATTAAAGCGAAGGAAGACCCGTGTTCTTCTGCAGTCATTAATAATAAATAATAATACTTGATAAAGCACTCATAACTGTTAACTCATGCACATAATGGATGAGAAACATTCCATGGCGCTGTACAATCACTTTCAGTTTGATGATCAAACTGTGGAGAAAGCTCTCTTGAATAGGTAGGTTTTCAGTTTACATCGGAATTTCTGAAGTGGCTCACAAGACTTTACGTCATCTCCCACATGGAAGTTGGAGTTGTATGAATCTCGATCCGCAAGTATACAGAAGAAGTCTCCTTGGTTACGAATCGAAATTAAGTATTTTTATTGTTTACTAATCTTATATATTTCATTTTCAGGTTATTTTATTCAACTTTGTGGGGAGTTAGTTTAGTATAGTAACTGGGACAAAGTTAGGAGGTCTTAAATAAAACTGTGAGCGCTAAGTTGTCGAACGGTTCGTCGTGTTGCCTTTTGTCGCGTGTCTACAGTTTTTCTTGTCCGATCGCGTAATTTTGTAATTTTGTCTTGATGATGGCGAGCAAGTCTGTTCAGACGGAGGTAAGTATGGAGCTAAATACGTGTAATATCGCGGTCCAGGTCAACGGTGCCAACGGGGTAAGTATTGGTGTGCAGACAGAGGTCACTGGGGGTGTCGGTCAGAGCCAGGTTGGTGGGGCCACCGATGGCGATATTGGTCTTGAAGTTTGTAGACAGTGTTCTATGATGTATGGGGACTTTCGTTCGATGGGATATGGAGAGGTATGTGCAAACTGTCAGGAAATCCTCCGCCTACTTGAGACAATTGTTAAGTTGGAGGGGGAGATTGCTGAGCTGAAGGGAAAACTTGGTAGGGCGGGGCTGTCTGGAGTTACGCCTGTGAAAGTAGCTTTCCGAGAAGGATGGGTGGTTGTCGGTGGGTCCAAGAGGAAACATGGGGGTAGAACCTTTGATGTGAATGAGGTAGGTGATGAGGTGGGGGCTGCTAGAAAAATACGTAGGACAGATGAGGGGGGCCCAGGCCGGAGCAATGCTGTAAAGCGTTTGGCGTGGACTATCAAAAGTGGTAGGAAAGGGGGGCCAGAGAAGCAGGTAGATAGGGGTGTAAAGTCCAAAGGCAGTGGGGAGTGCAGCACCAGAAACAGATTTGATGTGCTCGATTCGGAAGAGTTAGAGGAGGAGATGGAGGTACTTGCAACAGATAGTAGGTTGGGGTCTAGGCCAGGAAAAAGGAGGAGGGATTCGGTAGAAGACCAGGGGAGTAGTCCAGGTAGTTCAGGGCCTGGAAAGAGACGGAGGGACAAGGATAGGAGTAATCCTAGGTCAAAGATACCGATACCGATATTGATTCCGAGTGGGGCTGTTGGAGAGGAAGAGGACGCTGTAAACAATAGGAGACTAGAGGAGATAAATAGGGCGAGGGACAAAAGTAAGTTGGTGGTTGCGGGAAGTAGCATAGTTCGGGGGATCGACAAGGTTGTCTGTGGTCCGGACAGTAAAAATAGAACAGTTCTGTGCTTTCCAGGGGCTAAAGTGGAGGACCTGAGGGATAGAGTGGACGGTATTGTAGCTGGGTCGGGGCCTGATCCGGTAGTGGTATTACATGTGGGGTCCAATAACATCAGGGAGAGGAAATCAGTTCGTTTGGTGGACACATACAAGGACCTAATTAGTAAGCTACTTAGCAGGAATGCTCGGATCATCGTTTCAGGGGTGCTCCCCGTTATGGGTGGTGGGAATGAGAGGAACTCGCGGATTATGGCACTAAACGAGGAGCTGGAAGAGCACTGCAAAAACTTGGGAATACATTTCATTGACCACTGGGACTCATTCTGGGGACAAGGAGAGTTGTATGGGCGAGACGGATTGCATTTAAGTAGGATGGGTACAGACCTGTTGGGCCAAAAAATTTTACAGGTGGCTGGGCCTTTTTTGGAGAAAAGGGGGGTAGGGGACCACAGCCGATAACCCAGAGGGGCACAAATGCTGGGAACATAGGAGGAACAACAAACATGCACAACACAGGGACACACCAGGGTTATAATAATGTGCCAGTGATGACAAAGAAACAAAGATTCATTAAGTTTGGATACTGCAACATCCAGGGTCTGCACAAGAAAGTAAGCGAAATATCAACACTGATGGACGAAGGAGACTTCGATATAATGGGTCTAAGTGAGACGTGGATACGACGGGATGAGCGGGCTGATCAGATGAAGGGTTGCGTGTGGATAGGAGCTGGGCGAACTGAGGGTCAGAAACGGGGTGGGGGTGTTGGCATCTACGCTAAAGAGGAATTACAGCCCTCATTGATTACAGATCTCACAGAAGCAAGGACTCAGATTCCAGTATCCAACGAAATAGTCTGGGCAAAAATCAAGTTAGGAAGCAGGAGTGTTGCCGTTGGTGTTGTATACTTAGCAGTGGAGGGAAGTAAGCCCGAGTGGAATGATTCAATATATACAACTCTTAGATCGAATATCACAGAGCTTGAAAGCAGAGGGTTCAGTATTGTCCTAATGGGGGACTTCAATGGGCACATCGGGGATAAGGAGGAGGGCATACAGGGAGGTGATAGGAAAATTAACACGAATGGGAGGAAGATGTTGGACCTATCAAAAGAGCTTGGTTTAAAGATCTTGAACAGGGATGCGAAATGTAAGGGTAAATGGACCTGGGAGAGGAACGATAAGAAAACAATAATTGATTATATACTCACTGACATTAGCGTATGGAGGGAGGTTATAGATGTAGAAATAGATGACGAGGGAAAAAATGACTTAGGTAGTGATCACAACCTGATAACAGTTAAGATTATGGGCAAAAAGACGAATAGAGACAGAAATACCTTCAAGGAAGTTTGGGGACTAAAACAAGGAGCCGACTGGAAGCAGTTTCGGGAAAAACTAAAACCAAGTCTTGAATGTATACCTAGGGATGCAAATGTCCAGAGTATTTCAGATGGCATAGTAAATAGCCTAACAGAGGCAGGGAAGGATTGTATAGGAAGGGTGAGGGTCCCAACGAGAGAGCTTGGTTACAGGGTTAACGAGGGACTGAAAAAGGCTATAAAAGAAAGGAAGGTAAAATGCGCTGCTTACAGAAGAAGTAGGAAGCTTAAAGGGGTGGATAACAATGACACGAGACTAATGAAAGGAGAATATGAACTGGCACGGAAAAAGGTGAATGAGATAAAGAATAATAATAGGAAGGAGCGCAATTGCAGTCTTGCCAGAACAATAAAGAAAACGGGGGGTTCGAGCTCAAACGTATTTTGGAACTGGGTAAATAAACGGGGGAAAAGTAGTGTGCAGAGTATCAAAGTGGATGGGGAAAGTACAGAAGATAAAGGCCGTATCGCTTCAGAGTTAGTCAAGCACTGGGAAAAGATAAACGATAGGCGATGGGGCAGTGGGTCCCCACCAAAAAGAAATACACTGGTGGAGGAGAACCTATCCAATCGTGTATGTAGCGAAATAACGGCAGAAGAAGTGCGGAACGTGGTCTCGAAATTAAAAAATGGTAAAGCGGGAGGGACTGATGAAATTCCGAACGAATTCCTCAAAAATGGAGGGGAGGCACTTATTGAAGTCCTGACAAACCTTTTCAACCTGGCTCTGCGAAAGCAAGAGGTCCCCAGAGAGTGGAGGGAAAGTAAGGTGTCGTTCATACACAAAAAGGGGGATAAGGAAGTTCTAGATAACTATAGGGGGATATCAGTTAGTAGTAACATTGGAAAAGTATTCTGTAAGGTCATATACAGTAGACTAGAGGAAGTTATTGAAGAGAAAGGTTTTCTAGGAGAAATTCAAAATGGTTTCAGGAAAGGACGAAGAGTCACTGATCACCTATTTACACTCACCCAACTGATAGAATCAATAAAGGCTGAAAAGAAAAAGATGTTTCTGGCATTTCTAGATGTGAAAAAAGCGTACGACCGAGTGTGGAGGGAAGGTATGTGGCGAAAGCTCGAGGGCATCGGACTGGGGGGTGACTTTGTGGGAATCATGAAAGCACTGTATACAGATGTGCAAAGCCAACTCAGTCTAGGGAGTATCACTACAAAACGAGTCCCTATGGATATAGGCCTCAAGCAGGGGTGTATCTTTTCACCGATTTTGTTTGCATTGTATGTTAAAGATTTAGGGGACGAACTAATTCAGAGTGCGGAGGGGGTAAATGTTGGAGACATAAAGATACCAGGCTTATTCTTTGCGGACGACATGGTGTTAATGTCTAGAACTGAACAGGGGCTAGAGAAATTGCTGGAAATTGTTGGTAGTTATGGGAACACTTGGCGGCTCGAACTAAATGAAAATAAAAGCAAGGTAATACCCGTTGGACGTAAGGTAGATATGACGAAGAGATGGAGAGTGGGGGAGTTCTCAATCCCCGAAGGGGTAAGCAAACAAATCACTGTAGGAGAAAAGGGAGAGTATGAGTATCTAGGGGTAAGCATAAATATAACGGGAAGAGGGGTGTACAGAAATTACTCAGCCAAACTGATTCTGAAAGGGAAAAGAATCCTGAACCAACTAAAACTTTTAGGGAAAAATAGTTTCAACAAGGTCTTTGTGGGGAAAACACTATGGGAGAAGGTGGGTTTACCAAGTATAACGTATGGCACGGACGTGATTCCATTAAACCAAACCGTTATTAAGAAGTTGGAAAGTACTCAGAATGATGCCGGCAGATGGATAACAGGGTCAAGTAATGCTGCAGCTTTGGAAGCAGTAAGGGGGGAGCTTGGGTGGATGAAAATCAAGGACAGGGTAGATTTGGGAAAACTGTGTTACTTTAACTACTTGAGAAACCTGCCTGACAACCGGTGGTGCAAATTGATGCTCGATACCATTTGGAATTCTAATATAGAAACGGGGTGGTCAAAACATGTGAGGGAACTAATGGACAATTACTCTATAGAGGTCACAAACATAGAAGTAGGAATGAAAGAAGGCAAAAGGTTTGTCAAAGAGAGAGTCATGGAAGATTGCAATCGAAACTGGCGAGCAGGGGTTAGCGTGAAAAGATCACTGCAGGGGTTACAATATAAAGAAAAGCCAGCTTTTGAGAAGTACCTAGATGGCACCTTTGGAGGGTCACTGCTGTTCAAACTGAGATCAAGATCACTGGAGCTTCGGGGAAAAATTGGGAGAGATGGGGAAAAGGGATGCCAAATGTGCCACTCTGGAGTAGTGGAGACCCTGGAACATTTTCTCTTGGAATGCCCACAGTATATACCTCATAGAATAAAATTTACTGGAAGAATAATGCAGAAGTGGGGTGAAGAAACAAAGGATAGATGGCTGAAGGCGGACACGAGGGAGAGGGTAGGAATGCTTATTGAAGAAATTGAAAAAGAGGAAGTGAGGGACACTATTAAGCAGTTTATATCTGAATGCTGGGAGGAGAGGAGGGGAAGAGGGGGTGGGGTGCAGGGGGAATGATGGCCTTCTCTTATGAGGACCGCGACAAATCAGCGGCTGGCCAAAGAGTTATTATTATTATTATCTGGAAGAGAATTCCAGAGATGGGGCCCAGTGACACCAAATGATCTATCAGCAAATATAACATGCCTGTGAAAAGGTACTTTAAGTAAAGGTTTTGTACTAGACCTGGTGATATAAGACCTTGGTGAATATTGGATCGATGAGGCTAAGTAAGATGGAGCTAGATTATTTAAACATTTGTATACCAACAATAAACTTTTAAATTCGTTTCTTTCTGCTATGGGAGGGAGCGCGGTGGCTCAGTAGGTAGAGGTGCAGACTACAAGCCGAGAGGTTCTCGGTTCGAATCCCACCTGCGGCATCTGCGTTGCGTCCTTGGGCAAGACACTTCATCTCCATTGCCCGCGTGGGGGCACGATGACGCCGTGTTCTAAAGCGTACTGCACGTCGATGGTACGCATGTCTTCAACCAATCTAACCTTGCCTGTGCTGCAGTGCGGAGTTACGATGTTGGGGAGCTGGCAGCTGCTCGTCGTTGCTCGGTGGTTCTCTCCGGGTACTCCGGCTTCCTCCACCCGTAAAGCTGTCACGGTCATGATTAGCCATTGTGCGTAAATATGTGACCTTAAACATCAATAAATAAATAAATATTCTGCTATGGGAAGGAAATGAAGTTCCTTCAGAGCATCTGATGAACTCGAAAATTTCCTTCTACCTAAAATTATTTTTGCTGTCAAATTCTGTATTCTTTGGTATGGCTTTAGTCGACATTTTGGTAGATTTGCGAGCAGACTGTTACCATAATCTATGTGGCAGAAGACAAGGGCATTGGCCAATGTTTTACATGTGTTAAGACAGAGGTATGGCCTGAGTTTTTTCCGTCTGAACATAGCAGCCGATGCAGCCGATGCAGCCTTAGCTTTAAGAGAGACATGATGTTCAAATGTCAGGTTGGCGTCAAGGTGCATACCAAGAAGTTTAATTTTATCAGATTTTTCAACTTGAACTCAACAAGCATTGATTGATTCCGTGGCACATTTTGGCAGCAGTTTGTTACTACCAAACGTTATAAACTCTGTTTTTTATTCATTCATTTTAGCCTATTTGAAAGCATCCAATTTTTAATCTCACTTAAGGTGGAAGACATTTCCTTCACAGCCTGTACTTCAAGATCAATTCTCCTCGCCAGGAAAGAATCGTAAATGCTATGATCATCAGCATAACCAGCAATATGTTGTTTACCCTTCACACAAGAACTCAAGGTACTAGCATAGCATGTGAAGTATATGGGACCATTTATACTGCCTTGTGGCACTGAGTAATCAATATTTACTACGTATGATTTCGCTTTTCCAATATGGACTTCATATTGTCGATTGCTTAGATAAGATGCAATCCAGCTTAGAGCACATGTTGCGGGAGTAGTATAGCTCGCACGTTTCACCCCCATTCTAGGGGATCTCATCGGGGGATCTCATGTGACGTCATAGTCACGTAACGTAGTGGCGCCATGTTGTGTTGTCATGGTAACCCGCGTGAGCGGCCATGTTGTGACGTCATCTCCATAGTGATACGTGTTGTTAGTGCGCATGCGCAGCGCGTGTTGTTAGGGTGATACGTGTTTCCGTCGTCCATTCTGTATACTGGAGGCCGCCATCTTGGTTTCTATGGTAGCACGTGGTTGCTATGTTACCCAATTGTTCTGCAATAAGACGGGGTATGTTCGGAGGGTGTGTTCGATTGTAGAAGAGTATTTTCTGGAACGACTTCCTGGATAATTACCACAAACAACTTGACAACTTGTATTATTTCGAATTCTTCCAGAATTCTCTGCTTCTATCTATATATGCAATAGTTTTCCTCTACCTAGGCATGTTCCTTTGTTCTAGAGTATACTCCAGTAACGTAGAAGAGCCTATTCGTTGGAACAGTTTTGCTTATTATTACTGTATTTAGCAATTTCTGGTCTATTCTTGTTAGTTCTGACCCTATTCCAAGTACTCTTGTTGTTTCATTTATCTAGATCCTATTTATAGAACATATCAGATTGCTTGATTTCCCATAATCTGTATACAGAGTTATCTCCCTTCTGTATAATGAAAGACTATTTCCAATGGCCATATCCCATGGAATCCCATTTTTAGGAAACGCCTGTGACTGTCCCTTTTTTGTCGTATGAGGCCATGAGGGCTATGTAAAAGCCCTCAATGAGTCCTCATTTATTATCCCTCATACCCTCATTGAATTTTGAGGTTATGAGGACCTTGAAAAATCCCTCAATGAGGAAGAATTTACTACGACTCTTATCCTCATTTCAGTATTTAACAGGTATCCCCTTTTTGTCGTATGAGGCCATGAGGGCTATGTAAAAGCCCTCAATGAGTCCTCATTTATTATCCCTCATACCCTCATTGAAGATCAATGAATATTTTCAACGTGAAGCCTTTTGACTGGTGAGATTCTACAGTACTGTTGATAGTGAAGCGGACTAACAATTTCGACCTTATCGTGACACAGGCGCTTTTGATGTGCCATTCCTGGTACACTTATCCACATGCTAAAAACTAAAGTGTTAAAAACTACACTTGAAGTGCTGCTTTGTTCAAGTGTAGATATCCCAGAACTTGACAGGTGTTACAATAATACCACTTGACAAGTGTAATGTCGCGACACTTAAAAGGAAACAACGCAGATGACGCGGATCAGGCTCGAACTCTCGAGCCTGATCCGCGTCATCTGCGTTGTGTCCTTTTAATTATGTACCCACCAAGCGCAAATCAAATTATCGACGATTCTGGAAGAACCACCAATGCTAGACACATGGGAAGTGCCATCCATTCAAGTTTCAGATGACTGACGACTGTACTGTCTAAGTGCTTAAAGCATTGCACTTTGAGTGTAAAAATCAAACCCTAAGAGTTAGAATGGGTTTAACACCTTGAAAATGTCAGTTTTAACACTTAGTTTTTAGTGTACACGGTACTACAGGAATGATTCGCCAATTAAAAGTAAATCAAAAAGCGTCTTCCTATTTCGAGTTCTTGAAAGAAATATCATTTACCACATGCTTTCCTACCAAATACTATAAAATGTGTTAAAACAGCAGTGGGAGGAATCTTGTATCGTCACTTACGAAAGATAACAAAAATATATCCCCACCAGTCGGCTCGATCTCCGCCAGGGGTAACAGTGCTGTGTTCTTGGGCAAGGTACTTAACCCTAATTGCCCACGTGGGGGCACGGTGGCGCTGTGTACTAAGGAATACTGCAGCGCGATGGTCTTCAACCAATGCTAACCCTGCGTGTGTAGAGTTAATAGTTTGTGGAGTCTGACATTTACTTGCTGCTGCTCGGTGGTTCATTCCGGGTACTCCGGCTTCCTCCACCCGTAAAACTGCCCGACACAAGATGACTCTGGTTGGCGGAAGTGTCGTTAAACCCCAATAAATAAATAAATAAATAAATAAATAAATAAATAAATAAATCTCCAGCATCAGTGAATGAGATGCGCTATCTTTGACTTACCTTGGTTCATTTGTGTATCAATGATTCGCTGTATTTCCTGAAATTATTTCAACGGTTTCATGATGAGTACTATTTTAATTAAATGATAGACGAGAATCCACGTAACAAAAAATTGAATTTGAAGAATATTTTCTGTTGGAATCTTTTGTTATTCTTTATGATATTTCAGGTTTGAAAGCTTAGAAAGCATATCAGAAGATTCTAACAGAAAACATTCTTCAAATTCAGTATTTTGACAAAAATTAACCGCTTTATCACTCTTATCACAACATGGTGAAATTTCATCTGATCTGCCGCAGTTATTGTTGATTTGTTGTTTTGATTTTAGTTTAAATCATTGATTGATTTTCGAAGTGTGAAAAGCAGTCATCAGTAATCACAACACAGTAAGAGATGTATCATCTGGAGTCTTCAATTGTGGTTATAAAACTGTCTTGTTTCTTTTACTTCATATGTAATTTTTTTTATATTTCATTTTTAGCGATCGTAGAGATCGTAGAAAATGTTATTTATAATAAAAAAAAATCAAATAGGTCGAAAATACAGAAGAAATTATATCACTTACCTCTGAGTTTGTAGTCACACCTCCTTTACAATCTATCGTCCGACGTTGAGCACATTCCCATCTGACAGTGTTTTTGTTAACTTTTTTCTTTGTGTATGCATACCCATCGAGGCATAATTTTTGTCCTCCTCGATTATTTTCTATTGGCTCCATACTGATTACTGGCTAACTGACAAACCCAT
The DNA here is from genome assembly GCA_031216915.1 of Pictodentalium vernedei. Lineage (NCBI taxonomy): Eukaryota > Metazoa > Mollusca > Scaphopoda > Dentaliida > Dentaliidae > Pictodentalium > Pictodentalium vernedei. The sequence goes on along the minus strand of CM062297.1, from coordinate 527,397,382 downwards.
CATCCAGTGGCCATTTATACACATTGCCTGTTTGTTTAACTCAATAGACAAGCTGACTTTGTTGCTCCGCAAAATATAAATGTTGTTATTGCAACAACAACGTTAGCTCAGCAGCTTGTTACCTTAAAAATCTGTTTGTTGCACCGCCTGTCTGTTCTAACAATAAGGGCAGCCGAAAAAACAAAAAAGCACATCGGCTTGTAACATAAAAAAACTCACTTTGTTGCACCGCGCTTACCTTTTCTAATAATAAAGACAGCCGAATTTTTTTTCTGCTCAGTATATCTTTGAAGAGTCAAAAGTTGAAACAATTCTCCTTTAAGGATTGTCGCAAAAAATAAATTTGAAATCGAATCGCATAAAAAGGAGGATGGGGAAATTATAAATGTAGGGTGGGGAAATGTCCGGTGGGGAATTTCATAATTTTCATAAACAGGGTGGGGAACTGTAAAAACAGAGTGGGGAGCAGAGTGGGGAAATGTCCGGTGGGGAAATCTCCGAGTGGGGAAATCTCCGGTGTGGAAATAGCCGGGTGGGGAAATGTCCGTTTTCGTCAGAACTGAAGGGTGGGGAAATCTCCGGGTGGGGAAATGTCCGTTTACCCGAATGATTCACTAAAAAGTGCAATATAAAAGTCGCACTTTTTAGTGGATACTATGATTTTGGAATAATTCTGATAGTTCAGCGTACAATAAAAATGCATCGTCAAATTAATATCGTTTTTTTTTTTACCGGACCCTATCGATAACTTACTTCGGAATTATTCACTAAAAAGTGTAATATGAAAGTCGCACTTTTTAGTGGATAATTTCGGAGTAATTTTGATAGTTCAGAGTACAATAAAAATGCATCGGCAAATTGATATTGTTTTTTCTAACCTGGCCCTATCGATAAATTATTTCGGAATTATTCACTAAAAAATGCAATATAAAAGTCACACTTTTTAGTTTCGTTTTTTTTTAACCTTACCCTATCGATAAATTACTTCGGAATTATTCACTATTGACGATATTTTTATTCTCTTGGTTGTTATTATTTTTCTGCAAGATTGTTTGTTATTCATCAATGATTAAATTAATTAACATGATTGACATATGTTGATCGGCAATTAATGGTGCTCTTGTGTTTATGATTTATGACCTGCTTTTATCGTTCTGAAGAAGTTTTACAGAAGTTTGTGGCACGTGTATATTATAATAATAATAATAACTCTTTGGCCAGCCGCCGATTTGTCGCGGTCCTCATAAGAGAAGGCCATCATTCCCCCTGAACCCCACCCCCTCTTCCCCTCCTCTCCTCCCAGCATTCAGATATAAACTGCTTAATAGTGTCCCTCACTTCCTCTTTTTCAATTTCTTCAATAAGCATTCCTACCCTCTCCCTCGTGTGCCCCTTCAGCCATCTATCCTTTGTTTCTTCATCCCACTTCTGCATTATTCTTCCAGTAAATTTTATTCTCTGAGGTATATACTGTGGGCATTCCAAGAGAAAATGTTCCAGGGTCTCCACTACTCCAGAGTGGCACATTTGGCATCCCTTTTCCCCATCTCTCCCAATTTTTCCCCGAAGCTCCAGTGATCTTGATCTCAGTTTGAACAGCAGTGACCCTCCAAAGGTGCCATCTAGGTACTTCTCAAAAGCTGCCTTTTCTTTATATTGTAACCCCTGCAGTGATCTTTTCACGCTAACCCCTACTCGCCAGTTTCGATTGCAATCTTCCATGACTCTCTCTTTGACAAACCTTTTGCCTTCTTTCATTCCTACTTCTATGTTTGTGACCTCTATAGAGTAATTGTCCATTAGTTCCCTCACATGTTTTGACCACCCCGTTTCTATATTAGAATTCCAAATGGTATCGAGCATCAATTTGCACCACCGGTTGTCAGGCAGGTTTCTCAAGTAGTTAAAGTAACACAGTTTTCCCAAACTTCAAGCCCAATATCGCCATCGCTGGCCCCACCAACCCGGCTCTGATCGACACCCCCAGTGACCCCAGTGACCTCTGTCTGCACACCAATACTTACCCCGTTCGCACCGTTGACCTGGACCGCGATATTACATGTATTTACAGCAGCGTTTGAAAGGATCAAAAACTTCAAACGGCTTGTGTTCACGAGACTAATGGATCTATCTTGTCTGACTGACACCCACCATGTCTTGCCCTATCAACGCAGACCACTGGGGCTAACTTTTATTAATATCGACGGGGGTAGGGTTAAAAAACAACATCATGTATTGGTAAGCGAATACTTGAGAGGTGCTTCCCCCACCTGAAATGGACCAACCCCCGTGGGGATCCCGGGAGGTGAAGCAGTGCTTGGTCACTGTGATAAACAAGCCCTGCTTTACTGATGGATTATGACCCAGTAACCAATGCTTGGGGTAGAAGAGGCAGCAACATGGGTATAAATGATTGGGTAAACTTCCTGTCAAAGGCGCTCTCGGCATTCCCCTTATTTTTCCATAGAGATGCGGTGCACTTTGTGGATATACAATCCATTTTCGTTATCTCGGGTGCGAGGAAATCTTTTGAAAAATTTAAAAGTTTCTCCGGAAACCCCACCAATCCCTTCCCGATCTCTACCACGCCGTTAAAAATTCTGGATCCGCCATTGCCTACATGATTCGAAATATTCAGATCGGAAGCCGTTTTGAGTCGGAGCACAACAGTCAGTTAGGGGAGGGGGGGGGGGGGCTGATACAAATCCCAAGACAAAACATGTTTTATTTTTCTGAAATTATACTCTTAACTCTTGATTCGAATTTCGAAGACAGCCGGTAGCTGTCGCGAAAAAGAACCGGGACTTTGCGGAAGCGGAAGATAAAAATGACGCCGTGAGGGGGAGCTGGAGAGGCCTTATTTGGTGACGATAAATTCATAATTGGTGGAAATATCCCTCCATTTATATTTAACCCTTTTCCTAACGTAATGGCCAAAACCCGCCAGCGCTATACACGATAATAATAATAATAACTCTTTGGCCAGCCGCTGATTTGTCGCGGTCCTCATAAGAGAAGGCCATCATTCCCCCTGCACCCCAGCCCCTCTTCCCCTCCTCTCCTCCCAGCATTCAGATATAAACTGCTTAATAGTGTCCCTCACTTCCTCTTTTTCAATTTCTTCAATAAGCATTCCTACCCTCTCCCTCGTGTGCCCCTTCAGCCATCTATCCTTTGTTTCTTCACCCCACTTCTGCATTATTCTTCCAGTAAATTTTATTCTATGAGGTATATACTGAGGGCATTCCAAGAGAAAATGTTCCAGGGTCTCCACTACTCCAGAGTGGCACATTTGGCATCCCTTTTCCCCATCTCTCCCAATTTTTCCCCGAAGCTCCAGTGATCTTGATCTCAGTTTGAAGAGCAGTGACCCTCCAAAGGTGCCATCTAGGTACTTCTCAAAAGCTGGCTTTTCTTTATATTGTAACCCCTGCAGTGATCTTTTCACGCTAACCCCTGCTCGCCAGTTTCGATTGCAATCTTCCATGACTCTCTCTTTGACAAACCTTTTGCCTTCTTTCATTCCTACTTCTATGTTTGTGACCTCTATAGAGTAATTGTCCATTAGTTCCCTCACATGTTTTGACCACCCCGTTTCTATATTAGAATTCCAAATGGTATCGAGCATCAATTTGCACCACCGGTTGTCAGGCAGGTTTCTCAAGTAGTTAAAGTAACACAGTTTTCCCAAATCTACCCTGTCCTTGATTTTCATCCACCCAAGCTCCCCCCTTACTGCTTCCAAAGCTGCAGCATTACTCGACCCTGTTATCCATCTGCCGGCATCATTCTGAGTACTTTCCAACTTCTTAATAACGGTTTGGTTTAATGGAATCACGTCCGTGCCATACGTTATACTTGGTAAACCCACCCTCTCCCACAGTGTTTTCCCCACAAAGACCTTATTGAAACTATTTTTCCCTAAAAGTTTTAGTTGGTTCAGAATTCTTTTCCCCTTCAGAATCAGTTTGGCTGATCGCCATTCAATCTATTTTATATTCACACTCAATCCAATTAGGGGTCATAACCTATGTTTTGGAAGCAAAAAATGAAAATTTTTAGTTACTTAAGAATTTTCTACTCCTAGCGTTAGGTAAAGGGTTAACAAATGGCAAACAGATGAGTAGATAGAAAAATTACGTAGCATAAATATTATAGTACTGTAATAAAAAGTCAGAGCATGTGGACTCCACGGGAATTGCTGTGTTAGTTATTAATTCCGTGGGCAAGTAGGTAGCATGCCCACGGTCTAGAAAAATCTCTGTCCACAGAAATTTCTGTGGGCAGTTGGAAGGTAATTTGCCCACGGTTTTCCACAACCACTGTGGACATGTGGAAAAGTGTCCGCCCACGGCGACTGTACTGTATATGGTCTGATGAGACACAAATATGCTGAAAACGCTTACCAGACTGTTTAGGTATTGTAAAAAATTAAAATATTGTTATACTTGTATGTATAAACTTTTAATCTCCTTTTATATATAAGGGAAATTAAGAGTTTATTCGTGCATGTAGAACACCGGTCCAGTAAGTTACCTGTAATTCAAATTATTATAATTCATATTTTACAATATATAACAAAAATGGTAAGCCTTTCAATGCATTTGTCACATCAGACCTTATAAATATAGGTTATATATATTGGTGGGGAGGGGGGTCTGGATGGAGTTGGAAATTACAATAGCCTCACCAAAGAAATGGTCATTATTTTTCCTTGGGAACCTTTGGCCCAAGAGGACCCAAACTAGTAGAGGGCCGAAGGAGCCGACCTCCCCCCCCCCCTCACTCCCCCACCCCCATCATAATCTGCCGGAAATGTATACCTCTGTTTACTGAAATTTTAGAAGTTTTTTGCCTCTTTTCACTAGAGTTTGTGAGCAAAATGAAGGGTTTGGGGTTATTTTCCCAATATTTTCAGAAATTTTGTCGAAAATTTTCAAAATTCGCCATACTCTCTCGACCCCACCCCTACCCCCTTCCCCACCAAGGTAAAGTCTGGTTTTCGGGCCTGGGCTCCACTCACTTCGACATCCTTAGAGAAAATAAGTAATAATTTTTTCCAGTCAGTTTTTTTTTATGAAGACGGAGTGACCGCTCTGCCATGGCCCAGCGTTTATATATTCAGTTATGAAAGAACTGAATTCATTCAACTATCACCTATGAAGATGTACTGGTTTTATAATAATTAGAAACCTGACAATGAGTAGTTATTAAAAAAAGAACACCCACATCAAAGTTTTTCCAATTTGCTGTCAACTTCAAGTTAACCTAATTGTTCTAAACCTGTACACCGTCAGCAAAGTTATTAATTCTAAATTGTTAAAATCACATACATTGTGTTCAATGCAAAATTAAACACTTATATTAACGAGTCAATAGAAATGATGGAGCTTTCAAGTCCTTTCATTCACGTCAGTGAAGACAATATTAGCCGTGGAGAATCGTCTGTTGAAATCGCACAAATATAAAAATCACTATTTTCAAAGTGAAATGGAAACATTAAAACAAAACCATAATTGAAATATTTTCATAGAATCAAATAATTTAAAGTTTACTTTATTCCGAATGATGTACGCGGAATGCATGCTATTGAAGGTTAATATATATTTTTAACTTTAAAGCTACCCCAGTCAGACTTTTTTCATAAATTCATAAGGAAATGCACACAGATAAAATAAGATATTTAAAACAAAAATGGAAACAAGAAGAATTTTGTCTAGCAAGAAGTATTAAACATCACTTCAAAGAGGATGCCCTAAATTATTTGACCATATGTACGCGAATTTTATTGAAAAGCAAATATGGATGAAAAATGAAGTTTTATTGCTTTCTCCCATTGACCTCTATAGTAAATTGTATAATGAAGATAGCTCTGTTTTTCACGCATGCGCAACTAGGGGGATAGAAATAGTTGTACATGTAATTTTGAGACAACATCAAACAGCTGTTTGCTGTTGTTACCACATACACGAATTTTGTCTTCAAAACATTCAGTTTTACATTTAGTTAGGTAGTTCTTATAATTATTTCGCTTTGTACAAAAAATTTGCCAGTTTTCTTGGGTTCTGTGTCTCTCACTCCGACTAGTTTCAGTTTTTAGATGCTGGGCTTGTGGTGTAAACCTGGGGACAGGTTCCCGCTGCACCACACACTTTGTTTTAATAGGTGCATGTTTATTAAAGAGGTCACGTAGGTCATTGTTATATGCCAATGCTAGTTCGTTGACGTCATCTAACTGAAGGAGTGCATCAACAGATTTACATAGATCCATTTTGAATGCTTCCCTGTTGATAGATTTTACAGTTACTTTTTTGCTCGATCCACAAGTATACAGAAGAAGTCTCCTTGGTTACGAATCGAAATTAAGTATTTTTATTGTTTACTAATCATATATATTTCATTTTCAGGTTATTTTATTCAATTTTGTGGGGAGTTAGTTTAGTATAGTAACTGGGACAAAGTTAGGAGGTCTTAAATAAAACTGTGAGCGCTAAGTTGTCGAACGGTTCGTCGTGTTGCCTTTTGTCGCGTGTTTACAGTTTTCCCTGTCCGATCGCGTAATTTTGTCTTGATGATGGCGAGCAAGTATGTTCAGACGGAGGTAAGTATGGAGGTAAATACGTGTAATATCGCGGTCCAGGACAACGGTGCCAACGGGGTAAGTATTGGTGTGCAGACAGAGGTCACTGGGGGTGTCAGTCAGAGCCGGGTTGGTGGGGCCACCGATGGCGATATTGGGCTTGAAGTTTGTAAACAGTGTTCAATGATGTATGGGGACTGTCGTTCAATGGGATATGGAGAGGTATGTGCAAACTGTCAGGAAATCCTCCGCCTACTTGAGACAATTGTTAAGTTTGAGGGGGAGATTGCTGAGCTGAAGGGAAAACTTGGTAGGGCGGGGCTGTCTGGAGTTACACCTGTGAAAGTAGCTTTCCGAGAAAAGTGGGTGGTTGTCGGTGGTTCCAAGAGGAAACATGGGGGTAGAACCTTTGATGTGAATGAGGTAGGTGATGAGGTGGGGGCTGCTAGAAAAGTACGTAGGACAGATGAGGGGGGCCCAGTCCGGAGCAATGCTGTAAAGCGTTTGGCGTGGACTATCAAAAGTGGTAGGAAAGGGGGGCCAGAGAAGCAGAAGCAGGTAGGTAGGGGTGTAAAGTCCAAAGGCAGTGGGGAGTGCAGCACCAGAAACAGATTTGATGTGCTCGATTCGGAAGAGACAGAGGAGGTGATGGAGGATAGTGCAACAGATAGTAGCTTGGGGTCTAGGCCAGGAAAAAGGAGGAGGGATCCGGTAGAAGACCAGGGAAATAGTCCAGGTAGTTCAGGGCCTGGAAAGAGACGGAGGGACAAGGATAGGAGTAATCCTAGGTCAAAGATACCGATACCGATATTGATTCCGAGTGGGGCTGTTGGAGAGGAAGAGGACGCTGTAAACAATAGGAGACTAGAGGAGATAAATAGGGCGAGGGCCAAAAGTAAGTTGGTGGTTGCGGGAAGTAGCATAGTTCGGGGGATCGACAAGGTTGTCTGTGGTCCGGACAGTAAAAATAGAACAGTTCTGTGCTTTCCGGGGGCTAAAGTGGAGGACCTGAGGGATAGAGTGGACGGTATTGTAGCTGGGTCGGGGCCTGATCCGGTAGTGGTATTACATGTGGGGTCCAATAACATCAGGGAGAGGAAATCAGTTCGTTTGGTGGACACATACAAGGGCCTAATTAGTAAGCTACTTAGCAGGAATGCTCGGATCATCGTTTCAGGGGTGCTCCCCGTTATGGGTGGTGGGAATGAGAGGAACTCGCGGATTATGGCACTAAACGAGGAGCTGGAAGAGCACTGCAAAGACTTGGGAATACATTTCATTGACCACTGGGATTCATTCTGGGGACAAGGAGAGTTGCATGGGCGAGACGGATTGCATTTAAGTAGGATGGGTACAGACCTGTTGGGCCAAAAATTTTTACAGGTGGCTGGGCCTTTTTTGGAGAAAAGGGGGGTAGGGGACCTCAGCCGATAACCCAGAGGGGCTCAAATGCTGGGAACATAGGAAGAACAACAAACATGCACAACACAGGGACATACCAGGGTTATAATAATGTGCCAGTGATGACAAAAAAACAAAGATTCATTAAGTTTGGGTACTGCAACATCCAGGGTCTGCACAAGAAAGTAAGCGAAATATCAACAATGATGGACGAAGGCGACTTCGATATAATGGGTCTAAGTGAGACGTGGATACGACGGGATGAGCGGGTTGATCAGATGAAGGGTTGCGTGTGGATAGGAGCTGGGCGAACTGAGGGTCAGAAACGGGGTGGGGGTGTTGGCATCTACGCTAAAGAGGAATTACAGCCCTCATTGATTACAGATCTCACAGAAGCAAGGACTCAGATTCCAGTATCCAACGAAATAGTCTGGGCAAAAATCAAGTTAGGAAGCAGGAGTGTTGCCGTTGGTGTTGTATACTTAGCAGTGGAGGGAAGTAAGCCCGAGTGGAATGATTCAATATATACAACTCTTAGATCGAATATCACAGAGCTTGAAAGCAGAGGGTTCAGTATTGTCCTAATGGGGGACTTCAATGGGCACATCGGGGATAAGGAGGAGGGCATACAGGGAGGTGATAGGAAAATTAACACGAATGGGAGGAAGATGTTGGACCTATCAAAAGAGCTTGGTTTAAAGATCCTGAACAGGGATGCGAAATGTAAGGGTAAATGGACCTGGGAGAGGAACGATAAGAAAACAATAATTGATTATATACTCACTGACATTAGCGTATGGAGGGAGGTTATAGATGTAGAAATAGATGACGAGGGAAAAAATGACTTGGGTAGTGATCACAACCTCATAACAGTTAAGATTATGGGCAAAAAGACGAATAGAGACAGAAATGCCTTCAAGGAAGTTTGGGGACTAAAACAAGGAGCCGACTGGAAGCAGTTTCGGGAAAAACTAAAACCAAATCTTGAATGTATACCTAGGGATGCAAATGTCCAGAGTATTTCAGATGGCATAGTAAATAGCCTAACAGAGGCAGGGAAGGATTGTATAGGAAGGGTGAGGGTCCCAACGAGAGAGCTTGGATACAGGGTTAACGAGGGACTGAAAAAGGCTATAAAAGAAAGGAAGGTAAAATGCGCTGCTTACAGAAGAAGTAGGAAGCTTAAAGGGGTGGATAACAATGACACGAGACTAATGAAAGGAGAATATGAACTGGCACGGAAAAAGGTGAATGAGATAAAGAATAATAATAGGAAGGAGCGCAATTGCAGTCTTGCCAGAACAATAAAGAAAACGGGGGGTTCGAGCTCAAACGTATTTTGGAACTGGGTAAATAAACGGGGGAAAAGTAGTGTGCAGAGTATCAAAGTGGATGGGGAAAGTACAGAAGATAAAGGCCGTATCGCTTCAGAGTTAGTCAAGCACTGGGAAAAGATAAACGATAGGCGATGGGGCAGTGGGTCCCCACCAAAAAGAAATACACTGGTGGAGGAGAACCTATCCGATCGTGTATGTAGCGAAATAACGGCAGAAGAAGTGCGAAACGTGGTCTCGAAATTAAAAAATGGTAAAGCGGGAGGGACTGATGAAATTCCGAACGAATTCCTCAAAAATGGAGGGGAGGCACTTATTGAAGTCCTGACAAACCTTTTCAACCTGGCTCTGCGAAAGCAAGAGGTCCCCAGAGAGTGGAGGGAAAGTAAGGTGTCGTTCATACACAAAAAGGGGGATAAGGAAGTTCTAGATAACTATAGGGGGATATCAGTTAGTAGTAACATCGGAAACGTATTCTGTAAGGTCATATACGGTAGACTAGAGGAAGTTATTGAAGAGAAAGGTTTTTTAGGAGAAATTCAAAATGGTTTCAGGAAAGGACGAAGAGTCACTGATCACCTATTTACACTCACCCAACTGATAGAATCAACAAAGGCTGAAAAGAAAAAGATGTTTCTGGCATTTCTAGATGTGAAAAAAGCGTACGACCGAGTGTGGAGGGAAGGTATGTGGCGAAAGCTCGAGGGCATCGGATTGGGGGGTGACTTTGTGGGAATCATGAAAGCACTGTATACAGATGTGCAAAGCCAACTCAGTCTAGGGAGTATCACTACAAAACGAGTCCCTATGGATATAGGCCTCAAGCAGGGGTGTATCTTTTCACCGATTTTGTTTGCATTGTATGTTAAAGATTTAGGGGACGAACTAATTCAGAGTGCGGAGGGGGTAAATGTTGGAGACATAAAGATACCAGGCTTATTCTTTGCGGACGACATGGTGTTAATGTCTAGAACTGAACAGGGGCTAGAGAAATTGCTGGAAATTGTTGGTAGATATGGGAACACTTGGCGGCTCGAACTAAATGAAAATAAAAGCAAGGTAATACCCGTTGGACGCAAGGTAGATATGACGAAGAGATGGAGAGTGGGGGAGTTCTCAGTCCCCGAAGGGGAAAGCAAACAAATCACTGTAGGAGAAACGGGAGAGTATGAGTATCTAGGGGTAAGCATAAATATAACGGGAAGAGGGGTGTACAGAAATTACTCAGCCAAACTGATTCTGAAGGGGAAAAGAATTCTGAACCAACTAAAACTTTTAGGGAAAAATAGTTTCAATAAGGTCTTTGTGGGGAAAACAATGTGGGAGAGGGTGGGTTTACCAAGTATAACGTATGGCACGGACGTGATTCCATTAAACCAAACCGTTATTAAGAAGTTGGAAAGTACTCAGAATGATGCCGGCAGATGGATAACAGGGTCGAGTAATGCTGCAGCTTTGGAAGCAGTAAGGGGGGAGCTTGGGTGGATGAAAATCAAGGACAGGGTAGATTTGGGAAAACTGTGTTACTTTAACTACTTGAGAAACCTGCCTGACAACCGGTGGTGCAAATTGATGCTCGATACCATTTGGAATTCTAATATAGAAACTGGGTGGTCAAAACATGTGAGGGAACTAATGGACAATTACTCTGTAGAGGTCACAAACATAGAAGTAGGAATGAAAGAAGGCAATAGGTTTGTCAAAGAGAGAGTCATGGAAGATTGCAATCGAAACTGGCGAGCAGGGGTTAGCGTGAAAAGACCACTGCAGGGGTTACAATATAAAGAAAAGCCAGCTTTTGAGAAGTACCTAGATGGCACCTTTGGAGGGTCACTGCTGTTCAAACTGAGATCAAGATCACTGGAGCTTCGGGGAAAAATTGGGAGAGATGGGGAAAAGGGATGCCAAATGTGCCACTCTGGAGTAGTGGAGACCCTGGAACATTTTCTCTTGGAATGCCCACAGTATATACCTCAGAGAATAAAATTTACTGGAAGAATAATGCAGAAGTGGGGTGAAGAAACAAAGGATAGATGGCTGAAGGGGGACACGAGGGAGGGGGTAGGAATGCTTATTGAAGAAATTGAAAAAGAGGAAGTGAGGGACACTATTAAGCAGTTTATATCTGAATGCTGGGAGGAGAGGAGAGGAAGAGGGGGTGGGGTGCAGGGGGAATGATGGCCTTCTCTTATGAGGACCGCGACAAATCAGCGGCTGGCCAAAGAGTTATTATTATTATTATTAACGAGTCAATAGAAATGATGGAGCTTTCAAGTCCTTTCATTCACGTCAGTGAAGACAATATTAGCCGTGGAGAATCGTCTGTTGAAATCGCACAAATATAAAAATCACTATTTTCAAAGTGAAATGGAAACATTAAAACAAAACCATAATTGAAATATTTTTATAGAATCAAATAATTTAAAGTTTACTTTATTCCGAATGATGTACGCGGAATGCATGCTATTGATGGTTAATATATATTTTTAACTTTAAAGCTACCCCAGTCAGACTTTTTTCATAAATTCATAAGGAAATGCACACAGATAAAATAAGATATTTAAAACAAAAATGGAAACAAGAAGAATTTTGTCTAGCAAGAAGTATTAAACATCACTTCAAAGAGGATGCCCTAAATTATTTGACCATATGTACGCGAATTTTATTGAAAAGCAAATATGGATGAAAAATGAAGTTTTATTGCTTTCTCCCATTGACCTCTATAGTAAATTGTATAATGAAGATAGCTCTGTTTTTCATGCATGCGCAACTAGGGGGATAGAAATAGTTGTACATGTAATTTTGAGACAACATCAAACAGCTGTTTGCTGTTGTTACCACATACACGAATTTTGTCTTCAAAACATTCAGTTTTACATTTAGTTAGGTAGTTCTTATAATTATTTCGCTTTGTACAAAAAATTTGCCAGTTTTCTTGGGTTCTGTGTCTCTCACTCCGACTAGTTTCAGTTTTTAGATGCTGGGCTTGTGGTGTAAACCTGGGGACAGGTTCCCGCTGCACCACACACTTTGTTTTAATAGGTGCATGTTTATTAAAGAGGTCACGTAGGTCATTGTTATATGCCAATGCTAGTTCGTTGACGTCATCTAACTGAAGGAGTGCATCAACGGATTTACATAGATCCATTTTGAATGCTTCCCTGTTGATAGATTTTACAGTGCGAAGTTCAATTTTCTTCTTTTGAAGAAGTGGCCGACATGTAGACAGTTCTGCAGTCACAAATGCATGATCCGAAATATAAAAGTCGGCTTTTATGTTAGAGACCTTAAAGTCAGCTTCTTCCCTGATTAGAATCAGATCTAATGTATTTTCAGATATTTGAGTTGGAACATGAACTAACTGATCCAGAGAAAAAGATTCAAGTAGATGTTTGAAGGACACGGCAGAATTATCATCAGGTTTGTTAACATGAATGTTGAAATCCCCGACAATAAGACACTTGTCATTTACCGACATAATATCGTGCAAGAAGGTTCCAAATTCTTCAATAAATTTTGCCACGGTAATGGGATGAGTTTCTGAGTAAGGAGGTCTATACACAATTAAGCATGTTAAATGAAGACCACCAAAGCAAACTGTCACTTCAGCATATTGGAATGATATTACTGCACCAAACCTGACCGCTTTGACAAAAAGGTTTGTTTTGAAAAAGATTTCACTACCACCACCAGATTTCACTTTTTTCCCCATCAGTAGATTCATCCCTAGGCCGGGGAAGCTGAGGAAATCATAACCGGTTGGCTTAAGACTGGCTAACTCTATATGGTCATCTTCTAGCAGCCAAGTCTCAGTCACATAACAAAAGTCAAAGTCCTCAGTAATAACATTATGAATGAATGTGTTTGTCTTGTTACGTATTGATTGAGTATGTACAAGTGAAAATTCACCGTTTTTGTTGTTGTTGATGACATTTGCACTGGATAAGGGGCGAAGGATTTGCTGATTTTTCCCTCTGGAAAAATCTTTGTGTTTCCTATGTTCATAAGAAAGTGGACCTTTTATGGTCCCTATCAGAAGAAGAATTCCTAATAGTGGAAATCACTTTGATTTGTCTCTGTTTTCTCTTCCCAGCCCTGGTGCCTCTCTTTGTGGAGGAGGGTAAATTTATTCCTATATGTTTTATTGTTTTAACCCTTTACCTAACATGAAAAGCAGACGACACTTGCAAAAACAATTCTTGAATAATTAATTTTTTTCATTTTTTGTCTCAAAAACATAGGTTATGACCCCTCGTTGGAACGAGCTCGACGAGCTCGTTTCAATGAGGGGTCATAACCTATGTTTTTGAGACAAAAAATGAAAATATTTTGAAAATTAATTGGCGATTTTTGAGAATAGCGCTGGCCGGTTTTGGTCGTTACGTTGGGTAAAGGGTTAAAGATCTGGGTTGGGAGAAAGGTTCTTTTCCTGTTAAGACAAAAAATCTCGTGTTTTGTATCGGTGAGTAGAGTTCTGCTGAAAGTCATTGTTACACTTGGTAAATTGGTCAGCAGTGATTGATTGTCAGTGAGGAACCTCTTCTTCACTGTTGATTGATTTTCAATTAACACAGTGGTGCAGTGCTGTTGGCCGTGACAAGGGTCACCCTTGACCTCTGAAAACTTGAGTATCCCAAGGAAAAAGAGAATGAAAATATCACAAAAAGTCCAATTTAACATTTTCAGATGATAAAAATATCCCAAAAGTCCTAGGCATGTTGTCTATGTACTGTTAGACACAATCCTGATAAAAATTGTAGATCTCCAGTGTATAATTACTAGTTATTTTCCTTAATTTGGAGAGCACAAATAATCATGCAGCCTGTCGAAGTAATTATGGCCAGTTAATAGGTAATTGTTGTAAAAACAGTATATCCCACAGATTCTGAACACACACCCATCTTACGTGTCTGGTCTGTCACCGAATGTCAACATATACCAAAATGCGAGACTTTCAAAGAAACATAAAAGCGAATATTGAATTAAGATATATCTAAGGGGCCAAGTTCAAGAAAAGCAATTAAAATGAGAATTAATTTTCTGGCTGTCGAAATAAAAATCTACGGATTTCTCGAAAATTTCATTCCTGTCTGAAGGCGTGTGAGATTGTGGGTCGCAGGCGAGGATACGGGGATGTCCATGATATAGGTCAGAGGAGGTGCCGCGTCGGTGCGAAAGTATAGGCACGTTGTAATGCAGGGGGCCACAGAGCTCATATTTAGAATAGGAGCAGTCGCGAGCCAAGTCGATGGCCATATCTGAGTGTAGGATCAGAAATAGGAAGTGTGAGCTCAGGGAGCTATTGGTATTTAGGAAAACGGCATACCCGTTGTAGAAGGCAAGCCATATTTAGGCAGGGAAGGCTTTACCTGTACGAACATTATTTTGAGATAAAATGGGGATCGTTTAACCCTGTTGGTGGTGACTGCTTGAGTGAAAAGCGTCCAGTAAAGTGGCAATAAGCTAGTGGCCGTTCGACGGCAGTGGCAGAGTGATTTTTCGACACTTGTTAGAGGGAAGGCGATATAGTGAAGTGACAATACGTTAGTGGCCGTGCGACGGCAATGGTACCAGTGACATTCCGTCATATGTTAAAGCAAAGGCGTCCTGTGAAGTGACAATACGTTAGTGGCCGTGCGACGGCAGTGAAGGAGTGAAGTGAAGAGGCGACCAAACAACAAACGCCCGCGAGAAGGAGGAAAAACCAGCGACAACAGAGAATGTGGGCCCGCAGGTGACTCAAAAACTATGTGGATAGGGGGTGATTGACGTTTTGTTTTCTGATTCATTGAATTTGATGTAAGTCTCAAATTACCATATTTATTTCTATATATATGTATTAAAATTGTTGTTTTCGGTGAACCCCTGTGGATTAATGCTTTTTGAGGAAAAAGTGTTTGACCCCTTCAGGATAAGAACCACCCCAACAAAAAACGGAACGGGCAGGTATGTCACGGTGTGACATAACGTTCGCACACGGATTCAGGCGACACTCCTTGAGTTTTGGCTGAATACGCGACGTGAATCTATTTCTCAAGCAACGACAAAGCCCAGTTTCCAACACATTTCCAACAGCCAGGGCCACATCATGTTGGACAGTTTTACGGACGAAGGAAGCCGGATTACCCGGAAAGAACCACCAAGCAGCGGCGAGCAGCTGTCAGACTCCCCAACATACTAAGTCTGCACAAGAAGAGTTAGTAGCAGTTTCAGGTGCCCCATCGACGTGCAGAACGCATTAGTACAAAACGTCACCGTGCTCACACGTGGGCAAGGGGGATTAAGTGTCTTGCCCAGGGACACAACGCAATTACCAGTGGTCAGGATCGAACCGTCGGCCTTTCGGTTTGAATTTCAATGCATTAAACACTGAGCCACAGCGCTTCCAAGGACGTGCACGATTCCTTGCAAGAGCGAACCGATATACAAAAATGTCTCGATTGGAAAAATATTGGGGGGGGGGGGGGGGTTCACAGCCGGCAATACCCCCTTAGTTAAGTCCCTACACACCAGTAGGCATGAAGAATCAATTTTCTTATGTTTTCTTAAAAAATATTGTAATCCTAAAAAATAACCCTGACATTTATTTTTACAAACAAAGTTCTTCTCCTAATACTTCCCAATGCCAGCAAACGCATGTGCATAGAAATAGCCATGCGTGCACCCGTGAAACCATTAAAACATAACATGACGCGTTGTGTATTCCCGAAACACCTCGCAATACCATGGTAATGGCCTTGTATACCAGGCTATTTTGGGACAATATCATGCATGGTTTACCGATGCACACAGTGTTGCTTGTCTTTTACGGGGACACAACGCGTTTAGCTTCCAGGGTCTTCAGCGACTATGGCCTTATCGGCGATTTGGATCGGACCTTCGCCACCCTCTAAGCACAATTTCTTTATGATCCCTGAAAATATGTGACGTAAAGACGCTGGTTTTTTGCTGTTCTTTCTCGCATTTATAGCGCCTGGAGACCACTGAAAGATCCGTGGAAACAGGATTGATTTTCTTTCTGTTCAGCCGAGTAGTGGCCCGCTAATACTTTCCGGATAGTAGTAGTGTATGTTCCTCCAAATTTTACGGACTCGGCTAGGAATCTCAATAACGGAATGCCTTATATGTATACAGGGGAAATCTGATTCAACCTTGATCAATGGTATAGTCCAGACTGAGATAGGTATAGCTAGGAAGTAATGGATGAGATATGGGCCAGAATAACAGAAGCCAATAGTACTGGTACAAGGCCGCAATGGAACAAGACTGTTGTAGAAGCTAATGATAGGGCAGATAGACCTTAGTCCTGTAATGGCGTTGGAGCTTTTGCAACAAGATGGAAGCGGTTGGTAAGACTACATTAGACCCATTGAGGGTTTTTACAAAGCCTATTGCGACAAAAAAGGGATTCTCCAAAAGGTATCCTCGATAGGTATCCTCGATAGGTATCCTCAAATAATACAATACCAGGCCATAGGTATCCTCAAATACCCGTATGTGCCTATGTGATAGGGCATATTGTGTCACATTGTGCCTTTTCACATAAGCACATATCGGCACATAAAACATGTGCCTATGTGATAGGGCATATTGTGTCACATTGTGCCTTTTCACATAAGCACATATGACAAAAAGGGATTCCATAGCCACATGTGTTTTCAAAAAAGGGGTGCTAAAATTGGGGTGCCATTGGATATAGGCTTTTGATATACACAAGGGAGATAACCCTGCATACAGATTATGGGAAATCAAGCAGTCTGATTGGTTATAAATGATCTAGATTAATGAAACAACAAGAATACTTGAAATAGGGTCAGAACTAACAAGAATAGACCAGAAATTGCTAAATATAGTAATAATAAGCAAAGCTGTTCCAACTAATAGAATCTTTAGCGCTACTGGAGTATACTCTAGAATAAAGGAACATGGCCAGATAGACGTAAACTATTGCATATATAGATAGAAGCAGAGAATTCTGGAAGAATTCGAAATAATACAAGTTGTCGGGTTGTTTGTGGTAATTATCCAGGGTAGTCGTTCCAGAAAATACTCCGATTCAATCGAACATACCCTCCGAACATACCCCTGTCCTATTGTAAGCCTTAGGTAACATAGCAATCACGTGCTACCATAGAAACCAAGATGGCGGTTTCCAGTATACAAAATGGACGACGGAAGCTCGTATCACCCTAACAACACGCGCTGCGCATGCGCACTAACAACACGTATCACTATGGAGATGACGTCACAACATGGCCGCTCACGCGGGTTACCATGACAACACAACATGGCGCCATTGGGTCACGTGACTATGACGTCACATGAGATCCTGCAATAAGATCCTGCTGATGGGGGGGGTGAAGGGGAACATACACTACTACTCTGGATATACTATTAAAGAAGAGTTTTTAGACATTAAAAGACTGCGTGCCTTGCAGTCCTGTGTTCCTGAAATGGATCGTTTAGTAAAATATTTTCTATTGTAAATGGACGAATTGTCGTGGTATTTATATCGAGAAGCTATACTAATTCAATTTTACAGCCTGGTAGGCCACCACGTGTAGAATTAAAATATTACTGATCAAGCCTGGAAATAAACAGACTGTCATCTACAAAATGAGGTTCCCAGAGGGTGAATTTGGTGATGCTACCCTGAAAAGCAGGGTAGCATAACTAAATTAACCCTCTGTGAACTTCAATCTGAATCAAGGTCTCATGCCTGAACAGAAAGAAGTACCCAGACTATAAATTGACCCATTGTATGGGATATCATCAGAAAATTTCCTCTCAGGTGACCTCATTCTGCAAATGATAGATAGCTTTTGTCCAGGTTTTTTTCTGATTATCCTGAACAGTTTGTTGCTCATAATGTCGTCCATTTTCTCAATAATATATTACAGTCGCCGTGGAATGGTCAAAATCTACGGGCTCCTTTCTTAATCAATAATCAAATCGGTAGTTTTCAGCAAATATTCAATGAAAAAAAACCACTGGATTGAATGTACCCGGTGCTTCATTCATTGAAAATTTGATGGCGATTCCATCGTTTCATATCGAAACTTCACAGTTAATGCATTCGTGGTATATGTATATGCCAATGGTCATCGGCCTACCCGTCTACCGCTCCTACACCAGATTTGCCGACATGTACCAATCCGTTCCTAATACATTCCGTAACATTCAGCAGTCTGTTTTGCCCCACCCGCGGATTGAGGTCCTTCGGTTGAAAACGTTCCCTGAATTTTGGGTTTTTTTTTCAGAATATGAATAACTGCTCGGGTTGAAACGCCACTTGGCATGAGTTTACCACTTTATCTAATGAATCGGAGGCATCACCCAGCGCAATATACAAATTATGCAGGTGAATTTTTTTTTCCCCAAAATGTTAACAAAACCATGTTATTACTTTCCAAAGTGTGATTTACTGGGATTTCCGGGTTTGATTATAAACGATAACTTCACAAGTGAATTATGGAATCAACAATTGTGTCATGTATTCGTGGGCGCAAACGAAGACGCTTTGCCGTGGGTGTAATGGGGACTTTATTGTTTTTTGGGGTTTTTTTTGCTTCTTTAACCCTTTACCTAACATGAAAAGCAGACGACACTTGCAAAAAACATTCTTGAATAACTATTATTTTCATTTTTTTTGTCTCAAAAACATAGGTTATGACCCCTCATTGGAACGAGCTCGATGAGCTCGTTCCAATCAGGGGTCATAATTGGAACGAGCTCAATGAGCTCGTTCCAATCAGGGGTCATAACCTATGTTTTAGAGAAAAAAATGAAAAAATAATGAAAATTAATTGGCGAGTTTTGAGAATATAGCTGGCCATTTATGGCCGTTACGTTGGGTAAAGGGTTAAATAATATAATTATCGTTAATAATGAAAAGTAATAAACAGAGTAATCGCTTGACTGGACTGGTTACGTGAAATAATTCATTCCAGGCGAGGGACTATATTGTAAAACACTCGTGCGCATTCGCGCACTCGTGTTTGTACAACGTCCCTCACCTCTCGTGAATTATTTCACGTAACCAGTCCAGTCAAGCGATTACTCTCTATTTATCATATTAGATGTGGTATTTTCAATGTCAATTTTGTTTACTTTTAGTTCTGTTTTTTTGTACTTTTATATTTTGCACCTTGTGCCTTATACATTGTGTTTAATGCGTAAAACGCACCATTGTGTGGTCATATCAAGAAATATAAATTTTACCTATATTTGTATGGCAGATTCAGTCATCAAATAACATTGATGTATTTAGTATCAATTCACATTCGACACAAGCTAATTTAAGTAGCTGGAAAAATCGACTTAAATTCTTTCACCTTACGGCACAGGTTTTGACAATACTTTATTTATTTCAATACCTTTCGAATGATGAACTTTCGAAGTGGCAGCTAAATCAGTTTCGTTTTGTAAAGCAACGAAGATACACAACTCGATTCTGACTGTACGCAGTCACATATCAATGTCTTCTTAACCTAAAGTTTTGTTTTCAGCTCGGATTTACCATATTATTAATAATATTATAATTGATACTTACTATAAAAGGTTAATTTTAACACAAATAATCAATCGTGAAATATACCAATATCTATTTATTTGACGCTGAATCGAGGTAACGTCCGCCATTCCATTTTATGACTAGGATTGTGCCTGTTAACTAATCCACGTGTGATTGTTTTGGAAACAAAGGTGACGTATAGCCCGCCCCCTCACTTGAAACAACATGAGGAATGCGGATCGTAGCTTGTTCCGCTACTAACTGCTGTAAATTCATGTTTGTTACGAAGATTACTATTCGCTTGTTGATTCCATCATTAGTAAACAGAACAACCCCCCCCCCCCCCTCCCACCCCCTCCCCCCGCTGTAGTTTCTGCCTATTCTTTAGCAGACACAACGCAGATGCCGTTTTTGGTAATTTCGGAATCAGCTTTGTACGCTGTCTGTAAAGTACACATCGGTAGTTTCGTCGTTCGAGTAAAATATACATGTTAGCACAAATCATGACACAATTTATGAAAACAATTATAGAAGATGTTCTAACCCAAAGTGGGAGAATCGAGACTACTAATTAACAGGCGTGAAATTCAGAAAGTGGGACAGTCGGGACAAAAGAACCCGGATTCATATTTCTAAGCCTGACCAGGGTCCATAAAGAAGTCACAAGAATTGTTTTCATGTCAATGGTGACTTGACAGTATGGTCATATTTCATACTCTTTGGTGTGCTAAATAAACTATCGTAGCTTTTCATTTTGAAAAATTGATATTTCTTCTATAACTAGCAACGAGGTTTCAAGTCTCTAATGTTTTCAAAACGAACAAAGGATTAGTTTAAAGGAACTCTCTGCACTAGGATGGCAAAATACGAAAATTGCATGCAGCAAATTTTTTCCAATGATAGAATTAATAATTTAACCAATTCACAATCTTGTTTAACAGAACTCAGTGAGCTCTGTCAAAACAAGGTGAAATTGGTCAAATTCCCACTGCATTATGGGAGAACGGTGCACGTTGAAATTTTAATATTTCGTCATCAGTTTTCAGAGAATTAAATATAATTTTATTTGATATTAATAATGTAAATGAGGTTTGGGGGACTTTAAGTCCTTTTCACTTAAAAGATCCAAAGTATATGAAACTGGCAACTTGCCAACATGGAAGAATATTTACAATAAATTGTTTTGATAATTAATTTCAAAAGGAATTTTCACATGCCGATACAAGTAACTGAATAGGAACAGATATCATTCCGTATTATTATAAGCTAATGTTAGTCCCATCGCCAAAAAGTTAAAGTTTAAAGTTAAAATCACGACATACAAGAATGAAACAGCAGTCCACGATGATATGAACCTGAATAGGGTGTATTCTTCATCTTTGATGATTACATACATAAGAGTTTGTAAAGCAACACTTGACACTCTGGGGAAGTCATCAAATAATGAAGTTCGCGTGGAAGTGCAAAGATTTCCTGTTGGTGGTGAAGGCATTTTACGTGCATTCAAATATAAAAATAAATTGCAGGAAAGGGACAAGAGTTTCGTGATTTATAGGGTAGCTCAAACATGAGAGCGTTTTTGTATTCCCCAAAACACGATCTTAACAGGGGAGAAACACTATTTTGAGGGAAGGTTTAGACATAAATGAACATATGTCTACCAAACGCGTAAATAGGATACAATACCAACTTCAGATGTGTTCTGGCAGTGAGGTGAAGACAGTTTGATTTAATGATGCGAAAAAATCCTGTATGAATAAACTAAAACGGTTATTCAATATAAATTATACTTAATTATAAGTATTGGTCGGCATACCCTAGAAATAGAAAAAGGTAAACACAACAAGCAACCGAAGATACCGACAGAAAACAAAGAACATATTCTAAAATCCGAAACAAAATATTGAAACATTTAATTAAAATTTATACGGCGAAGTATTTCACCAACAATATGGAGTTCAACACCATAACTACTTGTACTGTATAACCAAGAGCACCGTTAGGTGCAATTTTGGGTGAATAATTCTTGATTATAAGTGTTATTGCTTTCATCTTAATAGTAGATTGTGTTCAGGGGTCTGTACTATAAAACTTTTACAATTGTATTTTCTGGAATTGTATTTTCTAGTTATGACTTTAATGGGTAGAAATGAACCATCAGCATGTTCAACGATGTGGCAATTTGCCAATTGACAAGTAGCCATATCTTTTAAAATGCTAATGATACATTTTAGACAGTTATATTAATGGGTAGAAAATACAATTCTAGAAAATACACTTGTAAAAGTTTTATAGTATTGGCTCCTGGTCGCGATATAGAAATGCATACTGATAGTAATCCTAAGTACTGTTTTACCTGCAAAATATTCTCATGAATAACTATTTCTTTTCATATTTTGCTTTCAACTTTCATGGCTTATGACCTCTTATTGGAATGAGGACAATGAGCCAGGTATCTTAAGGTGCTTTCTTTATCTTGCCAAAGGGTGATCTTTACCGAATTCCGTTACTGTTGTTTTGAGAAAAAGCAGAAGAAACCGAACTGTAACGTTGGTTTGGGAACAACCCAGACAGCAGTCCATGTCGATTACAAACAGGTAGAATGCCCACCTCTATATAGTTTTTGAAAGCCGGGATCCATCCCTCATCTTGTCAATGGTGATTGGATGATGATCCGTGGGGCATCGGGTCTCCCTTCAGCAGAGCGCGATTGATTGATTGATTTATTTATTTTGCAGCATAAGAATATACAAGATAACAATAAAACACGTTATAGATGAATGCGCTGCAAGGAAATGGCATAGCCCGAGAGGCTGTCTTCCTGCCATTCCCTTTTGACGAAAAGTATATTCATGACAGCATGATTTGTGTTGATGGCTCATTAGGTTTAGTGATGGAACCTCTTCTTGGAAAGATACTATGGGGTATAGTAAATAGTTTGTGAGAGAAACGCCACCAATGTACGTGTGGGCATATCAACCCCTCGAACGCAGAATACAAAAAGCGCCGATGAGCCGTCAGTCCGCGAACCGTTGGATAAGACCAACCCCATGACCGAAAACCCATCGCTAGTTCCTGTGGCCTATATTCGCCAGTTATTAGAAACTTGTCGGGCGGAGAACTCACCACTGATACCTCTGTAGCGTCCTCCCTCACCACTCTATAAGGATGTAGACAAGGGATACGAATTTTTTGTTTAGTACGATAATTAATACAATAAGTAATACACTAAGCAACAATTCGGTAAGGGCTATAGGTTCTATCATTGGCACATTAGGTTTAGTGATAGAACCTCCTTGGAATAATATTATGGTGGATAGTAAACGGTTTGTGAGAGAAACGCTACCAATGTACGAGAGGGCATATCAACCCCGCGAACATAGAATACAAATGGCGTCGATGGGCCGCCAGTCCGTGAACGGTTGGATAAGACCAACCCCCACGGGCCGAAAAAAAGAAGAAAAAAACCCAAACCCATCGCCAGTTCCTGCTGCCCATATTCGCGAGTTATCAAAACTTGTAGGGTGGAGAATTAACCACTGATACCTCTGTAGCGTCCCCACCTCTATACAACGAGGTAGACAAGGGACATGACTTGTTAATTAGTACAATAATTAAAACAATAATTAAAACAATAAGTAGTACACTAATCAACCATTCGGCGAGGGCTATAGTGTTTCTCATTCTCACGTAGGCAAAGAACGAAAGGATCTTTTATAGGCGTTTGCTGTTACAGAAATACGTTGGTGGCAGTTTTTTTTTGTTTTTGTTTTTTTGCGGGGGGGGGGGGGGGGTACTATTAGCAATCAGGACACCATGGGTTATTACAATTTACTGTTCACTGGTACGAATCAAAGAACTCTTCAACAAGAGTTCTCTTAAATTGGGGCCTAGAGAGAGTTTGCTTTTGGAGCGTGATTTGATTCCATAAGTTTCGAAATGTGTGTGGCGGGAGTTTAGCAGAACATTGTGTTCTTGGTTTAGAAGTTTGGAGTTTCCCTGATTGTCTTGTATCCATACCCGATGGATTTGTATATATTTTGAAGGTCTCATTGAAACAATCCGGTAATCTGCTGTTGTACCAGTCATGCATAAAGAGGAGAACTTGCAGTGTGTACAGATCTTCAAATTTTAGAATTTGAAGTTCTTTAAATAGTTGGTCGGTGTGCGCATTATACCTTTTATTTCCTATAATACGAACTGCCTTTTTTGGAGTTTGAAGATTCTCTTAGTAGCCGGTATATGACCCCACACCTGAATCCCGTACAATAAATGTCTATGTATCAGGGTATAATACAGGGTTTTCATGGCATTGAGGGGAAGTATTTTTTCGCTCTATTTATTGCATACATGGCCCTGGATATTTTGGAACAAACGGCTGAGACGTGGTGTTTGAAACTCAAATGTTCATCCATATTGATGTCAAGAAATTTTATGAATTTATCATCATTATTGTTACTAACCAAAGGTATGCTTGTGCCATTTACAGTAACATGCCTACCCGCAACATTAGTTGAGCCTTGTGGGTGGAGCAAGATGCATTTAGTTTTATTGGAGTTCAGGAGGAGTTTGTTAGCGGCACACCAATCACTTATTTTTAACACTTCATTATTCGTAGTGTCAATTAAGGTGTCCAGGTTGTCACCAGAGGTGAATGCAGTTGTATCATCAGCGACTGACAGTATCTTCAGAAGCGTCGATTCACTAATATCATTGATGTACAAGAGAAATAGGATAGTCCCGAGAACAGAAGCTTGAGGGACACCCATGACCACAGGCTGGAAATCCGAGGACTTACTCCTATATGAGACGAATTGTGAGCGACCAGACAGGTAGTCTGTAAACCACGAATTGGCTACACCCCTTATCCTATATGACTGCAGTTTCTGTAACAGAATTGAGTGATTTATTGTGTCGACGGCCTTGGGGAAATCAAGGAAAACTAACAATGTGCACTCTCTGGTTGGTCTGTCGTTTCTTTCTGTAAAGTTATTTATAAGATGCAGTATTGGATGAAATGTTGTATGCCCCTTGCGGAATCCAAATTGATATCGGTATATTAGCTTGTTTTCGTTTAGGAAATTGGTCAGTCTTCGGTGCATAATCTTTTCCAGAACTTTGGAGAGAGCAGGAAGGATACTGATTGGTCTGTAGTTGTTAAAGAGATTATGATCGCCAGACTTAAAAATTGGTATGATTTTTGCTACTTTCATTTTATCGGGGACTTTTCCAGTTGAGAATGAGAGATTAATTATATGGCTTAATGGTTCTGCTATTTCTGGTATTATCTTTTTTAAAAGACTAGTAGAGATGTTGTCACAGTCCTTACTCATTTTTAGCCGTAAACCACTTACACATAGAACAACTTCCTGTATATTTGTAGGTGAGATAAGATTAACTCGGCGTTATTAAATTTGATGCAATCCGAGAAATCGGAATTAACACTATGAATTTGTTTGCTTACATTTTTTCCGATGTGAGCAAAGAACGGGTCGAATTTTTCTGCTATTTCTTCAGGGTCAGTTATTTCCACATTCTTTTCCTTGAAGGTGCTAGGTAGGTTTGGGTGCGATTTGATCTGTTTATGTCTTTACGAAGAATTTCCCAAGACTTCTTGACGTTATGTTTATTCTCCAGGAGTACAGAGTTATAGTATTCTGTCTTCAAACTACGTTTCAGGCGATTGAAAATACAACAGTGGTTTTTATATTGTTCAACATTGTAGTTTGAGGGATTTTTTAGTTTTTTCTAAGAAGCTTTTCCTTATTTAGTGAGGATTGTAGCAGACCGGCAGTCATCCATGGCTCGCGTTTTACCCATTTGGGGGAAACAAATACCTTTTTCAAGGGGAAGGCGACATTGAAGGCTTGGTGGAGTTTGTCAGTCAGATTTTCATACGCTTCATTAGGACAAGTTGCATTATATATATTTGAGAAGTCGCAAATAGACAGAATGTTTTTGAATCTCAGTGAGTTCTCCTCTTTAAATGATCTTTCAAATTTTTCTTTACATGTGTAACTACGATGTACAATCTCGTCGACATAAAATGTCGCAAAGTGATCGCTCACGTCTGTGATGATTATTCCTGCTTTGTTATTTTCATTTCTGTTGCAAAATATATGGTCAATTAGTGTCGCAGAATAATCTGTAACTCTTGTTGGTTTTGTGATGACGGGCATGAAACCTGCACTAGACATTAAATCAATAAATTGATTAGTTTTGTTATGGCTACCAAAGCTAAGAAGGCCAATATTAAAATCTCCCATCAAGAAGGCCTTTTTATTTTCATTATTTATCTTACTGATCAACTGTGTAAGCGTTTCTAGAAACAAGTCAAGGTCGGCTTTCGGGGCTGTGTTAGGTCTATAAATTATACCAACTATACATTTATGTTTGGAAGTAATTTCTATAAACAAGGATTAAAAAACATGAGGGATAAAAACTGAGAGATCATTACGGATTTTATAGCCTATACACTCTTTTACGAACATGGCAACTCCTCCTCGGCCGTGGTCTCGGTCGGGACGCAGGTGGGTTTCTAGCGGATGATAGCCTTCAAGGGTGTACTCATTATTTCCGACTTCAAAAACTTCTGTCATTCCAACAATGTCTAGAAAGCTGAATGATGGTTGGAGATCGCAAATTAGGTTGTGGAAGTTGTCCCAGTTAGCGTTCAGACTTCCGCAATTCATGTTGAGTAAAGACAGAGTTTTATTTTCATTTACTACAGTCGTTTCAAATTCTTTCGGGCCATAGTACTCGCAACAGTTTCTATCAATAGCGAATGCTGGATGAGGTTCATCATTGGATTTACCAGTGACGGTTGTATTGAACTTACTAAGGAAATCAAAAGAATCGTTGCTTTGAATCTCAACCAGAGTAATCTTGTTAGCCATAGTGTTGTATGGAGAGGCGAGGGCAAGTTCCAAGGTTAGTTCCGAAGTTAAGTACTGGTAAATAAGGTTCTAGTGAGCAATTTAAAGTTTTGAAACAGGAATTCATAATCGTGCTGCCAAGAATATGTACAACAAAAATATAATGACAATGTTTGATGAAGATGGTGAGAGATATCATACAATATATTTACAAACAAGTGAAGAAATTGTAATAGATTACAGAGTAACATAAATCTGGACATTCTACTCAAGAAAGCCAGGTTTGATTTTCCGCTGGTTTGGTCTGAGGAATATTTTTTATAATGGTACGATCTTTTTTTAATCCAGTTTGGTGTTTTGTACGTTACCTTGTGGAGCAGCGACCTGTTTCATTCGAAAAGCCACTCGGCCAGTGAGAATTATTCAGCTAACACGAGTATTCGATTACGATTATCAGAAAATTGATCGCTTTCCTATATTCTGTGGGCCAATTGAGTCTACCATGTCCTGTTTGACACAGCTCGAGGAGCTTTGTCGATAGCTTGATACTAGTAGATTAGCCCTGTCTTTCCCATTTGCGCTGTCAATTTTAGAACGAACAAGATGTTTATCATAACCCAAATACTGAAATACATTAGATAGAGTATCAAGCTGTCGTTCAGGAGTTTCAGTATCCGAATGGATCCGAGCATATTTCAAACCCTGACTATAAATAAGTGAGCGTTTCGTGTTGTCCGAGTGAAAACTTGTCGGGTTGAGGTAGGTGTAACTGTTGGTCGGTTTGCTGTATACTTTCGTGGAAAGATTGGTGCCAGTTTTATAAACAGTTACGGCCAGGACATTGATGCTATCATCCGAACATTCCACCTATACAAATACCAGACAGGATTTCTCCCTGGCCAAAGCACAACATATCAACTCCTAGAACTATACCACTCGTTGTGTCAATCTTTAGACAAGAGTCTTGTTATCTGTGCAATATTCTGTGATATATCCAAAGCCTTCGAGAGGGTGTGGCATAGGGGACTTATTTTTAAACTTCAACAATATGAGATTACTGGTAATTTATTAAAATGGTTTCAAAATTATTTGACACACAGGAAACAGAGAGTCCTAGTAAACAACACTTACTCCCCATACTCCACGATAACTGCTGCTGTTCCTCAAGGATCTGTTTTAGGACCTTTTTTATTTCTACTTTATATTAACGACATTGCCGAATCACTTGACTCACTTGCGAGGCTTTTTGCAGATGATATATGCCTTAACAACAACAATACAAGTCAACATGAGGTTGCATCCGCCCTAAATAAAGATCTCGACACTATTCATGTTTGGTCACAGAAATGGCTTGTAACCTTTAACCCCGACAAAACTGAAGCTGTTTTCTTTACATATAATCGCTCGGCCACATTTGAGCCATTGTTACGTTTCAATAATTGCCCTGTTACCCTTACTGATTGTCACAAACACCTCGGACTACACTTACAAACCAACCTAGGCTGGGACAAACATATAGCGGACATTTGTAAAAAGTAAACGCAAGACTCTCACAACACCGAAAATTAAAATTCCTGCTCCCAAGGAAAACTTTGGAGCAAATTTATTCAGCGTTTATACTTCCACTTTTGGACTATGGAGATATTGTATGGGATTGCGCCCCCGACTACCTATTAAAAAGAATCGATAGACTCCAATTCGACGCTGCCAGAATAATATCAGGGTTAACCCGTTCAACGTCATCCGATTCAGTTTTACAACTTGGTTTGAACACATTGGGTGACCGAAGAAGGTTCCACAGACTTTGTACTATGTATAAGATTATTAAACACGAATCCCTCGTGTTCCTATTTGAACTTCTTCCAACGCGTATTGGTGACAGTGCGTCCTATAATCTTCGGAATGCTTCTGATTATAATTCATTCTTGGGTAGGACGGAACACTCCAAAAAGTAATTTTTTCCTTCAACATTAGAATTATGGTCTTCCCAGAACTGCCCAAGATGCATCTACCCTAAGTGAATTTAAGCAGCACTTTTCATCTAGCGACCCTGTACTTAAACCTCCAGTTTATTTCCTGGCTGGAAATAGAAAAGCAAATATTCTGCATTGTAGATTACGCAATGGTTGCAGCGATTTAAACCAGGACAAATTCCTTAACTACATCTGTGCAGACCCACATTGTGAATGTGGTTACGAATCCGAAAATGTCAGCCATTTCTTTTTCAATTGTCATAAGTATCATACCCAGCGGCTCATAATGATAAATGCCATGACTTTCTGCAATATAACTTGTGTTAATGATTTTCTCTATGGAATTACTAATTTGTCGGCATCGCAGAATGTTTTATTATTTCAAAAAGTACAATCTTTCAAAATCACTAGCGGGCGTTTTACTTGACCAGCACCATACTACGAAACGGCGAATCACATCCAATAGTCTTTTCGAGACAACAATGCACCCCCTCTGTCATCAAGGTATGGTACTTGACGATAGCCTGTTCACCTTTTACCCTTCACCTTTTACCTCTCATCTTCTTTTCACTTCATCTTTTCTCTAAATTATCAGTTCATATTTCGTTTATTTTGTGTAATCAGTTTGTTCTATGTTCGTGCCGCATTATAATAAGTTATTCTTTGTACGGGAAAGGAGTTTGTTTAAGTTGTATAACTTGTTCTCCGATCCTTTTGCGTTTATGGCAAATAAAATATGTTTAAACTAGAACATTCCATTTTAAAATTTATAGTTTCGTGATACACGTTGAGTTCACTCACAAATCTCTCTAACTCCTCTCTTCCGTGATCCCACAGAAGGAAAATATCATCAATGAATCTCAAATAGAGTTTAGGCTTTAGGGGCTGGGTTTGCATGAATTTTTCTTCAAGGTCCGCCATGAAAAGGTTAGCAAATTGCGGTGACATCGGCGATTCCATGCTGCAACACATCTTCTGTAGGTAAAACTGCCCATCAAATGTAAAATAGTTATTTTAGTCCCTTACAGTCAGAATCTTTCAGTCGATTTTCTATGGCTTCAAGTCCATCACTCTGGGATACATTGGTATACAATGAAGTGACATCGGGTGTGACAAGGAGAGTTTTCTCGTTAACTTGTCCAACCTGTGAGATTTTATTAATAAAATCGGTAGTGTCTTGTATAAAGCTATCGCATTTTCGAACTACAGGCTTGAGAATTGAATCGATCGTGTTTAGAAAGCTTTTCTGAAATAGTACCTATGCCTGATACTACATGACGACCCGGTACACCCGCCTTATGTATCTTCGGTAGTGTGTAAAAAGGTCCCGGTCTTGGATTCTGATTTGTTAATGAACGGATGAGTTCCCTATCTCCTTCAGGAATTTCACAATCAATAAGACAATCCAGTTCTTGCTGGTAAGATTGAGTTGAATCATTATTGAGATGATTGTAATAGTCACTGTTAGATAACTGTCTATATGCTTCTGCGACGTAGTCATTTTTGTCCTGAATCACAGTGGTGCCCCCCCCCCCCCCCACCCCCACCCCCCTTGTCTGCAGGTTTTACGACAATATTGGAAGTCTTTCGCAGACTTTAATACACTGCACGTTTCTCCGTTGGTTTCAAATTATATCGCAGTTTGTAGGTTTTGGAGATAAGTTCCCTATCCCCTTCAGGAATTCCACAATCAATAAGACAATCCAGTTCTTGCTTGTAGGATTGAGTTGATGTCCTTCAATTGTAAACGAATCACAAGACATCGTAAGGACATCCGGGCCAAAAATTTCGGACTGCCAGTTACCGGGCATTTTAAATCCCCTAATCATTCAGTTTCCGACATCCGAATTCAGGTCCTGAGGGGCGGTGTGAAGGACATCAACATCAGGAGGGCTGTCGAACAACAATTTATCGATTTATTTGGTGGAACAAGGCATCAACAATGACTCTGGATTCATGGCTCCATGGAGAGAATGATTACTTTAGCTAGAGATTAAACTTTTTTCCATACCCTTACGGCTATTGGAGAATTATATGTATCGCCTATGTCAAGCAGGAATTCCACTAGGCGTCGTCGTAACACCGCGCCACTGGATTAAAAATTGTGAAGTTTTTTGGAAGGTGGCCTCGACGGGGGTCAATCCCGGGTCTACGACACCCAATCGCCTGGACATAAATGCTCTGCCACCATCCTAACTGAGCCAACGACAACTCCTCGAGGTCAAAGATCCGGGATCGACTCCAGTCGAGGCCACCTTCCAAAAGACTTCACCATTTTCAATCCAGTGGCGGGGTGTTAGGACGATGCCTGATGGAATTCCTGCTTGACATAGGCGATATAAATTAAATTCAAGCCGTTGCATCTTCACGGATATTCCATTAATTGAGATTCCTATGCTTAGAAGCTGGGACCATAGACCATTCAAGACTTCTTGCAAACGTACTTGTGGGTGTATAAAATATACGTGTTGTAGTCATGTAGCAACATCTTATTCAATTGAAACATACCACACCGGTACTCCAAAGTTGTCACGCCGGGCTCAATAACCCGAATCGGCTACAGCAGACATCCATTTATATGACCGACCGAGGATGTGATATAAATGTCCAAATGACAAATCTATTCTTGTAGGAAACTGCATGGTTACTAGCAAGAACGAAACAATATCTAAGACTCCAATCCGGACGGACTGAAAAAAGAATTGGGGGACTCCCTCTAAATCCCCCCGTTAGGGACGCCCCTGTAATCAGTCCTGACTTTGCAAACTCTAAAATCAGTTGGGTTAAAATCAACCCAATTCAACTGGGTTGAGTGAATATGCACCCAACTGGGTTCATATTCACTCATCCCAGTTGATTTGAATTGATTTTAACCCAACAGTACAATCTTGTATTAAAAAAATATCGATCGGCCGCAGTAAACATTACTGAAGGGATGTCAACCACGCCAAAACCCCTCTATTCAACGCTCGTGTGTTCAGTCCTGATTTCGAAAGCTTTTGTTCAGGAAATGTCGATTGAACAGTGTAAAAAATAGTGGGGGCACCTCTTAACACCCTCTCCCCGCCTTTACAGCGACGCCCCTGTATTCAGTTTTGATTTTGCAATCTTTTATTCACGAAATATCGATCGACTGCTGTAAAAATTAATGAGTGGGTGTCACTCCCGCCTAATCCGCCTCGTTGGCGCCCTTAATTCAGTCATGTGTTGGCAATCTTTTATTCACGAAATATCGATCGAGACTAAATTGAGTGTAAAAAATGTTGGGGGGGGGGGGGGTCAGGCCCTAAGCCTCCATTAGCGACGCCCTTTTATTCCTCCTCCTTGATCATAGTATCTCTTGTTCACGAAATATCGACCAGCCAGTGTAAATGTGCCGCGAACAGATAGCAATCTATCTCGTTATAAAATCGAGAAGAGGCCGCTTTTGTGGTCACAAATTTGCATTGTCTTTTTCCAAATTGGTTACGCATCAAGTACGCTTTTGTCTTTTATTACTGGCATTCTATGACGACACTAGATCTCAAATTAGATAAGTATACTGACGAATGTGGTAATGTTATTTCATATAGAGTGAATGCCGTACTGGGCAGTAATGAATCATATAATCAGATGAATCGCTTTCACTAGTCCATCAGCAACTATCTATATTACTATTAACAGGGACGCCGGAAGTACATGGGCAGAGGGGACAGCTGCCCTCCCTGCTTTCGGATCACGGGGGCGAGAGGGGGCAGACAATTCCCTTCTCACGTTCGTCACTCAATTGTTTTCGATGATTTATTCTCGAAGTAAAGCTAAAATACACCCCAAATCTGTTCTGGGAGCTTTTAGAATTCAGCGCTGGAGTTGACGGAGTTTGGGAGGAGGTGTCCCCCTCCCGATGGGAGGGAACACCTCCTCTTAAACTCCCCCATCTCGGGCCTTCGGCCTTCGAGACATGCATGCTTCGGAATGTCATGGCGGAGCTACTAGTGCTAGTAAATGCCCTCTCCCCGGGGTCTGTCCCTGCCCTGAAGTGCTTCTGGCGCCCCTGACTATTGAGGTTGTGGAGTTTAAAATATTGTACCCCTGTTGTGGTTGTATTTTCAAATAAAAATCAACAATGGCACATGGGTTGTATTTGGAATATTCACAAAGAGAACATTCTTTTGATTTGTTTTACTGGTGTTTAACATCACTTTCTACCGCCAGGGTTGAATCACGTCGGGCAGTTTTACGGGTGCAGGAAATCGGAGTACCGAAGAGAACAACCCAGCAACGGCGAGCAATCGTCAGAATCTTCAACCGTTAGTTTAACCCTTTACCTAACGTGAAAAGCAGACGACACTTGCAAAAAAAATTCTTGAATAACTAATATTTTTCATTTTTTGTCTCAAAAACATAGGTTATGACCCCTCGTTGGAACGAGCTCGACGAGCTCGTTCCAACGAGGGGTCATAACCTATGTTTTTGAGACAAAAAATGAAAAAAATAGTGAAAATTAATTGGCGATTTTTGAGAATAGCGCTGGCCGGTTTTGGCCGTTACGTTGGGTAAAGGGTTAACACCGGTTAAAGGTAAGTGCATCATTGACGTGCAGGGAGCCTCAGTACACAGTGCAGCATGACCCCCACGTGGGCAGTCGAGATTAAATGTCTTTCCCAAGGACCCAACACAGTTACCCGCTTGTCATGATCAAATCACGAATCTTTCGATCTAACCCTTTACCTAACATGAAAAGCAGACGACACTTGCAAACAAAATTCTTGAATAACTATTTTTTTCATTTTTTGTCGCAAAAACTAAAAAAAATAATGAAAATTAATTGGCGATTTTTGTGAATAGCGCTGGCCGATTTTGGCCGTTACATTGGGTAACGGGTTGATGTCAGGTGCTCTAACAATGAGCCACCGCGATTCCCACACAAACAGAACAGACAAACTTTAAAATTTTGCTCGATATGCAATGCGGACATTTTTGAAAAATTACCGGTTATGATCAAACGAAGCATATTTATTTTGATGATTTCTGACCTGCTCACGACCACGCCTCTCCACACACACACAAACGCACCCTCATCCAGACATCTACACCCTCACACACTCTCTCAATCTTGTTTAACTGCCTCTGTGGGGAGTTGTTGATTTTGTGGGATGTCTTGTTTGTTTTGTTTTTTTTTGTTCTCGGTGACAAACAATGATAAACAAGTCTCAAGAATGTCGGGACGACAAACCCTTACCCATTGTTTTTATTGTGAGAACAGTGTATAATGGTTTAGTGGTTTAGGTGTTCGACTCCTGTTTGCCAGCCGATGGTTCGATTCCCAATTGGGGATCAGAAATCAACATTCCAAATTCTTCGAAAACCTCTCTCTCTCGCAATTCCATCTTTAGTTGTGTGATGTTAATGACATCTTTGTTTTTTCTGACTTCTGTGGCATTGAGGCTGTCCCTAGGGGAGTTTTGAAAATGGGTCATATCATATCTCAAAATTGCAGGAAATCACTTTTTAAATTAAGAGCAAACTATCGTCCCTTGAGTGGGACAAGGCGCCATATGCAATTCTTTAGCATTGCAGATGGCGCTTTGTTCCACTCAAGCAACAAATTACTATCAAATATATAATTTAACGATCTTTTAGATTTAAAGAATTCGAAGTGGGCTTTGTTGTGAATTTGTCCGACGCAACATTATTTGGGAAACAGGCCATCTGCAAAGTAGTGGCGCAGATCACTTTTTTCGTTGGTGGAAAAAGACCATATCTTTTCAGACAAAAAGCAGCAATACAAACCAGAGGAAGATATTTAAGGACGATGTTACGTCGTAGGTTTTGGAAAATTTTCAAAATGGGTTTCCAAAGTACGTGATGGTCTTGCTTGAGTCAGATGTTTAGCAATCATTATTCCGTCTTCCAATAGCAGGAATGGGATATGATTTAAGAAAAACGAAAACCTAAAAAAATTCAACAATACTTTAGGCGGAGGACATTGAACCCCAACTTCTCGCCCGCCACGATTTATTTACACCAATCCTGGAATACTGAATCGATAGTTTGTTTACCGTTATGAAAATGGAATGGCCTCTATTCGAATTCTTGGCAGTAAATTTTCCAGAGGCACCAAGGGTCTAACTCACAGTCTTTGACTACTCGGAAACCAGCAGCCATTAAAAGAGAACATTAGTCATTCCCTTATAGACTGCAATGTAGTGATTTGATTGGTGAAAATGGTATGATTTAAATAATGCTCTCAGAATCTCAGACAGTTTGCACCTTGTGTCAGGCTGGTGCAAAAATATACATATGCATACAATGCGATTCTGTTTTTTCCAAACACTGAGAAAAAATAGTAGAAAAAAATAGCAAAAAAATGGCTTATGCTTTAAAATTAACAATGCTTGAAAAAATAATAATAACATCTTTAGTTGTGACTTATTAATGTCATCTATGTTATTCAGAATTCCAGAATGGGAGTCAAGTTCACTGAGGTCACCCAGGGGTCATTGACTGCATTTTTCTGAATTGCTGGAAAACTCCAATGCATTTCCAAAGTTAAAACATATATGTATACACTCAAAATAGTGAGCAGGGTGTCTTTTATCAATCAAAAAGTGGGCGGAACAAATGATTTTGAATGTGGGCCAGGTTCATCATATCTCAAGCATGGTATAACCTATGGACCTGGGACCAACACCAAACGAGTGGAAACTCAACAGAGTTTCAAATATGGGTCAAGATCACTGAGGTCATCCAGGGGTAAGTGAGTGCACTTTCAAAATTGCTGGACATAACATTTTACGACTCCCTAATGCATTCCCGAAGTTCATTTGTACACTCAAAAAAAATGCCCCGGGCCAAGCATTTTGAAAGTGGGTCACGCTCACAGCCCAAGCATGGTATCACATATGGGCCTGGAACAAATACCAAATGAGTTCAAATCCAATGAAGGTTCAAAGTAGTGGCCAAGGTCACTGACGTCACCCAAGGGTCACTGAGTGCATTTTGAGAATTGCTGAAAATATAGCATTTTATGATCCCATAATGCGTTACCGAAGCATGTATTTTCTCACTCAAAAATGTGGACGTGAAAAATGTTTTGAAAGAAGGGCACCCCAAGCATGGCATGACCAACGGAAATGGGACAACCACCAAATGTATCGAAACTCAAGGGAGGTTCAAAATATGGGCCAGGATCACAATTGCGATTTCCAGCAATTGTGAATATGCACTCAATGACCCATAGACGTCATTGGGTGCATTTTTCACAATTGCAGGAAATCGCATTTTATGTCCTCCCTAAAGCATTCCCTGAGTTCATACATGTATTTTTATACTCAAAAAGTGGGCGGAGCCAAACACTTTAAAAGCGCACCACACTAATATCTCAAATACAGTATGACCTATGGACCTGGGACCATCAACAAATAAGTCCAAACTGAATACTGGTTCAAAATATGGGTCAATGTCACTGAAGTCACTCAGGGGTAATTGAGTACATTATTAGAATTACAGGAAATCGAATTTG
The DNA here is from genome assembly GCA_031216915.1 of Pictodentalium vernedei. Lineage (NCBI taxonomy): Eukaryota > Metazoa > Mollusca > Scaphopoda > Dentaliida > Dentaliidae > Pictodentalium > Pictodentalium vernedei. The sequence goes on along the minus strand of CM062297.1, from coordinate 527,361,202 downwards.
TGATCCCTAATGCATACATGTATTTCTATACTCAAAAATGTGGGCTGGGTCAAAACTTTTCAAAGTGGGTCACGTTGATATCTCAAGCATGGTGTGACCATCGGACCTGGGATGAACATCGATCGAATTGAAAGACACATAGAGGGTCAAAATATAGGTCAATGTCACTGAGGTCACCCAGGGATCATGAAGTGTATTTTTCAACGATGCTGAAAATTGCATTTTATGCCCATTAATGCATTCCCGGGTTCATAGATGTATTTCATCACTCAGAAAAGGGGCGGGGTGCAAAGTGGGTCGCACTCATACCTCAAGCATGGTATGACATATGAACCTTGGATCAACACCAAATGAGTCGAAACTCGCTGGAAGTTCAAAGGTTTGGTCCAAGGGTGTTACTGTGGTCACCCAGGGGTCATTAAGTGCATTTTTTCAGAATTGCTGTAAATTGCATTTTATAATCCTTTAATATGCATTTCTGAAGTTCATACACGTATTTCTTCACTCAAAAAGTAGGTGGAGCCAAAAACATGCATTTCTGATTTCTAAAAAAAGAGGTTATCACTTGGTTGTTTCATATCGGCCGAGATATCGGCTTGACATAAATTCTTATCAGCCTGAGACCGAAGGCCGAAGGTTGATTTAAAGTTACCGAGGGCTGATATCTCGATCGCTATGAAACATACTAAGTAATAACCTCTTTTTGTATTAAACCAAAACAAATAATTCCAAAAGATCCCAGCTGCCGTACAGTGTTATTGTTTCTCGTTCTTTTCAGAAAGTCCAAAGTTTCCACTTCCTCTAGTTCAGCTATCTGAACGTCTTGGCTTCCCCACCAGGGAAGCCTCGACGTTCGGATAGCTGAACTACCTCTTCACCCACTTCGACGAATCTCCGCTTACGACACTAAATCTTAGTTTGAGATGAATTTTCTGTACAACGCTCTTCTTTCGTCTCTTCATCCACCTAATCCCTTCTTATTGCCATCATTTATTTTTCATCAAATAAAACTCTCCTTTAAACTACTCCAACATGCCTGGTAACATCAGTTTTGCTGACTGTGTTCCACGAATAACTGTGAACCTTTCGATGTAAACAAATTGTTCGCGACCAATGGGGGGACAACTCTAGCTTGGTTCATATCGGCCGAGATCAGCGTCATATCAGCCAAGTTTGAAATCATATCGTCCTCGCATGTTAATGGGCAATTCTGGGGAAAAAATCATTTCTAATAAAGAATGCATGTTAACCCATTACCTAAATCAGTTTTTAAAAAATAAATTAAATTTCATATTTTTCGAAAAACATTCTCACAATTTTTCAATAAAACCATACAAATATGGATATCATTAGAACCGGCTTGACGAGCCGGTTCTAATGATATCCATATTTGCTAGACATTTGTAAGATATTTTAGACCGTGCTTGGCTTATTTCAGTAAATTTCCTGGCCGTTTTTGGCCGCGCCATGTTAGGAAAAGGGTTAATATGGATTATAAGGGCGAGCACTCGCTGTTGCAATTACCCAATAGTATTGTTATATATTGTTTTCACTATTTTGAATGGAAATACAGTGACCTATCGACAAGTCGCAAATTCCAATCGAAATCGAGATATTCAATTACCAAAAAAAGAAAGTATAATACACTTTGATGAACGATTTGTTTAGTATTATCGACTTTAATCCCAAACAAATTATTGTAAATTCATATTTCGAGTCTAGGCGTATGAATTTGCATAATTTTATGTTCTTACTGTTGCCAGCGTCACGTCTGGACGTCGCATTTCAGACATGGGGTGAAATGAAAAGTTCACACATGCAGTCAATAGCGTGTATGTACACCGTTTGCCTCTTGGACGGCAAGCATCGACGGCGCATGGACCTGATAAGTCTCTGGATGCCACCCTGTGGTATTGCGTTCCACTCCTGCCTTAGAACATTACGTAAATCGCCTAACGTCTGAAGATCAGTCGTCCCCGATGGTCCAATTGATCCCAAAGATGCTCGGTTGGCGACAAATCTGACGAAAGTGGGGGCCAGGGAAGAAGTTCGGTGCTCTGCTCCTCAAGAAAGTCACGACACGTGACATCGGACATTGTCTTGCTGGAATAACTGTAATCCGACGTTAGCGTAGGGACAACAACAGCGTTAAGAATTTCGTCCCTATATCACTCCCCATTCAGTTTACCATCGATGAAGATCAACTGCGTTCAATGGTAACGGCCAACACCGGTCAGCTCTATTCTCAAAAATCGCCAATTAATTTTCACTATTTTTTTAAATTTTTTGTCCCCAAAACATAGGTTATGACCCCTCATTGGAACGAGCTCGTCGAGCTCGTTCCAATGAGGGGTCATAACCTATGTTTTTGAGACAAAAAATTTTAAAAATTAGTAATTCAAGAAATTTTTTTCCTAGTGTCGTCTGCTTTTCATGTTAGGTAAAGGGTTAAAAGTAACAAAACGAAACTTGGCTTTAAGCTCATTAGAAGCAACTGATTTACAGATAATGCATCATTGAGAATATCTATCTGTATTACACCTCCCAACTTTATTCTCCACTTTGGCTCTTTGTTTTGTGAATGGATTTTTACAGAAAGTTTTTATTTTTCCCAGGTACAATATAGCACATCTGACTTCCCAGCCTTCTACATTAATGGCAAGGAAAGTGCCTGTATTATATGTCACGATGCGCATACTGTTGATCTAATGAACAGAAAAAAAATTGCATCAAAAGATGGTCAGAACGCCGTTTCTTATTTTTAAACGAGTTTCAACACTAATCATAGTCAAACGGGCAAAGTGTTTGAGAAAATACGTAAAAAGCAATCTTCTGTATTTTAAATGCCTGAAGTTCGTGAAATGATGCGCACATCGATGATACAACTTCGCTAATATTTTTATATTCCAATTTGTATATGAAATTTCTACACCATTAGTATTAAATTTACCGACAAATTTAGAAAATTGTCAGCGATGATTTGGAAGGCAAATTGGGTCCCGAGCGCTCGAATGCAGACAAAGGAAAAAACGTCGTGATGTTCCGGAATCGGTTGATTTCGAACTCAGTCTCCTTTTTCAGGGAACAAATTCCGCCACTGAGGAGGTTAACGAATAATATCACTGATATTTTGTTACTGGTATTAGCGGCTTTAACAGACAACTATTTATGGCTCTGTTAATTATATTTCTCCAGGTTACTTTGTGTGCCTCAGGTTACTTCATTGCGTATCTCTTCGGATCGATCGACGATAATTGGTTCAGCAGATGACAAAATAGCGACCAATCGCATCTTTACTGTCTCGTTACGAGGAAATGTTCATGGTTGGAGAATATCATTTGATGGCACTTTCCTGTGTCGGAAATTTATAGTGACAATAAATTGTTATTTTTTCGCTTTAGACTGCGTTCAAGGAAACATCATCGGGGAATGGCAAGTTCTGGTAAACGAAGCCACAGTTTACCAACTGGACACATAACAGTGCCAACGAGAGAGAAAAATCTCTTCAGAATCACGGTAATGGGTGCAAGCGGTGTGGGTAAAAGTTGTATTATTTCAAGGTTTCTTTATAATAAATTTTCCTTTGAATACAAAGAAACAGTGGAAGATTTGCATAGAGGAAAATATGACATAAAAGGCAAAATTTTAATTCTGGATATTTTAGACACTGCTGGAGCATATAGTTTCCCTGCAATGCGGGAGCTAGCAATTGCGGCAAGTGACGCTTTCGTATTGGTGTATGCAGTTAATTCAAGTTCGTCGTTTGATGAAGTTTCACATTTACGGGAACACATTCTGAGAATTAAAAAAGTTATTCCAATCGTGATTGTTGCGAATAAAATGGATTTATCAGAAGGTGCGTTAATTCCTAATCGGAAATCCATAGAAGCCTTAGTCTGCGTGGAATGGGGTGACGGGTTCGTAGAAGTTTCGGCGCGAAACAATATTGACATTGTTCCAATATTCAACGAGGTCTTACGTCGACTTAACGTCAAGTGTGATTTAAAGCTTCCAAGACAAAGAAGTTTCTCACTTCCTGACGAAGCACTGAGTGGTACTACAAGAAAAAAACCTTCAATCAAAAAGAAAAAACGTCACTGTTTTTCAGTCTCGTGATGAACGTGTATTCTTCATTAGATAATTTATTGACAAATCGGTAATCAAGGCATTCGCGGCAAAACCAGTCGATGTCGCTCACGAACATTCCACCTTATCTCTGTGTCTGTGATTTACACTAAAACCGATGTGGCCAGATGCGGCCAGATGCGGCCAGATGCGGCGGAATTTTAACAGAAATCGTCCAGATCACTCCATTGGTGAAACTGAAATTTACAACTGAGTTGGTCATACTTCCACCCTACAGCCTTTAACCCTCTGCACTCTGATGTCAAAATACTGAAATTTCGAGTAGCAAATTTTTCCCATGATGCAACTTGGAATTTAATCAATTCAATATTGTTTGACAGAGCTCATTGAGCTCTGTCAATCAAGATTGAATTGTTTGAATTCCTATATGCATTATGGGGAAAACTTTAAGGTTGAAATTGAGTTTTTCTGACATCAGCGTTAGGGGGTTAAAGTTCTAGGGTGGGCGCATAACTGAGACAACCAATATTCCTCATAGCTTCTCCTGTTTGAATATAATAATACAGGATATCAAAGCTTTTTTAGTGGACACGGAAATTATTTCACAACTGAAGCCGAAAAATGGCGTAATTTCACGGGTAAGTGATGAAAACAGAATCATAGCGGAACCGATCATATTTTCTGGTGAGAAAGAAATCTCCCACATTGATTTGGGATTTTAAGAATAGTTTATAAAGTTTGAAATAACTGTTTCTCTGACTGTAACATTGATAAAGTAGGGAATTGGGACGGTTTGATGAGCAAAATGTGTAGAAAATCTTACTTTTTTGAAAGGAAGCTGAATTTATGTCACAAGTGATGAAAAATAACATTTTTGATGTATGGCGAAGACAGACGTCAAAATACGTTATTTTTTATACTCTCAAGAGAAACGAATTTGATATCCATTCAAATGTGTTACATTTTTTTCACATGCGGTAGAAATCTATTTTTTCTGAAAGGATTTGGAAAAATAGCCTATCGGGCCCTCAAAGAATTTTATGAAAGCATAATGCGTCCCTAACATTTAATCATTTATTTATTTATTTATTTATTTATTGATGTTTAAGGTCACATATTTATGCACAATGGCTAACCATGACCGTGACAGTTTTACGGGTGGAGGAAGCCGGAGTACCCGGAGAGAACCACCGAGCAACGACGAGCAGCTGTCAGCTCCCCAACATCGTAACTCCACACTGCAGCACAGGCAGGGTTAGATTGGTTGAAGACATGCGTACCATCGACGTGCAGTACGCCTTAGAACACGGCGTCATCGTGCCCCCATGCGGGCAATGGAGATGAAGTGTCTTGCCCAAGGACACAACGCGGTTGCCGCAGGTGGGATTCGAACCGAGGACCTCTCGGCTTGCAGCCTGCACCTCTACCTACTGAGCCACCGCGCTCCCCCCCTAACATTTAATTAAAATAGTACTTATATCATGAAATCGTTGAAATAATTTCAGGAAATACAGCGAATCATTGATACACAAATGAACCAAGGTAAGTCAAAGATAGCGCATCTCATTCACTGATGCTGGAGATTTATTTATTTATTTATTTATTTATTTATTTATTTATTTATTTATTTATTTATTTATTGGGGTTTAACGACACTTCCGACAACCAGAGTCACCTTGTGTCGGGCAGTTTTACGGGTGGAGGAAGACGGAGTACCCGGAATGAACCACCGAGCAGCAGCAAGTAAATGTCCGACTCCACAAACTATTAACTCTACACACGCAGGGTTAGCATTGGTTGAAGACCATCGCGCTGCAGTACTCCTTAGTACACAGCGCCACCGTGCCCCCACGTGGGCAATTAGGGTTAAGTACCTTGCCCAAAAACACAGCACTGTTACCCCTGGCGGAGATCGAGCCGACTGGTGGGGATATATTTTTTTATCTTTCGTAAGTGACGATACAAGATTCCCTCCACTGCTGTTTTAACACATTTTATAGTATTTGGTAGGAAAGTGTGTGGTAAATGATATTTCTTTCAAGAACTCGAATGGGAAGACGCTTTTTGATTACTTTTAATTGGCGAATCATTCCTGTAGTACCGTGTACACTAAAAACTAAGTGTTAAAACTGACATTTTCAAGGTGTTAAACCCATTCTAACTCTTAGGGTTTGATTTTAACACTCAAAGTGCAATGCTTTAAGCACTTAGACATTACAGTCGTCAGTCATCTGAAACTTGAATGGATGGCACTTCCCATGTGTCTAGCATTGGTGGTTCTTCCAGAATCGTCCATAATTTGATTTGCGCTTGGTGGGTACATAATTAAAAGGACACAACGCAGATGACGCGGATCAGGCTCGAAAGTTCGAGCCTGATCCGCGTCATCTGCGTTGTTTCCTTTTAAGTGTCGCGACATTACTCTTGTCAAGTAGTATTATTGTAACACCTGTCAAGTTCTGGGATATCTACACTTGAACAAAGCAGCACTTCAAGTGTAGTTTTTAACACTTTAGTTTTTAGCGTGTGGATAAGTGTACCAGGAATGGCACATCAAAAGCGCCTGTGTCACGATCAGGTCGAAATTGTTAGTCCGCTTCACTATCAACAGTACTGTAGAATCTCACCAGTCAAAAGGCTTCACGTTGAAAATATTCATTGATCTTCTCCCAAGTAACGAATTTCGACTCTACCAGTTGATGGCTCTAAACTGTCATGGAATATATCATCAGGGCCCAAAGGGTTAAGGTACATCTCACGTCATCACTCAGAAAGGAGAGTCATTATAACAAATGGATGGAGTTCCTCAGTTCAACAAACGTGACTCCTCCTGGGGGAACACATGGCAACTAGTAGAGGCATATTACTGGTGCAATAAACTCGTGGTCGAATGCAATTTTTTTCAGATACGCTTTTGTTTGACATCACATCTGGTTGATTCACTCGCGGCATGGCATAGCACAGTTTGTGCCGTCACAACACCAAATCAACCAGGACAGAACATGAGCCTTAAATTGTGACGAGATGGTTCGAATTGCGTCGAGGTGGTGTGAGTGGCAACATTGACGTCATTTCAACATGGCTACCGCTCGCCAGAAATTTGTTTCAACACTGATTAAAAATAATAATTTATTGGGCAAATGTTAAGTTTGAGCGTATCGTTTCAGAATAAATTAAAAATTAGCTATGGGCGTTCTTTAACGCGTGGTACGAACTTCAATTAATGATTAAAAACAGACCTTTCACCCAACGAAACTCCCGAATCGGCCAGTAACACAGAAAAACCACAAACTAAACAACTCATGAGTTTTACATTAATGAAGCAATGTGAAGACCTAAGTTTATCGTTTGAGAACCTTCCAAAATTATCTATGGGCATTGTTCAAAAGTTGTTGTGAATTTAAAATAATGATTAAAAGCAGTCCCCTTTCCCAGCAAAACTCCCGAATCGGTCTGCACAAAATATTGAACACTACAAAATGCAACAACTTGGAGTTGCTTTCATTTCGATATTCAAAGTAAATCATGTGGTATGTTTTAGAATGAGGCGTTTCAATTCATCCTAAACATTGTCACTTGCGTTTTTAAAGTTTGCCAACTGGACAATTGTGTCCATGTGGGGGGGGGGGGGGGGGGGGGGGGGGGGGGGGGGGGGGGCAGGCACTTTTTTCGGACGCCAAAAGGCATATTTACTTCCGGGTGATTTGTCATTGAACTCGGTAATTGTGACGGAACTGTGCCGTTCTGGTTGATTCATGGCACAGTCTGCGCTATCTGTGCTGTGTCGTGACTGAATTAAAAGGTCCTAGATGATATATAATAGAAAGGGTCGTTTAGTGTTCTACGAGTTTCTGTACGTTGATGTTAAATAATTTCAAGACATGCTATTTGTTTCGGAAAAATATTCATATCGAAGTAAATATGATGAACATGAGAAAGAACCTATTGTTCAACTCAGTCCTATAGAAACGTCAGATTCTGTTCAAACAACAGTTAACCCTTTGAAAACGAGGGACCGTTTCTCCGGCCCAGGAACATGATACGTCGTAATTTCATTAAGGAGGATGGCTGCTTAGTGAATATGTCGGGTAGATCAATCAATATTTTCAACGTGCAGCCTCAAGGCTGCACGTTGAAAATATTAATTGGTCTACCCCCCAAAGAATGAAAATGGTCTCTTCCAATTGCTGCCATTGAACTGGTTCTATCCTGACCAGCCGTAATTGCGTTGTGTCCTTGGGAAACGCACTTCAGCCCGAGTGCCCACATGGGGGTACGGTGTTGCTGTGTACTAAGGTGTACTGCACGTCGATGTTGCTCTTACTTTCAACCACTGCTAAGTCTTCTTGTGCAGAGTTGGGGAGTTTGACAGTTGCTCGCCGCTGCTTAGTGGTACTCCGGCTTCCTCCACTCGTAAAACTGCTCGACACGATGTGGCGCTGACGGTTGAAAGTGTTGTTAAACCCTAATAAAACAAACTGATTAATGACAACTGACCTTTTATCTAACGCAGCGGGGGCGCGGTGGCTCAGTTGGTAGAGGTGCAGGCTGCAAGCCGAGAGGTCCTCGGTTCGAATCCCACCTGCGGCAACCGCGATGTGTCCTTGGGCAAGACACTTCACCCCGATTGCCTACATGGGGGCACGATGACGCTGTGTACTGTGGCGTACTGCACGTCGATGGTGCGCATGTCTTCAACCAATCTAACCCTGCCTGTGCTGCGGTGCAGAGTTCAGAGTTACGATGTTGGAGAGCGGACAGCTGCTCGTCGTTGCTCGGTGGTTCTCTCCGGGTACTCCGGCTTCCTCCACCCGTAAAACTGTCACGGTCACGATTAGCCATTGTGCATAAGTATGTGACCTTAAAACACCAATAAATAAATAACAATAAATCTAACGCAGCAGTCATGTCCGGTTAGCAGTCTGCGTTAAAAACGCCATTCAAATTTCATGCATTCTCTGATATTTGCCTCCAAAGCAGACCTTATGACTCCTCGGTGGACAAGCTCGTTCAGCTCGTTCCAGTGAGGGATCGTAGGCTATGTCGTCCTCAACTTGCCTTGGGTAAAGATATGATTGATAAAATGATCTCCGTTGAGCCTATTAACCCTTTACCTAACATGAAAAGCAGACGACACTTGCAAAAAAAATTCTTGAATAACTAATTTTTTTCATTTTTTGTCTCAAAAACATAGGTTATGACCCCTCGTTGGAACGAGCTCGACGAGCTCGTTCCAACGAGGGGTCATAACCTATGTTTTTGAGACAAAAAATGAAAAAAATAATGAAAATTAATTGGCGATTTTTGAGAATAGCGCTGGCCGGTTTTGGCCGTTACGTTGGGTAAAGGGTTAACCCTTTTACTGCCACGCACACTTTATCCATATATCGAAGACCTGTATGTTCACCTGTATGTGAGGAAATTGAATACAATTTATGACATACTCGAAACTCTATCATCTGTTTAATTTTTGGAAATGGCTCTCTAGGCCCTTTCCAGCAAATAATCAGATGGTAGGTTTGATCTGCGCATACCAGAACGAGAACGTACAGATAATCATCATAAAATATGCGACAATAGTCGCTTTTGGAAGCGTAAGTGTTAATATCTGTAAAAATACAATGAGAGTTAAAGGTTATTTTATTATTGAAGGGAGCACCTCGATATTCAATTTACCATCTTACTAATATTTAACCTCTGATATTTTCTTGGCTGAGTTTTTGATTTCATCAAAATTATATCGAACATCAGATTGTCTTCTTGTCACTGAGTGCACATTCAACGTAACCGATTACCGTGTGCACTTGAAAGTAATTTTCTTATGGATAGAACTTCTGCGACAAGATGCCATGTTAGTGGAAATAAAGCAATTCAAGGCTTTCAGATGTGCGTTTAACTGGTTTTATGGAGGCGAATTTGTTCGTGACTTAGGATGTCGAGCTTTTGAACCACTTGTTTGTTTGTTTGTTTGTTTGTGTTTAAGACACTTTCAACAGCCAGAGTCACATCGTTTTGAAAAGTTTTAACCCTTTGAACGATGGTGGTATCTTCCATGCAAGTTCAATGGCAGCAATTAGAAGAGTCCATATTGATTATTGGGTGGTAGACCAATTAATATTTTCAACGTGCAGCCTTGGGGCTGCACGTTGAAAATATTTATTGGTTTACCCAACACATTAATTAAAACAGGCATCCTTCTTAATTAAGTTATGAAGTATCACGTTCCTGGACCGGAAAAGAGGCCTCTCGGATTCAAAGAGTTACGGGTGGAGAAAGCCGGAGAACCCAGAGAGAACCACAGAGCTGCAGACTCTCTTACTAACTATGCGCAAGCAGAGGTAGCAACGGTAGAAGGCAAGTGCACCATCGCATTGGTACACAGCGCCACCGCGCCACCGCGCCCCCGCACAGGCATTCGGGATTTTTTTTCTTGCCCAGGGACACCACGCAGTCACCGTTGGTTAGGATAGAACCGTCGACCTTTCGATCTAAAGTCCAATGCTTTAAAAAGTGAGCCACCGCCACCCCCCTCCCGCCCTCCCGACAAGTGAGACCGAGTCCAGCTGATGCATTTGCTCAAAAGCATTTCGTTCAATGAGCGCATCAAGGCGCCATCTGCAATGCTAGAGCATTACAGATTGCGTTTTCATACACACACAGTTGATTTTGGGGAGGACGGCGTTAAGAGGTGTGACACGCTGCCTTTCTGGCAACGCAAAGCACGTTGGGAATTCTGTCATTCACTTGTCGTTGTTCGTTAGTTCTGCTCAGAATGTTTTAGGTTCCTCCACTGCGGCCTCTGAAAGTGCCTTTTGAGCACATCATCGAATGTCTTGGCATGATGAACAATTTAAAATGGTGTTAAAAGCTCTTGGTATCGTCTCATTTGTTTACGAAATTTTGCTTTGGTTTTCGCTTCTAAAAAAACCATAGGACTGCCTTTATATATTGTATCATCTCAACTGGTACAATCAGGTTGCCCTGTCGATTCCGGACAACGGATTTTGTTCTAGGCAGAGGAATTCTGTCAAACTCAACATACAAAAGTATCGAGTGAACGGTACCGTCAATGTCTGTTTTCAAAATCCACCAACATTTTTATTCGGAGTTACTCCCCTTGATACGCTCTGCTTTGCAACTCAGTTTCCAGAAAAAGCCGTTTGGAGACCAATGTTTTGAAGTCTTATTTGGTTTCTAATGTATCCAGTGCATGGATAAAAGAAGCTCTTGTTTGGCTGGGTTCTGGCGATTGTTATCGGCGATTAAAACTCTGATGAACTTGACATAGATAATCCCTTACCTACCAGAACTATGGGATACTATTTACATTTCTTTTCTTGAATAACAAAACAATTTCACGTTTATTCAAACATTTGGCTTACAACATCTCATTGGAACGAGCTCGTTGAGCTCGGTCCAATGATGGGCCATAAGCTATGTTTCGGCGGAAAAATTATTTTAGGAAAATGTAAAAAATGGAACGACAACTTGTGTGTATAGGGTAGGGAGAATATTGTCGTCGCGTCGGGTAAAGGGTTACAAAAAAGCATATGTTTTGTATTGCTAGCCAACTTTTCTCAACGCCGAATAGAGAAATTGCAGGGTAATATTTTTTACTTATTTTATCCTTGTCCACGCCATAACATATCCACACTAAACGGACGAGTTTGTCGAGACCGTCGCAATTTTCGAATTTTGGTAAAATGATATGGTTCGTAGAAAGATGACGGTTTATTCAGTTTTCCTGCTCAGTTTTCACGAAAAATATGTTTGCTTGCGTCAGTCAAATATATTAAGCCATGATTCTGTAACGAATTTAACCCTTTTGGGTGGAGGAAAATTTTCCATATAATGAAGAGGCAACAAAATAAATAAGAGATGGTAGAGTCAGTCAGTAATAATTTATTACCACAGCCTTATAGATTTTTAGGTTTATATTATCCTTACCTATGTGTTGTTCAATCTATGATCTACTTGTGAAGATCTACATTTACCTCTACGCGAAAAATTAAACTTCATACAGATCGGGTTCAAAAGGGTTAAATTGCTGCGCATTACAGTTTATGGGATGGTTCAATTAATATTTCCAACTGGCGTCCACAAGGCTGCAGGTTGAAAATACTGAATTATTTACCCACAGAGTGTAAATCATTCAAAATCATTTGAGCAACATGGGTTTACAATTATGAGATTTTACGGAATAAAAACCGGTGACGCGCGGCTAGTCGATATTTTGGTTCAGGGTTGAAAATAGTGAAATTCGCCCTCTATAAGCTCTGTCAAGAAGAACTGCAGGTTAATGAAAAGAATTTAAACTGGCCGAAATCAGTATTTCGCTGCAGCAGAGAGATTCAGTTATAATTTCATTCAGCAGCCCACTATGGCTGTAGGATTAAATTATTTTTATCCTCCTTGCAAGTTTTGAATAGAATCGCCCATACTGCTGTTCATATTATTGTGTAGAACATCACCCCCCCCCCCCCCCTCCCCTCCCCTCCCTCAAAAAAAAGAAGAAAACTCTGGGATTTGGATCAGTACTTGGTTGCTGTGGTGAACTCGATTTGTTTTACCGATATATAGGGACACGGTTACCAACGCCAGGGGCAAGGATCCTGAAAAGTGTGCAGCATTCGTGCAACTCTTTACCTCATACGACAAGAAGACGACACTTATCCCAAATTTTTGAAATAGCTGAAAACTTTAATTTTGTCTCGAAAACATAGCTTATTACTAATCAGAAGTGTCATAAGGTATATCAGGTATGTTTTGGAGGCACAAACTTTAAAAAGATAATACAATTTGCCCGGATATTTTTTGTAAATATTTAACGCCAAGCCTGGAAATAAGCAGGCCGTCATCTGCGGTATGAGGTCTCCAGAGGGTGAATTTGGTGATGCTACCCTTCTGCGCGGGGTAGCATTACCCAATGTACCGTCTGTGAGCCTCAATCTGAATCAAGTTCTCAAACCTCAACAGAAAGAGGTACCCAAAGGATACAGTGTCCCACTGCATGGGATAGCATCTGCAAATTCCCCCTTCGTGGACCTCATTCTAGAAATGACAGATTGCTCATTTCCAGGCTTATTCGGCACTGGCCGGGTAGGCCTATTGCGGATAAGTTAAGTAAAAGGTCAATGATTTGCTGAATATGACTTTGTACTTGTGCGCCCATGAGATAGACAGAGATGCTTAATGTGTCTCTAAACACCAATAAACAAAGAAGTTAATAACAACTTATGACAAAGTTGTTTTAATTTTCACATTTCACTCACTCCGTTACCTCGTGCCTTCCTACGATGGAATTAGAAAACAGACCAAACACCACGTCTCACGTGACCATTTCATTCCCAGTAATCATCAGTTAGTTAATTTTCCTCCTTCTTTTCAAACTCTGTTACCCATTATAACTAATTGCAATTATTGAATTAAAACAATATAATTTACACAGTTTGCTAGAAATATTTAACAGGAAAACACCACTGTGAAATAAAAATGTGCTACAGTTCAAACAATACTCTCAGTCTTTCATTAGATGATCTGACTGACTCTTCTTCAGGCTTTTAAGCCCTTTCATTAAAAATGATAATGCACGGCCATGCGTTGTTAACAGAAGTAGCGCCGAGAGTACGTTAACCCCCAACTCACTGGTAGTGCAACAAAATTTTCTCCAATCGTTTGTCTTTCTCGTGTTTAACTATGAATTTGACCAATTATATCTTGTTTGACAGAGCACACTGAGCTCTGTCAAACAAGTTATATTGGGTTAAATAACAAACTGCATTATGAGAAATATTTGCTGCTGAAACTTTACAATTTTGACATCAGAGTGCAGAGCGTTAATGTATTTAAGTGTCTTTTGGGGGGTGGGGTGGGGAGGGGATCATTTAATCAGTAGAATCTTCAACACGTCCCCCAGTTTATATCGAAATTTACAAAACTCGGCTCGTAAATTAGGCCTGGACCGAGCTTTGGCTTTAATTTACTGAGCTCGTTTCGTAAATAGAGGATATGGAATGAGTGTTTTTCTCATATAATATTTATGAAACGAGTCTAAGAATTTTCCGTTTTGGCGAGCCTCTGGCGAGCCCAAACGGAAAATTCGTACGAGTTTCATAAATATTATATGAGAAAAACACTCATTTCATATTCTATTTATCATATGACACACACACGCACAAATTAGCCACTTAGTATGACTTTTTAACCCATCACCTAACTTGAGTTGCAGACGGCACTTGGAAAAAACATCCTCGTATAACTACAAATTTTCATTTTTTGCTTCCAAAACATAGGTTATGACCCCTCGTTGGAACGAGCTCGTTGAGCTCGTTCCAATGAGGGGTCATAACCTATGTTTTGGAAGCAAAAAGCGAAAATATAAAAAAAAATGGATGGCGTGTTTCTTGTAGGTAAAAGATTGATACAATTTAACCCACCCTAAATAGGACAGATAACATAAATTCTCCCTACTGAAATTATGCAAATGTGACCCAGTTGTATTTTGTTTAGCCAATGAAATTGTCCAGTTTTGAAATTGACCAATGAAAGCTCCCAACTCTAGTTATGCAAATTATGAAAATCTGCAGACGGCACTTGGAAAAAACATCCTCGTATAACTACAAATTTTCATTTTTTTGCTTCCAAAACATAGGTTATGACCCCTCATTGGAACGAGCTCGTTGAGCTCGTTCCAGTGAGGGGTCATAACCTATGTTTTGGAAGCAAAAAGTGAAAATATAAAAAAAAATGAATGGCGTGTTTCTTGTAGGTAAAAGATTAATACAATTTAACCCACCCTAAATAGGATAGATAACGTAAATTCTCCCAACTGAAATTATGCAAATGTGACCCAGTTGTATTTTGTTCAGCCAATCAAATTGTCTAGTTTTGGAATTGACCAATGAAATTGACGGAAGGATTTATTTATCACTGATTAATATGAAAACAAAATATCAAATGTTTTAAAGTGAACAAAACGGACAAGCCAGCTTATCGTCGAATCCGCATGAGTTTGATTTTTTGTACTTGACGTATAATTGTGAATTTGGTAATAAATATTGGTTAAACTTACAAACAAATAACAACACCATTCGGGAGCTTGAAGTTGAACGTGTGAGTGCTGGTACAGCCCTTTATAAACATCATTCACGAACATGGCCGACAATTTTCGTCACTGGAAGAGATTTACAGGAAAGTTAGCTTCCCTTAACTTTCTAAAGTTGTCGGTAAATTCAACACAAAGGGTATGGGAATTTCATATAAAATTGAAATTTCGAAATATTAGCGAAATTGAATCATCCATGTTTCACAAACTTCGGGCATCTTCCTGTAGTTTTTCCCGGGAAGAATAAAAACTTGAAAATTACTGTAAAAACACATTCGCGATTCGAAGGGCCAAAGTGGATAGTTACTGAGTTGCTTCTGATTAGCTTGCTATAAAAAGCCAAAGTTCCATTTGTAACTTTTAATAAACGAAAACAACAGACAGCTACGAAAGCTGTCTGTTGTTTTCGTTTATTAACCCTCTGCACGCTGATGTCAATTGCAAAATTTTAGCAGCAAATATTTGCCATGATGCAGTTTGATATTTAACCAAATATAACTTGTTTGACAGGGCTCGGTGAGGTCTGTCAAACAAGATATAATTGGTTAAATTCATAGTTAAACAAGAGGAATACAGAGATTGGAGAAATTCTTTTGCACTACCAGAGTGCTAGGGGTTAAAAGTAACAAAAGGAAACTTCGCTTTATTTTCTAGCTAATGTCATTGGTGTTTTTTCAAGAATTACATGCTGCTTAATTTAACCTTCCTCGTCCGTCTAACAATTTCAGAGGAGATAACTTTACCCAGGGTCGATTTTCATGGCGAGTTAAGTCAGGGATGATAATTTGACCAAATGGAATTAAATTATGTATTGATATACTACCAATGCTTTATTTTATTTAAATGAAAACCCCATTTTCAAAATGTGTGCCGCTTGATTCTCCCATTGAATTACCTAGCAAAACGCGCTGCAAAGGATCACCAAAGATGACAAATGAGTACTAAACATGGACGTAGCTAAAGGTGTGTGTGTGTGTGTGTGTGTGTGTGTGTGTGTGTGTGGGCGGGGGGGTGACCCCCCCCCCCCCCAATATTTATCCAAAAATGAAGGTAGTTGGAAATTTTTCAGGCAAAATGCTAACAGTTTGAAATTCAAAGCATTGTTGTAACGGAGGGTTTTTTTCCGAATGTGGTATTACATGTCGGTGAAAATTCCAACCGCCGATTCCCACAAACAGAAGTCTGATCGAACAACGCAAGATTTTCCGACTACTCAGCGGCCCCGACGTTAGTTCCACAACCGTGGTCGTGTTACATGTTTTGTTCTCTTCTTTGTCTAACCTTATTCATATTAAAGTAACTACTCATACGTTGTAAAAAGCATAATGAATGGTTGTCAGTCATTGGGTTTATTTCAAGATTAGTGTGCTCACTGCTCAGCATGACCTCATATTTGAGATGATAATTTGGTTGAATACTGATTTTTTGAACATTCTCCATACATGTTCATTCATGTAATTGACACAATGCCTAATGAAGGCAGATGGGCCTACTTACAGAATACAGTACCACCATCAACTTTTCTCGTCATTCTCATCGACTTACGAAAAGGTTATCTCCCCTGATTGCTAAGAATTGGCTTGCAAAAATTAACACCAATCGAATGGGGAATTTTTATATTTCTCAAAATTATACAAAACCTGTGAAAGTTATGTTCTCTGTGCGCATCAATCCTTTAAGAACAATATATATGCTCTTAGTTGGTGATATTATCGAACGATTTCATTCGACCAAATTTTTTCCCACGTTGATTTAAAATGCTACTGTTATTTCCTGTATAATTCCATGTAAAATGATAGAAAATTGCATTTTCGTTACCTTTTAGCAGTTAAGATGTATTTTTTGCTTCATATTAGCAATGCTGTGCGCACATCGACATATAATATAGATATTGTCCTATCTAACCATATAAAAATATACAAATTGACATTTGCCCATCTTTTTCTCTTTGATGTTAAAACCAAGAAAAGTTTTATTGTAGAAAAACAGTTAAAACGGCAGTCCACAATATCAAATAGGTTTTCGCGTCGATACAAATGAAAAGGTGCGATAACCCCTAAGCGTCTTAATTAATTTCTGGTCAACCAGTAAAAAAAAATCCTCGTATAACTTAAAATTCATTTTTTGGCTTCCAAAACATAGGTTATAATGCCTCACTGGAACGAGCTCGACGCGCTCGTTCCAGTGAGGGGTTATAACATATGTTTTGGAAGCAAAAAATAAAAATATAAAAAAATTGAATGCCAATTTTCATGTGTAGCGCTGGCCGGATCATACTCAGCTGATTTCTCCGCTTCCAGTAACTATTAACTGGCGATCAAGATTTCATTCACACCTTTCGGAGGTTCAATGTTAATTGGATCACAACTAGACTCCAGTGTTTACAAGGGGAGATAACTTTCCCAAGAGTCAATATCTATGATGGTAAAAGTTAAGGATGAAGAAATTGTCATTTTGTGCCTTCTTAAAACCTCAAATTATGTATATCGATATTTAGCTGCAGGCATTTTAACTGCTTAGAAATATCCTCAGAATGCCCAAAAACCTTCCGGTACAGTCACTCGGAATCAACATTTTGAAACATTCCCCCTCTGGGGAGGGGAGGTGGCTAGGGTGGACTGGGGTCATCCCTTCAAATATCCATCCCTAGTCGGAGCAGTTTTTCGCAACTTAACACCAAGAATATAGGGTTGCGAAAAACTGCACCCAGCCACCCCCCCCCCCCCCGCCTCCCACCCACCCCATTGAAAACCATCTAGCTACGTCTCTGGTCTTAAATGTTCTGTTTCAATCTCAAAATTATTCATATTTCATAGATTTGTGTTGGAAAAACTGTCATGTAAGAATGAGTGTGTTATACCGTACAGATGTTATCGTTTGGAGTAAGACAGACTGTATCTTGAATACATGTTATGATGAAATAAAAATGTTATATTTTGTAATTTGCATCTCACGTTTCTCTTTCTTTCCTTTTCCAGCGGCGCACTTCAAATACTTTCAAGATTTATTCCAAAATTCAGTTTGTATTGTCGCTATAAAGAGTAGGGGCAGCCAGAGAGGCGCAAACCAAAGCACGTGCGAGATTCATAAGAACTTCCCGCGAATTCATGCTTCTCAACATTTCCAAACCGGTATGCAAAATGTTTATGAAACAATATTTGGCACCCAATATTAAGACATTAAAAACAATACAGAGGCTGAGGGATTAAATTATGATCCCCTTGCATGCTGCTAGCGGATATTCCTGTCCAGAACAGGACATCTTTTGCCACTAAACTAGTCAAATTGAAACCAAATTAGCCACTGTAAATTGAAGTAACATTTCAACCAATGATTTTTTAGTTAAAAGTACACGAAATGTTCATCAAATATAGTCATGGTTACTGTTCAGCAGCCATGCCTAGATTTCACGAGAAATATTTAAAAAATTACTCAACGGGTTAAGAGTTAATGGACTTCCAAGCAAATACAAGAGAGACTCGTCCATTTTGCCGAGTCCGTGAAGATAACTAACAGCTGATAATTCGAAGTGCGAAGTTCGCTGACAGTTGGCAGCTGTCAACTTAAACATGCAATCAGTTTACAGTTGACAATTCCGGAAAGTTTCCTTCAAATTACCCGACCCAACCACTTCCATAAATGTCACACCTGCGCATATTTTGAAATCTCGAACTGACAGCCAGCAGACAGTTTAGAGTGCCATGTACATCGTCTCCTATTCTGTCAAAAAACACCACTTGGTTTTTAAAATCATAATGCCTCTTAGTGGATCATTCGCTTGTGTATACGTTACAGTAAGTAAGAGTTTATTTCAGATAAGCATAATACAGAAGTAGCAGGACATGTACCCGAACACAGGCCCGGACCCCTGAAGTGACGTCATAATCACATGGCCCAGTTACGTCATGTTTGATTGCCATGGTAGTCCGCGTGAGCGGCCAGCTTGTGACGTCATTCACATAGTGATACGTTGTCTTAGTGCGAATGCGCAGCGCGTGTTGGTAGGGTGATACGTGTTTCCGTCCTCCATTTTTTTATATTGGAGGCCGCCATTTGGTTTCTATGGTAGAACGTGGTGGTTATATGACCCAACGGCCTACGATCGGACTGGGCTATGTTGTGAGGGTGTTCGAGTGAATAGGAGTAGTTTTCTGGTTCGAATTTTCCACAAATGCTCCGTTGCCTCGTAGAATTACCATAAAGAACCCGACAATTTCTGCAAATCATCTAAATCACCAAAAAGTAACGAAACGGACGCAGAACTCCCACAATCCCCCTTTTTCAAATAATAGGAGCGTTCCTTTGTACAAGAGTAAATCTAATTACCCAGAATTAATGGTTACTTCATAGAATTACCACAAACCTACCGAAATGGGTTCAGATTCCACCAGAATGCTCCCTTTTTTCCATTAATAGTAGCACGTAGTGCTATAAGGCGCGTTCGTATTTTGTGTAACCCCCCTTGTTCTCATCCAAGGACCAGTGGAGGGACCACTTCCCTTATAGGAGGGCCATGAAGTCCTTCTTGTTCTTCTTCAGGCTTTCGTGCTTTGGGTATGGTAAAAAAATAACAAACACGTTTTTTAACATTCCAATTTCTTTTATTTAGATAACTATGAAACAGTTTCTTCTTGGTTCAAGAGTTTCTTCTTCTTTGTAAAAACACTCTTTTATGGAAAATAGATTTCAGATATTCACACAAAATATTGAAATCTGAATAGTGTGTTTTACGAATAGCTCTGGTCGTTTTTGTTTCGTTAAGTTGGGTAAAGGGTTAACTTAGGTCTTAATAATAATAGTCGCGACACGATTTTCTCAGGTGTGACAACTGGATTATCGATCTTACCTCTGTCACTGATCAACAGCCCTGCAGTCATGTGAGAACGAGGACTGCTGCTGACTGCGGAGTTGCATACTATTGATGTCGGTCCGACAAAGAAATGTAACTCCCTCTAAAATCACTTTATTGTCATATGAACATTGCCATGTCGTATTTATTTATCATATTAGTGAACGCGGAGAAAGCCGTTTTCAGGAAATTGATAAAATGCGTTGCTAAAATTAAGTTTCTGTCATCTCGATTTAAGATGCTGATGAGTAAACGACAATCAATATTTTTGCATTCAGTATTTAGGTCATTTTATTCATGTCGGCTCGATCCAGCTTTCAATTTAATGGATTCTGTTTTCTGAATAAACTGTGCCATGTCACCTAAATAAACTGTTAATGCGTTCTACACTCGGCAGGAGTTCTAAAATGTGTGTGTTAACATCCATTGTATGCTGCTCCCAGTTTTCAAAACGTTTCTTCCAAGAAGCTCGGGGTTGTGAGAAAGTCGGGCGCGGTCCTAGCTTCGGATGCGGCATCCATTGAAACATCCAGACCATGGGCCATGAGCGTGTATGTAGTGTGAATGAGCTACGTGTGCTTCGTGTAATCGACTCTCTAACCAAAAGCAGTGGACTCGGAGTGGCACAGGGGCTCGTACCCCCCCCCCCCTCCACACACACACATATACACACTCCTCACGCGTACATGGCTGACGGCTGACAATTTTCGTCATTGGAGTTGATGTGCGGGAAAGTTAGCTCCCCTTAATTTCCTAAAGTTGTCTGTAAATTTAACACTAAGGGTATGGGATTTACATATAAAGATTGAAATTTCGAAATATTAGCGAACTTGATTCATCGATGCCCGCATCATTTCATAAACTTCAGACATTTTCCTGTAGAGTGGTATAAAAACATGGAAGCTGGTGTTTTACAATTTTTTCCTCGATTCAGTTTGATCGTTTGACCATTATTCTCTGTAGAAACCCATTTAAACATACGAGTTTTCACCATCATTTGTTGTTTTGTAACTTTTTGTTCGTTCATGTCATCAACAGTGTGCGCATCGTGGCATATATTACAGACTCTACCCTTCCTATTAACCCTTTACCTAACATGAAAAGCAGACGACACTTGCAAAAAACATTCTTGAATAACTATTTTTTTTTCATTTTTTGTCTCAAAAACATAGGTTATGACCCTTCGTTGGAACGAGCTCGACGAGCTCGTTCCAACGAGGGGTCATAACCTATGTTTTTGAGACAAGAAATGAAAAAAATAATGAAAATTAATTGGCGATTTTTGAGAATAGCGCTGGCCGGTTTTGGCCGTTACGTTGGGTAAAGGGTTAACATAAAAGTCTAGGAGGTAAGATTTGCTATTTTTCATGGAAGGTGTGTAACTGCTAAATATTCTTAAAGACCGATGATCTGTGAAATACGTGCTTGGCTTTATTTTCTGCTGATGTCAAAGGTTTTTCTCAACAAATAATAACTTCTCAATTGGACTTTCCAGGCTTGTCCGATAACATCAAGGGGGATAACTTGATAGAAAGTCGAAGTTCCTGACAATAACAGTGAGAGATGAACACACTTCTTTTCAGACATATACATAGAATGTCACGATGTTTGAATGTCAATATGGCACGAGTGCCAGCGCGGAAGGATAGAATAGGAGGAGCAAGATGAGTACCGTATTGACGAAAGCATTCACACGTCTTGGCTTTCTGTATTTATTACATGCCTCTATGACATAGAATCCATTAATTTAAAAATTGAAACATCACACACAAAAAATTTCATACTTTAAAACGCTTTTTTATATTTGCTGACCGAGGCGCTCGATTTGTGGGCTGTCGCCGCAGCTTCCGAATTGATTTGGGCCGGAAAATGACGTTTCGATTGGCCGATTACGAAAATGGGCGGAGTTTAGACC
The DNA here is from genome assembly GCA_031216915.1 of Pictodentalium vernedei. NCBI lineage: Eukaryota > Metazoa > Mollusca > Scaphopoda > Dentaliida > Dentaliidae > Pictodentalium > Pictodentalium vernedei. Next base: position 527,339,248 of record CM062297.1, on the reverse strand, counting down.
TTTAATGAATTCACAACGCTAGGTGGAAAAATAGACCGTCAAGGGAAATCCGCACGGAACACGTGTTCCGTACGGATTTGTAAATATAGAACTGGAGGAAAAGTAATAGGCGTGTAATAAATTATATGACATACTGGGGGTTAACCCTTTACCTAACATGAAAAGCAGACGACACTTGCAAAAAAAATTCTTGAATAACTAATTTTTTTCATTTTTTGTCTCAAAAACATAGGTTATGACCCCTCATTGGAACGAGCTCGACGAGCTCGTTCCAATGAGGGGTCATAACCTATGTTTTTGAGACAAAAAATGAAAAAATAATGAAAATTAATTGGCGATTTTTAAGAATAGCGCTGGCCGGTTTTGGCCGTTACGTTGGGTAAAGGGTTAAAAACAAAATGAGAGTTTGCAAATCTATGAATATAATACACTCCTGCAATATGTTATCTGCGAATGTAAACAAATTTGGTCTATGAATTCCACCTTTCGTCGGTTTGGTATATTCCTTCTACTCCAGCCATCTTCCAATACAAAGCCTCGCTTTCTTAGAAATGGAGATTTCTGGTCAGACCATGGCATGAACATCAACATGTTAACACGCCTACATTCACATTTGATGATATATTATACATATTGTACGGCTTTGGGTTGACTATGCTAAAGGTATAAAGTACTACACATTTTGCGACTATTATAACGTTCTTGTGAAAAAAAATATGATCGTATCATTTTAAATTGGGTCTGCAAATATTTTTGTCAAGTATAGCTCTTCAGACAACTTTACCTCAAAACGGGGGGTGGGGGCAGTCAACCAATAAGAGAGAAGAATTTACAGTAAGAAAACTACCGGTCACAGGCACATTTTTCGGGGAATTCCCATCAAAAACAAACCAACAGTCAATTGTATTTTTAGACCCCAAAATTCATCAAATCACCATTCTTTTTTTCTGAAATATTCAGCAATGATGCAAGATTTCAGGGCAATGCTTCAAAGGTTTTTTGAAACGATATTTTTTCTCGAGACTGCTTTGTTTCGGAGATTGCATCGTTTCCGAGTGCGACGTTTCAAGGCGGAGTGCGACGTTTCAAGGCGGTAACTCTAATTCAAATATTGATTTCTGTTGTACCCATAACTGTGGTCCTTGAACCGGAGGCGAGTGGACTATTCTTCCTCGCAGACCACTATTTTAGTATCGTCAACTACATACTGTGTAATAATTCTTATATTATAACGAATAAACCACAGAAGAACCTTGCTTTCTATCGGAATTCCATTCTTAACTACACCGCCTATTGTCAAAGACTTTTCTCAAGACAAGCATTTTCATTCTTGACCTTGGAAATACCGAAACAGAATTCCAGAAAAAATTCTGTTGAGAGGGCACATTGTGTTCCTTCAGTCGAACGTTCTTACGGCTATTTTAGAAAATATTAGTGAACGGGAATAGAAAGTATTTAGTGACGGGAATAGTGCACGGTTCTTCTTAGAACCGTAGTAGGAGATAATTGCCAATTCTAGACCACTTTTCCAAAAACTGTACACGTACATGTACGTGTACCGCCATAGGGATTCAGTGTTAAATCGTGTACAGTGTGTAAAAAATGCCGTTTTTGCATGGTGGTCCAGAATCGGCAATTGTTTTTGAGGCTCTCAGATCGCACTTTTGACCGTTCAAACATCCGTTTACATTCGACACATCGTTCGGAAGTGAAAAAATGTATGAAATTTGAAGAAAATGTAAATTTAAAAATTTTTTCTTGACGTTCCCATCGCGGATCAGAACTTCAATCTATCGTTGGTGAACGCAAGCAAAAATCGTTTTGCCGATTCTAGACCAGCATCAAAAAAGCGGTTTGCCGATTCTGGACCACCTACGTTCGCCAACGGCTGTTTGAACGGTCGAGGGTACGATCCGATCGGTGAAACCTATTTGCCGATTCTAGACCAGGAAAAATCGACCTCAAAACCTTTTCTCGACGTTCACCAACGGTGAAAAGTGAGTGTAAAGCGTAGTCACTCATCGAGGATTTTTTAAAAAAAATTTTAAAACCGATTTCGGCCTCCGGTACATCGAAAAAATGCGGTTTGCCGATTCTAGACCACCACCACGTTCGCGATCGCGTTTCGGACGGTCTGGGGTGCGATCCGATCGGCGAAAACGATTTGCCAATTCACCTCGCGAGTTTTAAGGTGAATCGTAATAGAATCGGTTTTGAGGAGTTTTCAATTTTTGTGCTTAGTGTAAATAAAATAGCTTTTTTCATTCAATAGAGTCGACTATAAAATTGAGTTCTACTTAGATGGGTTTTAAAAATTTGTGTTTAACTAACATTATGAAATCTTTGCAAAAATCCTTTCATTTTTTGTTCTTGTATAAATGAAAAGGTTTTCGTTCAATGGATGACATTGAAAATCTCGAGTTTGGAAAAATCCACTATGGGTATCCCCACTTCTGACATAAGTGGGGATAAGCATAGTGGATTTTTCCAAACTCAACAGAAAACCAGAGTTTTTGGGAACTCCCGCGATGGGTATCTCCACTTTTACAGTATAAATAGAGCTCCTGCGCGCTAAAATCATCAATCTGTTTTTACCAAGCTTTTCAAAGTGATATTTACTGTATAAACTTACTGAGAACTCCATTTGTCACGCTCGAAATGTATTAAGGGTTTTTCATTCAAATGAGTCAATTGTCAGTTAAATCTGAAACTATTCTATGGATGAAAGCGGAAACAGTTCAAAAGATTAACTGATGTTATTTTTTGAAAAGCGTTACATTTACTGACATGTTTTTATTCGAGATTTTAATTATTCATGTTCTTTCTGATTTTAACACGTTTGAAACGGATGTTATTTTAAGATTTTTTAACTATTTATCGAGGTTTTATTTGTAAAATGTTTTTCCCTCAACTGGTTTTAGTTATTATATATTAAAGACAGAAGATTTTATTTACTTAAACATAAAACATATAAATAAATAGTTATTTAAAAAAAAAAAAATTTCAAATCGAAATAGATAATAAAATATATGTAAATCATGAACGATTCCCAGATTTTGAGAGCAAGATTTCTTTTATAAATGCTGATGAGAGCCAACGCATTCTGCGTGAACGAACAACTAGGTCGCCTCTTGTTAGAACGATGCATCGGGTGTCGGGATCATCTAGACTTCGATCACGAGGATCATTCGTGTCTGACGATGGGAAGGGAAGATATGGTCCTCAAGTATTTCGAACCGGCGTTCGAATGCGTTCAAATCGACGACGTGATCACGTTTTGGAGGAGATTAGTCTTCTGTAGCGAGCGAGATAAGCCCACCAATTCAGAAGAAATGAAATTGGCACGTAGAAGTCTGACTTTAGAAGACAAGGGATGCGTCATGAAATTATTGCTGGAGGAAGCATACGTCTAAGTTTTCTCGTTGATATAAATAAGGGAGAATAGAAAATAAAAATAAATACACACATAAATGTTTTTATCTAATATTAGAAAGAAAAAAAACATAAAAAATGAGAACTAGAAATAAATTGTATCCGACGTTAAATGACGATGAGGATGAGAAGCCGAACGGCGTTTTGCCAACGGCACCATCGCCAGAAGAAAAAGAAAGAGGAGAGAGGTATCGCATCGATCAAATCAGTAGAATCCAATTGTATCTGACTCGAGAGAGAGACTCTCATCATTTTCTCAAGAAGAAGTATTCGCGCCTCGTGAACTTCGTCAATGCGGTCGACACAACACTCATCACGACTTCCTTGGGGTTTACACGCGGCCAGCATAGGATTGTTGTCGACCGCAGCCGGCCTTCCGATCGTGTTAACCATAGAAGGAGTGGCTTGTTTAGCATGGTCGGAAACTTTTTGAATAGGAAATTATATCTGAAGGCTAGGAAACACGAAAAGATTTGTGTCTTGGCTGATTCTAAGATTGACACGATATCCGAAATGATCTCGATAGCGTTGAAAGATGGTAGGATATCAGATGGAGAATACTTCACGATATTGGGCGAGAAAACGAAATACAATGCCATGAAAGAAGCCGTGAGAATCAAGACTCGTCAGATCATCAAGGAAGAGATGAAGGATTCTCTCATGGAAAGGGGGAGGAAAGAGGCTAGGGAGGAATTCGGTAAGTTGATAGAACTCAAGAGCAGCGATTGAAAAAAAAATATATATAATAAGAACAGAATTTTTAAAAAAAAGAAAATATTAAATTTATATATAAAATAAAAAATAAATACGAAATTAATTTAAATAACTCTCAAAAATGTATTGCGTAAAGGGTAAAAGAGTTACTGAGACAGGTAATTCTCGAGAAGTATGAACTAAAAATGACAGACAGATGCTTTGCAGAATTTGCAACATGTGTGGTTCGATCAAGACTCGATTTGTCAAAAAAAGGAACACGAGCAAAGGTAAAGGCATCGTGAATAAAATGACCAATAATCTTCCTTTCGAAATGCATCTGCCGGGTCACAGTTTCACGGGACTCGGAACGAAATTGAACAAGAGACTCAATGCCGATCTGACTTCTAAATCTTGGAGCAAACCCATGAATAGGGTGGACACAGCCGCGTATGATCACGATCTGTGCTACGCCGGACATCCCGACACCAAGACTCGCAATGATGTCTGCGATAAAATCATGTTGGCGAAATTGAGAGGCATATCGAAACTGACCAGCACAGAGAAGATAGAACATTCACTGATCGGCAATCTGATCGGTGCGAAACGTCGATTCGGATGGGGCATTAAAAAAAAAAAGGCGCATCAGAAAAGAAGAAGAAAATATTATTGACGAGCGAATTGGCCGAGGAGTTACACAAACCCATCATGCGTACATTTCGAAAGAGAAGGGTGTTCGTGAAGGGTTTGCAAGACATTTGGTCCGCCGACTTGGTTGACATGAGATCGTTTTCGAGATGGAACGAGGGCATCAAATATCTATTGATGGTCATTGACGTGTTTTCCAGATACGGTTGGATCAGAGCTTTGAAGAATAAATTGGGACCCTGCATCGCCGAGGCTCTGAAGAGTGTGTTCGACTCGTCTTCTCAAAAACCGAATAAATTATGGGTGGACAAGGGAAAGGAATTCTACAACAAGCACGTTCATCGATTAGTCGACCTCTACTCGATCGAAAATGAAGAGAAAGCTAGCATAGTGGAACGTTGGAATGGAACGATGAAGGAAAAGGTGTACAGATACTTCACGGCAAATTCGACTAAGAAATACATATACGCTCTGAACGGTCTGGTCAAAGATTACAACAACACGCAACACAGATGACTTCCGCAGAAGCTAGCGATCCTCGAAACGAAAAACGGGTCTAGGCGAATCTATATCCCGAGAGATCTAAGATCAGGAAGAAATCTAGAACGCCAAAATTTGCTGTCGGTGATGGAGTGAGAATGTACGCTTATAAAAAGCACTTTGAAAAAGGTTACACTCGTCAATGGACCTCGGAAATCTTCGTGATAATCAGAATATTTCACACCAATCCGGTGACTTACGAAATCAAAGCTTTGGATGGTGAAGAGATCATCGGAAAGTTTTACGAACAACAATTGCAGAAGACGAAGTTTTAATAAAGAAAACAATTTTTTTTTTATTTACTCTCTTTAACATGTTCTTGTTTACATATATATAAAGGAGAGAAAAAACAATAATAATAAAAAATAATTAAAACTATTTTTAGATAAAAAAGCAAGCTAATTAAGAAACAAAAAAACAAAAACCCTTCAAAAATGGCAAATATACTAGATATCGCACAAAGCATAGTGAAAGATGAAAGTATTCAAGAATACGAGGTTCACGAATATGAACCGATAACCGGAACAAGTTTGAACAATGCAGGAGAGATAAGAATTAATGTTGAAACCCAAGATCTATTCGTTCATCCTAGCGAGAGTTACATAGTGGTGCAGGGACGTCTCACCAAGGAAGATGGGACCGACTATGCCGATGACGACACGGTTACTCTAGCCAATAATGGCATCATACATCTATTCAGTAATATAAAATACTTGCTATTGGACAAGAGATAGAATCTGTGTTTCATCCCGGTCAGGCCACCATGATGTTCGGACTCTTGATGTATCCGGATGATTTTTCGAAATCCAGAGGACTTAATCAGTTGTGGATGAAAGACACTGTCGGCCCTGCTAGTGCCGGCGCCACCGTGATAGACGTCCAGACCTAAAGGAATGTTTTCGTTCAGGATACCTTTGAAACACATCTTCGGATTTGCGGATGATCACAACAAGATCATTTATGGATTCAAACACAATCTGACGTTGATTCGAAAGGGAAACGATGATGCGATAGTCAGACTCTCCGTGACCAATGCAGGTAAGATAACTCTACACAAGATATCGTGGTCCGTTCCACATGTGCAGCCTTCGATCGTGGAAAAACGCATCTCTACAAGATCATAGAATCCAAGAGTAAATTACCTGTGGGATTTATAATGAGACAGTGCAACACGGCTAGCATTCCACTCTCCATGAATCACTTCGATTGGAGATTGACCATGAAATCCACTTCTGAGAGACCGCATTTCATCGTGGTCGCATTTCAGACCGATAGGGATATGTCTCAGGAAAAGAATGCATCGCTATTCGATCACTGCAATTTGAGAAACATGCAAGTGTTTCTGAACGCCACGAGATATCCAGCAATCGATTACAATGCATCGTTTGACAAGAACGACGATTTCTGCACACTGTACAGCGACGCCGTGGATTTTAGAAAGAAGTATCATGGTCTAGACGAGTAGGTGATATTTGCGGATTCAGTATCACTTGTACACAATTTGTACCGCCATAGGGATTCAGTGTTAAATCGTGTACAAGTGTAGAAAATGTCGTTTTTTCATGGTGATACAGAATCCGCCATTGGTTTTGAGGCTCACAGATCGCACTTTTAACGTTCAAATACCCGTTGCAAATGCGTACATTCGACACGTCGCTCAAGAGTGAAAAAATGTATGAAATTTTAAGAAAATATAATTTAAAATTTTTTCGAGCAAAAAACATTTTGCAGGATCTGTATCAGCATCAAAAAGCGGTTTTCAGATTCTGTATCACCTACGTTCACCAACAGGTGTTTGAACATCAAAAGCGTGATCCAATCGGGGAAACCCATTTGCGGATTCTAGATCAGAAAAATCGACCTCAAAAACGTTTTTTAGAAGTTCGCCAATGGTGAAAAGTGGTGTAAAGTATAGTTACTCATCGAGGATTTTTTTAAAAATCGATTTGGGCCTACGGTACATGGAAAAAAGGTGATTCAGAACCCGCAACCCCCCGCCACGTTTCCGATCGCGTTTCAGACGGTATAGGGTGCGATTTGATTGGTGAAAACAATTTGTTGATTCATCTCTTGAGTTTTGTGAGACGAAATCGTGATATAATCGGTTTTGAGGAGTTTTTTCAATTTTGTACTCAGTGTAAATAAATAGCTTATTCGTTTAATAGAGTCGACTATAAGATTGAATTCGATAAATTCTATCATAATAGACATTCATGTTTTTGTTTCAGTGTGAATGAAAGGTTTTCATTCAAAAGAGTCGACTATAAAATTGAATCTGTTATAATAGACATTCATGTTTTGTTTCAGTATGAATGAAAGGTTTTCGTTTCAACGTATGACATTGAACAATTTGAGTTTTAGAAACTTAGAAATCGATGGGAAAATCGTTTGTTTACGTATTGTTACTGCGAATTTTGTGAAATAAATCTTAATAAAACACTTTGTAGAATTTGTTTCATTCAAATAAAAATAGTTCGTAGAATTGTTTCATTCAAATAAAAATTCTATTATAAAACCTTTCTCACTTAGATGAATTTTTAAGAGATAAAACTGACACTCATGTTTTGTTTTGGTGTGAATGAAAGGTTTTCGTTCAAAAGAGTCGACTATAAAATTGAATCTGTTATAATAGACATTCATGTTTTGTTTCGGTGTGAATGAAAGGTTTTCGTTTCAACGGATGACATTGAAAAAAAAATTGAGTTTTAGAAAATTAGAATCGATGGAAAATCGTTTGTTTACATTTTGTCACTGCGAATTTGTGAAATAAATCTTAATAAAACACTTTGTAGAATTGTTTCATTCAAATAAAAGTAGTTCGTAGAATTGTTTCATTCAAATAAAAATTCTATTATAAAACCTTTTTCCCTTAGATGAATTTTTAAGAGATAAAACTGACACTCATGTTTTTGTTCTGGTGTGAATGAAAGGTTTTCGTTCAATGGATCGTTTTAATAATAGACAATAAAAGCGCATTTCCACTCAATCAGGTTTAAGAGATAAATTTAATTTCTAATATATTCATGATAATGTCCGGAGATATGAATGAACCCTTTTAACAGATGTAATTATTCTCAAACGCGTTAAATCAGAAACTGGTTTCTTATACGCTAAAACTTTCAAACTTTTCAAAGTTCTCCAGTTCGTCACTGAGTGAATAATCTGTGATGCGATCTTTAACGCGTTCAGAGGCAAAACGCATTTATAGAGGTTTTATCATGTTAAATGTTTTTCCTCAACTGGTTTTTAGTTATTATATTAAAGACAGAAGATTTTTATTTACTTAAAACATAAAAATAATTATACATTTAATTTTGAAAATAATAAATAACTCACATTAGCATACTCAAAGGAAATATTAATAATTTAAAAACGAAAAAAAATGTTTTTACAGATGGGTGCTAAACGTAGAGATCAGCTTTTAAACGAATATGAACGTGCCAAGAAGAGCATTCAATCGGCTGACAGAAGCAGACGTCTTGGAGAGATGGAACTTAGATGCAAAGCCACAAAAATATTTAAACTCATGACGGAGGTTCAGGAAAGAAGCAGGAAGGAGATAGTTGAAACCATAAACGAGAGTTCTTTGAGAATGGGTTCGTTGCCTGGTAGTTTTACAAAACAGTATTCCTTTCAATCTACACAGGATTACGTTCCCATGAGAATCGAAACCGATGTGAGCGAGAGCGACGATACAGCTTCGACTTTCACCACTAATAGTGTCGCGTCGTCCGAGGATGGTGGTAAGAGAGATCTGTTGTATGGAATTTATAAGGATTCGGACGGTAGAACTTTTGTGGGCGACACAGAAGTGGAAATGAATGATGATAATTTAATCGTCGGTTCGAATAAGTATAAAATAACTGATGGACTGCGCAAATTGCTCCTTTTCGACAAGCCTAGTGATTACACAGAACAGGATTTCGACAATTACGGCGACATTCTGGTTCAGACCCACGCCATGAAGAGAAATAATGATGCCAGAGAGACGTGACCCAAAGCCAACAGAGGTTACAAGTGGACGAAAGTGGTGAAACCCATATGGAATATGAATAAGAAGTTCGTCGAATCGGTGACTGGCAAAGGGGTGAAAACCACTTTTCTTCTGAGCAATTCTGACGCTCTGTCTCAGAGATTGAGTTTGTTGATGGCAAGTAGACATGCTGGTAACACATGATTAGATAATGAGATAGTTATTATATGCGACGAATTGTTAAGACAGAAGGTTTTGAATAAAAACCATTATAAAAGGCTGATGAACGAATTGAAGGATTGATGTATATAATAAGTAGAGAGAAACAAACAAACAAAATATATATAATTAAAACAGTAAATTTTACACTAGAATAATAAAAGTATTTAAACAACAAACTATTTACCAGTGAAAACAAAATATATATTATAAAATAAAAATAGGTTGGTGATAAAGAACAGGGGATACATTAGAACTTACGTTCAAGGCGGCTCTGGCATCGTCGGTTCTATAATGCGAGCGTTCACGAGTGATGCAGGTAGAAAACTCGCATCGACCGCGTTTGAGGTTGGTAAAAAGACGGCTTTGGATGCTGGTAAGAAAGCCACTTCCAAAGCCAGTGGTAGGATAGCTTCTGTGGCTGGCAAGAGGGCAGCCAACACGTTGATCGACAAGTTGATCAGTCCACCGGCGAAGCGAGCTACGTTAGAGCAAACGCCAAAAAGTTGGAAAGATTTTAAGGATGCTGTGGTACCCATACAAGATTTAGCCAAAATGACGAGTGGATCTGGATTGAAGAGAACTCGCGACGGTGTAATATAAATAAATAATAATATTAAAAAAACTGAGTTTGATAAAACATAAAATTGTGTTTGAATAAATCTAAAATAACAAAAAAAAAAAAAACAAAGATGAACATTAAAGATATGTCTTGGAACGACGCCATGACAAAGAGGTCGAATAATGAGTTCTTTTCCAAAAGCATAAGAGGCTTGACAGTGGGAAAATCGAATTGTGGAAAGACCAATCTGTTGATGAATCTGTTGTCCCGACCTGACTGGTTGGATTATGACAGAGTGTTTGTGTTTGGTAAGAGCTTGTTTCAACCCGAATACAGATTGCTTCGAGAGTGCATGGATCGTAGATTGCCTAAGGACGTCATAGCCAGAATCTTTGAAAGTAGGGAGGAATTCGACAAAAGTGAAGCTTCTCTTTCGACCATTTTGGACGGTGCAGCGATGGAATTGATGAAGAGAAATGCATCTTCGAACGGCGAGTGTCAATTTTATGAGAATGCTGGCGATTTTCCGGATCCTAGAGAATTGAAATAGGAAGATAAGAATCTCATGATTTTCGATGATTTGCTTTTGGAGAGACAGAACTGATGCGAATCGTATTACGTTAGGGGTCGTCACAGCAATGCGGACTGTTTCTACCTGTCGCAGAATTATTTTCGATTGCCCAGACAGACAATAAGGGAGAACGCTAATTTTCTATGTCTCTTTCGCCAAGATCTCAAGAATCTCAATCACATCTACAGCGATCACGTCGCAAACGACATGACCGCAGCGGAATTCAGGAGATTCTGCAAGAGGGTTTGGGATGGAGGACTTTACAATTTTGTCGTGATCGATTTGACCAGCGAATTTAATCGCGGAAAATATCGATGCGGATTCGACAAGTTTTATGTTTCTGATGATAATAAGACAGAGAGTGAAAATAAAATTAGAAAATAATAAATCATCAAATAATTTAGTTTTGAAAAAATAAAATACAAAATTAAAATATAATGTTCGAACAAGGAGAATTGTTAGAACGGATAGCCGAGAATACGGCTGCAAAACAATCCATTCAAATCGTGGTGAGTGGCGATTCGACTCGATTACCGACGAAATTCGAACCTTCCATCGAATTGAACAGAGAGAAAAGATACGAGATGGCGTTGGTTAATCTGGAGACTTATTATTCCTTTCCCAACGTCACTGAAAAGAATAACTCGTTTAAGTATTCTGACGGAGTGGATTGGTTGGATATTCGAATTCCCAAAGGAAGTTATGACATAGACGATTTGAACAATTACATTCAGACGCGAATGAAGACGGATGGAAAGGGAAGCAACAAGATCAGACTCGCTCCCAACCCTAATACCTTACAGACGATGTTGAATTTGGAAGATAATTTTCAAGTGGATTTCAACACGGACGATTCTATAGGCAAGATGCTGGGATTTGATCGAAGATGTAACGAGGCCACGCGGCATCTGAAAATACAGTCGACATTCTCGCAGTCAATAGCATTCTGGTGAACGTGGATGTGATTGCTGGAAGCTACGTGAATGGTAGCGCTCAACCGACGATCTATTCCTTCTTTCTAAACGTGTCGCTGGGTTATAAGATCGTGGAACGACCTCGAAATTTAGTTTATTTACCAGTGATTTTAGACACATTGTATAGTCTCAAAACCACGTTGACCGATCAAAATGGTGAACTGTTAGATTTTCGCGGAGAGAAGGTGATGATATGATTTCACATAAGAGAAATATAAAAACAAAAAAAAAACATTGTGTGTATATATAAATAACAAAATAAAATAAATGCAATATTAATTTACAAAAAATATTTAATATATATAATTATCATTAAAACAAAAAAACAATTGAAGAAAATGTATTAAAATAAAGAATTATGACACAATACGTGGTTAAAAACGTGAACATATCCGCAGGAGAAAGGAAGAAACTTAAGAGAGTGTTAACAACTCGAGGCAAGGCGGTGAGATTCAAATTCACTCACGAAGATCTGACGAGTGGCGGTCAGGATTCGATCGCCTGGGCCAGAAGTCAAATCAAAAGGATGGAGAAAGTGATTCGTGATAGAAGAGGGTTGACGGTGAAATTGAGTCCCGCTCAATTGAGATACAATTTGAGAATGAAAGGCAGTTTCCTACCGCTATTGGCAGGAATCGCTGCAAAAGCATTACCCTTTGCCACAAAAGCATTACCCTTTCTCGGAAAGACTCTCGGCATAGGAGCTCTCTTGGGACTCGCGAGTTCGGCAGTTGAGAAATTAATGGGTGGCAGTGGACTGTTTTTGAAGAAGGGAGGAGCCGTGTTGCATCCACATAGATGACAGCGGTAAAGGATTGTATCTAGAACCCGTTAGAGGTGACAACTCTTTGAGTGGAAACGGTCTCTATCTAAAGAGTGGACGGAACATTGAGTGACTCGGCAAGGGTTTGTTGTTTGGTAAGAATTCGCCATTTAAGAATATACCGATTTTGAGTATGTTATTATAATGTAAAAAATATATAATTATATAAAATATAAATCATAGAAAGTATAAAATAATATATATGGATAAAAAGGTGGAAAAACAATTAGACGATAATGATAAATATCGCGAGATAGAGTGCAAAAAAGATGTGGAAAAATGATTAGACGCTGATGATAGATATCTTAGGAAGGAACTGATAAAAGAGTTAAATAAAGATCGGGATAGATGGTTGAAATTTAAAAGAATGAGACGTTTTCCACCGTCACCACTACCTTCTGAAGAGAATGGTAATGATGCGAGTGTTACCGAGAGATGCACAACTTTCGTTCATAATTATGATTCGGATAAACAAATGTATTCTTATAAAAAAAACCGTAACATATCACAAAAAAGAAAAGAAGAATCAACGCTGAAATTTGAGAAAAAAGGAAACGTTATTATAATATATGGGCGATAGTGAAGAAGGAAAACAAAAACAAAAAAAAAGTAATGAGATCTAGAGATGATCAACCTCTCTAGATCTCATTCCTTTTTTTTCCTTCTTCTTCGCTAAAAAATTAATCTCTCTATTGTTCATATTTCCAAGTCCATTATTAGCATGTTGACACTCGTGTATTCTCCTTTTTCGAAAATGTGTTGAATGTTTATCTTTACTTTTTTGAGTTTTTTTTACATTGGTGAACGCGCTCTCACCACCCGATTTGTCCATGAGTTCGAGTGAGATTTTTGGATATATGTAACTTCCATAGGACAACGACAAATCGTCCTTGTCGAATTCTCTATCTTTGGCAATGACGATTTTCTGTACATCGCTTTGGTAGTCGTAAAACAAATCAAGCATGGCTTCGTCCAATTTCAAAGGCATGTTATATTTGTTGTATTTGTGCTCTAAGCCCTTCGTCTCAACCTCGTTCAATTCGATGGAGTCGTGTCGTTGTAATCTATAGATTTTAAAACCAAATTTCTTACACGTTTCAACTCATTTCAATTTCAATTCGCATCTTTTAGGTGTTGTTGTCATGATCGATTATTTGTTTTTTTTGTTTTACGAATTATTGCAAATAATATATTTTTAAATTTTGTATTTAAATAATAATTTGTTAAAAAAGTTTTGTTTTTTTTTTACTCTTTATATATATATATAAAAAAGTTTTTTTTTAATTTTAATTTTCTTTAATGTGAAAAATTTTTTTTGTAAAACTGTTTTTTCTCTTTATATATAAATAAAAAGTTAAATTTTAACATCCTTTTTTCTCGTATTAATTCAATTATTTCACATTAAGGAACTTAAAAAATTGATTAATTTCATCAAAAAAAATTTTTTTGAAGGAATTAAAACATATATATATAAAAACAATTTTAAAACTTTTTAACAAATTATTTAATACAAAATTCGAAAAAAAAATATATTCTTACAAATGGAGCAAACAAATAAAAAAATGGAAAATTTAAATGAGAAAACCGTACCTCAGTTAAACGAGATTTGTAAAAAATTAAAAAATTCCACATTTCAGAAATCATAGAACCAAATCAAAAAAAATTGAAGTCATACAGGAATATTGTTTGCGAAACAACAGAAAGGCAAATGAAATGTCGATAGCAACGATGTCAAAAAATGCATCGGTTGTGAAAAATGAGAAGAAGAGAAAGACAGTAAAAGGAATCGAAATGCCGACATCGAAAAAAAAACAAAAACGTTTCGGTTTTGAAAAATAAGACAACTAAACGAAAACCCATTGAAGAATTTCAACTTTCAAAAGAAAAGAAAAAAAACGAAAACGAAAACGAGTGATGTACTTCGGATTCTAGACAAACGAGATATAAAATAAGACAACTAAACGAAAACCCATTGAAGAATTTCAAGTTCAAAAGAAAAGAAAAAAAAACTAAAACGAAAACGAGTGATGTACTTCGGATTCTAGACAAACGAGATATATCGAGCGAAATTCAACAAGCAATCAACGAAGGAAAAGGAGAAGAATATATAGCATGACTTGTCATGGAAATATTCCAATCAAAGCCTGTAGAACAGAAGAGTGTGATCAAAGGCATTTTTAAAACTTTTGATGTGGTTCCCTCGTTCAAGAAAATCGATCTGAAATTATTCATGGAACGGGTGAAGAAAAAAGTATTGGATTTGTTTCATGAACACATGAACGTGGGATGAAAAATTAAGATGATACTCCATTGTGTGATGAATAAAATCGACGTGAAGTCCAGCGAGAGCATCATGACAAATGCATTTTTCAGATCTAACGTCGAACCCGTATTTCGAGGTTCAGATTTATCGGATGTTTTCGAAAAGATGAAAGACAAGATGTTGATGTCTCTCGCGAATTATCAACATGAAGGTAGTAATTGGACATTCGATGAGGTGTTGAAACTCGAAATTCATATAACTGAAAACGATTCGTTGAAAGGGTCTTCCTACGTGAAATTACCGTATTTCTTAGCTAAAAAAAGCTGTGATCAACGTGAGAAATAAAGATGATCAGTGTTTTAAATGGGCAGTCACCTCCACTTTATACCCCATCAAAATGCACTCCGATAGAGTTTCTTGTTACGAGGAGACTTCTAAAAATCTCAATTGGACCAGAGTGACTTTTCCAACACAGTTAAAACACATCGAACGTTTCGAAAAAATTACCGTATTTCTTCTTTTTTTCTTCTAAAAAAAATGCTGTGATCAATGTGAGAAATAAAGATGATCAGTATTTTAAATTGGCAGTCACCTCCGCTTTATACCCTGTCAAAATGAACTCCGATAGAGTTTCTTATTATGAGGAGACTTCTAAAAATCTCGATTGGACCGGAGTGACTTTTCCAACAGAGTTAAAACACATCGAACGTTTCGAGACTCAAAATCGCACCATAGCGGTGAACGTCTTGGGATACGACGATGAAAAACGAACGATCTATCCTCTCAGACAGACTTCATATTTCGAAAGAGAAAAGACGATTATTTTATTATTGATTTTGAATGGTGACAATTGTCATTATTGTTGGGTTAAACATCCGAGCCGATTACTGTCGAGACAAAATAATAAACATAAAGGAAAGATATGTTTATGTTGCAACTGCATGAACGCGTTTCACAGCGAAAAATCGTTAGCGAAACATCAGGAATATTGCAACGAAAATCAAGGTGTCACCATTGAAATGCCCAAACCCAACACCACCATGAAGTGTGAAAATCGCAATAGAAGGTTAAAAGTACCATTCGTCGTGTACCTGATTTCGAATGCTTCACCATGAAAATGAGTTCCTGCCAACCCAACACTCTTCAAAGTTACGTCGAAAGATATCAAAAACACATGCCTTTGGGTTATTGCATTTACGTGAAATGCACTTTCGACTCGCAACACGACATGGGTCCCTTCACCTACACGAAACAGTGCGAAGACGACGACGTGGATCAAAGGTTCGTGGAAAAGTTAGAATCAAAAATTCAAATTTTATACGATAAATTCAAAACTCTGGCAAAAATGATCATCACACGAGAGCAGTATGACGAAAATAACAGAGCCACCAAATGTCACATATGCAGACAATCCTTCGACGAGAATTTGGAGGAAAATAAGAAGGTCAGAGACCACGATCATTACACGGGTCTGTATCACGGTCCGGCTCACAGCAAGTGTAATTTAAAATATCGAGATGCCGTTTTCTATCCGGTGATATTTCACAATCTATCGGGTTATGACAGTCATCTGTTCATGACAAATCTCGGCACCTCCCACAAAGAATTAAATTGCATCGCGAACAGTGAAGAAAGATACATTTCCTTCACGAAATGGAAGCTCATGGAGAAGAAAAGAGTAATCGATGGAGAGACGTTGAAAGAAAAAACGAAATTCATTTGTAGAGGCATACGTTTCATTGACAGTTTTAAATTCATGTCAACCGCTCTGGAAAAACAAGTCGATAACATGAGCAAGGATAAATTTAAAATCACGAGCGAACATTTCGGAGAATGAGTAGACATTATGTTGAGGAAAGGAGTCTATCCTTACGATTACATGAATGATCTAAAGAGATTCGACGACACCGCACTACCTTGGAAAGAAGATTTTTATTTCAAATTATACGAATCCGACATTTCCGATGAGAATTACGAACACGCCAAAAACGTGTGGAAATCATTCGATATGAAAACCATGAGAGATTATCACAATCTCTATTTGAAGACTGACGTTCTGCTCTTGGCAGACGTGTTCGAAAATTTTCGAGACATCGAAATTACAATCTGGATCCGGCTTGGTATTTCACCGCACCCGGTCTGGAGTGGGACTCTCTGTCAAAGACCACTGAAGTCCAATTGGAATTATTATCCGATGTAGACATGTTGCTCATGTTCGAAAGGGCTATGAGAGGTGGCATCTCGATGATCTCCCACAGATATTCTGAAGCTAACAATCTCTACATGAAAGAAGGTTTCGATTCGAAACGGTCGAATAAATACATACAGTATTGGGACGCTAATAATCTGTACGGTTGGGCTATGAGTCATCCTTTACCGATTGGAAATTTCGAATGGGTAATGGAACCGGAAGAGATGCAAAAATGGAGAGACTATCCTTGCATTTTAGAAGTCGATTTGAACTATCTGGAAGAATTACACGATCTACACAACGATTATCCGCTGGCTCCCGAACGAATGGAACCGAATGAAGGAGATTAGGAAAAACTCATTCCCAATTTATTTAACAAACGTAACTACGTCGTCTACAGTGAGAATTTGAAACAATATGTCGATTACGAGATGAAATTAGTCGACATACATTGCATCATTCGATTCAATGTTGGATGAAAAAATACATTGATCTCAACACGAATCTCAGAATTCGAGCTGAAAACGATTTTGAAAAAGATTTCTTCAAACTCATGAACAACTGCATGTATGGTAAATCGATGGAAAACATCAGGAAGAGAACCGACGTTCGACTCGTCACGTCTGAGAAAAAAGCTAAAAAATTAGTGGCGAAACCCAATTACAAACACCGAACCATATTCGATGAAAATCTAGTGGCCATTCACATGCAAAAGACGCACCTGAAGTTCGACAAACCGTATTATCTCGGACAGATCATCTTAGATATCAGCAAGCGATTGGTGTACAAGTTTCACTACGATTACGTCAAATGAAAATTTGGTGATAAAGCCAAACTACTGTTCACTGACATGGACAGTTTAGTTTACGAGATAGAGATGAAAGATGTCTACCGAGATATATCTCCAGATGTGGCCATGTGGTTCGACACGAGCAATTATCCCGTCAATCACCCGTCCAACATTCAATCAAATGACAACAAGAAGGTGTTAGGTAAATTTAAGGACGAGAGCGGTGGTAAACAAATCGTCGAATTCGTGGGCTTGAGACCCAAACTGTATGCTTATCGTCTAGAAGATGAAGAGATCAAGAAGTGCAAAGGGGTTAAAGCGTGCGTGGTGAAAAAAAACATCTCTTTCCAAGAGTATAAAGGTTGTCTGTTAGGAAGTGGTCCAGTGTATAAGACTATGAAATCGATTCGAAGCAAAAATCATGACTTGTATACCGAAATAGTCAACAAGATTTCGCTGATGGCTGATGACGATAAGAGATTCATGTTAGACAATAAAATAAGCACTTTAGCACTCGGACATTGGACTTTGGATCTAATTTTAGACGATAAGATTTCAGATATGATTGAGGATGATAGGATTCCAGATATGATTAAGGATGATAGGATTCCAGAAAATCAAGAGTAATTAGATGGATTCAAGATTATGGAAGTCAAGGAATTAGACGGATTCAAGATTATGGAAGTCGAGAGAGTTAGTTTAAAAAGAAAAATAAAAAAAATAATGTCATTTTAGTGAATTATAATAAAATAAATAAATTTAAAAAAAAAAAAATATACGCATTTATGAATAAGAAAATAGAGATATCCGTAGAAGGTGTCGTCTTACCTAATGAACCCCTATCCAACATCGATCTGTCGAATGCGGCGAAGGATTTGAAAATCAAAGATTTTCTAGGCGTGTTTTCCAGAGATGCCTTGCCGAAGAGAAGACTTCAACAATCGGAATGCGGAATTTTAAATCTAGATGATTTATTGGGTGAAGGCACTCACTGGGTGGCATGGTTCAAGAACGGGAAGAAGAAGAATTATTATTTCGACAGCTACGGAATCACGCCGCCAAAAGAAATAAAGAACTATTTCAACAAATCGATGGTTCGTTACAACACGGAACGAGTGCAATTGCCAGATCAAGTGTTTTGTGGTCACCTGTGTCTCTACATTCTCAAGAGATGGTCTGAAGGAGATCGGTTTCAAGACATTCTCAATGATTTACATTAGAGAGAGATTTTTTAATAGTATATATAAAGGTAAAAAAATTATATAAAAAATTTTAATCGAATAAAAACGAAAAATAAAAATAAGTGAAATAATTCATTTTTAATAAACTGCGTTTGAAATATATTTTTAAAACAAAAATCTCAAAACAACATGCCATTTGATAAATTTGGTAGAAGTGACAACGAAAGTGAACCCAAAAAGAAGAGGAAGACGCTCGAAGTCGGTGATGGTTACGACGTTGCCAACTTGGACAAACGTTACGTTTGGAGATACGAACCTCAAGAGGAACCTTTGAACATGAATGATAAGAAGCTCCGCAATCTTCCTGAGCTGATAGATCTCGCAGATGCTGCGACTAAAGAATACGTCGACAGGGGAAACGTGGATTTTGAACGAATCATGCTAGATAATTACGTGGATAATGCTATGACCGACGATCTCGATCTCAAATCTAAACATTTGGTGAATGTCGCAAATCCCATAGATCCCACCGATGCCATGACCAAGAAATACACTGACGACTCTCACATGCGATTCAGCGAACATCTGAGAAGTAGATACGTCCAGAAAACGATGCACTCGGAATTGAACTCCAATTCTAACAAGATAACGTAGGTGGCCACTCCTATGAATCCCAAGGACGTGGCGACCAAACACTATGTAGATCTGGAACAGAGAAAGTCTGACAGACGAGAAATGAAATCAGATCTGAATGCGGGATTCAACAAGATATTGAATCTGTCGAAGGTCGATGACACGGATGCGGACTCAACTGCAGTCAACAAGGGCTACGT
Source organism: Pictodentalium vernedei (assembly GCA_031216915.1). Lineage (NCBI taxonomy): Eukaryota > Metazoa > Mollusca > Scaphopoda > Dentaliida > Dentaliidae > Pictodentalium > Pictodentalium vernedei. The sequence continues at coordinate 527,319,555 of CM062297.1, read as the reverse complement.
AGATTCTGCCGAGATATGATCACAAGAATACATAGAATCGCAAGTGGACAATCTCTACTTGAACAAACAATCTGGCGGAACCATGGAGGGTGGTATCAACATGAACGGTGAGAATTTATTCGGTCTCGATCATGATCCCGAATTCAATTCCAGTGCAGTCAGCAGGAAGTATGTGGATTACAACTCGGCCTGGAGAAAGGGTGACATCATGGAAGGTAAACTAGACATGGATGGACTCGCGCTCACGAATCTACCGGATCCCGTGAACATGACGGATGCCTGCACCCTGATTTCGGTGGTGGAAAGAGTCAAATACGCTAGACAATTGATCACCGTGTGGGCTGAGGAGGCCGGCACGTTAGAGGATGGAAAAACTGAGTGGTCTTTTGGAAACGGAGGTAGCGGATCGAAACATGGTCAGGTGGGATATCCCATGCCGTTAGAAGGTGAAATCATTCTAATGAGTTTTGTTTCCTCGGATTTGAATAACAGAGCGGTCGTCAATCTCATGGTGAATGGAGTAGAGAACGATAAGAAATACAGCATTGAAAGACTGAGAATCAACACGCGAATGTTAGCACATTCAGCACGCCTCTCAAAGTGAACGCCGGAGACAGGATTAATTTCGTTATGAAAACCAATAATCCCAAAGCCGCCACTTCCATGGTGAGTCTACTGATCGAACTAGATTCTTTGAACAAACCGTGAACGCATGGAAATAATTAATTAAAAAAAAATAATGTCTGATTATTAAAAACAAAAAAAAAAGTAATGAGATTTAGAAAGATGTTCAATCTCTCTAGATCTCATTACTTTTATTTTTTTTTTTGGTTTTTTTTGTTTTTTAATAATTACTCATTACTTTTTTTATTTTGTTTTTAATTTTTTTCACACACGTCTCTCATCGAATGATCGACATCTTATTTCCATACGATTCGAATTGTAATTCTCTGTCCGACAGGACCAGGGCGAAGGCTTCGCTTTTTCTCGGCACATTCCTATCAAATTGCATATTGATCTGAATGTCTAAGACGCTACTCTTGAGTCCTTCACTCTGTTTACTGACGTCGAATACGAACATGGGATACATTGACTTGTATTCGCTGGGAGATATGTTAGGGTTGCTCATCAATTCGTCTGGACCATGATACTTCTTTCTAAAATCAGTGGCGTTGCCGTACAGTCTGCAGAAATCGTTCTTGTCGAACGATGCATTGTAATCGATTGCTGGATATCTCGTGGCGTTCAGAAACACTTGCATGTTTCTCAAATTGCAGTGATCGAACTGCGACGCATTCTTTTTCTGAGACTCGGCCCTATCGGTCTGAAATGCAACCACGATGAAACGCGGTCTCTCAGAAGCGGATTTCACCATCAATCTCCAATCGATGTGATTCGTGGAGAGTGGAATGCTAGCAGTGTCGCACTGTCTCATTCTAAATCCCATGGGTAATTTACTCTTGGATTCTATGATCTTGTAAAGATGCGCTTTTTCCACGATCGAAGGCTCCACGTGCGGAACGCACCACGATATCTTGTGTAGAGTTATCTTACTCACATCGGTCGCTGGGAGTCTCACTATCCCGTCAACATTTCCCTTTTGAATCAACGTCAGATTGTGTTTGAATTCGTATATGATCTTGTTGTAATCATCGCGAATCCGAGGATGTGTTTCAAAGGTATCCTGAACGAAAACGTTCCTTTAGGTCTGGACGTCTTGACGACGTAGTCGAATATCGCGGTGGCGCCGGCGTTAGCAGGGCTGACGGTGTCTTTCACCCACAACTGATTAAGTCCTCTGGATTTCGAAAAATCATCCGTATACGTCAAGAGTCGGAACATCATGGTGGCTTCACCGGGATGAAACACAGATTCTATCTCTTGTCTGGATAGCATGTATTTTATATTACTGAATAGATGCATGATGCCATTATTGGCTAGAGTAACCGTGTCGTCGTCGGCGTAGTCGCTCCCATCTTCCTTGGTGAGACGTCCCTGCACCACTATGTAACTCTCACTAGGATGTACGAATAGATCTTGAGTTTCAATGTTGATTCTTATCTCTCCCGCATTGTTCAAACTTGTTCCGGTTACCGGTTCGTATTCGTGAACCTCATATTCTTGAATACTTTCATCTTTCACTATGCTTTGTGCTATATCTAGTATATTTGCCATTTTTGAAGGGTTTTTGTTTTTTGTTTATTAATAGCTTGCTTTTTTATCTAAAAATAGTTTTAATTATTTTTATTATTATTTTTCTCTCCTATATATATATGTGTAAACAAGAAAATGTTAAAGAGAGTAAATAAAAAAAAATTGTTTTCTTTATCAAAGCTTTGTCTTCTGTAATTGTTGTTCGTAAAACTTTTAGATGATCTCTTCTCCATCCAAAGCTTCGATTTCGTAAGTCACCAGATCGGTGTGAAATATTTTGATTACCACGAAGATTTCCGAGGTCCATCGAGGAGTATAACCCTTTTCGAAGTGCTTCTTATAAGCGTAGGTTCTCACTCGCTCACCGACCGCAAATTTCGACGTTCTAGACTTCTTCTTAATCTTAGATCTCTCAGGATATAGATTCTTGTAGACCCGTTTTTCATTTCGAGGATCGTTAGTTTCCACGGGAGTCATCTTGATCGATCTGTGTCGTGTGTTGTTGTAATCTTTGACCAGACCATTCAGAGCGTATATGTATTTCTTGGTCGAATTCGCCGTGAAGTATCTATGCATCTTTTCCTTCATCGTTCGATTCCAACGTTCCACCACGCTAGCTTTCTCTTCATTTTCGATCGAGTAGAGGTCGACCAATCGATGAACGTGCTTGTTGTAGAATTCCTTCCCCTTATCCACCCACAATTTATTCAGTTTTCGAGAAGACGAGTCGAACACGCTCTTCAGAGCCTCGGCGACGCAAGGTTCCGATTTATTCTTCAAAGCTCTGATCCAACTGTATTTGGAAAACACGTCGATGACCGTCAATAGATATTTGACACCCTCGTTCCACCTCGAAAACGGTCTCATGTCGACCAAGTCGGCAGACCAAATATCATCCATACCCTTCACGAACACCCTTCTCTCTCGTAATTTATGCACGATGGGTTTGTGTAACTCCTCAGCCAATTCTCTCATCAATAATCGTTTCTTTTTCTTTTCAGATGCGCTTTTTTTTTTTTGAATGCCCCATCCGAATCGACGTTTTGCACCAATCAAATTGCCGACCAACGAACTTTCTATCTTCTCTCTCCTGGTCGGATTCGATATACCTCTCAACTTCGCCAACATGTTTTTATCGCAGACGTCGTTGCAAGTCTTGGTGTCGGGATGTCCGACGTAGCATAGATCATGATCATACACGGTCGCGTCCACCCTATTCACAGGTTTGCTCCAAGATTTAGGAGTCAGATCGGCGTTGAGTCTCTTGTTCAATTTCGTTCCAGGTCCCGTGAAACTGTGACCAGGCTGATGCATTTCGAAAGGTAGATTATCGATCATTTTATTCATGCTGCCTTTACCTTTGCTTGCGTTCTTTTTTTTTGACGAATCGAGTCTTAATAGAACCACACACGTCGCAAATTCTGCGAAGCATCTGTCTGTCGTTTTTTGTTCGTACTTCTTGAGAATTACTCGTCTCGGTAACTCTCTTACACTTTACGCAATACATTTTTTGAGAGTTATTTAAATTAATTTAGTTTTTATTTTATATATAAATTTAATATTTCTTTTTTAAAAATTCTGTTCTTATTATATATATAATTTTTTTTTCAATCGCTGCTCTTGAGTTCTATCATCTTACAGATTCCTCCCTAGCCTCATTCCTCCCCTTTTCCACGAGAGAATCCTTCATCCCTTCCTTGATGATCTGACGAGTCTTGATTCTCACAGCTTCTTTCATGGCTTCGTATTTCGTTTTCTCGCTCAATATCGTGAAGTATTCTCCATCCGATATCCTACCATCTTTCAATGCCATCGAGATCATTTCGGATATTGTGGCGATCTTGGAGTTGGCCAAGACGCGAATCTTGTCGTGTTTCCTTGCCTTCAGATATAATTTCCTACTCAAAAAGTTTCTGAGCGTGCTAAACAATCCAGCGGCGAGAGTCACTACTTCTACGGTTAACACGATCGGAATACCGACCGCAGTCGATAACAATCTGATGCCGGCCACGTGTAAACCCATGGAAATCGTGATGAGTGTCGTGTCGATTGCGTTGACGAATTTCACGAAACGCAAATACTTCTTCTTGAGAGAACGACGAGAATCTCTCTCTTGAGTTAGATACGATTGAATCCTACTGATTTGATCGATGCGATACCTCTCTCCTCTTTCTTTTTCTTCTAGCGACGGTGCCATCGGCAAAACGCCGTTCAGCTTCTCATCTTCGTCGTCATCTAACGTCGGATACAATTTATTTCTGGTTCTCATTTTTGTTTTTTTTTTCTTTCTAATATTAGATAAAAAATTTATGTGTGTATTTCATTTTTATTTTCTATTCGCCCTTATTTATATCAATGAGAAAACTTAGACGTAAGATTCATTGAACAATAATTTCATGATGCATCCCTTGTCTTCTAAAGTCAGACTTCTACGTGCCAGTTTCAGTTCTTCCGAAACTGTGGGCTTGTCTCGATCCTTACAGAAGAGTAATCTCTTCCAAAACGCGATCACTTCGTCGATTTGAACACGTTCGAACACCGGTTCAAAATACTTGATGGCCATATCTTCCCTTTCCATTGTCAGACACGAATGATTTTCATGATCGAAGTCTAGGTGATCCCAACATCCGACACATCATTCTAACAAGAGGCGACCTAGTTGTTCATTCACACAGAATGCGTAGGCTCTCATCAGCATTTTTAAAAGAAACCTTGCTCTAATAAGCTGGGAAGCATTCAAGATTTACGTATTTTTTATTATCTATTCGATTTGATATATCAATCACTTTTTTATTTCCTATCCTCAAAACCGATTCTATCACTATTTCGTACCACAAAACTCAAGAGATGAATCGACAAATCATTTTCACCAATCAAATCGCACCCTATACCATCCGAAACGCGATCGCGAACGTGGCGATGGTTTGCGGGTTCTGTATCACGTTTTTTCCATGTACCGTAGGCCCAAATCGATTTTAAAAAAAAATCCTCGATGAGTAACTACACTTTACACCACTTTTCACCGTTGGTGAACGTCGAAAAAACGTTTTTGAGGTCGATTTTCCAGATCTAGAATCCGCCAATGGGTTTCCCTGATCGGATCACGCTTTTGACGTTTGAACACCTGTTGGCAAACGTAGGTGATACTGAATCTGCAAACCGCTTTTTGATGCTGATACAGAATCCGCAAAACGTTTTTGCTCGCGTTCACCAATGATGGATCGATGGTCTAATCCGCAATGGGAACATAGAGAAAAAAATTTTAAATTATATTTTTTTTAAAATTTCGTACATATTTTCACTCTTGAGCGACGTGTCGAATGTACGCGTTCGCCAACGGGTATTTGAACGTTAAAAGTGCGATATGTGAGCCTCAAAACCAATGGCGGATTCTGTATCACCATGAAAAAACGACATTTTCTACACTTGTACACGATTTAACACTGAATCCCTATGGCGGTACACGTACATGTACGTGTACATGTACAAATCGTGTACAAGTGATACTGAATCCGCAAATATCACCTACTTAGACAAATTGATGAACAACCCTAATATATCTCCCGTTGAATACAAGTCAATGTATCCCATGTTCGTATTTGACGTCAGTAAACAGAGCGAATGACTCAAGAGTAGCATCTTAGACATTCAGATCAAGATGCAATTCGATAGGAACGTGCCGAGAAAAACTGAAGCCTTCGCCCTGGTCCTGTCGGATAGAGAATTACAATTCGAATCGGATGGAAAAAAGATGTTGATCATTCGATGAGAGACGTGTGTGAAAAAAAAAATAAAAAGTAATGAGTAATTATTAAAAACAAAAAAAACAAAAAAAAAAAATAAAAAGTACTGAGATCTAGAGGGAATGAACATCTTTGTAAATCTCATTACTTTTTTTTTTGTTTTTAATAATCACTCATTATTTTTTTAAATTAATTACTTCCACGCATTCACTGTTTGTTCAGAGGATCTAGTTCGATCAGTAGGCTCCCTACCGAAGTGGCAGCTTCAGGATTATTGGTTTTCATAACGAAATTAATCCTGTCTCCAGCGTTCACTTTGAGAGGCGCGCCAGACGTGCTAACATTCGTGTGTTGATTCTCAGGCTTTTCAATGCTGTATCTCCTATCACTCTCTACTCCGTTCACCTTGAGATTGACGACCGCTCTGTTATTCAAATCCGTGGAAGCCAGACCCATTCATATGATTTCACCTCCCAACGGGATGGGATATCCCACCTGACCATGTTGCGATCCGTTACCTCCGTTTTCAAAATACCACTCAGCTTTTCCCTCCTCTAACGTGCCGGTCTCCTCAGCCCACACGGTGATCAATTGTCTAGCATATTTGACTTTCTCCACCACCAAAATCACGGTGCAGGCATCCGACATGTGCACGGGATCCGATAGATTCGTGAGCGCGTGTCCACCCATGTCTAGTTTACCTTCCATGATGTCTCCCTTTCTCTAGACTGAGTTGTCATCCACATACTTCCTGCTGACCGCGCTGGAATCAAATTCGGGATCATGATCGAGACCAAATAAATTGTGACCGTTCATGTTGATGCCACCCTTCATGGTTCCACCAGATTGTTTGTTCAGGTAGAGATCATCCACCTGTGATTCTACGTATTCTTGTGATCGTATCACGGTGGAATCCACGTATCCCTTGTTCTTGTTAACCATGGTGGAGTCTGCATCTGCATCATCAACCGTCGACAGATTCAATAGCTTGTTGAATCCCGCATTCAGATCCGCTTTCATTTCTCGTCTGTCAGACTTTCTCTGTTCCAGATCTACGTAGTGTTTAGTCGCCACATCCTTGGGATACGTGGGAGTGGCCACATTCATTATCTTGTTAGAATTGGCATTCAATTCTGAGTGCATCGTTTTCTGAATGTATCTACTCGGATGTTCGCTGAATCGCACGTGAGAGTCGTCCACATATTTCTTGGTTGCGGCATCGGTGGAATCTAGGGGATTCGCAACGTTCACCAAACGTTTAGATTTCAGATCGAGGTCGTCGGTCATGGCTTTATCCACGTAATTATCTAGCATGATTCGTTCGAAATCTGCATTCCCCCTGTTGCCGTATTTTTTAGTCGCCACATCTGCGAGATCTATCAGCTCAGGAAGCTTGTAGAGCTTCTTATCATTCATGTTCAAAGGTTCCTCTGGAGGTTTGTATCTCCGGACGTAATGTTCGTCCAAGTTTGCAATGTCGTAACTATTGCCAACTTCGAGCATCTTCCTCTTCTTTTTGGGTTGACTTTCGTCGTCACTTCTACCAAATGTATTGACTGGCATGTTGTTGTGAGGTTTTTTGTTTTAAAAAATATATTTCAAATGCAGTTTATTGAAAATGAATTATTTCACTTATTTTTTATTTTTCGTTTTTATTCGATTAAAGTTTTTTAAATAATTTTTTTACCTTTATCTCTCTCTATTGTAAATCATTGAGAATGTCCTGAAACCGATCTCCTTCAGACCATCTTTTGAGAACATAGAGACACAGGTGACTGCAAAACACTTGATCTGGCGATTGCACTTGTTCCGTGTTGTAACGAACCATTGATTCATCGAAATAGTTCTTTATTTCTTTCAGCGGCGAGATTCCGTAGCTGTCAAAATAATAATTCTTCTTCCCGTTCTTGAACCACGCCACCCAGTGAGTGCCTTCACCCGATAAATCATCTAGATTTAAAATTTCGCATTCTGATTGTCGAGGTCTTCTCTTCGGCAAGCCATCTCTGGAAAACACGCCAAGAAAATCTTTGATTTTCAAATCCTTCACCGCATTCGACAGATTGATGTTGGATAGGGGTTCGTTAGGTAAGACGACACCTTCTACGGATATCTCTATTTTCTTATTCATAAATGTGTATATTTTTTTTTTAAATTTATTTATTTTATTATAATTCACTAAAATGACGTTATTTTTTTATATTTTTTTTCTTTTTCTTTTTTAAACTAACTCTCTCGATATCTCTATCGACTTCCATAATCTTGAATCTGTCTAATTCCTCTTGATTTTCTAGAATCCTATCATCCATAATTATATCCAAAGTCCAATGTCCGAGTGCCAAAATGCTTATTTTATCATCTAACATGAATCTCTTATCGTCGTCGGCCATCAGCAAAATCTTGTTGACTATTTCGGTATACAAGTCATGATTTTCACTTTGAATCGAATTCATAGTCTTATACACTGGACCACTTCCAAACAGACAATCTTTATACTCTCGAAAAGAGATGTTTTTCTTCACCACGCACGTTTTAACCCCTTTGCCCTTCTTGATCTCTTCACCTTCTAGACGATAAGCACACAGTTTAGGTCTCAAACCCACAAATTCGACGATTTGTTTACCGCCGCTGTCATCCTTACATTTACCAAACACCTTCTAGTTGTCGTTCGATTGAATGTTGGATGGGTGATCGACGGGATAATTGCTCATGTCGAAGCACGCAGCCACGTCCGGAGATATATCTTGGTATACGTCTTTTGTCTCTATCTTGTAAACTAAACTGTCCGTGTCAGTGAACAGTAGTTTGGTTTTCTCACCAAATTTCAGTTTGACATAATCATAGTGAAACTTGTACATCAATCGCTTGCTGATATCTAAGATGATCGGTCCAAGATAATAGGGTTTGTCAAACTTCAGGTGCGTCTTTTGCATGTGAATGGCCACTAGATTTTCGTCGAATATGGTTCGGTGTCTGTAATTGGGTTTTGCCATTAATTTTTTAGCTCTTTTCTCAGACGTGACAAGTCGAACGTCGGTTCTCTTCCTGATGTTTTCCATCGATTTACCATACATGCAGTTGTTCATGAGTTTGATGAAATCTTTTTCAAAATCGTTCTCAGCTTGAATTCTGAGATTTGTGTTGAGATCGAAGTATTTTTCATCCAAGGCTCTTCGTCAAATCGAATGACGCGATGTATGTAGACTAATTTCATCCCGTAATCGACATATTGTTTCAAATTCTTGCTGTAGACGATCTACTTACGTTTGTTAAATAAATTGGGAATGAGTTTTTCCTAATCTCCTTCGATCGGTTCCATTCGTTTGGGAGCCAACGGATAATCGTTGTGTAGATCATGTAATTCTCCCGGGTAGTTCAAATCGACTTCTAAAATGCAAGGATAGTCTCTCCATTTTTGAATCTCTTCCGGTTCTGTCACCCATTCGAAATTTCCAATTGGTAAAGGACGACTCATAGCCCAACCATACAGATTATTAGCGTCCCAATACTGTATGTATTTATTCGATCATTTCGAATCGAAACCATCTTTCATGTAGGGATTTTTAGCTTCAGAATATCTGTGGGAGATCATCGAGACACCACCTCTCCCAGCCCTTTCAAACATGAGCAACATGTCCACGTCGGATAATAATTCCAATTGGACTTTGGTGGTCTTCAACAGAGCGTCCCACGCCAGACCGGGTGCAGTGAAAGACCAAGCCGGATCCAGATCGTAATTTCGATAACAGACGTCTCGAAAATTTTTGAACACGTCTGCCAAGAGCAGAAGGTCGGTCTTCAGATGGAGATCGTGATAATCTCTCATGGTTTTCATATCGAATGATTTCCACACGTTTTTAGCATGTTCGTAATTCTCGTCGGAAATGTCGGATTCGTATAATTTCAAATAAAAATCTTCTTTTGAAGGTAGTGCGGTGTCATCGAATCTCTTTAGATCATTCATGTAACCATATGGATAGATTCTTTTCCTTAACATGACGTCTACTCGTTCTCCGAAATGTTCGCTCGTGATTTTAAATTTATCCTTGCACATGTTATCAACTAATTTTTCCAGAGCGGTCGACATGAATTTAAAATTGTCGATGAAACGTTTGCCTCTACGAATGGATTTAGTTTTTTATTCCAACGTCTCTCCATCGATTACTCTTTTCTTCTCCATGAGCTACCATTTCATGATGGAAATGTATCTTTCTTCACTGTTCACGATGCAATTTAATTCTTCGTGGGTGGTGCCGAGATTTTTCACGAACAGATGACTGTCGTAACCCAAGAGATTGTGAAATATTACTGGATAGAAAACGGCATCTCAATATTTTAAATTACACTTGATGTGAGCCGGACCCCGATATAGACAGGTGTTAACCTTCTAACCTTCTTATTTTCCTTCGAATTCTCATTGAACGATTGTCTGCATATGTGACATTCGGTGGCTCTGTTATTTTCATCCTGCTGCTCTCGCATGATGATCATTTTTGCCAGAGTTTTCAATTTATCGTATAACATTTGAAATTTTGATTCTAACTCTTCCACGAATCTTTGAGCCACGTCATTGTCTTCGCACCATTTCGTGTAGGTGAAGGGACCCATGTCATGTTGCGAGTCGAAAGCACATTTCACGTAAATACAATAGCCCGAAGGCGTGTGTTTTTGATATCTTTCGATGTAACTTTGAAGAGCGTCAGGTTTGCAGGAACTCATTTTCATGGTGAAGCATTCGAAATCGGCATACACGACGAATGGTACTTTTAACCTATTGTGATTTTCAAAGTTCTCGATGGTGTTGGGTTTAGGCATTTCGATGTTGACACCTTGATTTTCGTTGCAACATTCCTGATGTTTCGCTAATGATTTTTCGCTGTGAAATGCATTCATGCAGTTGCAACATAAACATGTCTTATGGTCATGTTCATTATTTTGTCTCGATAGTAATCCACTCGGATGTTTAACCCAACAATAATGACGAATGTCACCATTCAAAATCAATAATAAAATAATCGTCTTTTCTCTTTTGAGATACGAAGTCTGTCTGAGAGGATAGATTGTTCGTTTTTCATTGTCGTATCCCAAGACGTTCACCGCTACAGTGGGATTTTGAGCTTCGAAACGTTCGATGTGTTTTAACTGTGTTGGAAAAGTCACTCCGGTCCAATCGAGATTTTTAGAAGTCTCCTCATAACAAGAAACTCTATCGGAGTGCATTTTAATGGGGTATAAAGTGGAGGTGACTGCCCATTTAAAACACTGATCATCTTTATTTCTCACATTGATCACAGCTTTTGTTTAGCTAAGAAATACGGTAATTTCACGTAGGAAGACGCTTTCAATGAATTGTTTTTAGTTATATGAATTTTGAGTTTCAACACGTCATCGAACGTCCAATTACTACCTTCATGTTGATAATTCATGAGAGACGTCAACATCTTGTCTTTCATCATTTCGAAAACATCTGATAAATCTGAACCTCGAAATATGGGTTCGACATTAGATCTGAAATATGCATTTTTCACGATGCTCTTGTTGGAATTCAAGTCGATTTTATTCATCACGCAATGGAGTATCATCTTAATTTTTTGTTCCATGTTCATGTGTTCGCAAAACAAATCCAATACTTTTTTCTTCACTCATTCTATGAACAATTTCGGATCGACTTTTCTGAACCGCATCACTCGTTTTCATTTTTTTTTTAAACTTGCAGTTCTTCGACGGCTTTTGGTTTGATCGTCTTCTTATTTTTCACAACCGGAACGATTCCTTTTACTATCTTTTTCTTCTTCTCATTTTTCACAACCGAAGCATTTTTTGACGTCGTTGCTATCAACATTTTGTTTGCCTTTTCATCAAGCAAACTACATATCTCCTCACGCATGATCTTTCTAATTTCATCACGCTTCACTTTTCGTTTTCTATCGTTAGGCATTACTGTCATCGGCTTATTTTTTTTCACAATTCGAGTGTGTTTAAGTTTGTTCACTTCCGATCTTTCAATTTTTTTCTTTCCATCGTTTCACAAACGATATTCCTGTATGACTTCAATTTTTTTTTATTTGGTTCTAGGATTTCTGTAATGTGGAATGTTTAATTTTCTACACATCTCGTTTAACTGAGGTACGGTTTTCTCATTTAAATTTTCCGTTTTTTTATTTGTTTGCTTCATTTGTAAGAATATTTTTTTTTTAATTTTGTATTTTAATAATAATTTGTTAAAAAGTCTTAAAATAGTTTTTTATATATTTTTGTTTTAATTCCTTCAAAAAAAATTTTTTTATGAAATTAATCAATTTTTTTTATGTTCCTTAACGTGACAAAAATTGAATTAATACAAGAAAAACAGGTGTTAAATTTAAACTTTTTATTTATATATAAAGAGAAAAAAACTTTTACAAAAAAATTTTTTTTCGCATTAAAGAAAATTAAAAATTAAAAAAAACTTTTTATATATCTATAGAGAGTAAAAAAAAAAAACTTTTTTAACAAATTATTATTTAAACACAAAATTCAAAAATATATATTATTTGCAATAATTCATAATAATTCATAAAACAAAAAAAAAACAAATAATCGATCATGACAACAACACCTAAAAGATGCAAATTGAAATTGAAACAAGTCAAAATGTGTAAGAAATTCGGTTATAAAATCTATAGATTACAACGACACAGTGCCATCGAATTGAACGAGGTCGAGACAAAGGGCTTAGAGCACAAACACGGCAAATACAGCATGCCTTTGAAATTGGATGAAGCCACACTCGATTTGTTTTACGAGTACCAAAGCGATCTACAGAAAATCGTCATTGCCAAAGATAAAGAATTCGACAAGGACGATTTGTTGTTGCCCTATGGAAGTTACATATATCCAAAAATCTCTCTCGAACTCGTGAACAAATTGGGCGGTAAGAGCACGTTCACCGATGTAAAAAAACTCAAAAAAGTAAAGATAAACATTCAACACATTTTCGAAAAAGGAGAAGACACAACCGTCAACATGCTAATAACGGACTTGGAAATATAAACAACAAAGAGACTGATTTTTAGCGAAGAAGAAGGAAAAAATAGTAATGAGATCTGGAGAGGTTGATCATCTCTAGATCTCATTACTTTTTTTTCTTTTTTTTTTGTTTCATTCTTCTTCTTCTTCACTATCACCCATATATATTATAATAACGTTTCCTTTTTTCTCAAATATCGATGTTGATTCTTCTTTTCTTTTTTTGTGATATATTATATTTTTATAAGAACACATTTGTTTATTTGTATCATAATTATGAACAAATGTGGTGCATCTCTTGGTAACACTCACATCATTTCCATTCCCTACAGAAGATAGTGGTGGCAGTGGAAATCGTCTCATTCTTTTAAATTTCAACCATCAATCCCAATCATTTTTTAACTCTTTTTTCAGTTCTTTCCTAAGATATCCATCATTAGCGTCTAATTGTTTTTCCACATCTTTTTCCCACACTATCCCGTAATATTCATCATTAGCATCTAATCATTTTTCCACGTCTTTTTCGCACTCTATCTTGCGATATTCATCATTATCGTCTAATTGTTTTTCCACCTTTTTATCCATTTTATATTATTTTTTATACTTTCTATGATTTATATTTTTATATTTTATATAATTATAGAATTTTTTTACATTATAATAACATACTCAAAATCGGTATATTCTTAAACGGCGAATTCTCACTAAACAGCAAACCCTTAACGTTCCGTCCAGTCTTCAGATAGAGACCATTTCCACTCAAAGAGTTCCCACCTCTAACGAGTTCTTGATACAATCCTTCACCATTGTCGTCTATGTGGACACACACGGCTCCTCCCTTCTTCAAAAATAGTCCGCTGCCACCCATTAATTTCTCTACAGCCGAACTCGCGAGTCCCGAGAGAGCTCCCACGCCAAGAGTCTTTCCGGGAAAGGGTAATGCTTTTGTGGCAATTCCTGCCAACAGCGGTAGGAAACCACCTTTCATTCTCAAATTGTATTTCAATTGAGCGGGACTCAATCTCACCGTCAACCCTCTTCCATCACGAATCGCTTTCTCCATCCTTTTGATTTGACTTCTGGTCCAGGCGATCGAATCCTGACAGCAACTCTCCAGATCTTCGTGAGTGAATTTGAATCTCACCGCCTCGCCTCAAGTTGTTAACGCTCTCTTAAGTTTCTTCCTCTGTCCTGCGGATATGTTCACGTTTTTAACCACGTATTGTGTCATAATTCTTTTTCTTTTTAAATATATTTTATTCAATTGTTTTTTTTGATTTAATGATAATTATATATATTAAATAATTTTTGTAAATTAATATTGCGTTTATTTTATTTTCTTATTTATATATATATGCATTTTTTTTTGTTTTTTTTTGTTTTTTTATATTTCTCTTATGTGAAATCATATCGTCACCCTCTCTCCGCGAAGATCTAACAGTTCACCATTTTGATCCATCGATGTGGTTTTGAGACTATACAAGGTGTCTAAAATCACTGGTAGATAAACTAAATTTCGAGGTTGTTCCACGATCGTATAACCCAGCGACACATTTGGAAAGAAGGAATAGATCGTCGGTTGAGCGCTACCATTCACATAGTTTCCAGCAATCACGTCCATGTTCACCAGAATGCTATTGACTGCGAGAATGTCGACCGCATTTTCAGATGCCGCATGACCTTGATACATCTTTCGATCGAATCCCAGCATCTTGCCTATAGAATCATCCGTGTTGAAATCCACTCGAAAATTATCTTCCAAATCCAACATCGTCTGTAGGGTATTAGGGTTGGGAGTGAGTCTGATCTTGTTGCTTCCCTTTCCATCTGTCTTCATTTGCGTCTGAATGTAATTGTTCAAATCGTCTATGTCGTAACTTCCTTTGGGAATTCGAATCTCCAACCTATCCACTCTGTTGGAATACTTGAACGAGTTATTCTTTTCGGTGACGTTGGGAAAGGAATAATAAGTCTCCAGATTCACCAACGCCATCTCGTATCTTTTCTCTCTATTCAATTCGATGGAAAGTTCGAATTTCGTCGCGAATCGAGTCAAATCGCCACTCACCACGATTTGAATGGACTGTTTTGCAGCCGTATTCTCGGCTATCCGTCCTAACAATTCGCCTTGTTCGAACATTATATTTTTAATTTTTATTTTTTATTTTTTTTTAAAACTAAATTATTTGATGATTTATTATTTTCTAATTTTTGTTTTCGATCTCTATCTTATTATCATCAGAAACATAAAACTTGTCGAATCCGCACCGATATTTTCCGCGCTTAAATTCACTAGTCAAATCGATCATGACGAATTTTTAAAGTCCTCCATCCCAAACCCTCTTGCAGAATCTCCTGAATTCCGCCACGCTCATGTCGTTTGCGACGTGATCACCTTAGATGTGATTGAGATTCTTGAGATCCTGGCGAAAGAGATACAGTAAATTAGCATTCTCCCTTATCGTCTGTCTGGGCAATCGAAAATAATTCTGCGACAGGTAGAAACAGTCCACGCTGCTGTGACGACCCCTAACGTAATACGATTCGCATTGGTTCTGTCTCTCCAAAAGCAGATCGTCGAAAATCATGAGATTCTTATCTTCCAATTTCAATTCTCTGGGATCCGGAACGTCGCTAGCGTTCTCATAAAATCGACACTCGATGTTCGAAGACGCATTTCTCTTCATCAATTCCATCGCCGCACCATCCAAAATGGTCGAAAGAGAAGCTTCAATTTTGTCGAATTCCTCCCTACTGTCAAAGATTTTGGCTATGACGTTCTTGGGCAATCTACGATCCATGCACTCTCGAAGCAATCTGTATTCAGGTTGAAACAAGCTCTTGCCAAACACGAATAATCTGTCGTAATCCAACCAGTCGGGTTGTGACAACAGATTCATCAATAGATTGGGCTTTCCACAATTCGATTTTCCCACTATCAAGCCTCTTATGCTTTTGGGAAAGAACTCGTTATTCGACCTCTTGGTCACGGCGTCGTTCCAAGACATATCTTTAATGTTCATCTTTGTTTATTTTTTTGTTATTTTTAGATTTTTCAAACACAATTTTTTATGTTTTTTTTCAAACTCAGTTTTTATAAATATTATTATTTATTTATATTACACCGTCGCAAGTTCTCTTCAATCCAGATCCACTCGTCATTTTGGCAAAATCTTGTATGGGTACCACAGCATCTTTAAAATCTTTCCAACTTTTCGGCGATCACTCTAACGTAGCTCGCTTCGCCGACGGACTGATCAACTTGTCAATCAACATGTTGGCTGCCCTCTTGCCATCCACAGAAGCTATCCTACCACTAGCTTCGGAAGTGGCTTTCTTACCAGCATCCAAAGCCGTCTTCTTACCGACCTCAAACGTGGTCGATGCGAGTTTTCTACCTGCATCGCTCGTGAACGCTCGAATTATAGAATCGACGATGCCAGAACTGCCTTGAACGTAAGTTCTAACGTATCCCTTGTTCTTTATCACCAACATATTTTTATTTTATAATATATATTTCGTTTTTTTTCACTGGTAAATCGTTTGTTGTTTAAATACTTTTTATTATTTTCTAGTGTAACATTTACTGTTTTTATTTTATATATTTTTTGTTTGTATGTTCTCTCTACTTATTATATATATATCACTCCTTCAATTCGTTCATCAGCCTTTTATAATCGCGCTTATTCAAAACCTTCTGCCTCAACAATTCGTCGCATATGCTCACTATCTCATTATCTAATCCAGTATTACCAGCGCGTCGACTTGCCATCAACAATCTCAATCTCTGAGACAGAGCATCAGAATTGCTCGGAAGAAAAGTGGTTCTCACTCCTTTGCCAGTCACCGATTCGACGAACTTCTTATTCATATCCCATATGGGTTTCACCACCTTCGTCCACTTATAACCTCTATTGGCTTTGGGTCTCGTTTCTCTGGCATCATTTTTTCTCTTCATGGCGTGGGTCTGAACCAGAATGTCGCCATAATTGTCGAAATCCCGATCCGTGTAATCTCCAGGCGCTGTCGAAAAGGAGCAATTTGCTCAGCCCAGGAGTTAATTCGTACCTATTCGAACCGACGATTAAATTATCATCATCCGCTTGCACTTCGGTGTCGCCCACGAAAGTTCTACCGGCAGAATCCTTATAAATTCCATACAACAGATCTCTCTTACCACCATACTCGGACGACGCGACGCTATCAGTGGTGATAGTCGAAGCCGCATCGTCGCTTTCGCTCACGTCGGTTTCGATTCTCATGGGAACGTAATCCGGTGATGATCTTTGAAATGAAAACCCCCTTGTAAAACTACCTGGCAACGAACCCGTTCTCACAGAACTTTCTTTTAAGGGCCTCAATTCGTCAACGATCTCCTTTTTACTTTGTTCCTGAACCTCTGTAACGGGTTTAAATAATTTTGTGGTTTCGCGTTTTAATTCCATTTCTCCCAATCGCCTGCTTCTGTCAGAGGATTGGATGCTTTTCTTGAGTCGTTGATATTCGTTGAGAAGCTGATCTCTCCGCTTGGAATCTGTGATGTGTAAAAACATTTTTTCGTTTTCTAAAATTATTAATATTTACGTTAGAGTATGCTAACGTGAGTTATTTTATTATTCTCAAAATTAAATGTATAATTATTTTTATGTTTTATGTTTTAATTAAATAAAAATCTTCTGTCTTTAATATATAATAACTAAAACCAGTTGAGGAAAAAACATTTTACAAAATGAAACCTCGATAAATGCGTTTTTGCCCTCGAACGTGTTAAAGATCACATCACCGATTATTCACTCCGTGATGAACAGAAAAACTTTGAAAAAGTTTGAAAGTTTAGTGCATAAGAAACCGGTTTCTGATTTAATGCGTTTGAGAATAATTATATCCGTTAAAAGGGTTCATTCATATCTCCGAAACATTATCACAAGTCGATTAAAATTCAGTTTACCTCTTAAAACCTCACTGAGTGGAAAACGCGATTTTATTGTCCATTATTAAAACGAAATACCTTTCATTCACACCGGAACAAAACATGAAAAGGATTTTTGCAAAGATTTTCATAGTGTCAATTTATAACACAATTTTTATCTCTTAAAACCCATCTAAGTGAAACGTTTTATAGTTGAATTTTTATTTGAATAAAAAAAAACAAAAAAAACTCTACAAAACTGTTTTATTACGATTTACCTTAAATCTCGCTATGACAAAACGTGAACGGACGATATCCATCGGTTCTAATTTTCCAAACTCGAGTTTTTCAATGTCATCCATTGAACGAAAACCTTTTCATTTATACAAGAACAAAAAATGAAAGGATTTTTGCAAAGATTTCACAATGTTAGTTAAACACAAATTTTCTCGCTTAAAACCCATCTAAGTGGAACTCAATTTTATAGTCGACTCTGTTGAATGAAAAAAAGCTATTTTATTTACACTAAGTACAAAACTTGAAAACTCCTCAAAACCGATTCTATTACGATTCACCTTAAAACTCGCCAGGTGAATCGGCAAATCGTTTTCGCCGATCGGATCGCACCCTGGACAGTCCGGAACGCGATCGCGAACGTGGTGGTGGTTCAGAACCGGCAACCGCATCTTTTCGATGTACCGGAGGCCGAAATCGGTTTTAAATTTTTTTTTTTAAAAATCCTCGATGAGTGACTACACTTTACACTCACTTTTCACCGTTGGTGAACGTCGAGAAAAGGTTTTGAGGACGATTTTTTCTGGTCTAGAATCGGCAAATAAGTTTCACCGATCGGATCGCACCCTCGACCGTTCAAACAGCCCTTGGCGAACGTAGGTGGTCCAGAATCGGCAAACCGCCTTTTTGATGCTGGTCAAGAATCGGCAAAACGTTTTTTGCTTGCGTTCACCAACGATAGATCGAAGGTCTGATCCGCGAATGGAACATCAAGAAAAATTTTTAAATTTACATTTTCTTCAAATTTCATACATTTTTTCACTTCCGAGCGATGTGTCGAATGTAAACGGATGTTTGAACGGTCAAAAGTGCGATCTGAGAGCCTCAAAAACAATTGCCGATTCTGGACCACCATGCAAAAACGGCATTTTTTACACTCTGTAAACGATTTAACACTGAATCCCTATGGCGGTACACGTACATGTACGTGTACGTGTACAGTTTTTTGGAAAAGTGGTCTAGAATCGGCAATTATCACTTACCTAACTGTTAATAAACAAAATTATCGGGTATTGCGTGGTACCTCTCAGCCAACCGCCTTGTAGGAAAGTTCACGTGAAATATAATATATAGGAATATAATATGTGGCGTGACAGGATACGACATCGCACGTATATTTATCTATGGCCATTTTCCACTATCCCCTCTTTTGTCCTTATATTCTATCACCTTTCGTTGCATTTATTAACACCTGCGAATCAACATATTTCATTGTCGCTAGATGTTGATTGACAAAATGCTTGGAAACGTGGTTACGGCAACTTATTTCCGTTCCGGTCCTCACCATAGTTTTGTCTCAATATACCATGGTATCGCCCTGGTACATCGTGGTATCTTGAAACAATACATGGTGGGCTATGTTGCTCTTTTATAAGGAGTTTTATACCGTATTCGGGAAAATTTTCTTATACCAAATATATTGGCAATCAGAGATACATGTATTACGACCCAAACAATTGTTATAAAAATAGAGGATATTGCTGACGAGTTGAAAAGGCGTGTGTGAGGTTCATTCATTGAGGAAGACGAGTTTGTTTCGTGCTGCCACATTGCCCTTTAATGTTTTATTTTGTATGAATCATATTATAAGTTCTAGTTTACGGGTGCACAGCGAGGAAAATGTGGTACGGCAAATATTTAACATTCTCAACGCAACCAATTGCTTCAAGTTAGAGACTAAACTGAAGTTTTACAAATGAAATGTTTTCATGATTAGAGAACGGTCAGTTTTTCGTGATGTCTATGCTATAAATCAAACCCCGACTTCCTCACTGCAGCGATTTTTTATTGGGGTTTAACGACACTTTCGACAGCCAGGGTCGAACAGTTTTACTAGTGGAGGAAGCTGGAGAACCCAAAGAAAATCACCGAGCAGTGTTAGTAATGGTTACAGACAAGTGCACCATCAATGTGCAGCACGTATTAGTACACAGCGACAGCGTGCCCCCGCGTAGGCAATCGGTATTAAGTGGCTTGTCCAAGAACACAACGCAGCTACCCATGGTGGTGATCAAACCGTGGTACTTTCGAACTGAAGACCAATTCCGTAACCACTGAGCCACCGCGCCCTCTACTGCAGTAGTTACTTTCTTTTATGAATACGGTCCTATTCAAGATAAAAAGAAACTTCAGTTGATGAGACCATGTGATCTGGTGACAAACATCATGTTTTTATAAACATATTTTGCGATTTAGCTCTATTACATTGAAGCGATTTGACACAGTTAACCCGATGTTTGGATCAATATCAAACAGGAGGAAAGAAGGAATTTTACAGACACGTGGACAGCATTTTTTAAATGCTGTTGACATGTCTGCAAATATTTTTTTACCATCTGTGTCATATTTACTCAAAGACTGAATTTACGACTGTCAAAGCACTTTCGACAAACTACCCCATCGAAGCCCCATCGCGTCGTCTTGTGGTTGGAATCTTCTTTGTACTTACAACATAAAACAAAATTGACCTGTCAAGTTATAATCCCATCAAAACGTCTGTACTTTGGTTTTCTTAAATTCTTCGCGTAAATAAGTTAATACATGAGTATGTCAAAAGGTGAAAGGTCTTCAAAAAGAAATATGTGTCTTGTCTTTTTATTCGTAAAATTCGTCTGCAATTTTGACGATCAGCTACAACAAAACAGTCAAGGTTCATCCGAAAAATTCGCGAGTCGCGCGAGATATTTAGGTTTAACCCTTGAGTACCGGCGCCAGAAAATAACTGGGGGAAGGACAAGTAGCGGACCGGTTCCCCATGAAGGGGGCAAGTCCCCAAGTAAGTTTTTAGAATCATTGCATCATAGCATTACATTCAGATACCGCAGACATCTGCGCGAGCTCCTATATAAGGCACGAACAAGTGTAGAAGGTTTGCTTAATGGATTCTTTTTTTATTTGGTTGGGGGATGTGCGTGCGTGCGTGCGTGCGTGCGTGCGTGCGTGCGTGCGTGCGTGCGTGCGTGCGTGCGTGCGTGCGTGCGTGCGTGCGTGCGTGCGTGCGTGCGTGCGTGCGTGCGTGCGTGCGTGCTGGTGGGAACCCTTGACCTTGGGATACGTATATTTCTGTGTGGAGAAATGTTTGGCACTCGGTGGTTCGTGCGTGCGTGCGTGCGTGCGTGCGTGCGTGCGTGCGTGCGTGCGTGCGTGCGTGCGTGCGTGCGTGCGTGCGTGCGTGCGTGCGTGCGTGCGTGCGTGCGTGCGTGCGTGCGTGCGTGCGTGCGTGCGTGCGTGCGTGCGTGCGTGCGTGCGTGCGTGCGTGCGTGCTGGTGGGAACCCTTGACCTTGGGATACGTATATTTCTGTGTGGAGAAATGTTTGGCACTCGGTGGTTGGGCGGCATAACTTATACCACCCGCTGAGTAGGATTAGCAATGATGAAATCCTGCAGCCCGGAAGTGCGGTGGCTCATCGATTAGGTCATTGTGCTTCAGTTTGAAAGGTGGTGTGTTCGATCCTGACCTGCGTCATCTGTATTGTGTCCTTGGGCAAGTTACTCAATCCAAAAGATCCAGTGGAACACAGTGGTGTAGAACGCCGAGGTACACATGTTTTCACGCGTCGATGAAACACATACCTTCAACCGATGGAAACCCCGTTTTTTGCCGGCAGTTACTCGTCGCTGGTCCATGGACTCCGGCTTTCTCCACCATAATACTATGCGACAGGGTATGACCGTGGATGCTGAAAATGTCGTGCACAAATAAATAAATAAATAAATAAATAAATAAATAAATAAATAAATTTTTGGGTAGAACATAAGTATTTTCGAAAATTTAATATAATTTTAATTTTTAGAGATTTTTAGAGATTCACAATGTTTGGAAACAATTATGAAGATTCAGTTGATATTTTAGACGTCCCTAAATTTAGGTAAAAATTTTAGTCGAAAACTTTCCAGCTGAGGGGGTTGTCGAAATGGAATTTTCCTAATGTAAACCAAACACTCTCCTTCAAGACCCTCTAGCCACGTCCTTAAAAAGATAATGTCATTTAAGAACAGCATCCACCACGTCGTATGGGGTGGCAGGAGAGGGGGTGGGGGCTAGAGGAGGCTTAAGCCCTCACCTTTTTGTCCAAGAGTACTCACAATATTTGAAAATAGTAAACGGTGTGAGTTTATTTGCTTACTATTCTACTTGTCGCTTCCACGCCGCCCGACCAAATAACC
Source organism: Pictodentalium vernedei (assembly GCA_031216915.1). Taxonomy (NCBI): domain Eukaryota; kingdom Metazoa; phylum Mollusca; class Scaphopoda; order Dentaliida; family Dentaliidae; genus Pictodentalium; species Pictodentalium vernedei. The sequence goes on along the minus strand of CM062297.1, from coordinate 527,297,279 downwards.
TACTTTTGAGTCGGCGATTATCGGAGTCGGGGTTAGCGGCGGAGTAGTTATTACCCAAAACTTAGCGTGTCGGGGTGCGCTGCGGAGGGATATTGTGTGATCTGAGCGATTTTAGACAATTAGTGGACTTCCGACACCTGATCGGTGCCGGTTGTCCCCAGATTGCTTCTTGGATCGCATTTTGTTTGCATAATTTTGGAGGAGAGGTTCCCACAACCTCCGTTTCATTTCAACCTTCAAAGCCCACCCACCCATCCCACCCACCCCACTCACACACATACTTTAAAGTCGCTTCGCAGCCCCTGAAGGATGAAAAACCCAGAGTTGAAAGAATAAGGCAAGCTTATTACATTGTGGCTAATTATAGGGCCACGAAATACGCATCGCCACTTACTTTTATCATTCCAAATGTCTTATCACGAAGTTTTCTCCCACAAGATTTGCTAAACCTGTCAGTGATTCTAAAAGTACGTGAATTTCATATTTAACTTGGGACTTTGATGGATCTGACAAAAAATGTTCAATGTGTGAATAATGTGTTCCAGGAATATTATAAATATGAAAGCCGCCTTTTCACAATTCTTCGCTCTACTAGATAGATAGATAGTTTATTTCTGCAGTATTATTGTTACAAAGACGATACATGAATTAAGCATATAATAAGTGATTGTACATAAAAGACACCATGTAATAAGTATGGGGAAAACAACTGCAAGGAGGCGATATAGCCAGGCTGGCTGTTTTGTAATCACCCCCTCTAGGATTGTCATTATAATTCTGGTAGATTGCAACAGTATTCAAAATATACTGAAACCACGCATTCATACACATACATATACGTATACGTCTATACACCTATATAATGTACAGACACACATACATACATGTATATGCGTACATGGATCCAATATTATATATACATACTTGATTTGTTTTCGGAATTTTCTTTAGGGCAACGGCATTTCAATGTGATACGTTATTGCATTCAGTTAAGACAATCTAAAACAGGGACATTTGATGAGAGTCGGGATGACGGTAAAAGTTTGTTAAAATGGGAGTTCATGTTTGTAATATTTCCAATCATACAGAACAATCTGGACAATATGGATTCGTACACGTTACTGATGATGAGTAGTCCATGATTATCTGGGTTACTACGGCTTTCTTGAACTGTTTCCTATTAGGTATGCATCTGATGTTGTTCTCTAGGGAGTTCCATAATTATTTGAAAATCTGAGAACTGTCGCCCTTACATTTGCAAAAATAGAAGAAGCGTTTTCACTCTCATTCCGCGAACCGTAATGCCTTCTCATTCATTTGTCAGATCTGGAATGCCAAGGGTGGGAGCTCGATGGCTCATTGGTTGTTAGAGTATCGGGCTTCAGACCGAGAGGTACACCATTCGATTCCAACCAGGCGTAACTGCGTTGTATCCTTGGAAAAAGCACTTTATCCTTTACCCAACGCAGACGATATCATAATTTATTATTTTAAATATAATTCTTTTTAAATTTTCAAAAAAATTCAACAAAACCATATCATGTGACCCCTCATTGAAACGAGGTCAATGAGCTCGTTTCAATGAGGGGTCACATGATATGGTTTTGTTGAAATATTTTGAAAAATTTAATTTTTTCAACTGCTTAATTTGCATATTACGCGGGCGGATGCGGGCGATTCGTTAGGTAAAGGGTTAATTAATCCCGACAGCCCACATGAGGGCGCGGTCGTGCTAAGTAAGGCGTGGGCATACTGCACATTATTTTTATTTATATATATAAATTTTATTTATTTATTTATTTATTTATTTATTTATTTATTGGAGTTTAACTACACTTTCGATTTATTTATTTATTTATTTATTTATTTATTTATTTATTTATTTATTTATTTATTGGAGTTTAACTACACTTTCGACAGCCAGGTTCTCCAAGTGTTATACTGTTGTATGGGTGGAGGAAGCCGGAGTACCCAGAGAGAACCACCGAGCAGCGGCAAGCAATTGTCAGACTCCTCAATGTACTAACTCCACACATGCCTTGGTTGAAGACAAGTGCACCATCGACGTGCAGTACGCCTAATCACACAGAGTCACTGTGCCCCCGCGTGGGCAGTCGCGATTAAGTGCCTTGAACAAGGACAAAACGCAGTTTCCCCTGGAGGGGATCGAATCGTGAACCTTTCGGTTTGAAGTCCAATGCTGTAACTACCGAGCCACGGCGCTCCCTAAATAACTAAATATTGGCAAGGGTAATTAACTCTACGAGAACATTTCCAAGATGAAAATTGCTGTGACTGAGCTGGTATTCATTTGTAGATTTCCAATACGCACCGGAATGGTCATGGCTCAGTCATGTATGAGATTATTTGTAAATATTAACCCTTTACCCAACGTAACGTCCAAAACCGCCCAGCGCTATTCTCAAAAATCGCCAATTAATTTTCATTATTTTTTTCATTTTTTGTCTCAAAAACATAGGTTATGACCCCTCGTTGGAACGAGCTCGCCGAGCTCGTTCCAACGAGGGGTCATAACCTATGTTTTTGAGACAAAAAATGAAAAAAATTAGTTATTCAAGAATTATTTTTGCAAGTGTCGTCTGCTTTTCATGTTAGGTAAAGGGTTAAGTCACCGAAACTCCACGCCCGATTGCGTCTTGGTGTGGGGCACACGGGTAATGATACTGTACATTCGAGATAGCTTATGACGCCATTTCGTATCACGAAAAACATTGTAATCGCTCATCAGCAAATGAAGGAATACTCGAGTATAGGGCGTAAACAGGCTCAATGAAGTGTGTGTCTGTGGAACTGCTAAACTCTAAAAACGGTTTAACTAAACTGCTATAACTGTTTTGCCTTACTGTTATATGAGTTTAGTATATTAACTTATGAAGGCGACAATTAACACAAACGTAATTTAATATACAAAATTACAAACCAATTAAATAATATATGTTTTCCCACATTTCATTGCATCTCGTGCTGACTTAAGTCTGTGTATCACCCACAGGCAAAGTCTTTGGAAAAACTAAGGGTTCATGCTGAGTACATTTTGAAAGCTTAATTCTTGGAAGCCGATAGTCGATGCGTGAATATTGTGTTCCAGGTATATTATAAATATGAAAGCCGCCTTTTCACAATTCTTCGCTCTACTATTATTTGAAAATCTGAGAATTGTCGCCCTTACATTTACAAAAATAGAAGAAGCGTTTTCACTATCATTCTGCGAACCGTAATGTCTTCTCTTTCATTTGTGTGAGCTTTGTGCACACATTCGCGGAGCGTCATTTCAAGTATGCCTGCATTGCAGATCTTTGACGACGCTTGACTAGAAACACCTGCTTTACTGCAAGCTTTTGCGGTATGTCATGCTCAATAAATTCATTCTGATTCCCCGGCTTCAAGAGTTAAGCACCCAAAAAAGTGAAGGAATAACTATAGCAAAATCCCCCAGGAAATACCTGTGTGAGATTGTATGAACTAGTTTTAAAGTTTTCTGGTACGGGGGAGGGGTGGGGTGGGGGTGTGTGTGAGGGGGGAGGGGGGTAACGTACATATTGCATGGTAACACCATTGCTAGCTCCATTTGTCGGCGTGTGTGTTACGGTTTGGTCATGGTTTTATTTCGTCAAATTCAACCGTTTTCCAACCAAAGTCTGAGGCTGGAAGATGACTGAAGTTGCACAAATAGACCGAACCGCCCAAATGCGGAAATCGTTGGCCAAAAGAAGCTAAATTTGTTTTCATCTGTGGATAATATTCCACAACAAAGCCTGTACATTAATGCTGGTGAATACTGTTAACATATTTTAACCATTTACCTAACACGAAAGGCAGACGACACTTGCAAACAAAATTATTGAATAATTATTTTTCCATGATTTTTTGCGTCAAAAACATAGCCCCTCTTTGGAACGAGTTCAATGAGCTCGTTTATATGAGGGGTCGTAAGCTATGTTTTTGAGACAAAAATGAAAAAATAATGAAAATTGAATGGTGATTTTTTGTGAATAGCCCTGGCCTCTTTTGAACGTAAGAACGTTATGTTGGGTAAAGGGTTAACTAAATGTGTAAAGCTCATGCCAGGAAGCAGTGGTTAGAGCACTGGATTTAACTCAAAAGTTCGACGGTTCGAGCTTGCCTAGGCTTAACAGCGCCGTTTCCTTGTGCAAGACACTTAATCCCGATGTGCATTCGGGGATACGGCGGCGGTCTGTAACGAGGCGTACAGCACGTTGATGGTGCCTTTGCCTTCAATCGATCCTAACCCTGCTTGTGCAGATTTAATACGTTAGAAACTCTGAAAGATGCTCACCGCTGCGCGATGATTCTCTCCAGATACATCGGCTTCTTCCGATGTGGCCCTGGCTATTGAAAGTGTCGTTAAATCCCAATAAAAGAACAAACAAATAAAACTTATGTTTTAACCCTTTGAACCTGAGAGGCCGTTTTTTCTGGCCCAGGAACATGATGCGTCATAATTGCATTAAGTGTGGTAGCTGCTAAGTGAAAGTGTGGAGTAGACCGATCAATATTTTCAACGTGCAGCCCGAAGGCAGCACGTTGAAAATATTTATCGGTCTACCCCCAAATAATCAATATGGACTCTTCTGATTGCTGTTATTGAACTAACATGGAAGGTACCATCAGGGTTCAACGAGTTAACTCATCGTGATAAAGGATTGGAGTACGCGACTCTTGTGTGCCTCCTGATTCCTCTGCCTCTAGGAATAGCTGAGCGACACTACTTCACGGGGCGAACAAGGTTCTGGAAAACGCAAACAACCATTAGTTTTATGCGTGCGCTTTCATGTGGTGCGAAATGAGACCATATAAAGTATCTCTTAAAGTAAAATGCCAAATGCACATAATCTTGTTCATCAAAGGGGACTTTATATTCGAGTATTGAAGTCGCTTAACTTGGTTGACATCACTAAGGTTTCTTTACTGATGTTGAGAAACGATTATAGTTTTATCTTAAGATAGCATCGGATATGAAATAATATAATAATAACACTTTGGCCTGCCACTGATATGTCGCGGTTCTCAGGTGAGAAGGCCTTGATTAGCCTTATGCACCCAAATGCCTCTCTATCCCCACGCCTCTTCTCTCATGCCAACGCTCTGAGACGAACTGCTTAATGACATCCCGTACCCCACTCTTCCCAATCTCTCCGATCAGCATACTAACCCTCTCCTTTGTGTCACCCACTAACTACATGTCCTTCATTCTCTCATCTCACTTCCCCGCCACATTCCCAGTGAATCTTATTCTGTTGGACTGGTATTTTGGACATTCTGATAGAAAGTGTTACACGCTCTAAACTAGGCCTAAGTTACACATTTGGCACTCATTTTTATTGTCTTTCTCAGTTTTCTCCAAATCTCCAGTGACCGCGACCTCATCTTGAACAATAGTGACCACCAAAAGGTGCCATCAAGGTACTCTTCAAAACCTGGCGTCTGTTTATCACACAAAGACCCCTTTGTTTTGATCCCCTCTCGCCAATTCAGATACAGTCCGCCATGGCCCTTTCTCTGACGATTTTTTACCCTGGGTTGTGCCCACTTAGAACTAAGTCCGAGATCTCACTGAATAGTTCTTTATTAACTCCCTCTCTTGATCTATCCACCCCGTCTTTATGCTTGAATGCCAAATATTCTGGAACATTAATTTACAGCATCCGCTGTCTGGAAGTATAGTAAATAGTTAAGATAACAGTTTCATGTTTAGTCTATCCTGTCCTTAATCCCCATCTACCCAAGCTCGCCCATTACTGCTTCCAGTGCTGCGGCATTACTCGGCCCCGTTATCCAACGGCCTGCATCGTTCTTCGGGGTCTTCAAACTCTCTAAAACCACTTGGTTTGGAGGTATCACTTCCGAACCATATTGTTTTTCCCACGAAGACCTTATTAAAACTGTTTCTCTCTATAAGTTTCATTTCATTAAAGATTTGCTTCCCCTTCGCATTCAGTTTATTCCTTGTGGTTTCGGAAGGTGCCTCTTCCCGTAATGTTTATATTTATTCCTAAATACTCGTAGTCACATGTCTCTCCTACATCAAGAAGTGTGCTGCTACCTTCAGAAATGCAGCCCCCCCCCCCCCCCCCCCCATTCTCCACTTTCGAGTAGGTTCCACTTTACGACCCACTAGTATAACTTTGCTTTTGTCTTTGTTTCTTGCAGTCCAGGGAAGATATGAAGCTGTGATTTTCCGGCTGGGTTTGTGATTAGAAGCTGGGCGGCCACTTACCGGGTGGTGGATCAACCTGATCGAGCGTTTTTTTTTTATTCTCATCGAACTGTTGGGGTGAGCGTGACGCATATTTTTTGCGTTCCCGTGGCGCGGTGTGCATTGGAGCGGCGCTCGGCGTGGCGGAATGGGAATTGGTCAAGAGTGGAAGCTGCTTGGAGGGGAGTAGTCTCCCGAGCATGACGGTAATTTGACAAAATTATTTATATGTATGTATATATAATTATATTATAATTAAAATGGTCTATGGTCCCAGCTTTTAAACAAGGGAATCTCAATTAATGGAAGATCCGTGAAGATGCAACTGCTTGAATTTAATTTATATCGCCTATGTCAAGCAGGAATTCCACCAGGCATCGCCTATGTCAAGCAGGAATTCCACCAGGCATCGTCCTAACACCGCGCTACTGGATTGAAAACTGTGAAGTTCAGTCTCGGGCGAGTTGAAAATGTAAACTAATAACTAATAACACATTCTTCGTACCAAAGTGTATATAAGTACATCATGTCGTAAGGATGTAACAGTCAAAATAACTAGGTATATTTGATTTTATTTGGACTTAGAACTGATCAAAATGTTTTCATTTCCCACAAAAGATCAACATCTATTTTTCTTTTATTGTCTCTTGTGCACTCCTATCTTTTTCTCACACGCATTATTTTCACTTTGGGTACAAATTTGGAACATCATCTGTTTTTAGACATTCTGCTACAACCGCATAGTGGGTACTATTCCCCGTGGAGCAAATTAAGCTTATTTCTATGGACTGTCAGGGTCTCGGGGTCAGTCTGAAGCGAAGGGATGTGTTTGGCTACATTAGAAAGAAATCCTACTCCATATATTGTCTTCAGGATGTCCACTTCACTGAATCCCAAGAATCACGTATTACATCCGAATGGGATTACGAATGGTTTTTTTTTTTCAGCTCCTACACAAGCTCATCCCGCTAAACAATAACTTTGTTTTTAACCCTTTACCCAACGTAACGGCCAAAATCGGCCAGCGCTGTTCTCAAAAATCGCCAATTAATTTTCATTATATTTTCATTTTTTGTCTCAAAAACATAAGTTATGACCCCTCGTTGGAACGAGCTCGTTGAGCTCGTTCCAACGAGGGGTCATAACCTATGTTTTTGAGACAAAAAATGAAAAAAAGTAGTTATTCAAGAATTTCTTTTGCAAGTGTCGTCTGCTTTTCATGTTAGGTAAAGGGTTAAGGTACATTGTGTTAGAAAGGATAACTCGGGGAATTTTCTGATAACTGAAATAGAAGTAAACGAGATCCGATTTACAATAGAAAATCTGTATGGTCCGAATAAAGATAACCCCACATTCTATGAGACCCTTCGTACTAATTTGGAAAATAAAGGCTCTCTCAATTATATAATATGCGGAGATTTTAATTTGATTCTTAACTCTGACATCGACTGCTATAATTATGCGAACGTAAACAACCCTAAAGCTAGGAAAGAGGTTTTAAATATGATGGACACATTAGACCTTATCGATACGTGGCGGGTGGACAATCCAGATGTAAAATGCTTTTTGTGGAATTACGTAAATCTCATCAAAGATAAAATAAGAAGTGTCGCGAAACAGTACAAAACGCAAAACCAGGCCGATGGCGAAGAGTTCAGCATTAACGATCAACTGTTTTTGAGACTTTTTTAATGGAAATACGAGGCTCGTCCATACAATTTGTATCCAAACTTAAACGTGAAAGAAATTAAACCGAATCCAATTTAATCAGCGAAATCAGCAAACTAGAGGAAAACGAAACCACTTAAGATAACGAGGAAAAAATCGAATCCTTAAAAACAGAACTGGAACAGACAAGAAAACCCGAATTAGACGATATGTTTATTAGGTCAAGGGCTCAGTGGTTAGAGAGCGGTGAAAAACCAAGTTCATACTTTCGTCAGTTAGAAAAACGAAACTTCGTTAACAAGTCAATAACTAAACTAGAAAAAAACAATGGTCAACTACCAACGGAGAAATAAATTTAAAAATATTAGCTTTCAGAAATTAAGTGACAGTATCTCGAGACATTTGGAAGGAAAAATTACTTGCAAAGAAGCACTCAGTTATTTGAAGACAATGAAAAATAGCAAAAGTTCTGGGTCAGATGGGTTTACTGTTGAGTTTTTCAAATTTTTTTGGAATGATATAGGGAAATACTTAGTGCGATCACTAAACTATGGTCTTGAAAATAAGCTATTTTCAAGAACACAGAGACAGGGAGGCATAACTTTACTACCCAAAACTGAAAAACCTCGACAGTTTATTAAAAATTGGAGACCAATTTCTCTGTTGAATGTAACGTATTAGATATTATCGGGGTGCTTGACTGAACGCCTGATATATATTCTACCATCACTAATTAATGAGGATCAAAAGGGGTTTATTAAAGTGAGGTACATTGGGGAGAATATTAGGTAAGTGGCAGATTATTATTACCAGAGAGGATAATATTTCCGGCCTACTTCTACTAACTGACTTCGAAAAAGCATTCGATTCTGTAGCCCGGACCTCTATCAACGAAGTTATCTACGCGTTCATAATTTTATAAGTTTTATATCTACCACGTACTCGAACATTTCATCGTGTTTGCACGTCAATGGGGAAGTGTCTGAATTTATTACCATACAGAGGGGATGCAGACAGGTGGATCCTATATCACCCTACTTATTCCTTTTATGCTCAAAAATCTTAGGAATAATGATAAGATCGTGAGACAAAATAAAAGGAATTCTCATTGGTAATACCTAAATTAAAATTTCGCAGTATGCCTATGATACATCCCTCTTTTTGGACGAATCATCACGATCTTTTGACAACACAATGGACATACTTAAAACATTAAAGGAGCTGTCGGGTCTTAAAATTAATTATGACAAGGCAGAAGCGGTATGGATAGGTAGTAAAATGTCTGTGCAGAAAGGATATGCGACAGGTGGAAACTGCACTGGAACCCAACTTATTTTAAACTGTTGTTGTAATGATAAATTAAAAATTAACGGACATCAAGAGGCTACCGAATAACCGGTCAAAGCGGAACCTGACACCTCTTGGTTGAGTAACGGTAGTTAAATCCCTGGCCATTTCAAAGTTAGTCTATACCTTTTCCTCACACTTCCGAACCCCCCAGATAACTTAATGATGAAATATTTAAATAAATTATCTTTCAATTTTATTTGGCAGGAAGTGGATAAAATTAAAGCAAACTATTCACACTAAATTATTACTCAGAGTGAGGGGTAATAATGATCGATATTCAGTCATTTTTAAATTACATGCAAATATCATGGGTAAGAAGACTAATAACCAAAACATCAACCTGGACAACCGTTGAATAATAGATATTTTTCACTTGCCAATAAACGGTGGTATTTGTCTAATTCGATATATTTAAAAAATCGTCAGTCTAAAATTTCGTCCCCTTTTTGGAAAGAAGTGGTAAAAGCATGGTCATGTTATACTGAAAAATCACAACCCGTTTCTAGAACCGATCTATGTAGCACATATTTATGGAACAAGAACTATATTAAAATAAACAAAAAAGAAGTACGCTATCAAAATTGGGAAAATCAGGGAGTTCATCAATGATATACTTAACACAGATGGGACGATATTGTCGTTCGAAAAGTTCAGGTTTAAATTTAACCCTTTGAACTGCAGAGGCCCTTTTTCCGGTCGGGTCACAAGCTACGTCATGATGTCATTGAGGGAGATGACTGCAAGGTAAATGTGTGATTTAGACCAATCAATATTTTCAACGTGCAGTCCTAAGGCTGCACGTTGAAAATATTAATTGGGCTACCCCCAAATAATAAATATGGACTCTTCCTGTTGCTACCATGGAACTGACATGGTAGATACCATCAGGGTTCAAAGGGTTAATATTACTACAGGCTTTGTTACCTTTACTGGAATCAGACGTGCAGTTTCCACCTATCTCAAAACACCTCCACCAACCAATTTGTTAAACCCTTCCCCAAATCCAATCCTACAATACCAGCTATTAGACAGTATAAATAATTCCAGGGAAATATATCGAAAATTAATCGACAAGCCCCCAAATGGGAAACTAACCTACAATGTCAACTGGAAAACGATCTATGGTATTTAGTTCTATTGAACCCATTCCGATGTACAATAAAAACTAAATACATATGGTGTCAGTATCGCATCAATATAAGAATATTAGGAACAAATGTGCTGCTTAAAAAATTGTAATCTCCTCCACAGATCTGTGTACGTTCTGCCTATCAAACTCAGAAACTTTAATCCGTCTTTTCTGCAAATGTCCCCGAATACAGTTTTTATGGCGAGAATTTACGTACTGGATCACCACCAATTCTGAATTCCCACTGAATCTCCCAGAAGAAACTATACATCTCGGTTATCCACTTTTAGATCCAATTTCAGAAATACTTAATTTTTAAATTATATTTGCTAAATTTGATATCTATAGAGCTAAAATGCAGAAACTTTTACCCAACTTCAATACATATAAGAATGGAATACATGTACAATACTACGTCGAAAGAGTGACATATTACCAGCAGCATGACCGGGGAAATTAGAAAAGAGCTGAGACGCTTTTGGTTGCAGTATCATAGACAACGACTCATAGCTAGGAATATGTGTGTTTGAGGTTAAAAAATCGCACTGGCACAGACATTTCCTACTGAAACGTTTTTTTTCTTTTAATATGCCGCCGAAAAATTGTTTTCATTTACTGAACCCTGATGGGTTTCAAACATGACAAAAAAAGTACATAAAATTGATTTAAACTAAGTGATGAGCTTAGCAACTGGTTAAACTGACTGGCAAAAATTGATGTTATTCATTGATGGGCTCTAATTTAGTCCTTACAATTGAATTCATCTTTTAACATTTGTGTGTGTGTGTGTGTGTGTGTGTGTGTGTGTGTGTGTGTGTGTGTGTATACTACATTCTGATAAAACAAATCTGTTTCAATTGTACTGGTTCTAAGAGATGCAAGAGCCAAAGAAAGAAATTCGTCAAAATAAAGCTCAAAACAATTTTCACCTAGCTTTCGGTCTGATGAAGACCTTTTTCAGGGTACAGGCACAACAACAAAAAATACACGCAGACGACAAAAGAAATGATATATGGCGATAAAAGTACTCGTAAGCCAAATTCTAACTGAACGGGTGTGTAATACAACTCCAAAAGAAAAGAAACCGGGGTAAAAGTAGAAAGCAAAAGGTAAAAAAAAAATACTGTTAGACAAATTCTGAAAGGTATTCTAGAAAACCCCTTTCTCCCGGCAGAATCCGATTTTAATATACCCTTCACAAATTAAAAGGAACTGGAATTTTTGAAATGTCAAGATACTTCCATGTATTACATGAAAGTATGATAACTGGATGATTTAAACAAATTTGTTTGCAGTCCGGCGCACCAACTTGCCCGCTAGGAGGTAATTTTAGAGTTTGGTGTTTTTCTTGCTGGTGCGAAACGACGTGGGGATGTGCTGGGACTGCCCTCTTAATGGGATAGTTTGTTTGTTATTCGCCTTTGCTGCTGCAGGGAAGCGACTGACTAAAACTTGCATCTACATGACCATTACTAGTGGGTTCCAACGCTGCCAAAACACTAGCATAACCGCCAGATGTTAAAAGTGAACCGATTTCGCGATAGGATTAATGGCGAAAAATGTGTAAATAGGCTAAAAAGATATTGAAGATGATGAAGATAGTAGCGTCGGACAAAAAAAAAGCGTCCAGGCCGTAAGTATATATGTATATATATATATATACTTAGATAAATAGCATCACATTGGTACATAATAGACTAACACAAAGATCCAGCGAAAAGTGTAAACTTTAATTTTCGAGTGACACAGCACTCTTCTTCAGAAAACTAAAAACTACTGATTCAAGATAATTTACAAGGGTATAAAATACAATGAAAGGTGTGAAAAGATAAAATCCATAAAATAAACAAGTTACAAAAATTACAAACGGGATAACCCAAAGGCTGATAAAATAATAATGGGAGTAAATACCCCCAAAAATATCTATTTGGCAACGACGAATTTGGTGTGAACACTGGGTGATGGTATGGTTTAGACAGAGTCACTGAATGAATGGTAATTGTTTTAATGTGCTGACTGTATGGGGCGCGATGAAACAGAGTCTTGTTTTTGCCTTATTCATTCCGATTCTGAGTGGCCTTGAAAATAATGTAGGAAAGATAAGAGAGAGAGAGAGAGAGAGAGGAGGAGGAGGCTTTGGAAGCAACGGTCAAAAGTTTTGCTCGATAGGATGGGGGAGGGGGGTTATTAGATGGTGACAACCGATAGGAGACGCAACACCCGAGAGATTTTTCTCAGGATCACATGCGAGAGGTAGCCGCCGCTATTAAATAGAGCAAAACCCTGAACTGTAGAATCCCAAGGCCGACCATCTCCCTTTACTCGTTCGGAACTAACATTGTACGTCCCTTGCGGATGTAATGTTTTGTGTTGTTATACAGGCGTTATATATATATGCATATAAATTAAATTCAAGCAGTTGCATCTTCACAGATCTTCCATTAACTGAGATTCCTATGTTTAAAAGCTGGGACCATAGACCATTATAACAGTAATCTGTTCCAGTTGCATTGGATGCTAAGGCACACGATCCATCATCCACGGGGAATTCTCACAATAAAATAAAAAGGCTACTTGTAGACAATTACGGATCATCACAGAAAACAATTCCAACAATTCAGTTATTATCAATTCTCGAATATCGGTCTCGGGCCGAGTTGTAAATATAAACTAACATACTGACTGAGTCAATTGCAATCTTTCTACTTCTTTTTTTCTTCTTTTTTTTGGGGGGGGGGGGGTCGTCTCAGTTGGTATGGTGGCAGAGCATTTATGGCCAGGCGATTGGGTGTCGTAGACCCGGGATCGACTCCCATCTAGGCAACCTTCCAGAAAACTTCGCAGTTTTCAATCCAATGGCTTGATTGTTAGGACGATGCCTTGTGGAATTCTCGCTTGACATAGGCGATATAAAGTAAACTCAAGCAGTTGCATCTTCCCGGATCTTCCATTAATTGAGATTCCCTTGTTTAAAAGATGGGACCAAAGACCATTTTAATTATAATATAATTATATATACATACATATAAATAATTTTCACGGATCTTCCATTAATTGAGAGTCCTGTGTTTAAAAGATGGAAGCATAGACCATTGTGTATATATACATGTGTGTGTATATGCATACATTTCTGACTCGACTTCTCCTCTCATACAAATCTAACAAAGCCAAATAATTTTAAAAGTTGTAGAATGACTTAATCCTTTACCCAACGTAACGGCCAAAACCGACCAGCGCTATTCTCAAAAATCGCCAATTAATTTTCATTATTTTTTTCATTTTTTGTCTCAAAAACATAGGTTATGACCCCTCGTTGGAACGAGCTCGTCGAGCTCGTTCCAACGAGGGGTCATAACCTATGTTTTTGAAACAAAAAATGAAAAAAATTAGTTATTCAAGAATTTGTTTTGCAAGTGTCGTCTGCTTTTCATGTTAGGTCCATACTACCCTCACAGTAAAATCGTCCCCTTACCCAGCGTGTGTACCTTTGTCTCTTTTTTATACACTTTCCTATCTCTTTACACTTCTTATTTCTCCTGTCTCTCATCTTTGGTATCTACATACTACACATATTTATACAAACTGTATTTACTCACCTGTTATATATTATATATATGTGTTTACATGCATGTATGTATTTATGCATGAACATACTATATTTCTCATTTTCCTAATATGACCGTTAAGCTTTTACAGAGTTCCTCTCCCCAATTTTTAGGAACTCGTTAGGTATTTCGTCCCTCCATCCCGCTTTTCTGTTCCTTCATTTTGAGACCACCAGTCGTACCCCGTCGGTTTTTATTTCGCCGCACACGAAAATCGATAAGTTTTCAATGAGTTCAATGTGGCCCTCTGGTGGGTTCCCCGTGCTCCATCCCTTATCGTTTACCTTTTCCCAGTGCTGGACTAGTTCTGGTGCGATTTGGCCGTGATCGTCTGTATTTCTGCCTGTACTTTATAACACTGTGAATTACTTCCTTTGTTTCTTTTATTCTCCCATTTCCCATAAACGTTCGAACTCGATCGCTCTGTCATTCTTATCGTCCTAATAAGATTGCAGTTTCGCACTCTCCGATTATCACCTTTAATATTATTTACTTTATTTCGTGCTTGTTGCTATTCTTCCTTTGCTACCCTGGCCTCGTTGCTGTGTTCCCCCTTGGGTTTTCTAGTCCTCCTGTACGCGGCACATTTGAATTTTGTGTCCTTTATGGCCCCATCATTTGCCATTTCCTAGACACTGACCTGTGTACATTCACAAGCTTTGGATTAGAATTTTTCTCCAAACTTCGCCCAGTCAGCATCCTTTCTGAGTCCCCAAATCTCCTTGAAGCTTTCCTTGTTTTTTACTGGGTTTCTGCCCCTGATCATAACTCTAATCAAGTTGTAGTCACTATCTAACTCCTTTTCATCCGCATAGTCCACTTATACCTCCATCGCCTCCACCCATAAATCGATATCTGTGAGAATATAGTCGATTAATAATAACAACAATAATAATAATTTAATTAGCCTAAAATTCCTTTAAAAATGCTCTTTGACTGTACATAGACATAAAACAGACTAAAAGAAAACAAATCTAAAAGAAACACAGAGAGTTATAAAATATCAATAAAAGCCTGGCGGAATAAAAAAGTTTTAATCTTTGATTTGAAAGTAGAAACTGAATTAGGCTGCTTTATATCACGGGGAAATTGATCCCACAGTTTAAGACCGCATATGGAAAATGCCCTATCACCAGCAGTACACAGCTTGCCACTAGGCTGTTTCAAGTTTAACGTGCTGGATGACCGCAGTGCTCCAGTTGATAGTACTCGAGCAGGTCTGACAGATAAGTTGGAGCCAACTCGTTCAGGCATTTATAAACCAACAAAAGCACTTTAAAATTAATTCTTTGTTTAATAGGGAGCCAATGCAATCTAAAAAGAACTGGAGTGATATGGCATGATTTTACAGTTTTTGTAAATGGGCGGGCAGCGCAGTTCTGCACTCGTTAGAGCTTATCATTGCTTGGATCCATAAAGCAAAGAATTGCAATAGCCAAGACGAGTGGTTACAAATACATGAACGAGTTGTTCCGAAACTGTTTTTCAATAAGGCATCGTATTTTGCTAAGATTTCAAAGATGGAAGAATGCTGATCGACAAATTTGGTTGACATGGGTGTCGAAAGAAAGGTTGTTGTCAAAGAGGCAGCCCAAATTTCGAACTTGAGATGTGGGGTTTACTTCGGCTTACCCTATGCGAATGTTGGAACAAGAGGATTTATAGAGCTGATTAGACGTTCCGATGTAGATTACATCAAGTTTCTCATCATTAGACTTGAGAAAATTACTTGACACCCGTACCCTTATACTCTGTTGAGTTTTTTTAGTCATTCCACTAAGGTTTGCTTCCCCCCACCACACAATCCCAAGGACAACATGTTGTTTTTTTTAGATTGATTTCTTTAGATACCTCAGCAGAGGTACTGATATCTACCAGATCAGTGATCAACGACGGTTTTAAATCCTCCTTTATGTACATGCCTGCCCATCCATCCTTTTCGGACCTCCAGTTTGTCATACACCTATCCACACGCACTCCTTAGTTGGTCTACTTGTTCATCGTGTCTTAACTCCGTCTCACTTAAGCCATGACATCAAAGTTGCTGTACCCCACTTTCAGGGAATCCCTTGACTCCCCAAATGAATTCTACTGTTACCCGACGATAACCTCGATAATCTCGTCGTTCTCTTCCCTCGCTTTTTTCGCACATCTGTGTCCACTCTTGCTATTGCCTCTGGTCTCCCACCTCGCTCATCTCCAAAAAAGGCTCTGCTACCTGTAGAATTTTGTTTACCCAACACGTGTGTCCCCATCCTGCTAAGGCGCAGCCTATCTCGTCCGTACTTGCTCCACTCAGCCCGAAACGTGTCCCAGTGAGTATACCCCAATCGGCACAGTACTCCTCCAACTCCTCATTGAATGCCATAATCGTCGAATTCCGCTTATCCCCCACCCCTTAGGATGGGAAAGACACCCCCCCCCCCGATACCACTACCCTTGCATTTCTACTGAGCAGTTTAATAACTAAAACTCTGTACGTCTCCACCAGTCTTACTGATCTCCTCTCCCCGATATTGTTGGACTCCCTCATGAACCGCCACTACCGGATCTGATCCTGACCCCGCCACAATACCATCTATCCTGTCCCTCAAATCTTCGACCTTTGCCGCAGGCAAACACAAAACTGTCCGATTTGAGCTGTTAGGATCAGACAACCTTATCAATTCCGCGTACAATGCTGCTTCCTGCTACAAGTAACTTTCTCTCATTCTCCTACCTACTTCTCTCCTAGGGCCCTATATCACACCCTTATCACCTGCAAATTGCATCGTTTGATTGGCATCCTTACTCTTCTTCCTGTTGACCGTTCTGCTTACCCAATCTGCCCTATCAGAAACCACCCCCTCTCTATTGTCCTCTCCCCCCCCCCCATCTCCAGATGCATCAAAATCTAAGACACTGAATCTATTTTCTAAGCATCGCTTAGTAGCCTTAGTAGCCTTATTGACCCTACGCCGGCTTTGACCTTCTATCTCTACTCTTTTCTAACCTGGCTCTAACCTAAAAATTTTCTACTGGAACTATTCTCCTCACTTGCTACCTCCACGTCAAAAGTCCTCCCTCCTCGCTTCCTTTTTGAATTCACAACCATCTTGCAATCACCCTCCACTTCACCATCGTAAGTAATTTTCATCGGGGTTACTCCATCTATACTACCCCTCCCCCCCCCCCCCAGCCTCCCCTTCAGCTCAGCAATTTCCTGCTCGAACCCAACACACTTTTTAACAACTTAACAACTGTAAGATATCGCTGCAATTCTGAAACCACAACCACCTTGCAATCACCCTCCACTCTTCACCATCGTAAGTAATTTTCATCGGGGCTACTCCATCTATACTAACCCCCCCCCCCCCCCCCCCCGCCTTCCCCTCAGCTCCTCAATTTCTCGCTCGAACCCAACACACTTCTTAACAACTTAATAACTGCAAGATATCGCTGCAATTCTGACATACCCCACTACTGTCCACTAACCGACCACCCCCATACTTCAAATTACACTGACAAGCTTTCTGTCGAATCCCTCCATCACTTAGCAATTTGTTTGTTGTTAAATATATATTATTATTGTGAGCTGCTGTGCCTTGTACCCGTAGTTTTCGGTGTTCTGTTTCGTAACTTGTAACATATTCATTGAATAAAATATTGGTTAAATTAAATTGCACTTCCTGCAAGCCTCTACCTCCTCCACCTTCATCCCTCTACCAGCTATACAAGCCTCTCTCTCGACCACCTGCACACCTCACCTCACCACCAACAATTGAACCCCTTGCACCCCTCTATTAAACCTATATCACACCTCGAAACACATACAAAACCAAAAATATATACTAAATCCTTCCCAAAATAACGAGATAATTAAAAAAAACATACTTATAAACAGCTCCATAAATAATTTCGTCTTCTCTCCGTGAGGAATGATCACTAAAAACTAACACTTTTCTCAACACAACTAGAGGACGATGCTGACAAAACACTTACAAAGACACTTACAAAATTAATTCTTTAATAACAAAAATTTTCATTTCTACCCCCAAAATATAGTCTATGGCCCCCCCTTATTGGAACGAGCTTGTTCCAGTAAGTGGTCATAAGCTGTGTCTGGGAGTAAAATTTTTGAAATTAATATATTGGCAAGGAGATTTATGTGAATTGCACGGGGTGCATTTGGCCATTACGTTATATAAAAAGTTAAGTTTAACTTCGAAGATATTTAAAGACCCGATACTGATAACGATATGCGAGATCGCCAGAAGGTTCTTATCGGATTCGGTGGTTACGGATTATTATAGTATTAACCCTTTACCTAACATGAAAAGCAGACGACACTTGCAAACAAAATTCTTGAATAACTATTTTTTTTTATTTTTTTGTCTCAAATACATAGTTTATGGCCCCTCATTGCAATGAGCTCGTTCCAATGAGGGTCATAACCTATGTTTTGAGAGAAAAAATGAAAAGAATAATGAAAATTAATTGGCGATTTTTGTGAATAGCGCTGGCCGGTTTTGGCCATTACATTGGGTAAAGGGTTAAACGAGAATAACATTAGATGCCCACATGGGGACACCTTGTCGGTAGGATGCAACTGTTTTCCATTCATCGCGACAGCCAATTGCTTTAATGGTTGCAAAGTTAGAAAAGTTATGTCCTTGCCAATCGTCTCCATTTTGTCGAAACTATCATTGTATAAGTTGTGGCTGCACTGAAGACTCTGCTAACAAGGCAGATTGCGTGAAGCGTTTTTCCAGCGCTGTTTAACAGTATGGTGTTACACAAGCTCTATTTATTCTTGAATTCAGTAATGACAGTGTTAGCAGCTTCATGTGCTGTGAGAAACAGGTTCGTAAATGGTAAGTGGCATAGCAGTTGTAGAAATATGTGTCGAAGGTCAAGTTCAGCAGTAATGGTCCTCTTAGCTGAAAACCTACATCGACCATATTTGAGGCAATTTTTTAGAGTTTCAACTTTTATCGTTTTGGAAATAGTATGGAGTAATGGACGTGTTTAAAGTATTTATGACTGCCATTCATAAATGTTTTGGTAGGTTCGCAGGTCGGTTCACTGCAAAAAATATAGATTCTTTTTAGAACCAAAACTGGTTCTATTCTTGTCCCTGAGATGGAACCAGTTCTGTTTAAACAGTATTTATTTCAAATCAAATAAATTTATAAAGATTAACATTAAATATTAACAGAATTAAACATAAATTGAGGGGGTTTCAGCCGTAAGTTTAGAGCTTATACGAGGTTGTCTCAAATCATTATTAAGCAAAGGAGGTATGAACAGCTGGTATATCGAACCAGTTTTGGTTCTGTATAGAACCAATATACCATGTATTTATATTCGCTTTGTTTCAAAATGTTTGGCGACTGCGTTGAATAAGCTCCAAGTTTACTGTTAAATCTACTTCAGTTCATGTATTATTCTGTCAAAATTGAATGCTAATCTTGGTAAATTTATTTGACTTGAAATAAATACTGTTTAAACTAAACTGATTCCATCTCAGGGACAAGATAGAACCAGTTTTGGTTCTAAAACGAACCTTTATTTTTTGCAGTGTACTGTTGAAGCTATATCGTCGACGCATGTTCAGAACATCATAGACTTTCGATACAAAAGACTAATTTACTGTAGTTATACTGCATTGTCAGTCTGTACTATTCGCATGGTATCCCGTTTAATTTCAATTGTTTCAAACTTAGCATGTTTCTTTATTCGTCGCGTAACAACAGGTCTTCCTCATAGCAGTTGTTACCAAGTTGCCTCAATTCAGTGTTTCCCTCTATTGTTTATTTAGACTCTTCAGTAAGCTAATAAGGCATCTGATTAAGACGTGCCGGACAGTTTTACGGGAGGAGGAAACAGGAGTACCCAGAGAAAACCACCGGAAGCAGCGAGCTACTGTCAGACGTACTAATTTGCATAAGCAGGGTTAGCATTGGGTAAAGGCAAGTGCAGCATCCACGTTCAGTGCGCCTTCTTACACGGCGCCACCGTGCCCTCACATGAGCAATCGGGATTAAGTACCTTGCCCAAGGACACAACACAGTTACCACTGTCAAGGATCGAAACGTGGACCTTTCGGTTTGATGTCAAATAATCTAACCACTGAGCCAACGCACTTCCACTCCTTCCTTGTCTCATTAGCTGGCTGACAAACACAGGTGTGTGTACAAAAGTGCCACCTGACAGGTTTATGCGGTGGTTGTGCTAATATGGGTCACATCCTTCTCCCAGTATCTGAAGCTTGTTAGTCTGGAACCATGGTAACTTTCGCAAAATCTGAGTCAGATATTCGCATATTTCAACCATTATTGTAAGCCGAGATATCAAATTAACGTTAGGTTATTATCGTATATTGAACAGTGCTAACGATGTCGTCACGCAGTGCAACCCCCTGTCGATTCGTGACTGTCTGAAATAGGTTTCCGGTCACTGGCGTATTTGTCCTCATTTAGTTAGTAGAAATTAATGATTGGCACAGGGGAACAGCGGAAGGCAAATCATTTCCAGGAAGGTTCAGTCCATGTCGTCATTAACGACACTTCGTTTAATTTAATGAACCTTTCACAGCATAACATGACCTAACCCTGCTTCAGTTACGTAGGTAACGTTTCCCATTGGGGTATTGAAAACATAAAGTTTCCAACAGAAATTGGCGATACAAAGCACACCCACAAATCACTTTTTCACTCAACTAAGCCGTGCCGCACTAATTTTAGTTGGAAATAGTAGTGTCGTCTGCCACTCCAGACCAAAGCATTTAACACTGACTTCCCCATACACCAGGACTGCCGCTCGGGGTCAAAATTTAACATAGAATTCTCCATAGGGTGTTTGGCCCAGAGAGGCATATTTTGGCGCAGAGTGGAGGCTACAATCTTCTTCCTACCTCCAAAAATGGCACTATAGGGACAAAAATGGCACTATAGGGACAAAACTCTATGGAGAAACCTATGTTAAATTTGTCCCTTTAGTGCTATTTTTGGGTATGGGGAATTCAGTGTTAAATGCTTGTCCCTACAGTGCCAGCCTACACTACTGGAAATATCCCGGGTTCAACCCTCATTTTATAATGTGGCACCCCACTTAACCTGGAAAGCACACGACGTAGCTTCACATTGCTGATTTCTGCCTCTACCGCTATATTAACCCTTTCAACCCGAGAGACCGTTTTTTCGGTCCAGAAACATGTTACGTCTCACTTCCATTAAGTATGATGACTGCTAAGTGAATGCGTGGGTAGACTACGTAATATTTTCAACGTACGGCCCAAAGGCTGTGCGTTGAAAATATCAGTTGGTCTATCCCCAAATAATGAATATGGACTCTTCCAAGATACCACTAGAGTTCAAAGAGTTAATGGAACGTAATGACTAAGTACGAGCATTTAGCGTGATTGAACAATCATTTGATTATTAACCCATGGACACTGTTGGTATAATCCATGTCAGTTCAGGGCCACATTTATTTATTTATTTATTTATTTATTTATTTATTTATTTATTTATTTATTTATTTATTTATTTATTTGTGCTTTACGCCACATCAACAAATAAGGCAATATCGTGGCAATGAAAAGTATGTATTAGAAAAAAAGATCATTATCTTCCATGAAATGAATAAAAAAGGGTCGAGAAACAGAATTTACTGCATCCAGTAAATTCAAGTCTGTGTGAAAAGGGTTAAAGTATCAGGAATAAACTCTACAGAAAGAGAATTTATGGAGGCTTATCTTCTGGTGTAAAATATTTTTTAACAAATCAGAAATGGGTTTTTCGTTAACAGTATTTACAGATATTCATACAGGAATCAGAACAATTTTTATAAGAAACCAGAAAAGGCATATATGTGACCAGCATTTAAAGAGTTCGATACACGAATCAGAAATGGACAATTTTGGCTCTGCCCACGAATTTGAGTGATGAAATACATTCATAAACTTTAGAAATACATTAAGGTGTAAATGCATTTCCCAGTCTTTCTGAATAATATGCACTTGATGACCTCATTCAGGTGGACCATATATTGAATCTCCAGCAATGTTTAACTCAGTCGGTGTAGTCCCATGTCCACATCTACATTGAAGAATGAGCGCAACCCACTTTGAAATAATAGCTCCACCAACTTCAGATCTGTCATCTGACATTTAGATCGAACGGGTGAAAAAAACATAGATGAGTGCAAACTGGTTATTGTTAACCAGCATGCCAAAATGCATAGAGATAGGACGGTCCGTATTTGAGTTGTCGCGCTGACAAAGGGTGCATAGACTCTATGTCGGAGATATTGTCATAAAAACCTTTAAAAAACCCCAAGAGCTCATTTGAAAGCCTGCTCTTAAAATAGCATCTAGTGACCTAAACAAGGCATACATAAAACTAGAACTTCTCTAATAAATTAATTTTAAACAGTCATAGCACTAACACAGTTAACAGAACATTCAACTATGTCAGTATTGCATCTTTTACTGGCATCCTGACAGTATTGTGATAGGTTTAAATAACAAATATCCAGTGTTGTTTTACAATTACATGTACACTGGAATTCTTCATTATCAAGTTGTTTGTTTTTATATTAACTTGGTTTGGGAATTAATTCTGTACAATGAGATTAAATAAATAAATAGATCATGTTATTGTATGTGACAGTCACAGCTTTCTCTCCACTGCTTATTGTGAAATTCTTTCATGGAGAAAATATTCATACAGGAATCAGAACAATTTTTCTAAGAAACCCGAAAAGGCATATATGTGCTATATGTTCTCTCCGGGTACTCCGGCTTCCTCCACCCGTAAAACTGTCACGGTCATGGTTAGCCATTGTGCAGAAATATGTGACCTTAAAACACCAATAAAAATAAAAAAAACCCTTTACCCAACGAATCGGCCACATCCGCCCGCGCAATATGCAAATTGAGAAGTTGAAAAAATATTAGTTCCAACGAGGGGTCCCATGATGTGGTTTTGTTGAAACTGTTTGGAAAATTTGAAAAAAATGATATTTGAAATAATAAATTTTGCTATCGTCTCCGTTGGGTAAAGGGTTAAATGGGGGCGCAGTGGCTGAGTTGGCAGAGGTGCAGGCTGCAAGTCGAGCGGTCCTCACTCTGTCATTGGGCAAGACACTTCACCCCATTGCCCACGTGGGTGCATGGTGGCGATGTGTTCTAAAGCATACTGCACATCGATGGTGCACCTGTATTCAACCAATGCTAACCCTGCTTGTGTGGAGTTAGTATGTGGGGAATCTGATAGTTGCTCGCTGTTGCCCGGAGGTTCTCCCCAGGTACTCTGTCTTTCTCCGCCCGTAAAACTGTCCTGGTCATGGTAAACCACTGTGCAGAAATATGTGACATTAAACACCAATAAATAAATAATCCTTTAAAAAATGAGCTCATTCCAATGAAGGGTCATAAGCTATGTTTTTCAAGCAAAAATGAAAAAGTAATTAAAACTGAATAGACATTTCTGTGTATAAAGCTGACCGGTTTTTGCCGTTATGTTGTCTAAAGGGTTAAGAATCCCTTAGTTTGGAAAGCACACTGAAAAGGTGTCCCATTCCACATAGAATTAAATGTTTCAGAAAAGAGAGTGAAAAACATTCTGTAGCCATGAGTTATATTAAAGATATTTTTTTACTCATATCGAAGTATTAAGAGGGTTAAAATCTGACCATTCAAATATTCCATTTTATTACTTTGTAACTGTGATAGGTGTTTCGAGAAAGCCACACACCACTCCATCCCAAAACCTCTCAATTTTGAGTTATGATTGAGAATAAATAGATTTTAAAAAAAAATGCTTTGAAAAGTGAAGGTTTCTCTCTCTCTTCAATGACTGAGACTGAAGTTTTGTAACATGATACAACATAAATATACAGTGCTGTTCAATGTAACAAAGAATTCTCTCTCGGCTTTCTCTCTGGAGATTTCTGTTTTAGATAATGGTTACTGCTTCAGATAACTCATTTCCCAGTAAATGTTGTAAACATATTTTTAACATCTTGAGCCCGAAGGCCCCACATGCCTCCAAATCATAGATGACCAAGTTCCAATGGCAGGCACTCTATCAGTATACCAAAAACATTGAGATAGGATTGATTGTATTTGGGTTATCATGTTGACAAACAGTGCATAGAAGACATTCTATGAATGTTATTAATTTATTGGGGTTTAACGACACTTCAACAGCTAGGCCCGCCTCGTGTCGTACAGTTTTTACGGATGGAGGAAACCAGAGAACACAGAGAACCACCAAACAACAACAACAAGCAACTGTCTGGATCCCCAACATGCTAACTCCACACAAGCAGGGTTAGTGCAAGTGTCTCATCGGCATGCAGTATGTCTTAGTACACAACATCACTATGCCATTATGTGGGCAATGGGGGTGAAGTGTTTTTGCCCAAAGACACAAGACAGTTGCCGCAGATAGGATTCGAACTGAGAACCTCTCGGCTTGCAGCCTGCACCTCTAACTGCTTAGCCACCGTGCCCCTCTATGAATGTAATGGGAATACTTTAGAGGCTTATTTTGGGGATAAAATAGTTTTAAAGAAATAAAAAATAGGTTTTCAATGACAGTATTTATAGATATTCATTAAAAAATCAGTTAATTTTTTCCAGGAAACCAGATAAGGTATATATCTTCACAGTATTCAAAGGGACCAATCAAGGGAATGCACAAGGAGGTTCAAAAATATGATTTCCAGCAATTCTGGTAATAGCCCTCGTGACTCCTGTTCGACCTTGGCCCAAATTTTGAATCTCCATCAAGTGTCGACTCGTTTGGTATTGGTCCCAAGTCCATACATCATACCATGCTTGAAATATGAGCATGACCCACTTTCACAAATTTTGGCCACACCAACTTTTTACGTAAAAATGGATGTATGGACTTCAGGAATGCCTTAGAGAGTCAAAAAATGTGATTTCCAGCAATTCTGAAAAAATGCACTCAATGACCACAAGTGACCTCCGTAACTTTGACCCACATTTTTGAACCTCCATCAAGTGTCAACTTATTTAGTGTTGGCTCCAGGTCCATGCATCACACCATGCTTGAGATATGAGCGTGACCCACTTTCAAAAATTTTGGCCACGCCCACTTTTTTCATGAAAAAATGCACATCTGAATTTTTGGGGAAGCATTTGGAGGTCAAAAAATGTGATTTCCAGCAATTATGGAAAATGCACTCATTGACCCCTGAGTGACCTCGGTGACCTTGACCCATATTTTGAATCTCCATCGAGTGTCGACTCATTTGGTGTTGGTCCCAGGTCCATACGTCATACCATGCTTGAGATATGAGCGTGACCCCCCTCAAAAATTTTTGCCACGCCCACTTTTTTTTACGTCAAAATGCATATGTGTATGTCAGGAATGCTTTAGGGGGTCAAAAAATGTGATTTCTAGCAATTATGAAAAATGCACTTAATGACCCCTAGGTGACCTCCCTGACCTTGACCCATATTTTGAGTCCCCATCGAGTGTCGACTCATTTGGTTTTGGTCCCAGGTCCATACATCATACCATGCTTGAGATATGAGCGTGACCCACTTTCAAAAATTTTGGTCACGCCCACTTTTTAATGTCAAAATGCATGTGTGTATGTCAGGAATGCTTTAGGGTGTCAAAAAATGTGACTTCTAGCAATTATGAAAAATGCACTTAATGACTCCTATGTGACCTCCATGACCTTGACCCATATTCTGAATCTTCATCGAGTGTCGACTCATTTGGTGTTGGTCCCAGGTCGATACGTCATACCATGCTTGAGATATGAGCGTGACCCACTTTCAAACATTTTGGCCACGCCCACTTTTTTTTACGTCAAAATGCATGTGTGTATGACAGGAATGCTTTAGAGGGTCAAAAAATGTGATTTCTAGCAATTATGAAAAATGCACTTAATGACCCCTAGGTGACCTCCGTGACCTTGACCCATATTTTGAATCTCCATCGAGTGTCGACTCATTTGGTGTTGGTCCCAGGTCCATACGTCATACCATGCTTGAGATATGAGCGTGACCCACTTTCAAAAATTTTGGCCACGCCCACTTTTTTTACGTCAAAATGCATGTGTGTACGTCAGGAATACTTTAGGGGGTCAAAAAATGTGATTTCCAGCAATTCTGAAAAATGCACTCAATGACCCCTAGGTGACCTCTGAGACCTTGACCCATATTTTGAATCTCCATCGAGTGTCGACTCATTTGGTGTTGATCCCAGGTCCATACGTCATACCATGCTTGAGATATGAGCGTGAAACACTTTCAAAAATTTTGGCCACGCCCACTTTTTTTACGTCAAAATGCATGTGTGTATGTCAGGAATGCTTTAGGGGGTCAAAAAATGTGATTTCT
Organism: Pictodentalium vernedei; assembly: GCA_031216915.1. Lineage (NCBI taxonomy): Eukaryota > Metazoa > Mollusca > Scaphopoda > Dentaliida > Dentaliidae > Pictodentalium > Pictodentalium vernedei. The sequence goes on along the minus strand of CM062297.1, from coordinate 527,270,919 downwards.
AGCAATTATGAAAAATGCACTTAATGACCCCTAGGTGACCTCCATGACCTTGACCCATATTCTGAATCTTCATCGAGTGTCGACTCATTTGGTGTTGGTCCCAGGTCCATACGTCATACCATGCTTGAGATATGAGCGTGACCCACTTTCAAAAATTTTGGCCATGCCCACTTTTTATACTTCAAAATACATGTGTGTACGTCAGGAATGCTTTAGGGGGTCAAAAAATGTGATTTCTAGCAATTATGAAAAATGCACTTAATGACCCCCAGGTGACCTCCGTGACCTTGACCCATATTTTGAATCTCCATCGAGTGTCGACTCATTTGGTGTTGGTCCCAGGTCCATACGTCATACCATGCTTGAGATATGAGCGTGACCCACTTTCAAAAATTTTGGCCACGCCCACTTTTTTACGTCAAAATGCATGTGTCTATGTCAGGAATGCTTTAGGGGGTCAAAAAATGTGATTTCTAGCAATTATGAAAAATGCACTTAATGACCCCTAGGTGACCTCTGTGACCTTGACCCATATTTTGAATCTCCATCGAGTGTCGACTCATTTGGTGCTGGTCCCAGGTCCATACGTCATACCATGCTTGAGATATGAGCGTGACCCACTTTCAAAAATTTAGGCCATGCCCCCTTTTTTATGTCAAAATGCATGTGTGTATGTCAGGAATGCTTTAGAGGGTCAAAAAATGTGATTTCTAGCAATTATGAAAAATGCACTTAATGACCCCTAGGTGACCTCCGTGACCTTGACCCATATTTTGAATCTCCATCGAGTGTCGACTCATTTGGTGTTGGTCCCAGGTCCATACGTCATACCATGCTTGAGATATGAGCGTGACCCACTTTCAAAAATTTTGGCCACGCCCACTTTTTTATGTCAAAGTGCATGTGTGTATGTCAGGAATGCTTTAGGGGGTCAAAAAATGTGATTTCTAGCAATTATGAAAAATGCACTTAATGACCCCTAGGTGACCTCCGTGACCTTGACCCATATTTTGAATCTCCCTCGAGTGTCGACTCATTTGGTATTGGTCCCAGGTCCATACGTCATACCATGCTTGAGATATGAGCGTGACCCACTTTCCAAAATTTTGGCCACGCCCACTTTTTTTACGTCAAAATGCATGTGTGTACATCAGGAATACTTTAGGGGGTCAAAAAATGTGATTTCCAGCAATTCTGAAAAATGCACTCAATGACCCCTAGATGACCTCCGTGACCTTGACCTATATTTTGAACCTCCATTGAATGTCGACTCATTTGGTGTTGGTCCCAGGTCTGTAGGTCATACCACGCCTGAGATATGGGCGTGACCCACTTTCAAAACACCCCTACAGACACCCCTGATACCCCAGGAATCCTCTTCTTCTTCTTCTTCTTTGTTGTCCACAAGATAACTCGAAAACGAATTGCTCTATCTCGTTGATTTTTGGCATGCTGATAGACAGCCACAAGTTCTCGGCCACCTATGTTTTTCAGATTCCTGGGGTGTCAGGGGTGTCTGTAGGGGTGTTTTGAATGTGGGTCACGCCCATATCTCAGGCGTGGTATGACCTACAGACCTGGGACCGACACCAAATGAGTCGACACTCGATGGAGGTCAAAATATGGGTCAAGGTCACGGAGGTCACCTAGGGGTCATTGAGTGCATTTTTCATAATTGCTGGAAATCACATTTTTTGACCCCCTAAAGCATTCCTGATGTACACACATGCATTTTGACGTAAAAAAGTGAGCGTGGCCAAAATTTTTAAAAGTGGGTCACGCTCATATCTCAAGCATGGTATGACGTATGGACATGGGACCAACACCAAATGAGTCGACACTCGATGGAGATTCAAAATATGGGTCAAGATCATGGAGGTCACCTAGGGGTCATTGAGTGCATTTTTCATAATTGCTGGAAATCACATTTTCTGACCCCCTAAAACATTCCTGATGTACATACATGCATTTTGACGTACAAAAGTGGGCGTGGTCAAAATTTTCAAAAGTGGGTCACGCTCATATCTCAAACATGGTATGACATATGGACCTGGGACCAACACCAAATGAGTCGACACTCAATGGAGATTCAAAATATGGGTCAAGGTCGCGGAGGTCACCTAGGGGTCATTGAGTGTATTTTTCATAATTGCTGGAAATCACATTTTTTGACCCCCCCCCCCCCCCCCCTAAAGCATTCCTGGCATACATACATGCATTTTTGACGTAAAAAAGTGGGCGTGGCCAAAATTTTTGAAAGTGGGTCACACTCATATCTCAAGGATGGTATGACACATAGACATGGGGACCAACACCCAATAGATATTTTTGCTCTTTTCTTACAAGCTTGAATTTACTGGATGCAGTAAATTCTATTTCTCTAGTAATAACATTATTTTCTATTTCAATGATTTTTGTCTGTTGGATTCTTTACTATTCTACTTAAATTTGGCACAAATATAGAGCTTCATTAGAAGTTTCTCACCTGGATCATGGCATTTCTGAAGTTTTTCGTTTTCTGCCAAAACTGTGCAAAATGTTGCCACAATGTTACGTTTTGCCACAATTCTCAAACAAGACCCAGGACGATTTGGCTGGAGCTTTCATAATATTTGTAGCATGACTTACTACACCTGACTACATAAGCTGTATTACCCACGTTGCTCCTTTTTGACCTCAAAATTCCGAGCAAAGTGCAATTTTGGAAAAACTGGTCAATTTTCACATGCAATTTCTCAGCTCTGCGGCCACATTTTTTCAAACCTTTTCCTATGAGAAGTTTGGGCATTCATCCAAGAATAATTTGGCTGTTATATATTCTTTTCAAAGTTTTAACCTTCAACTCGTTTTCGAGCCTTGAATTCGAGTACCCTTAACTCGTTCATAAAATTGGCTCATTTTTAGTTCATGTTTCTTCCATTTACGAATGGTATATCGAAAAATGATTTACATGTTCGTATTCACAATTACCTATCGAGCATGTTTTCTGTTTTACGTTTGGTTGTAAAGTTTAACCATATGCCCATTCTGTTTGCATAAAGATAGATGCAGTCCAAAAAACTCACGCTTTTTCAGAATTTGGTACGATTAAGTGACAATTTACTCCATTCCTAATTGATTGAGTGCTGAATGTTTTCAATAGCTGCATGCAGCAGTGATAGTATGAAAACTTTTGTTTTATATGTGAGTATTAAAAGTTTAACCCTTAGCAGATTTGAGACTCTCATATGGGTGCTGTCTGAATAATTGTGATTTTGGTAATATCTGAAAATTTTGTTGACATTCAGATTTACAGTTCAAGTCCAAGAAGATTTTCCTTGATAAGGTAGCTGTAAAGTTTAACCCAATCCCTGTTTCGGTTGCATAAAGATAGGTGCCGTCGAAAATACCTCCATTTTTCTGAATTTGGTAAGTTTAAGTCGCAATTTACTCCTTTCCTAATTGATTGAGTGCTGAACGTTGTCTATGGGTGCAGGCGGCTAGCAAAGTATGACAACTTTTGTTTTACATGTTATTATTAAAAGTTTAATCCTTGGCAGATTTGAGAGTTCCCAAGTGGGTACTGTTGAAATAATTGTTATTTTCGTAAAATCAGTACCTGAATATTGGCAAGCATGCAGTGATCTTTCGGTCCTATATAAAGGTGCAAATAGTTAAAGTTGAACAGTTCATCAGACAGAAATAATGCCAAACTCTGCCGTTGACAAGTAAATAATGAATGGAAATTTCATTGCATTGAAAATAAAGTGGCAACGAACCGTCCCCATGGTTTCCACGCGAGGCGTGGTGTTTTTCACGCGGTCAGGACACTCGATTTTATGCCCAAATGTCGGCCAGGCTCCGTAGAACAAGTTCTGAAAATTGCAAGTCGCTGCCTTCATCGGTCTGGACACAGTGAGCGTATGCCTGAAGTGCTATTTAATGTCTTATATGCAAATTCTCATTAATCTTTTCCCGCCAAAAACCTACTCACCGCCGTTTTCTTTTCACTTTTAACTTCCGATGATTCTCATAGGTTTCAAGGTTGCGATGAGATCCCTGGGTGCTGTTCTTAAAGAAATTACTTTGATTTACAGCCATCTCTCCGTCAGTTGCGCTCTATTGTAACTTTTAAGTGGACCTACCCCAGAGAGGGGGCACCAGGAGAGACTGTGCCCATTCCCGCCCTCTTCTTTCGCTCCGACTTGAAAGAGACCAAATTCAGAAAATTACCGCCTCTCTTCAAAAACGCTATATGTCAGCGAATTCTCCGCGTATTTCCACGAAATTTTCAATCAGCATTCACGAGTAGTTGCTCCACTGGATGCCTGGAAAGTCGACACGAATTCCGCATTTCCTCAAGTCCAATTCCAAAAGAGCGTATGCGCACGCGCCTGAGTCTCCCACGGGCTATGCACTCGGTTGTTGGATTTTTCAGGCACAGGTCGAGTTGGGCAGAGCTTCTAGAACAAACGTTGAAAATTTCGAGTCGCTACTCCAAAAACTCTCTCCACAATCTACTGTACATGTAACGGAGTGTATACTTTTTATGACCTGCCGGCAGTACCAACCACCCTTCCAGTTTTATATCATGTTATTAATAAACGTTTGACCCTTGGCAGATTTGAGACTTCTCTTATGGGTTCATCCACGGTGTTTTCACCCGGTCACAGGACTCAAGAAAGATACTAAACTGTCGAGCGGGTATAGTAGAACACATTCTCAGAATTTCAAGTGGCTGCGTTGGACGGTCTGGTTACAATTGGCGTATGTCCTTGTTATGCCCACAACGAATAGTCAGGGGGCATATTGTTTTACCTCTGTCTTTCCCTCTATCTTTCTGCATATAGGGTATATTGTTTGTCCGTCTAACCTATCTTATTAGCTCATCTTGACAAAGTCAAGCTGAGCTAATCTCATCGCTCTCCGTCCGTCGTCTGCCGTGCGTCAACACCATTTTTTGGTTTTCTACTCCAAAGCCACTGGGCCAGTTTAAGTGAAAGTTTGTGTGAGTGATGATTCTAAAGGGGCATTGCATTTTTGTTCAACTCAACATGCCCAGTCTCATAGGAAGGGAGTGGGGAAAATGCACCAAAATATTTTCAAAATCTACTTCTCAAGAACCAGTGAGTACAATGACTTGACATTTGCTATGGAGCTTCCTTTTGGGGACTAGAATCAACCTTTTTCAAACGAAGTTCGTGAAGCAATATTTGGTTTGTAATGGGTGGGGTAAGATTTTTGACCCCGCCCAAAATTTATATTTTCTTAACCGATGGTCCAATATGAACCAAATATCGTATGTGGTATTATTGGGTCATAAGTACTTGACCTATGCAAAAAAATAATTCCCGCATCTCCATGGGAACCCTGGGAGCTAAAAATAGAAATATATTTTCAAACGCCCATATTTCCCAAACCACACGGAACAGAGAGCTGTTATTTGGTATGAAGTATCCTTAGTACCAGTAGAATTGAATGGTTAAAACATTGCCACCAGTTATGTTAGTTAGGGTGTTCTGTAATGGGCATCGAAAAAAGTGCTGAGTTTGCATATTTGCAAAAATAAAAAAAATCTTTTTCTCCAGAACCAATCATCAGAATCTTTTGATATTTGGTATACCACATTCATAGGGGGGTGGGGGGGGGGGGGGGGGGGGGGGGTCAGATGCAAGTTTGTTGAAATAAAAAAAGCTCATTGGTTCATATTTGGGCTCACCATAGGAGCCCAAATTTTTAACATAGAGTTTTATGGGGAATATTCTTTAAAAATCTTCCTCTTCAGAGCCACCAGTCAGAATCTCTTAATGTTTGGTATGCATCATTGTTACGAGGGTCAGATTCAAGATTGTTCAAACCAAGTCCCTAGGTTGATATTTGGGCTTCCTACAGAAGCCCAAATTTTAACTTTGTTCAATATAGAGTGGGGGGGGGGGGGGGGGGGGGGTTAATACAAATCTTCAAATCCACCAGTCAGAATGCTTTAATATTTGGTATGCAACATGGGGGTCAGATTCAAGTTTGTTCAAATCAGATCCCTAGGTATATATTTGGGCTTGCTATGGTAGCCCAATTTTTTACTTAGTGCAATATGAGGAAATTTCTCTAAAAATCTTCTTCTTCAGGTCCACCAGTCGGAATGCTTTCATATATTTGGTATACAACATCTCTGGGGGGGGGGGGGGGGGGGGGTCAAATTCAAGTTTGTTCAAATCGGATCCCTAGGTATATATTTGGGCTCGCTATGGTAGCCCAAATTTCAACTTGATGCAATATGAAGAAATTTCTTTAAAATTTATCTTCTTCAGATCCAACAGTCAGAATGCTCTTATATTTGGTACACAACATCTCCAGGGAAGTCAGATTCAACTGTGTTCAAATCGAGAGCTTGGGTCAAAATTTGGGCTCCCTATCGAGCCGGAATTGGCCATTTTGCTCAAGAATTAAAAATTTTGTATTCAGTACCCTCTAGAGGTGTGTAACTAGGATTAATCCACAAAGGTTGTATCAAGGGGCTTCATTGGGGAGCTCCACATTTTACTTTATGATCAACTGAAGAAAAGGCATGATGCCCGAATTATTTTTGTCACTCCTGAGAGACTCAAGAATTGAGAGTGTAGCCTATGGAGATGGCTTGCTTAATGTACTCATTCTTGGACTCTGTTTAAAGTGTGTTCTGTTCAAGATGAGCGCTTCAGGCCCCGTGAGGCCTCTTGTAATTTTCAAGGTATTACTTTTTTATTTCAGAGGATGTTTCTATATTTTCCAGATGTGTGCGTATTGTCAGAATTTTGACTTGCCTCAATATTTTACAAAACTACGGGTTGTTAAACTTAGTCCATTTTTAGCTCAACTTTGGCGAAGCCAAATTCGAGGTATTGTCAAGGCCCATCGTCTGTCTGTCCGTCTGTCTGTCGTACCGTACACATGGCTCGGGCTAGAGGCCGTATTTATGAAACAAAACTTCTTGGGTACCTTTGTTGTCACTGTGAGACGAGAACAAGTGTTTTGGGGCCCGGTCCAAAATTCAAGATGACCACTGGCAGCCATTCTGTACAAAATTAGGTGCAATCAGATTTTTTTGGGCGCAGAACTTCCATATGAAAGCTCTGATTTGAATAATTTTTGTATGAATGTTTAGTACCATGGAATACATCACATATAACACGTTTTTTTCTCGTGTGTAAATTATGCAAATTAGACTAACTTTTGATTTAATTAGTGTTACTTTCAGCACTGTAAGTGCAAATACCAATACGGCTCGGGTAAGAGGCCGTATTTATGAACCGATCTTTACGAAACTTCTTGGGTACCTTTGTTATCACCGTGGGACGAGAACGAGTGTTTTGGGGTCCGTTCTGAAATTCAAGATGGCTGCTGGCAGCCATTTTGTACAAAATTAGGTGCAATCAGATTTTTGCACAGAACTTCCATATGAAAGCGCTGATTTGAATAATTTATTGTGTGAATGTTTAGTACCGTGGGATACATCAAATATAATACGTATTTTTTTCTCGTACATAAATTATGCCAATTAGACTAACTTTGATCTATGTAATGTTACTTTCAGCACTGTAACTGCAAATGCCAATACGGCTCGGACTGGAGGCTGTATTTATGAACTGATCTTTACGAAACTTCTTGGGTACCTTTGTTATCACTGTGGGACGAGAACGAGTGGTTTTGGGTGCAGTCTCAAATTCAAGATGGCCACCAGCAGCCATTTTGTACTTTAGTTAGTGCATCAGTTTTTTTTGTACAGAACTTATGTATGAAAAAAGTTCTGATTTGAATAAATTTTTGTATGAATGTTTAGTACCATGGGATACATCACATATATTACGGGGTTTTTTTCTCGAGCAGAAATTATGCAAATTAGATGAACTTTTGATTTATTTAATGCTACTAATACACTAAGTGCATGTGTCAATACGACTCGGGCTAGAGGCTGTATTTATGAACCGATCTTCACAAAACTTCTTGGGTACCTTTGTTATCACATTGTGACAGGAATGAGTGTATTTGGATGCCTTTGTTATCACTGTGCTATGAGAACAACTCTGGGACTCAAAGATTTCTTTATGTCCCCCCCCCCCCTGACCCCGACTAAAGTCGGGTGGCATATAGTGATTGAAGTGTGCGTGTGTCCGCCTGTGTGTGTGTCCATGTGTGTGTGTGTGCCCGAGCAAATAACTCGAAGACTGTTAGGGTCACAGTCATCCATCTTCACACAATTATAAAGGACCATGGGAGGATGTTCCACATACCATAGTCGGGGTTTCTCTAGTTATAAAGTAGTTTTTGCTTATACTTCAGGCTTGGTGTGACCTATAGAAATAGTACCTACACCAAATGAGTTGAAACTTGCTGGAGGTTCAAAACGTGGTCCACCTCTATGAGGTCAAGAGAGGTCATTAAATGCATATTTTTTGCGACCTATTAGGAAAGACATTTTATACCAATTAATGCAATTCTGAAGATTATACGTGTATCTCATCAATCAAATGGCAGTGGCAGTGATGTCAATTTCTGATTCCTTGGTAGAACCCTATGAATGGTGAGCACATATATGCCTTTTCGGGTTTCTTAGAAAAAATGTTCCGATTCCTGTATGAATATTTTCTCCATGAAAGAATTTCACAAAAAGCAGTTAGGGAGTAAGCTGTGACTGCCACATACAATAACATGATCTGTTTATTTAATCTCATTGTACAGAATTAATTCCCAAACCAAGTTGATATAAAAACAAACAACTTGATCAGGAAGAATTCCAGTGTACATGTAATTGTAAAACTACACTGAAGATTTGTTATTGAAACCTATCACAATACTGTCAGGATGCCGGTAAAAGATGCAATACTGACATAGTTGACTGTACTGTTAACTGTGTTAGTGCTATGACTGTTTAAAATTAATTTATTAGAGAAGTTCTAGTTTTATGTATGCCTTGTTTAGGTCACTAGATGCCCTTTTAAGAGTAGGCCTTCAAATGATCTCTTGGGGTTTTTAAGGTTTTTATGACAATATCTCCGATATAGAGTCTATGCACCCTTTGTCAGCGCACAACTCAAATACGGATCGTCCTATCTCTATGCATTTTGGCGTGCTGGTTAACAATACCCAGTTTGCACTCATCTATGTTTTTTGCACCCGTTCGATCTGAATGACAGATCTGAAGTTGGTGGAGCCATTATTTCAAAGTGGGTTGTGCTCATTCTTCAATGTAGATGTAGACATGGGACTACACCGACTGAGTTAAAAATTGCTGGAGATTCAATATATGGTCCACCTGAATGGGGTCATCAAGTGCATATTATTAAGAATGACTGGGCAATGCATTTACACCTTAATGTATTTCTAAAGTTTATGAATGTATTTCATCACTCAAATTAGTGAGCAGAGCCAAACTTTTCATTTCTGATTCGTGTATCGAACCCTTTGAATTCTGGTCACATATATGCCTTTGCTGGTTTCTTATAAAAATTGTTCTGATTCCTGTATGAATATCTGTAAATACTGTTTCAACGAAAACCCATTTCTGATTTGTTAAAAAATATTTTACTTCAGAAAATAAGCCTCCATAAATTCTCTTTCTGTAGAGTTTATTCCTGATACTTTAACGCTTTTCACACAGACTTGAATTTACTGGATGCAGTAAATTCTGTTTCTCTAGTCATTGAATGGAATCTGGAAAGCAGATATACGCTTATTCAAAGCATGTTTTGCTTCACCGCCTGCTCTGGTGTTACCGGAGATACGAACATGCCCAAGTAACCAGAAAACACGATATCATACTGGTCAGACATGAGAATATTCAACTTCTCACGAAATTCCAAAATGAGAGGGTTCAACTTGAGGTTGTGTAAAGCCGGTAATGAGGAAAGAGAGCAGTTCAGAGCCATCAACTGTTGAAAAATCTTGATTTGTATTTCACACAAATTCACTGATCAACAGTAGTTTGTAATGTGGTCTTGAGGTACAGACTGGGGGATGTATTTATTTATCTGTTTATTTATTGGTGATTTACGCCACATTAGCAGCTAAGGCTATATCGTAACGATGAAAAGTATGTTTTATAAAATAGGTCATTATCTTCCATGAAATAAATAAAAATTGAGTTGATGAAAGATGAGGAAGACAACTAAGGAATAAGCACAGAAATGAGAAAACGAGACCAGTTGTTTATAGAATGCCGAGTAAATCAACCTGTTAAATAGATATGAATAGATGAGAGTTTAAAAGAATAAGAACAATTTAAAATTTATTAACAAATGTTGATTTCCTTCAGGGAAGACAAAAATAGGTCTCGAAGAGATGCAATTCTACAATACAGCCGTCTGACAAGATTAAAATTTGTACAGCGCAGAAGAATGCGCTCCACTGTCAACCCATGCTGACAAGGAACTAGGACTGTCATGATTAATAGATTAATCGATTGTTGATCGGTCACGTCAAAATCGATTAGTATTTTTCGTTGTCGAATAATCGGTAAATTGTATCCCGCTTTAGACGTTTAATAATTAAAAGAAAACTTGATGAAAAAACTATTGTTTCTAAAGGTAAAGTGTTAAGAACATCGATGTTAAACCCGAACAAGCCGTTGGAAGCATTTGTCTTTCAGGTACATTCATCAAAGCTTTGATGTTCTGAACTTTTGAACCGTCAGTGTAATAATCAAGACCGGTCGGCAGTTGCGAAGTTCGCAACTGCCGACTGGTCTTGATCATTACACTGACGGTTCAAAAGTTCAGAACATCAAAGCTTTGAATGTACCTAAAAGAGGATCGTCTTCGTTGTTTACCGGGGGTAGGTCAACTGACTTGAACTTTATCTTTTATCGACTTCAGAGAGAGGGAGAGGGGGTCATCTAGGTTCGATTAATCGATTATGATCGATTATTTGCGACGATTAATCGATTCCTAAATTAAAAAACCGTGACAGCCCTACAAGGAACACATTTCGGTCGCATATTATCCCCAAACAAAAAAGAAATGTGTAAGTGTTGTATGACCAATATGACATCTTGTCAGAATTAAATAATATTTTCTGCAAAGGTTACTTTAAGGATATTTATCATTGATAGTTGATCTGAAGTGATGGAGCTTATTATTTGTCGCCCCATCCCAATCCTTCTGCCACAGCCATTTGATGTATTTACTAATATGTGTCTTGTAATCATTGAATGGAATCTTGAAATCTTGTTTGAAGCCTATTTTGCTCCACTGTCTGCCCTATTTTGTTGTCGGGGATACCAACAGGTCCAGGTAACCAGCAAAACGCGATCATATCAGTCATACATGAGAATATTTAACTTCTCATGCAGTTCCAAAATGAGAGGGTTTTTTAACTTGGGGTTGAGTAAAGGCAACAAGAAGGAAATAGAGTTGGAAAAGATAATTGACTTCCTTTCCTGTGCATTGTGTTTAAGCGTTAGCTGAAAAACGTTAACTTCAGCTGTGAATATTATTAGTTATCCTTGTGTTTTCCAGGGTGTATGGGAATTTACACCGGTTTGGGAACTCATACACCCTGAGGCAAAGCCGAAGGGTGTATGAGTTCCCAAACCGGTGTAAATTCCCATACACCCTGGAAAACACAAGGATAACGGATTTATTTCCAAGAATTTTGGGGTACTTAATACTTAAATTGTGGGCAAAAACTGACAGAAAATTTGTACTTTGTAAGTTTCTTAATACAAAAAACCAGACAGATATGGATGTCATTGGAACAGGCTCAGTGAGCCAGTTCCAATGACATCCATATCTGTACAATTTTATTGCACATAAATATTAAATTTCCTGTATTTTTATTTTTGTTCTAACATAACAGAGCAGAAGGTATGAATTACTAATTAAATATTGGTACTTTTTTTTAGCCATATAGCCTGCTATTGTATATTCTTGTTTTTACACCGTGGTTAACCACGGTGTAAAAAAACCCACTGTGGATTGCAAGTTACACCGTACCTCTCAGCCAATCAAAATGCAGTATTTTGTTTCATTTGGAAATAATGAACTTTTACTTGGTATTCTGATTGAGGTGATCTGATTACCAGTAACAACTGCTGATGATACATAGTCACCATCTTTAGATCCATCTGTATAGATCCTTTTATCTGCACAATGCTTGGACTTTATATCAGTATATTTGTATTTAAATTGTAAAGAATTTATCTCAGATTTATTGAGGAAGCAAGGTCCAAAATAACAGACGGTTTACTAAGATGCCACGGAGGAATATGAGGTTCACGGTTCTCTTTTATTGAATCGGATTCAAGTGTGGAGGACTCCTTTTGGGGTTCAATTCTCATTCCCAATGGAGGAATATGCTTCTGGTGTCGGTTAAAAAAATCAGCATTTTGAGAGTCTGAGACACAATCATAAACAGGGTTTGACAGGTTGGCACATAGTTTAGAAACATATTGGTGTGACAGTTTAATTTTGCGCTTCTCAAGAGAAGGCTCCTCTGCTTCAACAAGCATTGAATCTATTGGCGATGTTCTAAAAACACCCAAGCTAATTCTAATACCACTATTAGAATTGCATCAAGTGGTTTGAGGTACGACTTTCTTGCAGAACCGTAAAGCACTCAACAGTAATCTAATTTTGATCTAACAATTGATCTATACAGACGTAGTAACGTTTTTTGATCAGAACCCCAATCTGTGACCAACTACCTTCAGAAGGTTCAGCCTCTTTTACATTTGACCTTTAGTTGTTTTATGTGGGAAGTGAAATTCAGTTTATTGTTACACAATAAACCTGTGAATTTCACTTCTTTAACAACTTTAATGGTACTGCCATCTATTTTCTATTCCGAATCACGGTGGTGCTTCCGGGGCTTGCAGAAGTGAACGCAATTCGTTTTGGACTTCGAAAACTTAAAACTGTGCAAAGCAGCCCATTTCTGGATTCTGTGTAAGAACAGCGGAAGTTTGCGCTCGATGGCATTCACATTTTTACCGCTGTAGCAAATTAAAAAGTATTAGACATACAGTGAAGAATCTACCATATTCTCAGTTGTGTGGATGATGCTATTAATCTTCACAGAGAAAAGGGTAGCATTTAAAATACTACCCTGAGGAACCTCCAATTCTTGCCCGTGAGGATCCGATAATGTGGATACAGCACGAACTTGAAATTGTCGATCCTTTAAAAAATTTCTTTGTAAAGAGGCATACGCCCTCTCAATCCCGTGTTAAAATTATATTTTAAAATCCCATACTTCCACGTTGTGTCATATGCTTTTTCCAGGTCAAAGAAGATGGCGACCAAGAGGCTGGGGGATCTCGTGGAGGATCTCATAAGTGTTGTCATGTAACGTTACCCAGTGCGCCACGTTGAAGCGCCAAGTGGTGACGACAATACCATAGTGATACGCGGTGGTCTCAATGGGCATGCACAGCGCATATTGTTAGAGTGATAAGTGTTTCCGCCGTCCATTTTGTATACTGAGGCCGCCACCTTGGTTTCTATGGTGGCACGTGGTTGCTATGTGACCAAAAACCTCTATTAGGACATGATTATGTTCGGAGGGTGTAGTCGATTCAACCGGGGGAACTTTACTGGTTCAGATTTTCCGCAAATCCCCGATTACTTCGTAGAATTACCCAAATAGTCCAGACAATCACCCCAAATCACCAAAGAAACACCCAAATCACTGTAGTTGGAATGGATTCATTGAGAGTCCTCCATTTTTCCAATAATAGACCCGCTCCTGTGTATAGGAGTAAATCTAATTACCCAAATAAACCTGACAATCACTCTAAATCACCAAAAACTGTCTAAAATCACCGAAACGGACATAGAAAACCACCATATTGGGTTTATAATAGTAGCACGTAGTGACATAATGCTTGTTCTATTAAACCCGAGAGGTTTACTGTTTCGGATTTTCCACAAATCATCAGTTTCTACCTGCTATTCGAATTCCTTGAGAATCTTCTTTATAAGTGCAGCACGCAGTGATATTTCCCCTAAATAAGATGGGGTGTGTTCTATTGTAGAAGAGTACTTTACTGGCTCGGACTCCTCTGCTTCTGCACATCCTAGTCTATTCCATAGCGTATTCTCTACATTCCTTGCTCTGTCCTGCCTATGTTGTGACTTCCCCGGCCTCCCTGTAAAGTATTCCGATTTCTCTAGATGTGTTTGGGTATTGTGCACGACGTGTACACATCACATGTAGCACATAGGCACATGCTGGATGCGCCGATATGTGCCTGTGTACTGGTGCACAATGTGCGCACAACACATTATTTGAGGATACCTATGACTTGGTGATGTACTGTTTGAGGATACCTTTTAAGGATACCATTCGAGGGTAACATCTGGGGGTTATCTATTTGCAGGATATCTATCTGAAGATAGTTATGGCTCCTAGCACCACACCCTTCATAGCTCCTAGACCACCCCTGCTGACTTGTCCATGGTCATCACCATTTGTCGTATGATCCAACACTATTGTATTCATTCAGTACTATATTCTTCTATCACCCTTGTAGTCTTGTGCCATTACTACCTTGTGCCATTACTACTGGTTACCACTCTTTTGTCCTGCGCTAGAATCCCTCACCATCTCTGATTTGTAGCATTGCTACAAGCTTAGTAGCTACCCCTGATTATGTCTCGACAACTGCCCTTGGCAAAATCTTTAATAGGCTCAATCAGATCGCCCCATTCATCTAAGCCTGTATCATTCTATACAATGCCAAGATCTAGTGCAAGCTAGGGTACCTTACAAATAAGAAACTTTACGTTAATCGAACCGAGTTGTGCTAGAACGCAGTGTGTAGCACTGTGTTCAGATCACATGCAGCACATACTAGATGTGCCGACATGTGCTTGTGTACTAGTGCAGCACATAGGCACATACAATGAAAGGGGGATTCTGGGGATTTCTAGAAGTATAGTTGGAAAGGGATTCCATGGAACGCAGGACTGATGTTTGGTGGGATGTGCTTGTGTGTTAGTACACAATGTGTCACATTGTGTAAACATCGCATGCTCCACAGGCGCATGCTGGACATGCCGACACGTGACTCTGTGCTAATGAACAATACGTGCACAACGTATGCAGCACATGGGCAAGTAGGACGGTAAGAGATTCTAGAAGTATAGTCGGAAAGGTATTTCATGGCACGTGGAACAGGGAGTTTATGGAATGTGTCTGTGTGATAGTACACATTGTATCACAATGTGTGCACATCGCATGCAGCACATGCTTGAGGTACCAATATGTGCGTGTGTGCTATTATACAATATGAGCATAACATATGCAGCACATAGGCGCATCTTGGAAGTGCTGATATGTGCTTATGTGCTAGTGCTCAATGTGCGCACAACATATGCAGCACATGGGCATGTACCGGTATATGAGGATACCGTTAACACGGGACTGTATATTCTGAGGTTACCTTTTAGAGGATACTTATCTGATGATCTCTGGTCAATCTATTTCGCAGGGTATGTATTCCCCTTCCCCGCTGAACAGAAAAAGAATTGGTTTCAATTCAAATGTTTATTGAGTTGAAATTGTGTGACAGATAACATTGTGTTCGTTATAGAGAGTTCTATCTTTGTTCTGTTCATTCTTCGTTCTGCTCAGTTCTGTTCCGAAGTCTTCGGCCTTATCTGTCTTCGTTCTCTCCATTTCATTTCGAGCTTCTCTTCACTCTTTTCCGATCTTTGTTCTGTTCTGTTCATTTCGATCTTCTCTGTTTTCGTTCACTGATTTATTTATTTATTGTTGCCCAACACCACATCAGCACGGAAGGCTATATCGTGACGATGAAGAATGTGAATAATAAAGGAGGTCATTATTTTCAATGAAGTTAAAACAGGTAGACGAATTCTGTTAGGAAATAAGGAATAGAAATTAGTAGTGAAAAACAATAATGTGAGGAGACTAGTTTTTCAAAGAATACTGTGTAAATCAATCTGTTGAATAGATATGAATATTTGAGAGTTTAACCCTTTGAACTCTAGTGATATATTCCATGCCAGTTCAACGGCAGCAATTAGAAGAGTCCATATTCATTATGTGGGGTAGACCAATCAATATTTTGAACGTACAGCCTCGGGTCTGCACGTTGAAAATATTAATTGGTCTACCCCACACATTTACTGAACAGCCATCCTATATAATGACGTTATGACGTATCATGTTCCTGGCCGAAAAAACGCCGCTAGGGTTCAAAGGGTTAAACGAATAAAAACAATTTAAAATTTATTAAAACTGTTGATTTCCTTGACAAACGATAGAATTTTGTGAGAGTGTATGTTGTAAAACAAGTCTCCAAGAGACATTACAGAAAAGTACTGCCATACGACATGATTAAAATCTGTACAGTGCAAAAGAATCTGCTTCACTGTCAACCCCTTCTGACAAGGAGCACATTCTGGTTTCATATTACTCTCTAACAAAAAGGAATGTGGAAGTCAATATTACATGATCTTTTCTACAAAGGTTACCGGACAAGTAACTATTTGCAATATTATTAGGTCGAATATGGTAGAGTTTGTTATTTGTTGCTTGAGTGCTAGAATTTTCTATGGCCCATAGGGGACATAGAACATTCTAGCACTCAGGCAACGATTTGTCTCGACATCCATTCAGACCCCCACATGGATTTGATGTATTGACTGATATGTGATTTTGTAATCCAAAAATCAGTGATAGGTTTGGTGAAGGCCTGTTTTGCTACACTGTCTGCTCTGGTGTTACCTGAGATACCAACACGATATCATATCGGCCAGACAAGAGAGTATTCAACTTCTCATGAAGTTCCAAAATAAAAGAGTTTTTCAAACTGGGGTTCAGTATAGCTAGCAAAGAGGAATGAGAGTCGAAAAAGATAATTTACTTCATTTCCTATGTTCAAGCGTCAATTGTAAATCTTTAACGTCAGCTGTGAAAATAAAACTTTTATTTCGAATTTTGGTTGAAGTGATCAGTAACAACAGATAATGATATCTTCTTTAGATCCATCATCCATCTGTATAGATCCTGTTATATGCATTACACTGGGACGTTATTTCAGCATATTTTTGTTTAAACTGTAAAATATTGTGTCAGATTATTTTGAGGAAGCAAGGTCCAAAATAACAGTTGGTTTTCTAAGATGGCAAGGAGGAATATGTGGTCCACGGTTCTCTTTTATTGAATCAGATTCAAGTGTGGCGGACTCCATGTGAGGTTTAATTCTAATTTCCAATGGAGGAATATGCTTCTGGTGTCGGATAAAAAATTCAACATTTTGAGGGTCTGAAACACGGTTATAAGTAAGGGTTGAGGGATTACCAAACAGTTTAGAAACATATTGGGATGGAAGTTTAATTCTGCGCTTCTCACGAGAAAGCTACTCTGCCTCAAGGAATAAATGAATCTATCAGTGTTGTTTCAAATGCACCCAGACTAATTCTAATACAACTATTATGAATAGCATCAAGTGGTTTAAGGTACGACTTCCTTCCAGAACCGTAAACCACATAGCCATAATCTAATTTTGATCTAATAAGAGATATTTTCAGATGGAGTAACGTTATTTGGTCAGCACCCCCATCAGTGCTATCAAATACTGTCAGAAGGTTCATTGTCTTTTTACATTTAATCTTTAGTTGTTTGATGTGAGAAGTGAAATTCAGTTCATTGTCAAACAATAAACCTGCGAATTTCACTTCCTTTACGACATTAATGGTACGGCCATCCATTTCAACTGCGGATCCAGGTGGTGCTTCCGGACCTTACAGAAATGAACACACTTAGTTTTGGTGTTCGGAAACTTGAAACCGTTTTCTGTAGCTCACTTCTGGATTCTGTTTAACCCTTTACCTAACAGCAAAAGCAGACGACACTTGCAAACAAATTCTTGAATAACTCCTTTTTTCATTTTTTGTCTCAAAAACATAGGTTATGACCCCTCGGTGGAACGAGCTCGACGACCTCGTTCCAACGAGGGGTCATAACCTATGTTTTTGAGACGAAAAATGAAAAAATAATGAAAATTAATTGGCGATTTTTTAGAATAGCGCTTGCCGGTTTTGGCCGTTACATTGGGTAAAGGGTTAAACAAGGCTGAAATTTGAGTTCGATGGTATTTATATTTGTACCGGTATAGCAGATTAAAAACTCATCGACATTTAAAGATGAATTTACCATATTCTCAATTGAATCATTTATTCCATTGCTTTTTTATAGAATATAGGGTAACAAATAGAATACTACCCTGAGTAACCCCCAATTCAGGCTTGTGTGAATCAGATAGCGTTGACTCGAAACTGATGGTCTTTCAAAAAAAATAAATTCTATAAAAGTGGCATACGCCCTCTCAATCCCATGTGAAAAAGATCTTTAAAATCCCATACTTCGACGTTGTGTCATATGCCTTTTCCAGATCAAAGAATATGGCGACCACCTGTTCTTTCCTGGCAACGGAATTTCTTATAAACGTTTCAGGTCTAACCAAGTGGTCTACAGTACTCCTCGGGCCTCTGAAAGCACACTGAAGATTCGCAAGCAGACTGTTCGATTCCAGAATTCAGACAAGCCGATCATTGATCACTATTTCCGTGGTTTTACACAGATAACATGTTTATGCAATAGGCATGTAATTACTTGGGTTGCTGTAATCTTTATCAGGCTTTGGAATGCGAATTATTGTTATTTTTCACCAGGAAGATGGAAACTGGCCAGTCACCCATATTTCATTGAAAATTGATAATACAAGTTCCAGTGATGATTGTGGCAGATGTTTTAAAATTTGGTAATGTATTGAATTTGGTCCAGTAGCAGTATACTTTGCTTTATGAAAGAGTTATTTAACTCTTCCATGGAGAAATGTTCATTGTAATCTTCTAAAATGTCAGAGGTAAATTTAATCTTTTGTTTTTCCTGTTGTTTTTTAATCTTAACGAATTCCGGATTACAATTTTCAGACGACAAATTTTAGAAAATGTTGCGGCCAATATATTTGATATTGCAGTCTTCGATGTTATTAGTGGGTTGTTATCGTTGAGATGTTGTACATTTGATTTGGTTTCCTTACCTTTAATGTTTTTAAACATTTTCCAAATTTTGTTGATGTGTATGTGTTGGTCAAGTTTCGAGAAATAAGTTTCCCAAGGACTTTTCTATTTTTGTTTTGTATGTCGTCTTGCTTTTTCTCGATTGAAACGTAGTTTGTACAATTATTTTGCTGTTGGTGTCTTGTTAAATTTCCGTTCATTTTTCTTGTGTTCCTTTATAGCTTGTTTGCAATCGTTATCAAAGCATGGTATGTTGAAACGTTTTGGATTTGCCGAGGTTTTTGGAATGGCCCTGTTTGCAATGTCAAGCAATACCCCAGTAAAATGTTCTACTTGGTCAGCACTCTCTTCAAATTTCTCCCGTGTGCGTCCTTCAGAACATAACAATGAGAAAGTGTCCCATTTAGCCTCTTTAAATTCCCCTGAGGAACTCCCTCATTGTTCGCAGGAACCACACTTTCCAACACAACTGGAAAGTGGTCACTCCCATAAAACTCATCTTCGATCGTCAAAGAGAAATCGAGGAAGAGGGAAGGGCATGTGATTGTAAAATCAGTTGCTGAGTGAAAGACCCATCATTTAACAATCACAAGTCATATTTTGTAATAAATTCTTCCACTGTGTTACCCTTTCCATCTTCTTGACTGCAGGAATTACCCTAAAGGGGCCATGTGCGTTGAAAACGCTCAAAGAAATGTGTGGAGTTGGGAGTTGACAGACCTGAAGATCATTCAGCAGTAGGGTTTCACGTGGTGAAACGTGAAAGGGCAACACGTGTCTGTCTTACGTAAAGATAGGCGTACAGCGACAGTCTGTAAGTTTGTTTGTAAAGAATAAGAACTGTGAATAATGTCGTTTCTAAATAAGACAGGCGTCCCACGAATATGATCATTATCGTCTCCCCAGGCATTATATAAAGTATAATGCTTAAAATCTGAACGATTGTGAGATTCAGGTTTTTTCCTATAGGTAAACAGCAGAATGTATATATTTTAGGCTCAGAAAGCCCAGTTCACTTTGAAACCTCGGCAATTCCATTGTATTATGTTGGCTTCACTTGGACACTTTCGTGTTGGACGTATGGGCGAAATCGCCCCGGTAGATTTCTTTGGTGATTTATTTCTCGGGGACCTATTCTGAGATGTTGAGCACAGTTGCCCTAATATTTCGTCGATTCTGTCACCGGTGCCCATTAGTTCATAGCCCTCAAATCTGTTGCGAGTAACAGGCTCTTGAAGAGCTTTGGGTGTTTCTCTTTTTCCAAATTTTCTTGTTTTCATCTCTGATTCTGACTTTTCTGTTGTGATTTCAGTGTATGTTCTGGTTTGGGTTTTGTGTTGTCTTTCCTATTTTGCTGGTCTTATTTATTGTCTTCCTTTTTTGTCTTATGTGGTGTAGATTATTGTCGTTCATGTTCGTTTTTGTGTTGTGTCCAAAGCGTTTCTTGGGCAGTTGAAACTGTTTTTGTTGACCTTGGCTGAGTTTCATTATTGTTTCATATGGTGAAAGCTTGTAATGATGTTGGAATGGTGTCCTTGAGCCAAGTAAACTCAGTTTAGCATGCAATTTATTCAGTTGTTTTCTTTTCCTTTAAAGCTGATGCATAAGATGGTATTGACGTTTCCATACCAGGCCTGGATGTTACGATGTCCATGGCTTCTTTAAAACTAGCCTCTTTCTCACATTTTACTTTCTGCATAAGCATTTATTTCTTCCGCACTTGACAATCTTTAGAAGATGGCATGTGATTGCCCTAGCAGTTGATACATTGATATGTTGTGGTTTCACATGGACCGTCATGGCTTATGCTGCATTTATAAAAGGTTTGCTTGCCTCTACAAGTATTCTACCCACGACCAATCTTTTGGCACCTGAAACATCGAAGTGGATTTGGAATGTACAAATCCACTTTCGTGTTCCAGTAACCAATTTTAATATTTTTGGAGGTCTGGTGCCATCAAAGCATTTGTTTTTATAATTTTACCTTCCTTTTCAATTTCAACACGTTTCACTGCTGCTGTTAGTCCTTAAGGTTCAGCTCTAGAGGTATTTCATTTTCCGTCATATCAGTCAGTTCACTAGTTCTTATGACACATTTACTAGAATTCAGATTTGTGCGGAAATTTGCTTTTACATTAAAATCAATAAATTTGGTGGTGTGCATAAGGTTATGAATCGGAATTTGTTTCGTGCATTGTCACCAGAAGTCAACTTTTTAATATCCTTAACAGTTCTCGCAATGCTATTGATGGCAATTTCAGGAGTAAGGGAGTTAATGGTACCCAGTTTTAGATTTTTTTCCATCTGTTGAGTGTAATAAAATAAATTTTGGAATGATATCCTCTGGTGGTATTCAAGTATTAAGTCGTCGTCAGGTTGGTAACTTTAAAAGGTATGATGGCTTTTTTGGTTGATGTACGATGTGAATAATAGAAACTGTTCGCTGTCCCGGCTCCCATACAACACGGAGTCCAACAAGGGGTAAAGTTAAGTTACTGCTAAGCAGTGAACCAACCGAGCTGCCAGTATTCCCACATACTTATACTAGAGCAGTATCCTCAGGAGTGTTGGCCCGTATGTGGGAGTGCCATGTCTTCAGATGTCGTTCATTCAACCATGCGCTTTAAAATACACTGTAATTGAAGATGCCACTCTTAACTACCATAGAGAGTGCGAGTAAACCAAACATGTTTTAAATTTTTTAATAATTTTGTTACAATCAGTACACAATGGCAATCACTGGGTTATATGAAAATAAATGCCTGATTGCATGACCTCCAAATGTCACCCGACGTGACACCCTTTCTAGGGGCTTCCGATTGGCCAAAACGAGCCGGTCTGACCATTCGTCTACTCACGAAGTTAGAACCATGCAATGTTCCGGACAAGTGTCTCCACAATAGATATTGCCTTAACTGGAGCACTTTCTGTCCTGAACTACCAGGATTCCTTCCTCCAAGGCCTTAGAACGTGTTTCACAGGAGAACAAGATGCAAGCCTAAAAGGCTCGTACCATTTTGGTCCGAAGATGCATATTCAGATAGTTCGCAGCAAATCAGCTCAATTGGGGATCCGCCCGTTAGGGGATGGTCAAAGGAGATCCTAAGACTCCCGTATCCCCAAGGTAATATGTTTGGGGTAGAGCATTTAATTATTACTCATAACCCCTAAGCTAGAATATGGCTTTAGAATTATTTAGGGCAGTGAAATATAGATAACGAGTTCGAGTCTAACAGAAAACGGTCGCTTTCTCGCTTAACCCTTTGAACTCTAGTGGTATCTTCTATGCCAGTTCAATGGTAGCAATTAGAAGAGTCCCTATTCATTATTTGGGGTAGACCAATCAATATTTTCAACGAGCAGACTCGGGGCTGCATGTTGAAAATATTGATTGGTCTACCACAAACATTTACTGAACAGCCACCCTATTTAATGATTATGACGTATCATGTTGATGGCCGGAAAAACGGCCGCTAGGGTTCAAAGGGTTGAGTTTTTTCGATATAGATGAGCACAAAATATTTAACAAAGTCTAAGATGTTCAATATTTACGCATGTATGAAAAAACACGTAACCAACGAAAATTGTGCCAGAGTTACAGCATTCTCAAGTTCGTCCATTTTCTAAACTTAACAATACGTTTGGAATATATTGTGTCAGACAATATCAACACATTTTATGGCAAGTGATATGGAGTAGAAAGTTGGTGTTTGTTGTCGTGGAGAAAATGTTGTAAAATGCAGTTTTTAACACGGGTGTGCTTATATATTTTGTGTTAGTTGAATATGTCAGACTTTGTAGACTCCTGATTGTGACGAAAATTTGGATTTCAAAGGCAGATTCAGTGTATAAAGTGGTAGTTTATTTGCTGATGTAAGTGTGTTGTGTTGTCGTCTTGGAAACCAAAATGGCGCTACCCAGGCATCAGGTAAACAACATGAAATGAGTCCAGCTCAGCCAAAATCTGCACTGATTACAAGCACATAGGATTCGGGCTGTGTAGTATTCCAACTATATTGTATACTATGTGTTATTATGTTGAAAAGATCTGCTACCTTGAGCTCAGCATCGAGTGCTGATGAAAGTATGAGTACAAACAATATCACTCCAAAACCCAAAGATCAAACAAAAATTCCCGTCGCAAAGTCTACACAACCTTCAAAAAAACAAAGATCAGACATGTCAGCCTCTAGCCAGCCCAGCATCATGACTTTTACTTCTGATAAGAGCAGTCTAGAAATCATTTTGTCGGAAATGAATAAAAAACTTAACAATGTTGTGACGAAAGATTCTCTTGCTGCAGCTGTTAGGCCCCTGGTTAGAAGCGATGACCTGACTAAACTTCTAGCTTCTGTTAAAGAAGAAATTTTCACAAAAATAAATAACATTACTGACTCTTTGGAAAATCGTATACTATCAGCCGAAATGCGTAGTGACAAGCTAGAAGAGGAAATAGGCTGCCTGAAGGCCGATCTCGATTCCAAAAATAGTGAAATCACTGGGTTAAATAGAGAGATTGTGAAGCTTAAAACTCTAAATAATAATATTGAACAACATACTAGAAAAGATAGCCTCAGAATATTTGGTATTCCGGATGATAACAAAAATGAATTAGTTTCTGTTTGTGAGAACAAAGTGATAGAGATGTGTCGGAATAAACTCGGGGCTGATATTTCCAACTCTGACATTAGTATAGCCCACAGACTAGGTAAATTTACTACTGACAAGACAAGGCCTATAATTGTCAAGTTTGTGTCTCGGAAAGCGAAATCAACCGTTATTAGTCATCGAAGGAAACTAAAGGGGACGGGCATTGTTATTAAGGAAGACTTAACCAAAGAGAATCAATCCTTGTTAAAATCATGCAAAGTAAATGTTCATGTCTCATGGTCGAGTGATGGGAAAATCTTTGTTAAGCTGAAAGAAAACGGTAGAGAGAAGCAAGTGTTCAGTATGAAAGACATATAATATTTGAATATGTGATTCCCATACATGCACTTTCAGAAAATCAAGACACAGCCCCCCCCCCCCCTCCCCCCCGACCGTTCTCCATCCCCAAAATAGATGATAGAATTCTCCACCCTGGAAGCCTTACAATATCGGGATACGAGACTTCTATACTCCTACTTACGCCTACACACTTATTTCTAGATATAGATATCTCTAGATATACAACCCCCCCCCCCCCCCCCCCCCCATACATCACCACTAATCACCGACCGTCATTACAAATACATTTGTGGCTGTTCCTCTAAGCTATCTCAGATGGAAACTAATCCAATTACATCTGATAAACACTGCCAACGTAATAATATTGATGATATAAAGGACGAACAAAATTACGTATTTTTTTGTTTGGTGCCCTTAAAAGCCTTACTCCATGTATTGTGTCTGTCAAGCGCCAATTGCGCCATAGTCTCCAGTTGGTAACAATTGTGTGCTCTGTCACTGTCGGCGGCTGACGTGTTTTAACTTGTTTACCCCTTTTTATCGTTTTTTTTTCCTTCCGGTGCCCACCTGACTAAAAAATCCAAAAACAAATCCATTGTGCTAAACAGCCGACGGCCACGGGTACAAAGCCCAGTAGGCCATGAATCTGCAACAGTGGATACTCGTTAGATCCAATGTCAAACATCTCCACCAAAGTAGTCAAACAACTAAGTAAGAGTCTGAATATAACTCATTTTGTCTCCTTCTTCGTGTCTTCTGGGTTCATCTGATACCGAAAAATCTGTTCCCGTTATGGCCGATCAACCCTTTTTGTACATTATGTATCAGTAAACAAACCGCTGCTCAAATGGCAAATTCCTCGTCCAGGTACTAGCCCTGACGTGGTTCTTGGTTTGTCAAATCGAGGGTTGTATTATTGCTAACGCCAGACAATACCTCCCCTGAGTTCCATTCTGCGCTGTGTGCCTGCTGGCGCAAGGGGCAGAGTAGAACTCTGGGACTACTTGCCCGCGGAGTGTGACAAGGTCCGAGAAAGTGCGAAAGTGAGCCTGTGATTCAACAACATTGAGGCCTCGAATTGCCTGCCAACAAATAATGAAATTTATCTTTCACCCGTTGGTAGAAATTAATCATACCCAACCAAATAAGGGTAAGGGTGTTGGTCTCGAAATTACAAACATGATTCCAAGACTATCACGTAAGTCTTGCAATCGGGGGCCGGGTACATGTAACGTTTTTTCATATTTTTTTCCATTGCCAGATATTGTGTGTACATGTAACGTTTTTTCATATTTTTTTCTATTGCCAGATATTGTGTGTACATGAAACGTTTTTTCATATTTTCTTTTCTTTTCCATTGCCAGATATTGTGTGCGCCTATTCGTTGAGACTTACAAAAAGTTCTCAATCGGTTTGTTACCCCCCCCCCCCCCACCCCACCCCCCTCCCCCCCCCCCCCAAAAAAAAAACAAACAGAAAACAAAATCTACACGGGCACCCCTCCCTCTAGGAGAGGGACTGTCCGTCTCGATCTTCCTTCCAAGTTAAAGAAGGACCGAGAAAATGTCAAGTATATTCACTATATTGCCTACCATGGTGCATTGAGTACTATGATGGGATATATGCTGCAGATTTAGTACATTATAAATAGTTCTGAAACGTTACCATGGTTATTATATTCTTGTCCTAAATTTTGTTCCTGAACTAGGGGAGATCTCGAAATTGGGAGTACATTTATGTCAAACAATAACTTTTGAGGTTGTGCCCCCCAAACCCTTGCCCTTTGTGTTTATGTAGTCCGATGCAGGCTATGGTCTCTAAATTGGGGATATATTTCGTTTTATGATTGATTATGGGGCTGACAAGCAAGGATTGTAAGGGCCTGCCCCCCCCCCCCCCCCTTCTTCGCCCTTTGTATCTGTGTAATCCGATACAAGCTACGAAGTGAAAGATCTCAACAGTAGGCACCCACTGGAAGCAAAACCCAATATTTACACCAGAGTACCCTCTTAACAGAGAAGCAGACCTAAAATTACTACCTCTAAATCAGGGAACATTTTTGTTCCCTTTATGAGTGTGGGATTAATTACCGCCAATCAACCCGAAATGCCTGTCGACAAACAATGAAATCTACGTGCCCCCCCCCCCCCTCCCTCCACTTCTAAGATGCTTACTCCCTCCCTCTGAGTGTATCGATTTACGCCTACAATAGCTATCTTCTTAGTCCAGCTGCATTTTTCAAGAAACTGATCCCATTTTTACTTCGAGTAGGCTGAAAACGCCTTCGATAACTTCTGTGTTGCCTCATTACCACAAAGACCTGGTTTTGTGATCCATCTCTATCCACCCATTCATTGCCTGCCTGGAAACTACAAATTCCCGGAATATACTTTGTCCGAACAGGAAATTTTCGGAATATACTTTGTCCGAACAGGAAATGTATAATCCTCTGAACTTGGATGAATTTCATCATTGTATAATAATCTGAATATAACTCATCTTGTTTCCTTCTTCATGTCCTCTGGGCTCATCTGGCGCCGAAATATCTGTTCCCGTTAAACCCTTTTTGTATATTATGTATTTGTTAACAAATCGCTTGCTGCCCAAATGGCAAATTTCTCATCCAGGTACTTGCCCTGACGTGGTTCTTGGTTTGTCAAATAGAGGATTGTATTACTGCTAACGCCAGACAAGACGTCGCCTGAGTTCCATTCTGCGCTGTGTGCCTACTGGCGCAAGGGGTAGAGTGGAACTCTGGGACGACTTGCCCGCGGAGTGTGAAAAGGGCCGAGAAAGTGCGTAGGTGAGCTTATGATTCAATAACATCGAGGCCTCGAAATGCCTGTCGACAAACAATGAAATCTACGTGCCCCCCCCCCCCCTCCACTTCTAAGATGCTTACCTCCCTCCCTCTGAGTGTATCGTTTTACGCCTACAATAGCTATCTTCTCAGTCCAGCTGCATTTTTCAAGAAACTGATCCCATTTTCACTTCGAGTAGGCTGAAAACACAGATAACTTCTGTGTTGCCTCATTACCACCAAGTCCTGGTTTTGTGATCCATTTCTAACCACCCATTCATTGCCTGCCTAGAAACAACAAATTCCCGGAATATACTTTGTCCGAACAGGAAATGTATAATCCTCTGAACTTGGATGAATTGCATCATGAATTGTGTAACTAAATAATGATCAATAATTCAAAAGGTGGAAGCATCCAAATCGGGATTCTCCAGTGTTTTCTATCTATTGTTCTTAATTTTTCCACACTAACTCATCTTTATGCGTCATTTGCATCATAAAAAATATTTCCCAAATTAGATGGGAGAGCGCGGACAACCGGCTTTTAGATGATATTGATTTCCCCAATGCCTCCTCTACCAAGTAATTGTTTCAGCCAGTGAAGCTTGAGGTGATAGATGTGTCTCCCAAATTTGAAAACACCGGTCAACTGACCAGTGACCTCGGGAAGCAACCTGTCTGGGTCATACTCGCGTTCTCAGGACACAATAACTTAATTACCCAGCGGAGCTTGACAACACTTAATTCGCTTGGTCTCGAAATTAATCTATCATCCAAATATCAAAGCGGGGTGGATGGTCCAAGTGAGGGAGCTAGTAGAGAACTACTCATTGGAGATCTCAGACCTGGACGTTGGGGCAATCCAGGGTAACAAAATCGTCAGAGAAAGGGTCATGGAGGATTGTAACCGTAATTGGCGAGAGGGGTCAAATCAAAGAGGTCTTTGGGTGGCCTGCGTGATAAAGAGAAGCCAGGTTTTGAAGAGTACCTTGATGGCACCTTTGGGGGGTCACTGTTGTTCAAGCTGAGGTCGCGATCCCTGGAGCTGAGGGGAAAAATTGGGAAAGACGGTGAAAGGGAGTGCCAGATGTGTAACTTGGACATGGTGGAGACCCTGGAACACTTTCTTCTAGAATGCCCAAAGTATCAGCCTAAAGGAATGAGATTCACTGGGAGTATAATGGGGAAGTGGGATGGGAGAATGAAGGACATGTGGTTAGGGGGAGACTCAAAGGAGAGGGTTAATATGCTAATCGGAGAGATTGGGAATAATGGGACAAGGGATATCATCAAGCAGTTCGTCTCCGAGTGTTGGGAGGAGAGGAGAAGCGTAGGAATAGGGAGGCAGTTGGGAGTACAGGGGTAACCATGGCCTTCTCGTCCGAGAACCGCGACAAATCAGCGGCTGGCCAAAGTGTTATTATTATTATCCAGTATTTGTTTCTTCAGAAACTCATTTCGACCTGATTGTTCCCTGAATGTGTTGACAGTGTTCAGAAAAGAACATTTGATGTGCACACAAACCTCATCTCGCCTCGAATAACTATGTATGTTTATCAACAAAAATTAATTCATCAACCAGTATTTGTTGCTTCAGAAACTCATTTCGACCTGCTTGTTCCCTGAATGTGTTGATAGCGTTCAGAAAAGAACATTTGATGTGCACACAAACCTCATCTCGCCTGGAATAACTATGTACGCTTGTCAACACTGGTCATGTGTTATCCCCTTGCAAATGGTCAAGCCGAAAAGCTCATACACCCCGTTATTCACCCCGTGGACTCTATGTATATATGAGACACCTTTGTAATACAATTCTCCACCACGACGCACGTGTAAATAGTTATAATTTATAAATAACCTATGCTCAGCTGTCACAAGCTGAATATGTTTACACCAAATATGCTTTATTCAATTTTTAACTACACACGTAGTAAATCTTTAACTACACAACTTTTACAGCTGGTATCCTACCACTGCTTATGGTCCACATCTTTCTAGTTCATTTGAAGCGCACCCACGGCGAATGATAAGATATCGTTGAATGAGATACAGAGTGACGACCGATACAATCTTGCATCTAAGTATAATCACTCGATGAGTCTTTTGCAGGACGATCATTCAGAGTCCCCTTTCACCATCCATGGTC
Organism: Pictodentalium vernedei; assembly: GCA_031216915.1. Taxonomy (NCBI): domain Eukaryota; kingdom Metazoa; phylum Mollusca; class Scaphopoda; order Dentaliida; family Dentaliidae; genus Pictodentalium; species Pictodentalium vernedei. The sequence goes on along the minus strand of CM062297.1, from coordinate 527,242,016 downwards.
ATTCATGCAATTATTTTTCCCCTTCCAGCTTTCGACAAAATTTCCACAGACAGGATAAAAATGTAACCCTTCTTAGTCTAAACTGTAGAAGCCTTAGTGCTAACTGGGACTCTTTCACCAACTTCCTCTGCGATATCCAGCAGGGTGAGAATATGTTCAACGTAATTGGTCTAACAGAAATCTTCAAACTAGACGAGCATCTCAATTACAAAATTGATGGCTACCACCCAATTGTTTTCAAGACCCGCCCTAGTCCAAACGACAGCAGAGGAGGCGTGGGTCTTTTTATTTCTGAGAATGTTTCGTTCAGACTGAGACCCGATCTGGCGATCTTCATTCCGAATGTCATTGAAACTATTTTCACAGAAATCAATCCAGGGCGCAAAAACTCGTACATTGTTGGATGCATATACAGGCCAAACACTCCACCTCTAGCTGATATTGATGTGTTTGCCTCCTCCATAAGCGACATTCTCACCAAGATCAACTCAGAGCACAGCAGGGCTTTCTTACTAGGCGATTTTAACATAGATTTGCTGAATTTTGATAATCACGGCAAAACTAACGCATTCATAGATAGTATGTTTAGTGACGGATTCATGCCAGTAATAACAAAACCAACCAGAATAACTGAGCATTCAGCGACCTTAATTGACCATATTTATTCCAATAATGTATCAGCTAGCTACAGTGCGGGAATATTAATCACTGATATTTCAGATCACTTTGCCACATTTTATATACAGGAAGGTGATAACGAGCCCGACAAGCCAATACCCCAACTAAGAAGATCATTTAAGAGAGAAAATATTGAATTATTCAAAAGTTTGCTTCAAAACACTAGCTTTGACTCAGTGTATAACTCTACGTGTGCCAATGCAGCATACGGCATACGAAATATTTTTGAATATCTACCTTGACACATTCGATTCGGTATTTCCCCTGAGAAGCTTGAATTTACCCAAAAAGCTCATAAACCGTAAGCCCTGGATGACATCGGGTCTGTTACAGTCCTCTCAAACTAAAAATAAACTCTACCTAGTCAAACTGAGAAAACCCACGGAAACTAACATCAACGAATATAAAACGTACTCCTCGGTTTTTAATCAATTAAAGAGACGAGGTAAGGCTACATACTACAATGACGTCATAGAAACAAACAGACACGATTCTAAAAAAACATGGCAAATACTTCGTACCTTAATCAACAAATCAAAATCAACGGCGACACTCCCACCTAGCATATCTCATAATAATGTTGAAATATCTGACCCCGATAAAATCGCCTCCAGTTTTAATGATTACTTCTCAGAAATTGGTCTGATTATTAACGATAACATCTCCACCTCCGATAACAACTTCGGTAACTTCATGAATGGAAATTACCCGGATTCCTTTTTTATTACCCTAACAAACGAGCAAGAAATCATACTGACAGCCGGACAATTGAAAGGGAAAGTGAGTATCGACGCTTTCAATCTATCTACAAAAATAATGAGAGAGGCAATTTGCGAGATCGCGAAACCCCTGGTCTATATATTCAATCAGTCATTTATACAAGGTAAAGTCCTCGATAAAATGAAAATAGCAAAGGTGATACCAATTTTCAAAGGGGGTAATTCCCGTGAGCTAGGTAACTACAGACCAATTAGCTTGTTATCGGCTTTTTCGAAACTTCTGGAGAAAATAATGAACCGGAGACTCACTAATTTTCTCAGTGATTTTCGAATACTGTACGAACATCAGTACGGTTTTCGCAAAAATCATTCCACTCTTCCTCCCATCATGCACCTTTTGCAATATGTCGCTGAATGCAACGACAAGCCTACAAAAGACTCTACTCTAGCTGTCTTCCTTGATTTGTCTAAGGCATTTGACTCCATTAGTCACGAAATTTTACTTAGCAAAATGGAATTCTACGGAATAAGAGGGATCAGTAAGCTTTGGTTCCAAAGTTACTTGACAGACAGAGAACAGTATGTTGAATATAACTCGAATCGATCCCCAAACCGATATGTTACTTGCGGGGTCCCCCAGGGGTCTGTGTTGGGGCCCATCCTCTTCTTAATTTACGTGAATGATATGAGATACTCCACTGTCCTTAACCTGTTATCATTTGCCGACGACACAACCCCATTTACAGCTTGACACGACCTGAATACCCTGGAGACTACAGTTAATACAGAGCTGAAAAAAATATTCGACTGGTGCTGTTGCAACAAACTTCAAGTGAACGCCAGTAAATGTAAATATATTATGCTCCACCCACCGAACAGTCCGAACAAATCCGACCTACTAAATATTTTTCTTAACAATACCAAGCTTTCACCCATAGGTAACTCCCAACAAGAAAAAGTCGCTAAGTTCTTAGGCGTTTACCTTGACGAAAACCTCAATTTTAAGTACCACAGATCCACAGTATGTTCCAAGATGTCAAGTGCAATCTATTGTTTGAATAAAGTAAAAAATGTTCTCCCCAAGAAGTCATTGAAATTATTGTATTATACATTAGTTCATAGTCACTTACTGTATGCAATCCAAATTTGGGGGCATGGTCCATCCTGCAGTAAAATATACTCTCTACAGAAACGCGCGATGCGAATAATTAGCTGCAAAAAGTTTAATAGTCATACTGATCCCCTATTCAAGGATAATAATATTCTAAAATTTAACGATCTGTACAAAGTGAATGTTTCTCTATTTATGCACGACTGGAAAAACGATAGGTTGCCCGACTCATTTGAAACATTTTTTAGTGTAAACACTTTATCTGGACTCCAAACAAGACAAGTTGGCATGATACAGTCCCTGAGAGCTAGAACCCAATTCTCTGCTAAACTGCCAATACATAGCTTCCCAAAGATTTGGAATGGAATTGACGCTAACCTACGGGCCCTACCTTCAAGACATGTTTTCAAGAAACAACTTACTAATGAATGCTTAGCAAGCTACTCCTCACATGTTAACTGTTCGTTTCATATGTGCCCAGACTGTAGGCACAATCCTCATTGATACACACACGTCGCCACACTTTATTGTGGGACCCTTCATTCATGTGAATATGAATATGAGAGAGAGAGAGAGAGAGAGAGAGAGAGAGTAATATTCCCACCTCCTACTTATAAACGAGCCATATTGTAAACACTCCTACTTAAGGCGTTGACTGTTCGAGGCTTCTCTGTCAAGACGAAAACATCCATATTCTTATGACGCAATTGTCAGCCCATGCCGATGACTTCTCCGGTTATCTCATCCAACCAGACCTCGCATTAATCCCCAATCATGTCTTGACCCATCATCTTACGCTTAATCTTATTGATTCAAATTTGTAGTCTACCGTCAAATTGCACTTGCGCGTATTCGAGGTCTTCCTTACTCTCTCCATTCATTCAATAGCTGGGCCATAGGCAGTGGTACCTATGAACAATAATATCCAGTCTACTCCATTTCTGTGTAGTGATTTCTGTGTAGCCTTTTTTGACTTCCTGGGGGCAACAGGAAGACAGCCAATGTGGCTACGTTGTCTCCCAACAATTTACCATTGTATTCTATTTATGCAAAACTCTTTGTACAAAACTAACTTGTAAATTTGGTATTTTGTTGAATAAACGTCATTTCCAGTTTAGATAAGTGAAGTACCTTTCGAGAACAACCGAATAGTGACTACGAGTCTTTTCTATACCACAACCACTCACAAGCAATGTGATGCTTTGGGTGAAACAATGTGTATCAGGTGCCTCGGCATACAGCTCTGGCGTGCTTCCCACGAGCAAATGGTATTGAATGTCTTTCTTCTTCAAGGGAACAATGCAAGTGACCCTGACAGGATTTGAAACAACGATTTCGAAACCCTTTGCAATAATCTGTCACCTTACCACTATTAACACTATTCCCACTTCTGTTCCCATCGCCGTTACTACTACTACTACTATTACTACTACTACTACTACTACTACTACTACTACTACTACTAACTACTAACTACTACTACTACTACTACTACTACTACTATTACTCTTGTCGGGGCCATATAGGTCATTGGACATCTAACCGTTGAGGGGTCATAAGCTCGAATCCGGTGAGATTCGCTGTGGTCCTTGAGCGAGGCATGCAACAAAACTTGCTTGTGTGACAGCAAGGTGGTGCATTGTACTGATGGGTTTAAGACGCACACTTTCAATTACTACAATTCGAACTCAAGCCACTCCTGTAATTGATTAGTACGCCGGCAAGTATGACAACAGAGTTCGCCACATTATCTTTTTTCTGTACTGCACCACGATAATTGCTCTACACTGGCACTTTCATATCCAAATGATCGTTGTCCCCTTTATGTGTTCGACAGAAATACCTTCAGTATCTAATTTGAACCAAAGTTATTCTTTGGAAGTGGGACATGATTACGCTCTCGGCAAATACGCATAGCAGGTTGGCAGTGCGCGTATTCTCGTGTTCGGTCTGTTACAGAGGCATCGTCGATTTCCATAGTGGGCAGTGCTGAATTTTCTCCATCCCCACATCTCATTTAGAACGTGTGGATGAAAATAACATCATATCCCTTTATATATCATCTGTGGACCACGATTTATCAACAAAAAAAAGACCGTCTTGTAATTTCTACCCTAAAATTTAGGGCTGTCCTTGAATATCGTTTGATTTCAAAGTGAATAAAGAAGACGTATTTTACTTGTTCATTTTTAAGGACTTTTAAGGATTTTAAGGACTCGCATAAGTTTGAGAAGACAGCCATGATCAATGTTGTAAATCTTTTTTGTAGAAAAACGATTTAAAGATTCTCATCGATGGTTCCAAGTGTCGCATTGCTTGCAGCAATCAGTGGACGAGGACATTTTAGGGTGTTCTAAATAAAGAATATCAAGCCGAAAGATGGCATGTTGTTCATTTGTTTTTATCGTTTTTTTTTTTTTAAATATTTTTATCAACCTTTGGACTTTTGTAAGTTGCCTGTTGGTGGTTCATTAGTAACATGCACACTTCATATCATTATGTCCAAAGAACTTTTCCAGTTTTCCAGTTTTCAACCCTAGTTAAGTCGACTATCTTGATTTATATATTTTTTGAGATGCAAATGAAAAGACATTTCCGAGTTTTGTATTTTTTATGTGGATGCTGCGGAGTCGAATGTCCTAGTTCGGACATGTGCCTTTCCTCTATCTTTCCCACCATTCGACCCTTGCCATATCAGAGCGAGTTGTCAGGGCCACAGAAAGGAATGTGTAAATTATCATTTGTTTTGTTAGGACATGTTGGTTCATCATAACTACGGTAATATTTGGTGTCTGTGCGCTTGCACAGGGCGTGTTGTTACGATGACACGTGTTTCCGTCGTCCATTTTGGTTTCAGTGGTGGTACATGTAAGTGGTTTATATGAAACAGGAAGGTGTCTAATAGGACGGGGTTATTTGGAGGGGCTATTCAATTGAATATGAGTATATCTACATGTATTTATCACAAACGACCGACAACTACTTAAAATTGCAAAATCCTCCTGTTTTCCACCAAATGGACTGCGAAACTCACCATCCTGGGTTTATAAAAGTAGCACGTAATGCTATAGGGCCGAAAGGCTCCTAAAGGTGTGGTCGACTGAATGGGTGTTTACCTAATTACCGAGAACAACCCGTCAACTCTTTATTGGACTGGGATTGTCTCCGAATCCTCGGGTTCTGCCTATTCGGGGCCTTATTCCCTCTACTACTGAAAATGCTCAAGATATATTATGATTTCTCTCTGGCCTGATCTACCCATTCCGACTTCCCCAGATAAGCATATGTGTTAGGTCACAATGTGTACACATCACATGCAGCACATGGGCGAATGTTGGAATGGGCCGATATGTGATTATTTGCATTTTTCCTGGCTCCAATACAGTTTTTAGATGTTTGCTGTCTGTTACAGTCTAAGGCACTGTGACTATTGCACATAAAGGGTTAACTTGAAGATAGAATTCTCTGATAACTGGGCGGAAATATTGTGTCATTCTGGCAGATTGGAATGTCACCATATGCCCTCTGATACTGGTCCACTGATAAGGCACAGCATGCAGAAAGTGAGAGAACATTATAATATATAGACAGTTTTCTGACTTACCAGAGAGTGTGTGAAAACTTTCAATGTTGTGGACGAACATTTAAGTTGGTGGCTGTTAGGCAATAATTTAATCGGCTGGTCTATCATATGTTATTGTCTGGTGGGAAGAGTTGAATACTTATATCATCTAAAGAGCTATTATATTGTACCGGTGCCGTACAAGTTTATTGGGTTGTAACTAGCTGTTCTGTTAACCCTAGACCACGAGACGGTAACACCGTCATATTTCCAACGAATGAGACCATGAGTCAATTGAGCAGTGACTGGAACAGGCATTGCACAGAAAACTCGAATCTTGTCGAGCAAATAAGCTATCGAGTTGTGACTGAAAAATGACATTGCTCGGATGACTCGAATCTTATCGAGCAAATGAGCTATCGGGCAGTTACAGGAATCTGCGATCTTATCGAGCAATTGCTCGAAAAAAATGATTCCACATACAACTCTGCGACTCATCTTGGAAAAGGTGATTCTATGAAAGGGATTCTGTAAGCAGTATTCTCTTGGCTTCTAATACTATTACATCCCTTCTAGTTGCTGCTACCGTCTCCCCATCTCTGATCTACAAGTGCACTGACGCTATCAGTTGTTTGCTTGTTATTTCTACAGCCCAAAAGAGCCAAAATAGCAACGAGAATAGTGAGTGGAACAGACATTGCTCGAGAAGCTCGAATCTTAATGCGCAAATGAGCAACTGCTCGAACAAATGACTCCAAATACGACTTGACGGCTCATCTGTATATTTGGGGATTGCAAACTATGGTGGTTTAGGGTTTAATGGGTACTGATGGGAACTACTGGAGAATACCTTTTGGGGCATAGCCTTCTGGGGATAGTTATCTTTAACAGGAAGTGACGTCATAGTCGCAGTGCATATTGATCATGATAGTGAACATAAAGCTAGCCATGTTGTTATGTAATACAGAACGTGATGCCATTTGGGACGTCACATTGCAATGCAGTATGAAATATAGTATATTTTCAAGGTAACATCATAAACATAATTCACAATCGTTACTTAGGACCTGTGATGTCATGAGTCGCTTGACCAGTGACGCCATAGTTGCCGTCATTGAATAAATTGAAAACCGAATGTTTAATAACTTGCCACAAGCATTTGTACGTATGATTCTTCGTGTCATGTCAGTGATGCCATAGATAATGATTGTATATCACCAAAATCAGTTCAAAATAGGTGGAGTGATTCTGGAAAATCACAGGCTTTTCATTGATGTTTTCCCACTTGGGAGAGTTATGGGACATTGATTGTCTGCCACAAGTAAAATACCTCCTTTTGGAATTTGTTATTTGCGAATGTCGCACAAGGCTGTGTGTTGCTGGCAACTTTTCCCGCACACTGTTCTAAACTGTTGGGTGCTGCGGAGGGATCAATGCAGGGAGTAATTTTGTTCAGAAGAGTTGTTTTTAAACCCGCCCTGTCAAAATGAAGATCTCAGCGAAATTCAGAGCCCGCAACAAATAAAAACCTCGTCCTGTTCCGAAAGAATTCCCCTGCAATCTGTCGGAGGTCTCGCACAAAATGAAAACTTGTCACTGTTCTATATACCGAATAAAAAACTTGTCCTATTACCGCACACTCCACCAACTTAAAAAAAAACATGTCCCGCTCTGAATGCACTCCGCAAGTCTGTCAGAGCATCGCGTTAAATAAAAGAATCGTCATCATCCGAAGGGCCTCCTCACGCAAGTCTGTTAGATACTCGAATGAAGAAAAAAAGTCATAGTCTGTCAGAGCACCCATTCGGAAACTGAGCATTCGGAAACTCGTCCTGTGTAGCGTGTCTCCAGTCGCGTCTGTCGAACAACGTACGGGGTGAGTAGTTGAAGAGCGATGGATCGTGCCCTATGGGGTGTTATACTCACGTGATCCAGTGACGTAATGTGGATTGTCATGATAACGTACATGAGCGGCTATCATCATGGTGATACCTGGTATCATGCGCAGCGAGTGTTGTTTGGGTGAAACGTTTTTCTGTCATCTATTTTGTCTTCTGGAGGCTATCCTGGTTTCTATGGTAGCACGTGATTTCTATATACGGCGAACCTGTATTTGCTGGGGCTGTAAGATTAAATTATTAATTTTCCTCCTGCCCAGGTTGGTGTTTATTAAAGTGGCTACTCGTGGACTGTCAACATATAGTTTTACGTTGACATTTATGCATACCACGTTGAAGGGTTAAGCGGGTTGCCTTGGTTGTAGAGTTTATGATGGAGCCGGATGCAAAATTGTTCATTTTATTTGGGGTTTAATGACACTTTCGACAGCCAGGGTCACCACGCGTCAGGCAGTTTTACGGATGGGGGAATCGGGAGTAGCCGGAGAGTACCGCCGAGCAACTGTCAGACTCAACAACGTACTAAATCCACCCAATCAGGGTTAGCATTAGTTGAAGACAAGTGCACTATCGACGTGTTGTACGCCTTAGTGCACAGCACAACCATGTGGGCAATCGGATGAAATGCCTTACCCAAGGAAACAACGCGGTTATCCCTGGCGGGGATCAAACCGTGGATCATTCGGTTTGAAGTTCCATGTCGTAACCACTGAGCTACCGCGCTCCCATACAATCAGAATCTTTTGATATTTGGTATGCAGCATCCTTAGAGGGTTCAGATTCTATTTGTTCAAATAAAGTCCAAGGGTTGATATGTGTGTTTCCTATGTGGGAGGGGCATAGTGCTAAATTGGTAATATTCTCAAAATCCGCTTCTCCCTGAACCACCAGTTAGGAGCCCTAATTTTAACTTGGTGAAAAAGAGGAATATCTTTTGAAATCGTCTTGAGAGCCACCATTCAGAATGTTTTGATACTTGGTATACAACACCCTAGCCGATCCGAGCGTCAATTTTCTTCAAATTAAGTTCCTGGATTCATATTTAGGCTAGATAAAGTTTAACTTAGTGTAATATGATGAAAAATCTCCTTCTTCAGACCCACCATTTAGAATCTATTGATACTTGGTATACGGCATCCTGGGGGTGGAGGGGAAGGGCTCAGATTGAAGTCTGTTCAAGTCAAGTCCCTAGGTTGATATTTGGACCGTAGTTTTCCATTACTAGAAATCTGGGCATTATTTTTTGTGGTAGCATCCCAATACTGGAGAAAATCATCTGGCATTTGCAACAAAGTTATAATTAAATAACTTCATTCCTCTGCAGAGTTGACTAGCCACAGATGCTTTTTAAATCCTTGTTTATGACATTACTATTTGGAATGAAGACTCATGCAGCCGTATTGCATAATTACGCTGCGTAGTTCAACCTATTGTGTTATTATCTTGATATTTCAAGGAGATTCCAATATTTATTGTTCGGAATATCTATAACTTCGGTCCGAAAGAATGTCTGTATATATTTGTGACTAAAGGGACATTATATTACACAAATGATATCCTACGCGTAAATTCCGCGAAAAGTGGATAAAAAATAGCCCACAACAGCCTCGATTTCCTAATGGAATTAGATAGAGAGTAATAATTTAATCCCACAGATCAAGACTATTGGAATAAATTATTACTTGACCCCTACTTAACTGATTGAGGGATAAATTATTTTTGTGGTGTGAATTTGTTATTCAAAATTTGTTTATTACCTATTATAGGAGAGTGCCCACTGGCACTCTCCAATAATTTATCATAAAAAATGTATCTAAACAAAATATTATTTGCGTTTGACTGATTATGGAACATGAGCAAGGTAAATGTCGCCTTTTGTTCTAGTACCCTCATTTTTCTGTTCTGTATATTATTTGCTTGGAAGCACGGTGGCTCAGAGTGGTTACTTCAGACCGAAAGGTCCATGGTTCGATCCGCGCCAGGTGCAACTGCGTTGTGTTATTTGGGAAAGGCACTTACTCCAGATTGCCCACGTGGGGGGCACGGTGGCGCTGTGTTCTAAGGCATAAGGCCAGGGTGCACTTCTCTTCAACCAATGCCAACCCTGCTTGTGTCGCGTTAGTACGTTTGGAAGTCTGACCGCTGCTCGTCGATGCTCGGTGGTTCTCTCCGGGTACTCCAGCTTCCCCCACCCATAAAACTGTCTGACACGAGATGTTCCTGGATGTTGAAAGTGTCGTTAAATCCATATAAATAAATGGTTAATATTATTTGCTAATCGACCGATTTTTCTTTCACAAAAAACCTCATGTTTTCCTCTTGGATGGGTTAATGGCCGAGAGAACGCAGTCTCAAATAAATTCAGAAAAAAGCACCAGATATAGCTTTATTTTAATTATCGGTGTTAAACGAATGGAAGGGGGTGTCTGGTATGTTTCCGGCACAAACCTCGACCAACTACTTTTCAAAATTTGCTTCCTGTGACTCCACTTTCTCTGCGAGAGTCGAAAAACGAGAGTGAAATTGCTGCGTTGCATTTTCATGAATTTCGCCACTATTCTTCCCACCCAGACCACACCCCTTCATTTCGTTATGTTGGGCTGAACTCATCCAAAAAGTTTTAGCTCATGATGTTAGCTGAACACCCCCCCCCCCCCACCCCCACCCCCACCCCCTCACCCGCGTGACTCTTACCACTAGAAGCGTGTACACAATTTTACTAATTTTGTTCTGTAAATTGCCACATCTTTCGCTAATGGTTTCTTGAGTTAAACTTTTCTACCCGATAGACCAGTGTATAGACAGGGCAAAACAAAAGTTAGAAAAATGTGAAATAACGTCTCCTTGATTTTTACTAAAAATCTCACTGTGTATCATGTGCTCTTTCTGTTTTCCGCCATAAATTGTCGCTATAATGGCTCCATTGTATTTTTCGAACTTGTAGCCATGCAACAGATAGGCTTGTAATTAATTTGTCAATATGTGTGTATCTGTCACGTTTCCAGTATTTATTTACATGGACATCTTTTTTTCTTTTCTGTGTTCTGTATGAAAAATGGGGGGAAATTTCTTTTCATAAATCTAGTCATGGGTGCTTCACAAGATTTTAATGAAATTTTTTTCAGATTTTGATGAAAATATTTTTATGATATACCACTGCTCATCAAGTTATGGGTTAATTGATTGATTCCTGTACTTTGCTGAACTCTGATGTACTCATGGGTGCGCAGGTTCGTATAATTGCAAGGCACGTACACAGAATGGCCCCCGAACAAAATATCCCTTCACACAGGTCATTGTCCTTTATTATCAAACAGACATCTTATTGGTGTTAGTCTCATTACCAATTCTGACGTAATTTAATACTTTTTTCCAGGATAATAAGCGACAGGCAGACTATTGTCCTGAACCGTGAAATTAACTGTCATTTTTTCACCATACGGTTAAAAATAAATTAGTCATCTGACAACAAATGTCAGGTCATCTGTAATTATTTGTGGAGAGGGTGGTTCTATTTTTAAAAATAATAAACCGGATTCATAAGTTCAGTATCTTTTTTTGTATTGATAATATAACAGAATAGTTCAACACGAGCATATTTATAAAAGATATTATCAATACCGCGACAAGTGTATCATTTCGTCACTTGAGTGCATGAAGACACCGTCTGCAGTGCATTGGCATTGCAGATGGAGTCTTCATGCACTCAAGGAACGAAATGAATGTTAAATTTTAACCGGAAGTACATTTCAGTCTCACTGTTCCTCCTTTACAAATATCACCCGCTCGCATTATATTCGGAAACTGATGGATGAGTTTTCCGAAGAAGTGGTATCCGCGTCCGCTGTATTTTCCGAAACCGAAAATGTCAGTTGCATAGGCGCAGGTTACTGGGACGCTTGGGTGGTTGAAGTAGATGTGCCCTCTCAAGAAAATTAGAAATGGGGCATTATTTATTGCCCAAGCGCATGACCCAAAAGAAATTGGTTCAATCTTCCAGCATATTATATTATATTGTGACTTTTGGTTATGTCTCACAGACAAACATATGTCATTTCGTATCTGAACTTTAAAAAAATTAACCTGAACGTATCTTTTTAGTAAAATATCTTCAGCTTCAATGAGAGACGTACCAGTTTTCCGTAAAGATTATAAAAGCGCCACGGCGCTGGCAGCTGTCTCCTCCACCTCTTAAAAAACGTACGGTCAAGTCACGATATTGCATAAAATTCCAGGGTTTTTGTGAAGCATTGTACCATGATATTTTATCTCCAATAATGGACGCCTCAGCTCTCAGTGTATTCCTCTGTCCCACCAATACGCACTCAGGCACATATACAAGCTGTTTTGAAAAGAGACCTGCACCGTGATGAAGACTGAATGTCATTTTGTATTGATTTACCGAAACAGCAATTTTTGTCATAATGCAATTAGGAATTTATCCAATTGAGTCTTGTTTGACAGAACCCAAGGAGACTACATTGGTTAAATTTCTAGTTGCAATATGGGAACAATTTCCAGCTCGAAATTGTGATATTTCTACATCAGAGTGTTGATGGTTAATTCGTTATGCACTGTTGGGCATTTACCAACAATGTTCATCATGCACTTACTGACTCTGATAAACTAAAACAAAAGGATAGATTTAAACTGAAGAATTAGATTCATCGAAGCCGCGGGCGAAAAGTTATATTTTGCTTCATATTTTTAACACACCCCTCTTTAGCACAGTCCTTAAAATTTTATAAAACTGGCTTTAGATATGAAAGGAAAATGTAACAACCGGAATCGCATCGCATTTTACCGGTTGCCTACTCGGGGCACGGTGTTGTTGTGCACTGAGGCGTACCGCACGTCGATGGTGCAGTTGCCTTCAATCGCTGCTAACTCTGCTTGTGTCAGGTTAGCAGGTTGTAGAGTCTGACAGTTGCTCTCCCTGCTCAGCGATTCTCCCAGGTAACTCCCGTTTCATTCACCCTTAAAACTTTCTGACACCATTTGACCCTGATTGCTGAAAGTGTGGTGTTAACTCCCCCCCCCCCCCCCACCCCAACAAAAAAAAACCAAACAGCAGGCATCATACCGCAATGGGTTGTGATGATAGTCCACGTGAGCGGTCATGTTGTGACGCCATTACTATGGTGATATATGGTTTTAATGCGCATGCGCAGCAGCGCGTGTTGTTATAATGCTAGTGCTACATGTTTCTATTTGGTCTACTGATTGCCGCTTTCCTTTCTATCTAGCATGTGATCAATGTTAGACCCAAAGCCTGGAAAAGGCCTCTGATATAGTATGAGGAGGGATGCATTGAATGTACGTTCGATTGGATGGGAGTATATCTAATTACCGAAAGCAACTTGATAACTACCATAAATTATCCAAAATGCACCTTTGAAACTTCTAGGAACCTACCGTCTTGGTAACATATAGTGCTATAAGGCCTAGACGTGTGTTCAATTGCAGGAAGTATATCTTTTTATTTGAAACAACCTCACAGCCCGTATTGGCCTATACAGTCCCTTGACCAAGTGTGAGTGATTTTTACCTACGAATTGTTTATCCAGCACAGCACATGTTGCACCACCCCATGTTAGAGTATCCCATGACCTCCCTGGCTCGTAGACCACAAAAATTCTATAACAGACACCAGAAACATATTCCTCCATTGGGAAATAAAATTAAACACCATATGGAGTCCGCCACTCTTGAATCTGATTCTATAAAGGAGAAACATGAATCACACATTCCCCCTTCACATCTAAGGAAACCAACTGCCATTTTGGACTAAGCTTTCTCCAAAAAATCTGAGACAAACTCTTTGCAATTTCAACAGAAATATGCCGAAATAAAGTCTAAATATAGTGCATATACAGTGATCTATTCAGATGGATCTAAAGATGGTGAGAAAGTAAAATCAGTCGTTGTTACTGGCAATTAGACTACCTCATTCAGAATTACAAATAAAAGTTCTGTTTTCACAGCTGAAGTAAACGCTTTACAACAGGCACTTGAACACATCGAGAATGCAAAAGAAAGGAAGTTGATTATTTTGTCCGATTATCTTTACCTCTTTGTTATGTTTACTCAACCCCAAGTCGAAGAACCCTCTCATTTAGGAACTTCGTGAGAAGTTGAATACTCTCAAGTCTGACCGATATGATATCGAATTTTGCTGGTTACCTGGACATGTTGGCATCTCTGGTAACACCAGGACAGACCGCGCAGCAAAACAAGCCTTAGCCCTTTACCTAACATGAAAAGCAGACGACACTTTTAAACAAAATTCTTGAATAATTGTTTTCATTTTTTGTCTCAAAAAACATAGGTTATGACCCCTCATTGGAACGAGCCAACGAATGGTCATAACCTGTGTTTTTGAGCCAAAAAAATACAAATTAATTGGCGATTTGGGGGGAATTGTGCTGGCCTTTTTGAGACGTTTCGTTGGTAAAGAGCTAACCAAGCCTCTCGCTGATTTTAAAATTCCTTCCAATGATATTAAGCCACATATTAGTAGGTACATCAAATCTGTGTGTGTGGCGGAATGGGATAGAGCGGCAAGTAACAAGCCCCATCACTTCAGAACTACCATTATTAATAAGTATTCGTCTAGTAACCTTTGTAAGAAAGATCACGTCAGTCTGACACGATGTCGTAACGGTCATACAAGGCTAACACATCCCTTTTTCTTGGAGAGTAATATGCGACCGGGATGTGTTCCTTATCAGCAGGGGTTGACAATGGAGCAAATTCTTTTGCACTGTACAGGTTGTAATCTTATCAGACGGCAGTATTTTAATGTTGCGTCTCTTCGAGACTTATTTTACAATACAAATTCTCATAGCATTCTATCGTTCCTCATGGAAATCAAACTTTTTAATAAATTTTAAATTGTTTTTATTCTTTTAAACTCTCATCTATTCATATCTATTCAACGGGTTGATTTGCACAATATTCTTTATACCACTGTTCTCATTTTCACATATTATATCTACCAATTATGTTTTCCTCATATTCTTTCCAGATTTCATCAACTCTTTTTGACTTCGTAGAAGATAATGACCTCTAATATTCATATTTTTATCGTCATTACAGCTTCCACTGTCTACCTCCAATGCCACGGTCTTTTGTCACTCTTTATGGCTTGTAACACAGTCACCGCTATCTGTCATGTGACTGGCTTTCCCTACTGCTATCACCAACAGTACTACAGTTTGGGTGGGATTCCACAGAACGTGGCTGTTCAGTACATTGTCAAAAACACTTTATAGCACATAGCCACATGCTTGAAAGGCAGATATGTCCAGGAACTCAGATAGATGGTGTATCATGCACTACAGTATATTAAAGCCCATACTAGTCTATCTTTTTCATTTTTCCTATTTTTACTGGCATTTGAAGTCAAAACGTTAAAAATTCGAAAAAATTAAATTTTCCATCGGCTTCAGTCTGGATACTTCAGTATTTAGGGACAGGATTATTGGTTATGGCATGGGAATTCCGGTGAGACCTACCTCATCTGGGGACGGTCTATAAGGAAACTGACGTGAGTTCTTCTTTCCCCAAAATTAATATGACAATTCATTTGTGTGTCATATATAATGATACAACAGCTTGGATTAATATAACTTTCAACCGTTTTGTGGTTGGCGGAAGCGTCAGAATATCAAGGGATAACCAGCGATTAATGGAAAGAAACTGTCCGATTTCCATTTTACTAATCAATCACATCCGGAGCGCCCGCTTGATTGGCATTGCTCGAAAGCATGTGTATTATCAACGTGGCAAACAATTTAGCACACCGCGCCTCCACCAACTCAGATACATCAATTAGTGGGGTTAATTGTCGTGAAAACGCGTGTGACTTTGGCTAGACCCAAGGCCTCCTTATCACATGCCTCACACATTACAGTAGTATTAGTAGCGTAGCAGTGGTTGTGGGGATAGTTTGTAGTAAAAAGTTTTCGTTTCGGGTTAACCGCCAAACAATAATGTAGCAATTCCGTTACATTAATTGAAAAAGTTGCACTGAGGCGAAGTGCACGTCGATGTTGCACTTGCCTTCAACCAATGCTAACCGTGCTTGTGCGGAGCCTGTACTTTGGGAAGCCAGTGGTCTTCTCCGGGTACTCCACCCGTAAAACACGAGGTGACCCTGGCTGTCGAAAATGTTGTTAAATGCCAATATGAATAAATAATTGAAAATGCAAGTGAGATTGCAACGCAAATTCTCACGCATCACATGACAATATTCTTTTCCTGTGACTCAGGCAAAGAATATTGTCATATGATGTGTGAGAATTTCGCTTGCACACAAGTATATTTTTTTATCAAACACGACTTTGTTAAATGTTATTTTCTCCTACGGAAGCTCTCTAATATGAATAATCTCTGGGCGTGAAGAATATTCTGTCTCATACTTTTCTATAACTTTTTCAATTTTATTTATCGCAGAATTCAGGTTGAATATGTGTGTTTTGAGCGTGAATTGTAGGAAGTTACAGAAATTCACTCCAATGTGCTTTCCGGGAGGAACGCCGTTCCCGATCCTTTGTCTCAGTGGGGACGCCGTTTCCCTATAATTGCAAGACTGGGAATGGCTTGATCTTCACACTGATTTGCTAGCCACTCTAATCCCATTTTACCTGTGCACAACCCGCGCAGCCTCGCCCAAACAACAATACCCACTTCTTTTGAAGATTTGTGGGTATAAAATTTCATTTTTTCCAGGAGATGGACCCCAATCATTCTACAACGGGAAGGGACACACACCCTCTCCCCCACCGACGTGTTGTCCCTCGCTGTGCCGAATCTGCGCTTAACGCGCAGCTTGTACCGACGCGCGACGCGTACCGTTCCTTCATTCCTTATTTTCGGAAGGCATCATTGATTCGAGCCAATCATGGATTTGTATAACTTTCAGATGCATGGGCCCTAAATAATCTTCTGTCACCAGATCTTGTCTTCGAGATGTTCTCAAGCGGAAACTGTTTGTTTCGAGCATTTTTAATCTGAAAAACATGTTCAATTTAAATTTGACTTCCTCCTTCATTATCAATATGAAAGCACCTGAGAAGGTCCTGCATTTTATCAAATGTTCCTTGGCAAACCTGTTTTGGGGAGTACCAGGCTAAGGGAAAGGCATACCAATAGATAATTTTCTCTTTTCGAACTTGACTTGGACTTTATTGCCACCATGGATTTGCCATATTTCATTCCACTAGGACAAATCTTTAAAGGGTGAACGAGCGTAAACTTATGCTTTTGAGTTCTTAAATTTCGAGTTGAAAAATACAAAGTAATAAGCCTATAGCTCAGCCGCCGTGGACTGCTCACTTTCCACGGGTGGGCAATATTTCCACGGATGCAATAATATTCAATTCCAAGCACTAATTACAGGAATAATCATCAAACATTTAATTAATGAAACACCGGGTGCAACCTGGTGCTTCTTTAATTAAAATGTTGCTGATGATGATTTTTAATACCTGGTAAACTCATGCGTGGATATCACTGCCCGCGTGTGGGTTACGACCAATCCACGGCGACTGTACTGTACCTCTTGTGGGAACGGTTGAAAATGACCACACGGAGACCTTAACCTCCATTTTAATACATGCAAATGGATAAAGAATCTAAATTGTTACGTCACACCTTTCTAAACTTATGATTTGAATCGTCTGTGTGTCGATGAACTGCTAGTTCGTTGCTCTTGTCCCCAAACCCTTCTTTCGAGGAATAAAAGGTAAAATGCCTGCAGCATTCAAGGGTTTAGAAACTAAAAATTAATACTTTTTAAAAAAATGATTCAGGAGATAAAAGTGGAATTTTGATACAATGTTTTATAACTTTGAGATATTCTTAGTAGAAAATGGCGCTTTGAAAACAAACGTCTTTTGTATTTAAAGGGCACTAACTCCATAATGGTTGAAATTATTAAAAGCAAAAAGTATACTTGTTCGATAATGTTTCAAGCTCTCTCTATTCCTATAAATTTTCAGACTTTCCTATGAATTTATCATTTTTTCGTTATTTTACTACGTGGCGTTTGGCAGAATCTGATGGGGTGGCAATGGATCGGTTTGGAGTAATTTAATGTGACATGCGTGGAGATATATTCTCTCCACAGCACAAAAGACTGGTTGCATTGCTGGGAAAATATTGTTTTAATTTTTTTGTGAAAAAAGGATGCTCTAATTGTTCGTGAGATACAAAAATATAAAACGATAGGCGAAAATAACGCAAATAAAAATAAATGGACAACAAAGTATGTAGTGGCAACAGTGACGTGGGTTTGGTTAGGGCTGGTGGAAGGTAATGGAAGTCGGTCAGCCAAATCTGAGATATAACGCATGACGGGGAACGCACCATCCGAGCTGCGAAGCAGCGAATGGGGATGAGCACGAGAGGAGGTCGCCCCCTCTCATTGGTGGGGGTTCGGGGGATCTCCCCCTGTAAATCTTTTTTTAATTTACGCTATAAAATAGTATCTGACTGCCTCTCCTGCGTTCGTGAACACCCATGCTAACACAAATTTTTCATTTGAAAAAATTTAAAATTGACATGACTGCGAATATTGTTTTGAATATGAACAAAATATCAACTTGCTGATGTGAGGTGTTTCTCTTTCAAAGAGGAATAATCCTAATCTAACCTATGTTGTACTCAATTTGACGTTGTAGGTACTCTAGAAAAAGTGTCAGCTGACATTTGCAATGCTAATTGGTTCAGTATATTGGTTGACGAAGCCACTGACTCAATGAATCGACAGCATTACGTACATTGGTTAATAAAACATTCGTATTCGTACTTCATTACTCGACATAACTGTAAACTATGTGTTATTCACGCCGATTTCCGATAGTGTTTAACCTTTTGAACCCTGGTGGTATCTTCCATGTCAGTTCCATGGTAGCAATAGGAAGAGTCCATATTTATTATTTTGGGGGTAGACCAATTAATATTTTCAACGTGCAGCCTTAGGGCTGCACGTTGAAAATATTGATTGCTCTACACCACACATTTACCTTGCAGTCATCCCGCTTAATGACATTAACATAACTTAACATAACATAACATAACATAACATTTATTAGCATAAAACATCCTACACAGGACAGTATGCGATAATCTACAAGTAACATGAACGAAAGTAGTACTCAAAACATTACAATTACATCCACCAATTTTCTATGATCAAAGTACTATATATGTTTTTTTTATTAATTTGATGCGCGAAAGAACGTGGAGATGTGAACTAGAATTTCCAATACACATCACTAAAGATATCATAATCGTCTGGCGAAAAAATCCCGGATCACGCTGCAGATTTTATGGCATAAACTGGGGGTTCTATTTTCAAATATCAATTTAAATTTCTCAAATTTACTAAGATCAGTAAAACCGCCGATCTCTCTGTTGATCAGAACAAATAGTTCGTATGACGTAGCTTATGACCCGGCTGGAAAACCGGCCTCTGGAGTTCGAAGGGTTAAAATCATTGCGTTGTGCAATTTCATCATGACACATAACACGATTTGGAGAATTATTGGTCCGGCCATAGCCTGAGTGGCCGGACCTGCTCCGCCGGCCCTGGACTGTTTCGTATAGACTTGAAACACGACCGACAGAAGCTATAAACAATACTACAAAACCTGGTGAAATTTAGTTTTATTTCAAATCATATCCTTTCACCCTTCAGTGAAAGGAAATCCATGGGCTCATTCTAATGGGGCGTCATGTTATTTTATTAAGAAAACAAATGGAAACAAAAACCAGAAAACAAATGGAAAAAATAACAAATTGTGAATGGCAATTTATTTATTTATTTATTTATTTATTTATTTATTTATTTATTTATTTATTTATTTATTTATTTATTTATTTTTAAATAAAACAATTCATTCATCATTAAATGCCAAAGTTGCCTTGTTCATTTCACGATGTGTGTTTTCACGCTATGGGTAGCGTCTTATTGGAATATTTCCGTTATTGTGATGAAATGGCGATAACATGATATGAGGTTTTGTGGCTCGGAACTTATGTTCAACCTCGACGCTCCGCGTTTCGGTTGAACATAAGCTCCGCGCCGCATCTCCCAAACCGTCTTACCATCAATTCACCACAATAACTTATAATGTATCAAAACGGTCTCAGTTCACATTATACAAAGGCAGAAACAAAGAAAAGTGAAAAATAAAACCTTTGAAGCGGTAGATCAAGACCGATCTTATTCTTAATCATTGACATATCCTTTTTAATGACTTGTGTTGAATGTCACACGCCAAATTTATCGCGTATTTTCATTCTGACTTACTCTTTGGAGTAAACAGTTATGTTTGTTTGGGTAAATTTGTTTTGAAATTTACCGTGTTTCAGTTTAGTCAGCTCTAAAATTAAATTACTGTCGTAAATTACTGCAGTAAAATTTGTCCGTCCGTCGCATTTTTTTTTTATTGGATCAGATCAGGGAAGTACCTGAAGAGTTACATTACCACAGCATCACCCACGCAATTTTGATCGATGAAGTCCTGTCTGTAGCTTCCGAAAATAGCAGAGCTCATGCATTTCCAGCAGGAGCGCCGCAGGGGTATTCTCTTGGGGCGTTTTAAACACATTTAACGACATTTTCTTCCTGGGCGACCCCACTAGTTCTTAACCAAGGTTGATTGTTGATCCCCACAAAGCGTTGATAAGGCTCCAGATTCTGTCAGTGACTTCATTGCATTCCCGCGCGTGTCCCAGAATTTGGTATCACCACATATTGGTTCCTATGGGAAACTTTCTTTAAAAACGCCCATAAAAGAGTTAACTGCTGGCTTCTGGTAAGACGGCTGGTTCATATTTTATTTTTATGACGCATACACTTTATCACCACATTTGAAGACTGGAAATCAAGTGAAAAGGTGAATACTAGTAGAATGCGATGGATTGATCGTTCCTGATTTGGGGGAGAGAATCGGGAATACATCAGTTCGGGGGTGGGGGAGGGGATATCATGATAGCCCACCTAAGCTGCTATGTTATGACGTCATCACTATGGTGATGCGTGGTGTTAGTGCGCATGCGCAGCGCATGTTTTAGGATATATTTGAAACAAATTAAAGCGGAACACAATAATCATGTATCAGATATCTAAAAGTTGGAAGACATCTAATCCAAGATACGATGATGATGTTTTCGTCGTCCATTTTGTTTCTGGTGGCCGCCATCTTGGTTTCTATGCTGACACGTGGTTGTTGCGAGCCTAGAAGGCCTAGACAGTCTATAATATTGTAGGGACATGCTCAAATGGTATATTCAATTGAATGGGAATATATCCATTTAACACAAGCCACCCAAAACCTAAAATCACCAAATTCGGCCCGATTTACCCCCCTCCTGGACATATCCCTGGTCCTGAATTTCCCAGAAGCATACCGGCATCTGTACCACATCGTGCTACATGTACATAGCCGATCGATGTGTTCCAATGTAGAAAGATTATCTGCTGATTAAAAACAACCCGATAACTACCATCCATATTGACTTTATTTGGCTCGAATTCATCCAGAATTTTTGGTTTTCGACATTTCACAGACCTTATTCCCTCCATTCCTGGACCTGTTCTACCCAAGTTATGATTTTTCTGGTGTATCTATTACGACTTCACCACAGGTGCTAGTGTGTAAAAACATTTATTGAACAAAGACCAACATGTGCTAATCTGAAAATGCAAAATATCTCTCAAAAACATATAACACTGAGGGCACATAGGTTCCTATATTTACAGGCAGTGGTAGAGCATAGAAGGGATTGCACAGAACGAGGGAACTGGCGATTCATGGAATCTGCCTGTGTGAAAATGCACAAAATGTCAAAAAGACGAGCCAAATCTCGAAAACGTCTAGGTAGAAATACCAACTTGTTTTGGATACTAATAGGAGCCTATTATAGCCCTCTTTACTCCGACAGAATTTTGAGGGATCTAATTTCATCCTCGATTGAAAAAAAAGCCACTGGGATATTAGACAACTTAATTCTTGGTGGCTTCAATGATGGCCAGATATCTTTAGAGAGTGGCAAATTTAGAGAAATCGTAGATACCTACATTTCAGAACCAACTTACTACTCTGAAGCGTCATCCTCTATACTATACTTGACTTGATAGCAGTAAGTTGTTCTGTAAACGTTTTAGCATGTGAAGTATTAGACACATTTTCGCGTGATTTGATTCGATATCACTTCCCAACGGTTGTAGAAATCGGGTTCGAAAGAAATCCGTTTAGAAACTTCAAACGCCGAATCTAGCTATTCAGGGAAGGTAATTACGAAGGCCTCAACTCGACTATACAAAATGAGCACTGGGAGAGTCTTTTCTTCTAGAACTGCCTGGAGACTATGACTGATGGTTTCTGTTCTAAATTACCTGACCTTGCGTCCGAATACATACCCAATAAAGTAATCACAGTCAGGAAAAACCAACCAGACTGGATGCATGGCGGAATAAGTCTGCTTATTCGTCAGCGAAAGCGATTACATCGACATGCCAAACGTACTAGTTTGCGCGAGGCTTGGGATAATATCGTACCAAAAGGAACGAGGTAGTGGCTGCTATAAGAATGGCAAAGTCCAATTACAACTGTAAAATACAATCCATTTTAGGTAGTTCCTGCACATCATCCGCTGAATTTTGGAAGACGCTAAAAAACCTTCTTGGAAATAATCAACCGGCAATCCCTGTAATATTTTATCAAAATAAATTCTTGTCGTTGATTGCTGATAAAGCGGAAGCATTTAACGATTACTTCTGTTCCGTTGTATCTATCGATGCCTCAAATCCGTTACTTCCGCCAGCACATTTCCCCGATAGACTAACCTTGAGTGACATAACTCTGAAACTTTGATGTGTCCGAGGCTCTCAAAGCACTTAATGCATCAAAAGCCTCTTGTCCACACTTGATAAGTCCAACGGAATTTCCCCGACTGATCAACCTTGAGTGACATAACTCTGAAGCTCTCTGATGTATCCGAGGCTCTTAAAGCAATTAATGCATCGAAAGCCTCTGGTCCGGACTTGATAAGTTCAAGGCTGTTGATAATATGTACATGTAGTCTCTCGTTATGTGAGCCCCTTACTGCCCTCTTTAATATCTTACTTGATAACTATTACTTCCCTACTAGTTGGAAAAAATTGAATGTTACACCCGCGTTAAAGAAATCTACTTCTGATCAACTGGTCAGCTATAGACCAATATCCTCACTTAGCTGTGTTGGTAAATTATTTGAAAGGTGTGCCTTTAAACAAAAAAAAAATATGGAGCTTCTTAGAGGAAAACAATGTATTAAGTCAGTTGCAATCGGGATTCACACCACGAGATTCTACTGTTCTCCAGTTCACGGACCATTACGATGAATTCTATCATGCAGTAGACGAAGGCAAAGAGATAAGAGTAGTTTTTTGTGACGTAAGTAAGGCGTTTGGCAAGGTCTGGCACGCAGGGCTTTTATACAAGTTAGAAAAAAGTGGAATTGCAGGGAATCTTCTAAACTTCTTTAAATCGTATCTTAGTGGTGGAATGCAGATAGTCGTGATTTGTAATGAGTCTTCTACTTGGAGACCAATCCACGCTGGGGTTCCACAAGGATCGATCCTTATCCCGGTACTTTTCCTGATTTATATCAATTATAGCGTATTTAACCTGACCAATAACATTCCCTTATTCGCAGGCGACACATCTCTATACCTTGTCGATGAAAGCTCCCAGAAGCAATCATGAACAGAGCCCTAGCCAACATCCAAATTTTGGCTCACTCCCGGTTGGTCAAATTGAATGCACAGAAAACCGAAACTATGACAATATCACGCAAAACGGAGCGAAGAACACACCCATCTCTTAAAATGTCTAACGTACCACTAACAAAACTTCTTGAACACAAACAACAACTGTACTTGGACAAAACACGTTGAATATATCAGCGTCAAGGCTTGGAAAGGATTGACCGAATGCGGAAGCATAAATTTGTACTGGGTCGAAAATACTCGAGAAGATATATTTCGCCTTTGTAAGACCTCTTCTGGAGTATGCTGACACTGTCTGGGATAACTGTACAGAACCCTGCTCAGAGCAATTAGAGAAAATACATGTGGCTGCGGCCAGAATTGTGACTGACGCCACTGTCAGTACAAGTAAAGCTCGGTTATATTTAGAAACATATTCGGAGCCCCTTAGCAAAAGACGCGAGAAACATAAATTAGTGCAGTTCTTTAAAATGTATCATAATTTGGTTCCAAATAATATAGCAAACAAGAGTCCTCCATCCACACTGACTAATCAGACCCATGATCGCAATAGAAGCAACCTTCGTATCCCCTATTGCCGCATAAAGACAAATCAGACGTCATTTATTTCGTCAGTGACTAAGTTATGGAATGATCTCCCGGAAAATATTAGATAGGGCTCTCGACTTAGTGATTTTAAACAGTACCCAAACAGGGACAGTATTCGGCCACCCCTTTTCTGTTCAGGGTCAAAATCACGCAAAGCACAAATTTACCATTGTCGTGTGTGACTCAGATGCAATAGTCTTAACGCCCACTAATACGATATCCACCTGGCACAATTTCCTCTGTGTCTATCCGGAGACAAGTGAGCACTTTCTCTTGGCCTGCCCAATATATGCTCAAGTTCGGGATAATATTTTGGAACACCTCCCTCCAGGCATCGATTGTACTACATTCTTATGTGGTTCCGAGCAATACTGTAATGAAGACAATCGTCTTTTGAGACCATACAGAGTTTCATTTTGGCTAGTGGTGGGTTTAACTAACTGACAAAAAAGAGGATGACACATGACGGTCTGTAGCCACCACCCCCCCCCCCCCCCCCCCACACACACACACACACCACCACCACCACCACCCCGGGAAGGCTACAACTCGTCTGAACATGGATGGACCTCTCTTCACTTAGTATTGTGTAGTACTATACGTAGGGTATGGATCAAAGCTCTGTGTGCATTGCCTCCGGGCGGTTTGATCGATAACAGACAATTCTATTAAATCACAAGTCGATTACTGACCTTAAATGGTTTACTCCAAACATGTAATTCCAGTGATCTGAGATCATACTGGACGCGGTTGGAGGGTCCTGGGTGATGAGATAAAGACGCTTCAGCATTTGCAACAAAGCAAGTGACTCTTACATCGCCTCTACAGTGTAATACTCTAACTTTCTTAGGATTGTTCACATACACGCTACTGCACTCTGAAATCGGTTGGGTTGGGTTCGGTCCGACTTGGCTGGGATGAATGAATATGAACCCAACTGGGCTCAAGTTCGCTCGAACCAGTTGGTTTGGGCTGGTTTTCGGCCCAATTGCGCACTGAAATCGGTTGGGTTGGAGTCCGGTCCGGGTTGGCTGCGTTGAGTGAATACGAACCCAACTGCGTTCATGTTCGCTCGGCCCAGTTGGTTCGGGTCGGTTTTTGGCCTGAACTAATTTAATCCTACAGCCCCCTAAGCCTGGTGGATTTGACAACCGTTAATTATTCCCAGTTTCTTATTCGACATTGGTTATCAAGCGATGAAATTGGTTGATAACGAATGTCGTATAAGGAACTGGGAATAAGTAACAGTTATCACGTCCGTATAATTCTGTGGAAATCAAGTGTTACTGACGTTCCTTATGTTTCTCCCCCTTTCTTTTTTTTTTATTTGTTCATTATGCATCCATGTTTTACACTATTCCCTGGAAGTCCCCAGCGTCTCGGAAATCTGCCTGCGTCTCGGGAAACCCCTGATTCTTCTCAACAACGAGAAATACACCTCTCGTACTCTCTCCCGTTGCGCCTCGGGAATTCACAACTCTTGATTTTCTTCCTTCCCATTCAGTATGAGCATATTTTCATTGGATCTCCTTTGTGCATTACTGGCTTAAAGGGTGTTCAACGATTACAAATCACTCATCCTTGAAATTCTCTGTTTTCTTCCGCTTCAGGCAAAAGATGGGAGGAAAAAATGTTTCAAAATCTTTATACGCATGTCACAAAAAGGTCACGATGTTATTTCTTTAAAACTATCCCACCAAACACAGTCTAAATTACACTTCAATCACACTTGTACAACCGTTGATTATGTACGTAGATGAATTTCCTTTGACAGAAAAATTTCGTGTCGTAATTGTTCTGCCCTTTAACTGGCGTAAAGGTCTCGAATTAATAATAATACCACTTCGCATGTTTGCCACATGTCTTCAAGGTTAAGACCTTATTTAACCCTGCTCCCGAGTCACTCCCACTTGTCACAACTAATGTCATAGCATTCAGAAACAAACTACGTGTGTGTGTACCTCACTGCCTGTCTCTCGATTTCACAATCCAATATACTGATCCTCTCCCACAAGTGACATTTATTCTTCGAGACATCGTATTTTTCATAAACAATACAAGGACTATGTGTACAGTGTGGGGCTACGCGCCTGCTGAAAGATGCTGCCCTTAATAAAGCCGATAACATTAACTCTTTACCCTAAAAGTCGGCCGCATATGTCCGCGTAATTTATAAATTCCAAAAATTTTAAATATTTCAACAAAATCATATTATGTGGCGCTCATTGAAACGAGCTTGTTGAGGGGTCACATGATATGGTTTTGGTTTGTTTTTTTTTTTAAATAAAACTGAAAAAATAATATTTAAAATAATAAATTTTGATATCCTGTGAGTTGGGTAAAAGGTTAAAAAAACACCAACCTAGAGTACTAACTAAAGTAAAGAAATACGTGATGTTAACTCTAGAATTGAACTTCTCCATTCGATTGTTTTCATATCAGGTTTAGCGATAAGGCAACAAATTATTTTTTTATTTATTTATTGATCGGGTTTAATGACACTTTCGGCAGCCAGGGGCACCACGTGTCGGACATTTTTACTGGTGGAGGAAGACGGAGTACCCGGAGAGAACACCGAGCAACGGCGAGCAACTGTCAGGCTCCCCAACATACTAACTCCACACAAGCAGGGTAATGATTGGTTGAAGACAAGTGCACCATCGATGTACAGCACGCCTTAGTACACAGCGCCGCAGTGCCCCCACGTTGACAATGGGTTGAAGTGTCGTGCCCAAGGACACAATGCGGTTGCCGTAGGTGGGATTCGAACTGAGGTCCTCTCGGCTTGCAGCCTGCACCTCAACAAATTATCACTTTTGTGACATAATATTTGTCGATGATATTGCCTCTCTTCAATAATAGGCCGGAAGCTCTAGCACCACCCTTCCCTGTCTGAATCTATAGGCGTGGACAACTCCGTGCAGTCAGCAGAACCTATCTAAATATTCAGTAATTTACAGGAGCAATTATTTGTTAACATACAAGTAGTATGTCATGCACGTTTCACCCCACTTTGGCAGGACCCCCGGCAGGACCCCGGAAGTGACTTCATGTCACGTGACACAGTGGCGCCATGTTGTGTTGTCATGGTAAACCACGTGAGCGGCCATGTTGTGACGTCATCCTTATAGTGATACGTGGTGTTAGTGCGCATGCGCAGCGCGTGCTTTTAGGGTGATACGTGTTTCCGCCGTCCATTTTGTATACTGGAGGCCGCCAGTTGGTTTCTATGGTAGCACGTGGTTGCTATGTGACCTAAAACCTTCTTATGTGACAGGAGTATGTTCGGAGGGTATGTTTCTTTGTACAGGAGTATTTTCCAGATTCGTAGAATTACCACAAACAACCCGACAAGTTGTACTTTTTCGAATTCTTTCAGAATTCTCTGCTTCTATCTGTCTATGCAATAGTTTTCGTCTACCTAACCGTGTTCCTTTGTCCTGGAGTATACTCCAGTAGAGTAGAAGAACCTATCAGCTGGAACAGGTTTGCTTACTATTACTATATTTAGCTTTTCTGGTCTGTTCTTGTTAGTTCTGGCCCTATTCTGAGTACTCTTGTTGTTTCATTTATCTACAACAGCCAATTAGTTTACTTTCCTGGCGCTAACTAACTATTCAGATTGCTTCATCCCCCGTAATCTCTATGCAGAATTATCTTCCCTTATTACAATGAAGTTCTATCCGATTCTCATCACCTCTATATCCAATGGCCACCTCCCATGAATCCCCTTTTGCGAAACGTCTCTGGTTATGGAATCCTTTTTTAGTCGTATGAGGCCATGGGTCTTTGAGAAAAACCCTCAATGAGGTCTAATTTACAATCCCTCTTAGCCTCATTTCGGTATTTGAGGATACATATGACCTGGTATTGTATTATGGGAGGTGTACCTATCGAGGATACCTTCTGGAGAATCCCTTTTTGATCGTATGAGGCCATGAAAATCCCTCAGTGAGGTCTAATTTACTATCCCTCTTAGCCTCATTTCGTTTGAGGCCATGAGGGCCATAAAAACATCACTCAATGAGGTCTAATTTATTATCCCCCCTAAGCCTCATCTCGATATTTAACAACCATATCCCGTGGCACCCCAATTTCAGCACCCCTTTTTGGAAAAGGTTGGCCTTCGGCACCCCTTTTTAGTCGTATGAGGTCATGGGGGCTATGTGAAAAGCCCTCAATGAGGTCTAATTTACTATCCTTCATAGCCTAATTTCGTTTGAGGTCATGAGGACCATGAAAAAATCCGTTAAGGGGCATAATTTACTATCCCGCTTAGCCTCATCTCGGTGTTTAACAGCCATATCTCGTGGCACCCCCAATTGCAGCACCCCTTTTTGGAAAAGGTCTGGCCTTCAGCATCCGTTTTTAGTCGTATGAGGCCATGAAGCTACGTGAAAAGCCTTCAATGAGGTCTAATTTACTATTTCTCATAGCCTCGTTTCGTTTGAGGTCATGAGGGCCATGAAAAAAACCCTCGATGAGGCCTAATATACTATCCCTCTTAGCCTCATCTCGGTATTTAACAGCCATATCCTGTGGCACCCCCAATTTCAGCACCCCTTTTCGAAAAAGTCTGGCCTTCGGTACCCTTTTATAGTCATATGAGGCCATGGGGGCTATGTGAAAAGCCCTCAATGAGGTCTAATTGACTGTCCCTCTTAGCATCATTTCGGTATTTAAGGATACCTATGACCCAGCTCCTATATTTCCCCCGTTACAGGTAGTCTTACCAATGGCTTCCATCTTATCTCCAAAGCTCCAGGACCACTACTTGTCTATATGGTCTAGCTGTCCTATCATTAGCTTCTACAGCAGTCTTGTGCCATTGCTGCATTGAACCATTACTATTGGCTACCGTTATTCTGCCCCATGTCTCAACCCTTACTATTGACTTGTAACACTACTTCCTAGCTATACCTTCGCTCGGGCCTTCAAAATGTTCAAGCATATTGCTTCATTTCCCCTGTATAATACTTATACATATAGACAAGCTATATATGGCATTCCGTAAGTGGGATTATTATCCGATTCCGTAAAATTGGGATTCCGTGTTTCTACATATACACTCGAGGGTATTCCCCTTCCCTATTGGAACAAATTAGTTCAAATAGTTGTAGTAAAAAAATTTATTCAGTTAAAATTCAGTCATATCAAAAAGCGTTTACTGGGTTCATTCAGTTGAGTTCAATGGTGTTAATTATATATGTATATACATTATACATAGTTCATTTAGGTCAAAATAGTTCAAAGGGCTTAACACTGCATTATATTTTCATTAGGGTTTTAGTTCGAAGCAACTTTCTTGGGTTCAATCACTTAAACTTTTGTTCATTTCAAGAGGGTTAACACTGCGTTATATTTGGGGTTTGTAGTTCATTTCAAACAGTGTGATAAAGTTTGTAATGTTCTGTTCACATCGATCTTGGTTGTGTTCGATCAGATCAGTTCGATCTTCGTTCACTTTGCTTTGCTCTGTTCACTTCGATCTTGGTTGTGTTGGATCTTCGTTCGCTTCAACTTCATTCGAACAGGTTAACCGTAGTTGTGTTGGATCTATTCATAACTCAGTTCTGTCCAACCATTTCATCTTCGTTCATGTATCGTCTCTTCACTTGGGTCCTTGCATGTAATATTTTCATTAGAGTTATAGTTTATTCAGGTGAAAATTTCATTAAATTTATTGGGCGTTAAGATTAAGTCAAAGTTCGTTATGTTTGTTATGTTCACTTCGATCTTGGTTGTGTTGGATCTTCGTTCACTTCGTTCTGTGCCTTTGATGTTTGGTAGTGGATGGCTGTATGTTTTATCTGTTCAGGTTCCTGGAATAATAATTGTGCGTTATCAGTCCCTTTCCGTACCCACGAGTGTTAAAATGTTAAAACACGGAATCCAAATTTTACGGAATCGGATAAGAATCCCACTTGCGGAATGTCTTATATGGCTTGTCTGTATGTATATGTATTATACAAAGGAAATGAAGCAATATGCTTGAACATTTTGAAGGCCTGAGCGAAGGTATAGCTAGGAAGTAGTGTTACAAGTCAGTAGTAATGGTTGAGACATGGGGCTGAATAACGGTAGCCAATAGTAATGGTTCAATGCAGCAATGGCACAAGACTGCTGTAGAAGCTAATGATAGAACAGCTAGACCATAGACAAGTAGTGGCCTTGGAGCTTTGGAGATAGATGGACGCCACTGGTAAGACTACCTTTATAGGTGCCATATAGGAGATGGGTCATAGGTATCCTTAAATACCGAAATGATGCTAAGAGGGATAGTAAATTAGACCTTATTGAGGGCTTTCCACATAGCCCTCATGGCCTCATATGACTAAAAAGGGGTGCCAAAGGCCAGACGTTTTCCAAAAAGAGGTGCTGAAATTGGATGCCACGGGATATGGCTGTTAAATACCGAGATGAGGCTAAGAGGGATCGTAAATTAGGCCTCATTGAGGGCTATTTTCATGGCCTTCATGGCCTGAAACGAAATGAGGCTAAGAGAGATAGTAAATAAGACCTCATTGAGGGGTTTTTACTCAGGGCTCCCATGGCCTCATACGACCAAAAAGGAATTCTCCAGAAGGTATCCTCGATAGGTATCCTCAAATAATACAATGCCAGGTCATATGTATCCTCAAATATCGAAATAAGGCTAAGAGGGATAGTAAATTAGACCTCATTGAGAGTTTTTCTCAAAGACCCCATGGCCTCATATGAGTAAAAAAGGATTCCATAACCAGAGACGTTTCGCAAAAAGGGATTCCATGGGACTTGACCATTGGATACAGAGGTGATGAGAATCGGATAGGCCTTCATTGCAATAAGGTGAGATAACTCTGCATGGAGATAACGGGGGATGAAGCAATCTGATTGGTTAGTTAGTGCCAGGAAAGTGAACTGATTGGCTGATCTAGATAAATGAAACAACAAGAGTATTCGGAATAGGGCCAGAACTAACAAGAACAGACCAGAAAAGCTAAAAATAGTAATAATAAGCAAACCTGTTCCAGCTGATAGGCCCTTCTACTCTACTGGAGTATACTCCAGGACAAAGGTACATAGTCAGGTAGACGAAAACTATTGCACAGATAGATAGAAGCAGAGAATTCTGAAAGAATTCGAAATAGTACAACTTGTCGGGTTGTTTGTGGTAAATCTACGAATCTAGAAATACCCCTGTACAAAGGACCATGCCTTCCGAACATACCCCTGTCCCGTAAGAAGGTTTTATGTCACATAGCAACCACGTGCTACCATAGAAACCAAGATGGCGGCCTCCAGTATACAAAATGGACGACGGAAACACGTATTTCCCTAACAACACGCGTTGCGCATGCGCACCAACACCACGTATCACTATGGGGATGGCGTCACGACATAGCCGCTCACGCGGGTTAGCATGACAACACAACATGGCGCCACTGGGTCACTTGACATGACGTCACTTCCGGGATCCTGCCCGGGGTCCTGCCAATGTGAGGTGAATCATGCATGACATACTGCTCATACAGGCATCTATTCTTTATACGAAGATTATATGTCAAGTTGGGAGCTCAGTGGCTCAGTGGTTGAGGCATTGGACTTCAAACCGTAGGTCCACGATTCTATCCCCGCCAGGGGCAACTCCGTTGTGTCCTCGGGCAAGGCAATTAATCCCGATTGCCCACGTTGGGGTACGGTGGCGCCGTGTACTAAGGCGTATTGCACGTCGATGTGCAGTTGTCTTCAACCAGGTGGCTTCGCTACTGTGCATAGGTCCTCTTGTGTCTTAGACCTACGAGGATCAACATATTGAAGAATGCGCTGTGCAGGTAAATGGAAGTGGTGGCGCCAAGGGTTGTGAATCATGAGGGGCGACAGCCATCACTGACTTATCCCGTCATGAAAGTTATTTTCCCTGAAATTATTAGACGGGTGAGGAAGGTCCATTGAAAAAGCATGTAATTGTTGAGAAAACATCTATGACTCCTGTAGAAAATAAAGCGAAGTTTCCTTCTGTTATCTTTAATAAACGAAAACAACACACAGCTCTCAGAGCCGTCTGTTGTTTTCGTTTATTAAAAATTACAAAAGGAAACTTGGCTTTTATTTCAGCTATTTAGAAGCAACTAAGAAACTGTCCACTTTGGCTTTTTGTTTTTGTGTTGCACATCGCTAACATTTTAAAATTTCCCTTTTTATATAAAATTCCCATATCCTTATTGTTACATTTACTGACAACTTTAAAAACTAAGGGGAGCTAACTTTCCCGTAAATCTCTTCAAAAGACGAAAATTGTCAACCAAGACCCCCCCCCCCCCCCACCCTGTCGGGGAGGTCTAACCCACCCCCTCTCCCCTCCCGGAAAACTGCCTCTTTTATTGTGGGCCTGTTGAGGAATACCTTAGCCCCCTGTTGGGGATCACAGGACACCACCCTCCGCACACCTCTGTCGAAGAAATACTGGCGCCACAACTGGTAAAGGGTAGGTATGTACATGTAAAAAAAAAAACGATAGCCATCAAATAAATAAATGTTACCTTCTCATGCATCCCTGTAACTCCCCAGTAGTTCCGGTTTCATCAAACTGAATAACCCTTTCATGTTTCAATAACAGGTTAAATATTCCTTTCCCTCTTTGAAAATCGTGGGTAAGTGTCTTCTTGAAGACCTCTTTCATAATCTGTAACTGTACCAATCTCCCCACCGTTCATGGAACAAACAATTCCAGGGAACGAGACAAGCGCTACTTATTCCGTATTCCTTATTTGATATTCGTTATCAACCGGTTTTATCGGTTGATAAAGAGTGTTGACTAAGGAACTGGGAATATGTAGAGGATGTCACGTCAATACCATTCCAAAAGTGTTGCGAGGTATTTAGAGAACCTACAGGGAGTAATATATAAATTATGCTTTTGAATCACTCTGTATATTTATAGACCTTCAAAGATATTTATATAGAAATGTTTGTCAGCCAGGTAAAACTGCTTTTTATATGGTTGCAGATACTGATGGTTCATGGAAAGGAAGTCCTCCGGTCACACCTTTTCAAAGCACTGATCGCAGTGTCTACCCCTATAGTCCGGTCGCCAGGTCATGGATGCGTGTTTTGTCGTATAAAGTTTTTTTCTCAATGGATTCTGAAAATTAAGGTATCTGACATCAACATTCAATCGGCTGACCGTCTGTCAGCCTTGAGCAATTTTTTTTATAGAGCCCCAAAATTTATTCCCCACCCCGAATTTCAGTAAAATACCACTTTTTACTCCGATGTCATTAGATCTCACAAAAATGCGACAGAATCTTCACAATGAGATGCCAATAGCCGAAGGGTTCCGAACACCTCACTTAACCATTAACTTCTCCAGAAAAAAATCCGAAATGGCAGCCAATATGGCGGCGGGGAAGTAGCAAATTTATGGATTTTTACCATTTTTTTCGAAATAATCTGCTATAAGTGCCCAATGACTGTCCAAGATTCATTCCTCGCGCATATAAATGATGCAAATTGATAGCTCCATGATATTTGATGACAATCAGGGGTATCAATGGTGTATATGAACGGGAAAATGATTATCAAATCTATGAAGTGAAAAAGTCGTCAAAATAAGATTTCCTGCCATATAATACAAGAAGTCACAAAAATTGTTAGAAAACTCGGCTTGTGGTTCGTAGACTTGGAGATGTCTCCCCAATTTAGTTCTCAACCTCGATTTATATCATTTACGCATTGGATTCACTATAAAATACCCGAATTTCCACCAAAATGACGCCGAAAGTAGTAAAATTGTGGATTTTGATATTTTTTGCGAATGAAGTCTATACCAGTATGCCCCGGCTGCCAACATACATTTTGCTGGACATAAAAACTATGAAAAATTATAGTGCAATGATATTAACTACATTTTGAGGAATAATGGAAACAAATGAGCAGGAGAAAAACCGATATCGCAGACTATGGAGTGAAAAAAATGTCAAAACTGGATTTCAACCTAATACCAGAAATCCCAAATATGGTCACATAGCCAGCCTGATGAGATGCAGAGTGAGAGATGTTTTATCTACTAAGTATTCAATCTGGAATTTATCAAGAAAAGATCAACATGGTCACCGATATCCTCATCCTCACGGTCCATCTGGATCATTAGACTGATTCACCGTGACATCAATTGTTGAAACCGTTTGTTCATTGCAACATTCAATTGTTGCATTACACGCACAGAATATTGTGCATGCCAAGTGAGAGGAATAGCATCCACACCTGCTAGTTTTGCAAGGATGTTTGCTGGAACAGGAACAACGTACCATACGCAAAACAGAGTCGGGGGCCACCGGTATACCACTTGGTAGAGTTAAGGGTGATAACGTTTTCGAGACTTCATCTCTGACAAATCCGAACTCCTTAGGATCAAAATCTGGTGGAGCTGGGTCTAAGGTATGTTTCCACATGCATACCTGAAGATGGGCACGTTTTACATTCTCTGTGAATGCTTCGGTTGTTGGAGGCAGGGTACATAAAGGAGGAACTTTTGTGGCACCCTTCTTGCCTATTTGCGATTTCCAAACACTGATTCGCGATTCTGACATGGTGCCCATATCCTTGCAACCATAGCATGAAGATATGAATCGTGTAGCTTGATGAAGTACTTCCGACCAAGGGGCATTGACTCAACCAACGGACGTTAGAGAAGTTTCGCCGGATCTCAAGACTTTCAACATACGACCTTTTCCAATTCCAAAACAACCACCAACTGTGTGGCAGCCAGAGATAGCATGGGCGGCAAGCAAGTTTGGTATGATACTTCTATGTTCTTCAACGGTGGCTGCAATATCAACAACTGACTTCCCCTTTATTGGGGATTCCATGAACATACTACATGACAGGTTTTGTTCGAGATAGTGATGTAGAAGCAATGTGTATACATCCGTGTCGTCTGCAAGAACTATGACATTGTCGTGGTCATCAGCAGCTCTGGTGGCTTGCTGAACGATTATGTTATCTTCTTCGTGCATAGTTTCCATGTCACACCTCTCAATAACAACACCTCTATTGATTTCAATGGGTGAAGCGTCCTGGCCAGTAACAAATAGCGCGTGTTGTTGAGTGTTATCAACAGCAAACTGTGTGTCACGTCTGAAATGATCAACAATAATGCTTATCAACTGTTTCTTATTTTCAGTTACCGTGAGAACCAATTTCTGAGAAGGTAATGGTGACGTTGCGGTCAACGTGAATTTCCGACAACAAGCTTCACCACTTCTTTTTGCCCTAGTCGTACATTTAGTACTGAATTCATTGTATCTGTCAAACACACGATATGTATCTCCAACCAATAACCGACGCTTTACATGCTCTTGAAATCGCTGGACAAAATCGTTCACGTTCGGGTGACATAATTTATTGGGAGCAGGCCAATGGGGTATCCAAAGAAGTGCACACCCGTCTATAATAGTGCACGTTGACACATTGATATCAGACTCAGACATGTCGGTGTTTGGAATCATAACTGCGGTATCAGACTTCATGACCGATTTAGATTTGGATATCCGCATGTCACCATTGTCATTGAAAAGAGCTATTGGAATGGGTGATAACTCGTATGAGAGTATATCATTTATACTAATTTCCCTGGAGCTGGCTTGAAGTCCCATCACCCGAGAGTAAATCAGATTGCTGTCACGTGTTTTGTGCTCGCCCAACTTGACTGACTTTTTCATAACTGCCATTGTTTCAACGGGCCTTGATATAGTACTAAAACCCACTCGGGAGTTTCTTCTCGAAATCAGTCAACGTCTGTCTACCAAGTGTTACAGCCATGTCCAAGTTCACAGTGCGATTAGCATGCTGACCACTGAAAATATTGACTATCTCATCCGGGTGTTGCTTGGGTTCAAGGGGGTGTATGATTGTCGCGAGTTTGTTTCTAAGTCCCTCACGATCAGCGCAATCAGCAGCAATTCTCGCAGTCATCTCCTCTTTGTGTTCGAGCACTGCTCGATTCGCGACGTCTGATTCCCTAACCTCCGCGAGACCATTCAAAAGTTGACCACAATTGTGAAGGCTTAATGCCCACACTTTCATAGTTTCTGGTTTTAATGTGATGCCAATGATGCCAGACTTACCTTGGTCATAACGCATGAAAGTGGATTCGATATACATATCGCTCCAAATGCCATTCCAAATGCCATCAACATGTCTCATCACATGTGATCCCTTCAGAAATTGTGTCAACACTTCTTGTGGAAGTCGTTCCATGTCCCTCAGATAATACAAGCCATATCTAGCATAGCTGACATGGCCGGATGCAAAGAAGTAAGGGAGCATTTGTTTTACAGTTGCCAAATGCAAGGGCCAGTCCCCTTCCCTCTCAACCCTTACGTACTTCATCATTATAAGAACTGGTCTTATGAAGCAGTCCACCCAAACCTTGCAAGTCCTGCTCTGGTCTGATATTTCACTCAATGTGTCAATGAAATCTTCCGGGCAGACAACATCATCTCTACTGACGATATCTCTAAGCAGCTCTTCTGCCAACAACCGAAATGCGCGCATATTTTGAGGAAACTTCTTCCCGCTCAGCATTTTGGCTACTCCGCCGAACACAGACTCAAGAATTTCAGATAAACCCGTGTTCTCCATCAAGTTGCCAATAGCACCAAGGAAACTCATTAACATATGCATGCCTCCCAACCTCGGAATCAATGTTCCGAAGTGATCGTGATTTGACCACAGAACATCCAACGCTACTTTATATAGCTGTTGATCAGCAGTGAATAAAGTATATTTCTGCCCAGTCAACTCAGTTAGACGCATTGCATCAATTTTAGCCTCCGTCTGGTTATAGTGTCATTCGGTGAAAGCGCTATATCGATCGAAGTATTCAACACATGGTGCCCATTTTGGTATCATCGCGAGCACAAATGGATGCTCCATGATAGCAGAGCATGAACTGGCACAATTAAGATACAATTTGTTTCACAGAATAAACGATTTACGGTGCAACTGAGAAAAAAAGTTAAAATTTCGACATGACGATCCGACACGGCGGCCATATTGGATTTTAGTGTGTCGATATAATTTTGAATTCTGGAGTACATGATACTACAAACCATGCCAAGTGTACAAATAGTAAGGTTTACCGATAAATTTCATGTTAGTAATGAGAATTTACAGAATATTCAAATATAGGTGTTTTCACATTTGGTATCAAATTCGGGGTAGGGTTACCTTTTCAAGACTCTATAAAAAAATTGCTCAAGGCTGACAGATGGTCAGCCGATTGAATATTGTTCTCAAATGTCTAAATTTGCAAAATCCATCGAGAAATAAACTTTATACGCCAAAACAAGCATTCGTGATTTTCGGGGGTTTGTCGACCAGACTACCATATAATTTGGAAATTATAATTTTTAACACATAGTATCTACCGCTTACTGAACTCTTCGAGTTCAACTTTATAATATGCTTGAAAAAAGTTTGAATTGTTGGCCGGGTCTATATAAACATCTGAAGGAGTGCAAAATATCCGGTGCACCGTTTAACCGGGATGCTCCGATTTAAGAGATGACTATCAATACATCAGTACCCGTTTTGCGATTCACGTGCAAATGTGCGGTTACCCACATCACACCCAGTACACTGATTTGCCCTTTTAGATGAATTGCACTAATCAACCTCAACAATCCTTACAAAAATAGTTCGAAATTGATTTTGTGGCATGCGCGCACAAAAGATCGAACACTTCCTGATAATCAAACAAATACTGAGCGTTTACAATTCAGACATTTTGATTTACATCGAAAACGCCAATGGGCTGGAGTTTCTACGAATTCAGCGACAAAGTATCAGAACTATGATGAGATTTTCCATGGCACACGAGGGAGTTGCCTTATCAAAGATTCTAAAGATGCAACATACACCCAAAGAGGCGCTAAAACGGGTTTAAACGTACATGGGTCGGACTATTTTCATACAATTTACATACGTTAAACATAATTTTTTAGGATCGACTTTTAATAAAAGATGGATGCGATAATAAATAACATAAAAATAACACTGAAAACTGGAAAGAATGAACAAAATGAACATAACAGGGTATTTTTCGGTTTCAACATGTTCTTGTTGTAAAAAAAAAGTTTTAAATATTTTCTCCATAGACAACAGTGTTAAGACTTTATTTTCTCGTAAAGCCACGCATGTGCAGTTATCTATGACCGTGGCATCATATGGAAGTCCACAAATTATTTGAAAAGTTATTCAGGAGATTATGTTTTGAAGCGTAAGCTAACGTAATTATTTTTATTTCTCAATTGTGATATTTTTCGTTAATATATAAAAGTCCATATTTCTTCAAATAGCGACAAGCAAGCTAAATATTATCTCCATCAGTAATCATTAACACCAACCTGAAGGATGGAGACGTTTTCAGTGAGACGGAGGCGGAGATGGATACTGGATCTCCGAATGTTGCAACAAATTTTGTTACAACAACCACTTTTGTTACAGCTCACCACTTTTGTTACAACACTTACCCACTTTTGTTACAACTCCCCACTTTTGTTACAAAATCAACCACTTTCGTTACAAAATAAGCTCAACACTTTTGTAACAACCATCGCCCATTTTTGTTACAAAAAAAACGTCGGTCACCACTTTTGTTACGACAATCGCCCAATATTGTTACAATTTTTGTCAGTGTGAAAAATGAAGTAATCTGCAAGTAATCGAGACGTGACGTTCAGTCATGATTATCCGCAGCGCGGTTGCTCAGTGGTTAGGGCGTTGGTCTTGAGATCGGAAGGTTGTGAGTTTGATGCCTGGCCGGGGTAACTTGCATTGTGTTCTTGGGCAAGGCACTTAATCCCAATTGCCCGCTTGGTAACATGGTTGTGCCATGTGCTGATAGCACGCATGCCAACAACAATGCTAACCCTGCTCCTGTGGGTGTGGTACGTTGGATAGTTAACAGTTGCATACGGCTGCTCGGTGGTACTCTCTGAGTAATCCGACTTCCTTCACACGTAAAACTATCTTCGATGCAATATGACCTCAGCTATTAAGGTGTCATAAAACACCAACAATCCAATAATGATTATCAAACCAAACCATTGTCACGCATGTTCAGTAGTAATGCCACACCCTTGATTATTTTTGGGTGATATAGTAACCTGCCACCATGCGACATCATTGTCGTGGTGATATGTAATGTATCGTGCGCATGTGCTCACGTATATCTGAAATGGCACGTGCCTATCGGTACTAATTATAGGAGATTCCAACTCCCTGGACCTTCGTAGTATGTGATGTTGACTTCCTGTCCTTTTAGCGGATTCTCATGCAGGTTCTCATCTGACATCATCAGTCATGCGACCGGAAGGGGTAGGTGAGTTACCATGTTAGCCCCCGTGAGCGGCCATCTTGTGACGTCATTCCCATGGTGACAAAGTGTTGGCCGACGCGAAAATCAATTCCATAAGCGACATGCACTTTTCTGAAAGACGGAAGGATTTCCGATGGGGAATATCACTTCATTCTCATTCTCACGGAAAAGGATAAATTCGAGGCGTTGAAAGAAGGCATGAGAAAAGAATCTCGTCAGATTCTCAAAGAGGAAACGAAACATAATCTGCTAGAAAAAGGTTGAACAAAAGCCAGGGAATCTTTTCGTAAACTCTTGGGAAAAAATAAAGAACCGGTGACAGATTTAAAATAAACAAGAATATAATTATATTATATATACACAAGAAAGCAATAAAAACATTTAATAAAAAAATATAAAAAAATAACAAAACAAAATGTTACGCGAGAAATGTAAAAAGTCTATGGATACGAATAATTTGCGAAAAGTGTAAACTAAAAATAATAGGCAGATGCTTCGCGGCACTTGTAAAGTGTGCGGTTGGATTAAACCTCAATTCGTCAAAAGAGGTGGAGGAGGAATGGACAACAGACTCTTGAATAATCTTCCCTTCGAAATCCATCTGCCAGGACATCAATTCATGGGACTGGGCACGAAACTGAAAAAGAGATTGAATAAAGATCTGACTCCAAAATCGTGGAGTAAACCCATCAATAGAGTGGATCGAGCTGCCTATGGTCACGATCTCTGTTGTGCTAAGAATTCCAACACGAAGACTAGAAGCGATGTGTGGGACAAGAACATGTTGACAGATGTGAAATATATAGTCCATCCCACGATGAGAGAGAAATTCGAACATTCTCTAGTTGGTAAAATGATTGGCACGAGACGTCGATTTGGAATGAGAAATAAAAAAAATTCACTAATGCATTAGCGAACGAACTGCACAAGCCCATAGTGCACAGATTTCGAAAGAGGGGAGTATTCATCAAAGCATTGGATCGGATGTGTGTTGCCGATCTGGTGGACATGCAATAGCTGTCTTGGCACTATTGACGGCCATAGATGCGTTTTCGAATTACGGATGGATGAAAGCGTTGAAAAATAAATCGGGAACAAGTGTGGCTGAAGCTTTTCGAAAATATCTTCACCACTTCTTCGCGAAAACCTGAGAAATTATGTGTGGATAAAGGTCGAGAATTCTACAACGTTCACGTTCGTCTACTCGTCGACATCTGATCCACAAAAAACGAGGAGAAGGTGAGCGTGGCCGAAAGATGGAATAGAACCACGAAGGAGAAAATGCACAGATATTTCACAGCCAAGTCGACTAAGAAATACTTGAATGTCAAGAGCAATATGCGCCACAGTTCCATCTAGATGACGCCCGTGAAAGACTAGCGATTCTCAAAACGAAAAGAAGGTCTACGCGAATCTCTATCCATTAAAAATGGCGGAGGTGACAAATCGACCGAAATGTGACGTGGGTGATCGAGTGAGAATTTACAAGTGGAAAAAACAGTTTGAAAAAGGTTATACGCCTCGATGGACGGAAGAAATTTTGATGGTGGTTCGAGTGTTCTACGCCGATCCCATTGCTTATGAAATAGAAGCATTAGACGGTGAAGAAATCGCGGGAAAGTATAATGAACAACAATTGCAAAAGACAGCGTTTCAAAAAAAGCAAGGAGGGGATTTTTTTTGTTGTTGCATATAAACATGTAAATGTAAGAAATCAACAACAAAAATAACATAAAATAAAATCATTTAATAAAAATTCGAGAGAAATAAAAAAAATGAG
Organism: Pictodentalium vernedei; assembly: GCA_031216915.1. Lineage (NCBI taxonomy): Eukaryota > Metazoa > Mollusca > Scaphopoda > Dentaliida > Dentaliidae > Pictodentalium > Pictodentalium vernedei. The sequence continues at coordinate 527,200,532 of CM062297.1, read as the reverse complement.
AAACATATTAGATATAACGAAAGGTATAATAAGAGACGAACGTATTCAAGAGTATGAAGTGCACGAATATTTACCCATGGCTGGAAGTAATCTCAGTAATGAAGGAGAGAGAAGACTCAATATTGAAATGCAAGATCTCCTTCTCCATCTGAGAGAAATTTGTCTCCAGATAGAAGGACGATTGTCGAAAAAGGATAGTAGCGATTACATGTAAGCTGATGATGACGTCATCACATTAGCTCATAACGGCATAATGCATCTTTTCAACAGTATATCATATAAACTCTCAGGTCAAGAGATAGAAACCGTGTTTCATCCCGGCAAGGCAACCACGATGTTGGGACTTTTGAAATATCCAGACAATTTTTCCAAATCTAAAGGACTCAATCAACTGTGGATGAAAAACACTACCTCCGATGCCACTACTGCGAATGTGGGTGCAGGCATGAGATTTAAACACGTCGTCCAAGCGTCTTAGCCTAGGGAAACGTTCTCGTTTAGGATTCCTCTGAAACACAATTAGGGGATTACGACAAAATCGTCTACAGATCAAAACACAGTCTCACACTAATTCATAAACGACGATATCACCGTGAGAGCTGTCTCAACAGATCCGGGCAAAACGCATCTAAACAAGGGGTCGTTGTTCATGCCACACGTACTACCAAACGAGCAAAGAATGAAACTCTTCAAGATCATCGAATCAAAAACCAGATTACCTGTTGTCTTTAGAATGAGAGAGTGCGATGTAGCACACGCTCCGACGTCGACTCAGTTCGAATGGAAATTGTCTGTGAAATCTTCTTCGTAGAAACCGCGTTTCATCAAAGTGGGTTTTCAGACAGACAGGATCGGATCTCAAGAAAAGAATCCATCTCTATTCGATCATTGCAACTTGAGAAACATGTGGGTGTTTCTCAATTCCACGAGATATCCGGCCATAGATTACAATGCCCCGTTTGAGAAAAACGACTTTTCTGGGATATATGACGATGCAGGAGACTTCAGATCTAAATACCATCGCATGGACGAATTGATAAGCAATCCAAATGTGTCACCCACCGAATACAAGATGCTGTATCCTCTGTTTGTGTTCGACGTTAGCAAACAGAGCGAGAAACTCAAGAACGCTGTTCTGGACATCATCATCAAGATACATTTCAATAGGAACGTACCTAGACAAACTGAAGATTTTTCAGTGGTCATGTCTGACAGAGTGTTGACGTTCCAATCAGATGGAAATAAAACGCCTGTCATTCAATAACATAAAAAAATTAATAAATTAAAAATAACCTAAAAAAACTTCCAAAAAATCTCCAAAAACTTTAAAATAACTTCAAAAAACTTAAGATAGCTTTAAAAAAAACTTAAAATAGCACACACAAAATTTAAACATAAAAAAGGAACTTTGAGAACTTTAGAAGTATTTAATAAAGTTCTCAAACTTCTTTATCCCCCCCCCCCCACCCTCCCCCTTCAAGTATTTTACACATGTTCAATTCAATTTATAAAGAGTGTATTTTTTTCTTATCGACTTTATATCTATCGTTTTCTATACCATTTACCACCAAGTCGACAACAGCTCTAGTTTTCGAGTCGTTGGTAGTCTGACTCATTTGAATGATGCGTCCACCTTTTGGCATAGGATATCCAACCTGACCTGTAGCGATCCACTTCCTCTGTCTCCGAAGGACCATTCCAATTCACCAGAATTCAATGCACCATTTTCCTCAGCCCACACAGTTATCAACTGTCTACGGATTTTATTTTTTCCATGACCCAAATCATAGTGCAGACTTCAGTCATCAAGTCAGGATCGGGTATGTTCGTTATTCGATTGCCACCCATGTCCAGATCGCCTTCCATCACATCACCGGTTTTCTTGACTTTAGTGTTGTTCACCTAGTCTTTGATGACTGCACTCGAATCGTATTCCAGATTGTACTCAGGACAGAATAGTTTGTTATCGTTCATGTCAATGCCGGACTCCAGCGTTCCTCCCGATTGTTTGTTGAGATAGAGATCGTTCACATGTTCTTTGATGGTTTGAGATTAGGTGAGAGCAGAATCCATGTAGCCTTTGTTGACTGTGGTCGATTCGGTATCCTCATCGCCGATTTGTGCCACGTTGACAATCTTATTCAATCGTTCGGCGTTCAGATCGGTGGTCATTTCATTTTTCTCATTCCAAGTATAGACAATCTTTTCGTTCCGCAATGTCTACATATTGTTTAGTGGCAGCATCACTCGAATCCACAGGATCTGCCACATTCACCAGTCATTTAGATTTTAAGTCTAGATCATCGGTTATGTTTTTATCCAGGCAGTTATCTCTCACATGATCTACATATTTTTTAGTGGCAGCGTCACTGAGATTTATCAGATCTAGAATGTTATAAAGCTCCTGATTATTCATGTTTAATGGTTCCTTTCGAGGTTCGTATCTCCTCACGAAATGTTCTGTTTTTTCACAATTTCATCATCATCAGTTCTTCCAAATCTATCGGCTGTCATTTTTTTTCAATTTTCGATTTAATTTTTTTATTATTTTATTTTATTTGTTTTCTTATTTCCTGTTATTTATATGAATTTTTCTCTCTCTCTTAATGCAAATCGTTGAGGATGTCTAGAAAATGATGTTTCGAAGACCATCTCTTGAGAACATAGAGACACAAGTGTCCACAAAACACTTGATCACGAGGTTGCCCAAATTCAGTACTGTAATGAATCAATGGTTTTAAATAATACGTCAACTCTTTGGGTGGTGAGATTCCGTAACTGACCAAATAATAATTTCTCCTCACATTCTTGAACCACGCCACCCAATGTGTGCCCTCACCCGAAAAATTGTTCAGGTTCAAAATTCCACATTCATCACCATCTCGCGGTTTTCTGGGTAATGCATCTATGGAAAAAAACACGAAAATAATTTCTTTTTAATGCTTTGACTGCGTCCAACAGATTGATGTTAGACAGAGGTTTGTTAGGTAAGATGACACCTTCTACCGATATGTTAGTATTTTCCATTTTCCAATTTTTATTTCATAGTTTAAATTTATTTTGAATTTTTTTTATTTATTTACTATTAATTGTCTCATTTATATTTTCTGTCTTATCTTTTAGACTTTCTATATTTTGATCAATCTGCCTTGCTGTGAAATCATCCAATGCCTCTTGATTTTGAGGAATGATCAACTTTGTGGAAAAATGACCATGAGCTAACATGTTTATTCCATCTGATTGCATGATTCTCTTATCGTCGTCAGCCAATAAAGCAATTTTATTGATTATTTCTATGTAGGGAGCGTGCTTATCAGTTTGAATCGTGTTCACCGTCTTGTAGACATTTCGATTTGCGAACAGACATTTTTTATACTCTTTGAATGTGATGTCATTCTTTTGACCCTTTACATTTCTTAATTGCCTCCCCATCTAAGTGGTAATCATACAGTTTCGCCTTTAAACCCACGAATTCCATGATCTGTCTTCCTCCTGACTCGTCCTTGAATTTTCCCACAACCTTTTTATTCACACCCAGAGGAATGTTAGATTTGTGATTATTAGGATAATTGCTTATGACGAACCATGCATAGACATCTGGTGATATATCTCGAGAAAAATTCTTGGTCTATATCTCGTAAGCCAGACTATCTGTGTTGGTAAGCAACAGTTTGGCCTTCGAATCGTATTTCTTCTTGATGTATTCATAATTGAATCGATACATCAACTGTATAAATAATAATAAATCGGTTTGTCAAATGTCAGACGCATCTGTTTTATGTGAACAGCCATTAGATTTTCTTCAAAGATGGTCTGATTTTATAGTTTTGCTTTGAAACATATTCTCTAGCCTGATCATCCATCATCACCAGACAAATGCCAGTCCTTTTTCTGAGGTTTTTCATCAAAGGCTCTTCATCAAATCGGATGATGTTACGGATGTTGATTATTTTCATGCCATAATATATGTAAAGTTTCAGATTTCCACAATAAATTACGTATTTGCATTTGTCATTTAAATTTGGAATGAGTTTATCGACTTTATTCATTTTCATTTGTTCAGGTGCTAAAGGTTAATCAGTGTACGAATCATGTAACATTTCAGGATATACAAGATCCACCTCCAGAAGACAGAATTATTAGCATCTAGATATGTTATGTACATGTATTTACTCAGTTGCCAACGGCGATCGTGGGATCTTGATTTTCAAAATGACCGATGTCACGTATTTGAGTCAGAAAATTTATTCCCAATCAATTAAAATTCTTAGAAGTTTTCACATATTTTGATACTCTATATGTGTTCTTTTATATGAGATACAAGGCAGATGTGACAGCCCAATCATAGCATTGACTTTCTTCTTTATTTTCCACATTCATTACAGCTTCTTTTTTTCCTATGAAATAAGGCAATTTTATATATGAAGACGTTCGCAATGGATTGAAATTGTTGATATAAATTTCTATATTCAAGACTTCACCAAATCTCCAGTTGCTGCCTGATACTATACTAACGATTTTATAATTTTTTCTTTCATGTTGTCGAAGATTTCAGTGAGGAAGAGCCTTCGGTCACGGTTTTTGTGAGAAATTGAAAATAAGAAGTTTTTTTCCACGACTTCACCCATGTTCACATTGATCTTCTCCATCCAGCACTTCAATACCATTTTCATTTTAATACCATCACCTTGCATTTGATGAAATAAATCCAACACGCTTGTTTTTATCTCGTTCAAGAAATTTGAGGGGGTGAAATCTTTTTATACCTTTGACATCAAATGTTTTGAAAAATCCCTTGACAGCCTGCTCTTGTTCTACAGGAGTGGGCAACAGTTGTTCACGCATGACTTTAGCTAGACTTTCTTTTATGTTTCCATCACTTTTTTCCCGAGTTCAGTCATTGCTGCTTTTACGATGTTTGATATTTGATCTTCTTCTGTTTTTTTTTTCTTTTTTATTTCTGCTGATTGAATTGGGATGTTTTGTTTTTGTTTCCTCGTTCCATCCATTGTTATTTTTCTCACCACATCACCCCCTCCAAGCATCGAATTTATCAACTAGTTTTTATTTTGCGACCCTACACCTTTCAAACCCATCCAACGCACTTTAGATCTCAATTCTGACACCTTTTTCTCACTTGTCTCAGCCTTTATGACTCTGATCATTTCTGGTTTAGTTCTATAACTCGACGAATTGGCAATGTCGAAATTCTTCCCATAAATTTGAATATGAAAATTATTTTTCAATGTTCTTTTTCTATATACATATAAAATTTTATTTTTATTTAAATTAAATCTCTTTAACTTAAAAAGAAATAAAAAAATAAAATGGTTAAATCAATTTTTGTTTTGTTTTAGTTCCTCCAGCATTTTTTACATCATACACATAAAGTTTTTGATAAAAATCATACGTTAAGCCACAGCCAACTTAGGACAGTTTACACAAGTGAAGCAATAAAAAGTCTCTCTCTCAAAAAAAAATCGGTTTCACTCATATTAAATATTACATAGCTGATAATAAAGTATTGAGCAAAACTGATAGAAATACCTTCGTTTGGGCAAGACAAAACTGATTTTTTTTAATCAACAAAGTCTAGTTGCTTGAAAAAATACATCATGCACAAAATGGAAAAAGAGTCTCTTACTTACAAAAAAATCAATTTCACTTGTGTTAAATATTACATAGCTGATAGTAAAGTGTTAAGCAAAACTGATAGAAACACCTCGTTTGGCCCAGATAAAATTGATTTTTTCGAATCAACAAAGTTTACTTACTTCCATGCATGAAGAAAAATTGATTTTCAATTTTCGTTTTTTTTTTTAATTTTTCTTCATGTTAAAAAAAATTGATTGATCAATTTCTGTTTTTTAAATTTTTCTTCAAGTTAAAAAAAATAATTTCAGTTAAATAATTATTTTCAATTAAAGAGATTAAAATCATTGAAAGCATTTTCATATATATATATATAGGAAGTAAAAAAATTAATTTTTAAATTAATGAGAACATTTTTTCATATTATAAGAGAGAAAATAGAAAAAAAAATTAAAATTAATTTAAAAAATGGCAATGGAAAAATCGAATTGAAAAGAATTGCTCCGTACGATGATAATAAAACGTAATATTTAAAATCGAATTCAATCCAACTGAATGATGTTGAAGTAATAAAGTTTGAACATAAACACGAAACTTATAGCATGGGAACACTGAACAATGATCAAGAAGATTTATTTGCAGATGTAGAAAATTTGTGTCGCAAACTCTTGAAAGAAGGAGAAAAATATGAAGCAGTTAGTTTAATTCAGTTTCAACATATTTTATTTGCTAACAAAGTCACAAAAGGTATTGGAATATAAGTGCTTACCACTTAGAAACACTCCTCTCCCATTCATAAATTATCATATAAGTTAACATGACAGCAAAAGAACTGCAATACAATTAATTACTGAACAAAAATGACTTATTGAGGAAAAAACAAAAATGGTGAGTATAAAGTGGCAAAGAGAGCACAAAACAAGATAGAGAGCAAAAAAGAGGAAAAAACAGATTAAACACATAACTGGATACCACAGCCCAGCACCACAAATGATGCAGAAAGCATTTCAAAGCAGTTCAGTGTGATCTACAATAAAAATGAAATATATCTGAAAATTGATAAAGGTGTCATAGATCGACTTGGAAAAGAAATGCTAAAGAATGTGAAAATATTAACGAAAGTAAACATGATCATTCCACATCTACACAAGAATAAAGATGTGACTTTGAAAAAAAACATTGACAGTTATTTTTCATAAATAAATATTTATATTTTTTAAATTTGTTTGTTTTCTTTAATTTATTTTTATTTTGAAATGATTTTTGATTTTTTTTTCTGTTTGTAAACTTTTTTTTCGTTCTTTAATTCTCTTCGTCTTCTTCTCGCAAATTGGATAAAAAACCCTCGCATTCCCATTCTCACCTCTTTTGTTAACTGATAAATGGCTGTTGTGGTGATACTCATTTATGTTAACATGTTTAGGTGAAGTCTCGGTAAAAATCCTTTTTCATCATGTTATCGAAATATTTATATTTAAAATAATCCATTTTGGGTTTCTTTTCTTGTTTTTGGATTTTTCCACTATTTAAGATCTTTTGAACTAGAGTCTACAAAACTTATTCCCCCCCCCCCCCCCCCCCAGCCCCTCTCATTCGAGACATCCATATTTCTTGATTTACACCATTTATCTTTTCTATATTCAATCTAAAATTTAATGTATTTTTTCTTCAACCGATTAGAAACAAACCATGCCGATTTTTCAAATTCCAATTTTTTAATTGCATTATTTTTTTGTTGAAAAATCACTTTTTTTTTAATTTTTTTTTCAATGTTTTTTAAAAAATCATATTGCTTTTAATTTAGTGATTTTTATTTTTTTCTCCTTCACAAAATCGAATATTCTCTATACAGTAAATTATGCAAAATACGCTCTCGATTTTCAGTTGTGAGATGACTTGCTCTCAATTGAAAATTCGAACATTCTAATTGCTTGGGTCTCGATTCTCCTATATACGAAACCGCCTCCTTCCAAATTCTCATCAAATCGCACTTACTGATCATATGTAATGCCAGCACGAAACACATAATGATCATGTCTAAGTATTTCATGTCTTGACACTCGTGACCATAGTCCCTTACACAATTGCAACTGGAACATCTTTTCTTCAATGCTCTTAGGATGTTTTTTTTCACGAGATGGGCAAACGTTCTGTAAAACTCTACTACTCTTTTTCATCTTTTCATTTCGTCTATGAATCTATCCATTTTTTTATTTTATTCATTTTTTTAAAAATATATAGTCTTTTTTCCTTTTGTTTTGTGTTTACAAAATAAATTTATGTTGTTTTTTCAGTATATAAGATTAAAAAATAATGAAAGTGTCTTTAAAGGTCGAGTTCCTATTTTTAGTCTTATCCCTCAGCCACACCCCCTAGGGGAGGGTCGGATACTTCATATTCGAAATATTCATGTATTTGAGGCCTTTAAAATGATGTATCATGCAACAAACTTTCTAAGACCTGAATTTTGATATTCCCTCAGCCTTGGGGAGGGACAGATACCAAATATTCGGACTTCATGCGTCAAGACCTTTAAAATGATGTATCACATGAAACCTTTCTAAAACATGAGTTTTTGATGCCCCGCAGACCCACCCTGAGAATAGTCAATCGCTGAATGAAGCCTTTCATTTGATGATAACTGCCTTCCTAATACCTAATATTTTTTTCAGAATATCTAACAAAATAATAATATAGGAAGGGAAAATAAATTAGAATTAAACAAAGAAAGCATTTCAAAGTAATCATTTCTCGGATGTTTTGCTATTAAAGAAGAGTGATATCACTCAAAAAACACCTATTATATGCACTCCAATATATAGAAAGAATAATGAAAGCGCTCTTGAAGGTCGAGTTCCTATTTTATTTTTTTTAATTTCGGCTCGGCAATGAAACATCAATTGCAAATATAACAAAATCCCCATTTGACGTTGAAACATAAAAGTTAGACACAGCATGTGGTCATTATTTTAATGGTGCGTAAGGAAAACACATAAAAATGAAGAATGCTTTTCAGCATAAAAGTCAAACCTTTCTTTCACAAGATGGGAAAACGTTTTGTAAAACACTTCTTTGGAAATACGAAATTAAAAAATGAAATTTTAAAATTTCGACTCGGCGATGAAACATCAATCGTAAAAATAACAAAATCCCCATTGGGAATAACATGGGGCAAAAAAACCGCATCGTGCAAACTCGTCGGTCCTGGCGGTGTCCAAAGAGTCGCGCATTACAAATTCCAATGGGAATTTTCAATCGGAAGAGACTTTTTTGGCTTTGTCTGTTCGAGCTCTCTTGTGGAAATGAGAACGAAAGGGGTGCATCACATATCCCTATAAGACAATTGCACTGAGTGATGTGCAGAAATGGTCATTTTTGCAAATATCCTATGCCAGCGATCTTGACACTTTTGCAATTTTCTATGGAAATTTATATTGACAAAAGATAGTCTCCTTCGAGCTCACTTCGAGTTCATTTTATTTTTTATTTTCCCCATTGGATTACCCTTAACCGAAATACGAGCTCAGGTGAAAATTGACTAAGTCCGATTTTAGCTAAGCTCGAAAATGTTTCAATGGGAATTCCCATTGTGAGCCCAAAATGCATTTTTCCTGAGCTCGAATGCATAATTTATATCTACTGAGGCCTCGCCTCACACCCGTCTTATCCTCATATGGGAAGAATGATCACTGGTGATCACTCGAACCGAGATGAGGATTAAGAGGGGTGTGAGGCGAGGTCTAACTGAGGCCTCACCTCATAGGCCTCTAATCCTTATACGGGAGATATTCAATACAGGGCTATGAGGGCAAGATGAGGCCATGAGGTGAGGGCTATGAGTCAGAAAATGCCATGAGGTAGGACTAAGAGGACAGAGGAGGCCGTGAGAGCTATGAGTTAGGACCCCATTGAGAACTCTCCCCATAGGCATCTTGTACTCGTGGGAGGCGAAGCTCACAGAGGTCCGCATGGGTAAGTTTCAGTAGGATTCGATCCATAAAAGGTCCGTTGGGTAGGTTTGTGTCGTTTTTGGGTTATTTGTGTGATTTGATGTACTCCCTCTGAATCGAACACACCCTCATAACACGCCGCTGTCCAACAAGGTCATTGGGTTCCATAGCAACCACCTTCCACCCATAATAACAAAGATGGCGGCGCTCATATTCAAAATGGCCGGCGGAAGAGTGCGTCACCTTAGAAACACCCGCAGCGCATGCGCAATGGGACCACGTGTCACCATGGGATTGATGTCACAAGATGGTCGCTCGCGCGGGCCACCATGGCAACCCCACCACACCTGACTGATGGCGACAGATGAGAATCTGCATGACAACCTGCAAAGAGGGCAAGAAGTCAACATAAGCTACTACTAAGGTCTAAGGCTCAAGGAGTTGCAATCTCCCATAATTGTCACCGATAGGCACGTGTCACTTCAGATATACGTGTGCGCATGCGCACGTTACACTATATATCACCACAACAATGACATCGCAGGGTGGCAGGTTGCTATATCACCCAATAATAAGCAAGGGTGTGGCATTACTACTGAACATGCGCGACAATGGTTTGGTTTGATAATCATTACTGGATTGTTGTTGTTGTTGTTTTATGACACTTTAATAGCTGAGGTCATATTTTGTCGAAGATAGTTTTACGTGTGAAAGAAGCCGGAGTACCCGGAGAGTACCACCGAGCAGCGGCGAGTAACTGTCAACTCTACAACGTACTAATCCCACACGAGCAGGGTTAGCATTGGTTGCAGGCATTTGCACTATTAACGTGCGATACGCCTTAGCACATGGCGCAACCATGTTCCCAAGCGGGCAGTTGGGATTAGGTGCCTTGCCCAAGAACACAACGACAGTTACCCCGGCCAGGCATCAAACTCACAACCTTCCGATCCCAAGACCAACGTTCTAACCACTGAGCAACAGCGCTCCCGATAACGTCACGTCTCGCATTTCTTGCAGATTACTTCATTTTTCACACTGACAGAAATTGTAACAATAATGGGCGATTATTGTAACCAAAGTGGTGAGCTAGGGTTTTTTGTTTCAAAAATGAGCAATGATTGTAATAAAAGTGGCGAGCCCATTTTGTAACAAAAGTGGTTGATTTTGTAACAAAAGTGATAAGCTGTAACAAAAGTGGGCACGTGTTGTAATAAATGTGGTGAGCTGTAACAAAAGTGATTTGTATTAACAAAAGTGGTTGCCACACCGAAGCCTTCTATTCCAATCTCTCTCCCTTCTTCGGATCTGGAACAAGGACTTCCGGACCTCATGAAGGTCTTGGAAAGCTTGAGAGAACAAGTCAGAGAAGTCACCAGAAAGGCAAAGCAAGGCACCGACAGATCGGAAGCATTTTTCGCAAAGCTCAACATCCAGAAAACTCCCGAGGCTGTTAGGACTAGACCTTACCACCCAAGTCAGTCCTCAAACATCAACAGACCAACAACAACAACAACCATTACAGTCTCACCATCACATCCTCCTCGAAAGGAGCTTGTCTCAAACAGCCCCTGCGCGCCTTTGGCGCGCGAAACCACCCATCCATTAACGTCATGCATTAACTGTTCAGTGAATGCTATTGTTGCCAACCAAGTGTCAGCTACACACGCGGCTCGGATTGGAATTGGCGAGTCCAATCTTGAATGGGTCAGTTACGATTACATAATTGGCAGTGTTTTGAAAATTGTATAGTAAAACCTCTTTTGCTACATGGTGTATATATACTTTAGTAAAAGCTACGGACTGGTCTCTGGAATTCCTCAGTCACAGGACACTCTGTCCCTAAGCGCTCGATGTCAACACTAGCTATATTCATTGTTATTTGATACCGTTATTGGACGTAAATAAATGTTTCTGTTTGTTGTGAGTCTTATATATCACTTGGATATTCTCTCGTCATACATCACTGGAGCAATTTCGGGGTATTGGAGTGGATTATTTATTTATTTATTGGTGTTTTAAGGTCACATATTTCTGCACAATGGCTAATCATGACCGCGACAGTTTTATGGGTGGAGGAAGCCGTAGTACCCGGAGAGAACCACCGAGCAACGGCGAGCAACTGTCAGCTCCCAACATACTGACTCCACACAAGCAGGGTTAGCATTGGTTGAAGACAGGTGCACCATCGACGTGCAGTACGCCTTAGTACACAACGTCACCGTGCCCCCACGTGGGCAATGGGGGTGAAGTGTCTTGCCCAAGGACACAACGCGGTTGCCGCAGGTGGGATTCGAACCGAGGACCTCTCGGCTTGCAGCCTGCACCTCTACCAACTGAGCCACCGCGCCCCCTATTTTAGAGTGGAAAGATAAGATATACATAGTATAAATATATAGAGCGTCAAAATAAATTTCTTACCTCACGAGTAGAAAAAAAATTATTTAATCCACGAGCCTGCAAAATGATGCTAGGATTTTAACAACCTCTACCCTGTTTGACACAGAGCTCCGACAAACAAAAGTAAATTCGCTAAAATCCTAGTTGCATTATAGGAAACAGTGTCTGCTCGAATGTGCGGTATCCTGGCATCAATGCTCAAGGGGTTATCCACTCTGACAGGGAGCGCGACGGCTCAGTAGGCTGAGGTGCAGGCTTCAATTCGAGAGGTCTTCGGTTCGAATCCCACCTACGGCAACCGCGTTGTGTCCTTGGGCAAGGCACTTCATCCCTCATTGCCCACGTGGGGGCACGGTGCCGTTGTGTACTAAGGCGTACTGCACGTCGATGGTGCACTTGTCGTTAACCAATGCTAACCCTGCTTGGGTGGAGTTAGTATGTTGGGGAGCTAACAGTTGCTCGCCGCTGTCCGGTGGTCCTTTCCGGGTACTCCGGCCTCCTCCACCCGTAAAACTGTCGTGGTCATGATTAGCCATTGTGCAGAAATATGTGACCTTAAACATCAATAAATAAATAAATAATCCACTTGGACAACTTTTTTTCCAATCTACAGAGGAATCTACAGTGGGTGATGGTGGGTTCTGGGAGCGCAAGTCCCTTTCACCGAGAACTGCAATTATTTAGCGCGCATGCGCGCGTAATATTTGGGACCTTTCGGAGAAAAATCCATGGGGAATTCACTGCTCTGTAAGATTCAATTTACGGAAGATAAAATGGACATCTGCAAAATCCGAAACGAATATTTGTAATTCTCCTTTAATTCATTTTGCTTTATTTTCATTTCTGTGCATTGTCTTTAAATAGCACACGCAAAAAATCCATAATAGATATATATGCTTTTATGCCGTCTTCCGGGGGTGGGGGGGGGGGGGGTGGGGCTCGGTGGCTCAGTTGGTAGAGGTGCAGGCTGCAAGCCGAGAGGTCCTCGGTTCGAATCCCACCTGCGGCAACCGCGTTGTGTCCTTGGGCAAGACACTTCACCCACATTTCCCATGTGGGGGCACGGTGACGCTGTGTACTAAGGCGTACTGCGCGTCGATGGTGCACCTGTCTTCAACCAATGCTAACCCTGCTTCTGTGGAGTTCGTATGTTGGGAAGCTGACAGTTGCTCGCCGTTACCTCGGTGGTTCTCTTCGGGTACTCCGGCTTCCTCCACCCATAAAACTGTCACGGTCATGGTTAGCCATTGTGCAGAAATATGTAACCTTAAACACCAATAAATAAGTAAATATACCGTCTTCCAAGTGTTTTTACAACAGTGACATTAAACAATCCGACGAGAAAGTCTGACCCAATTTTTTAATAGGTGACGTTAAATACCGTTGACCGTGTTCCATTTGTCTACATCACGGTACCTAAGCATTTCGGGACCAAAAATAAGTGTCCTCGGTACTTCCTAAATACATATCTTCATTAACGCGGCTTGCTGGGTCGTTTATGGATTATTTATGTTACGAAGGCATCTCATTTGTTTTGGGGGGTTTTGTCTTCTGATTTTCAAGGATACACAAGTATTGGATACAGGCCATTTCGCCCACTGATAATTTTAGTCAGTTGGGTGCAAAGTCAATACATTTCGGCCGGTTGCATTTTTAGCCGATTCAGCTGCTGAAGAAATATTCATTTGGGAGTGTATTAATTGAAGGCTGGATGAAGTAACATTATTCGCATTATTTTTGTGATATAGAAAACAGTATGCATACAGCTTTTAGGCATCAATTTAATTTACCAATTGGCACGAACGGGCGCACGTTTTGTACTGAAATAATTAATATTACATCCTCATAATCACTTCCCCAACCAATAACGTAAAGGAATGAAAAACAACAACAACAACAACAACAAACAAACAAACAAAACAAACCAACCAAAAACCATTAACAATAACAACAACAAGAAACTACGAACTAAACATTACTATTTTCCTGTCATTGGATCGGACTAGATTGTCTAGACAAATGATAAAGTGGATTGCCATGAAATTAAATTGATTCAAATTGGTTTACTAATATTCTCCTCTTATTTTCTCACGAGTAAACGTTTTGAAATTCACGTTTACTTAAACCTGAAATCATTTTTTTTTAGAAAATGAAATGATTCTATATTTGAAGAAAATAGAAAAATTTTTTTTTCTGAATTAGAAATCCTAGTGCGTTGAGAAAAGATGTTTACTCGCAACCCCTTCGCTAAAAATAAATCCCACTTGTTTCTTGCTGCCGTTCAATTTGTTCCACTTACGTCGTCGCTGTAAGAGCCTTTCCATATCTGTATCTTTGGGTGAATTAGGATCGAGCGAGATTGCTATTAATCCGTAACTTGACCTCTAAAATATTCCAGACACTTTCGTGTTCTCCCCTCTAGTGCGTTCCATAAAGATTATCGCCACAGTGTGTGTCTCCGGGAATTCAGATCAAGTCGAGTTGTAGGAACTAAACAGAACAGTATTTCGACGAGCCCGTTAGGGCGAGTCGAAATGCGATTATGTGCCCACAACGAGACTTGATCGGAATTTCCGGAGACACACACAGTAGGTGTATAAGGCGGATTTTGGGACACATTTTCACGATTTCGTACATGTACACGTACATGTACGTGTACCGCCATAGGGATTCAGTGCTAAATCGTGTACACGTGTACAAAAATGTCGTTTTTTCATGGTGTCCCAGAATCCGACATTGGTTTTGAGGCCCACAGATCGCACTTTTAACGTTCAAATGCCCGTTGGCGAACGCGTAGATTCAACACATCGCTCAAAAGTAAAAAAAAAATGTATGAAAGTTTAAGAAAATCTAATTTAAAAATTTTTCTCTACATTCCCATCGCGGATTAGACCATCGATCTATCGTTGGTGAACGCGAGCAAAAAACGTTTTGCGGCTTCTAGGACAGCATCAAAAAGTGGTTTGCGGATTCTGGGACACATACGTTCCCCAACGGGTGTTCGAATGTTAAAAGTGCGATCCGATCGGGGAAATCCATTTGCGGATTCTAGGACAGGGAAAATCGACCTCAAAAACGTTTTTTCGACGTTCGCCAACGGTGAAAAGTGGTGTAAAGTGTAGTTACTCATCGAGGATTTTTGTTTTAAGACCGATTTGGACCTCCGGTATATGGAAAAAAAGAGGTTTGTGGGTTCTAGACCACCACGTTCGCGATCGCGTTTTGGATGGTATAGGGTGCGATTTGATCGGTGAAAATGATTTGCCAATTCATCTCTTGAGTTTTGTGAGACGAATCGTGATAGAATCGGTTTTGAGGAGAGGAAATAAAAAAGTGATTGATATATATAGAAGAGAAAAAAATATATAAATAAATAGTTATTTAAAAAAATAAATATCAAATCGAATAGATAATAAAAAATACGTAAATCATGGACGCTTCCCAGACTATTAGAGCAAGGTTTCTTTTAAAAATGCTGATGAGAGCCTGCGTGAACGAACAACTAGGTCGCATCTTGTTAGAACGATGCGTCGGATGTTGGGATCATCTAGACTTCAATCATGAAAATCATTCGTGTCTGACGATGGAAAGGGAAGATATGGTCGTCAAGTATTTCGAACCGGCATTCGAACGTGTTCGATTCGACAAAGTGATCACGTTTTGGAAGAGATTACTCTTCTGTAACTATCGAGACAAGCTCACAGTTTCGGAAGAACTGAAATTGGCGCGTAGAAGTCTGACTTTAGAAGACAAGGGATGCATCATGAAATTATTGTTCAATGAAGCATACGTCTAAGTTTTCTCGTTGATATAAATAAGGGAGAATAGAAAATAAAAATAAATACACACATAAATATTTTATCTAATATCAGAAAGAAAGAGAAAACACAAAAATGAGAACCAGAAAGAAATTGTATCCGACGTTAGATGATGATGAGGATGAGAAGCCGAACGGCGTTTTGCCAATGGCACCGTCGCTAGAAGAAAAAGAAAGAGGAGAGAGGTATCGCATCGATTAAATCAGTAGAATCCAATCGTATCTAACTCAAGAGAGAGATTCTCGTCGCTCTCTCAAGAAGAAGTATTCGCATTTCGTGAAATTCGTCAATGCGACCGACACGACACTCATCATGATTTCCATGGGTTTACACACAGCCGGCATCAGATTGTTGTCGACCGCGGTCGGTATTCCGATCGTGTTAACCATAGAAGGAGTGGCTCTCACCGCCGGTTTGTTTAGCATGCTCGGAAACTTTTTGAGTAGGAAATAAATATCTGAAGGTGAGGAAACACGACAAGATTCGCGTCTTGGTCGACTCCAAGATCGACATGATATCTAAAATGATCTCGATGGCGTTGAAAGACAGTATG
The DNA here is from genome assembly GCA_031216915.1 of Pictodentalium vernedei. Lineage (NCBI taxonomy): Eukaryota > Metazoa > Mollusca > Scaphopoda > Dentaliida > Dentaliidae > Pictodentalium > Pictodentalium vernedei. Next base: position 527,184,219 of record CM062297.1, on the reverse strand, counting down.
ATATCGGACGGAGAATACTTCACGATATTGGGTGAGAAAACGAAATACGAGGCCATAAAAGAAGCCGTGAGAATCAAGACTCATCAGATCATCAAGGAAGAGATGAAGGATTCTCTCATGGAAAAGGGGAGGAAAGAGGCCAGGGAGGAATTCAGTAAGATGATCGAACTGAAGAGCAGCGATTGAAAAAAATATATATATAATAAGAATAGAATTTTTTTAAAAAAAATATTAAATTTATAGATAAAATAAAAACGAAATTAATTTAAATAACTCTCAAAAAAATGTATTGCATAAAGTGTAAGAGAGTTACTGAGATGAGTAACTCTCGAGAAGTACGAACGAAAAATGACAGACAGATGCTTCGCGGAATTTGCGATGTGTGTGGTTCTATCAAGACTCGATTCATCAAAAAAAAGAACGTGAGCAAAGGTAAAGGCATCGTGAATAAAATGATCAATAATCTACCTTTCGAAATGCATCTGCCTGGTCACAGTTTCACGGGACCTGGAACGAAATTGAACAAGAGATTAAACGCCGATCTGACTCCTAAATCTTGGAGCAAACCTGTGAATAGGGTGGACATGGCCACGTATGATCACGATCTGTGCAACGCCAGACATCCCGACACCGAGACTTGCAATGATGTCTGCGATAAAAACATGTTGGGGAAATTGAGAGGCATATCGAATCTGACCAGGAGAGAGAAGATATAACGTTCGCTGGTCGGCAATCTGATCGGTGCAAAACGTCGATTCAGATGGGGCGTTCAAAAAAAAAAAAAACGCATCTGAAAAGAAGAAGAAACGATTATTGACGAGCGAATTGGCCGAGGAGTTTCACAAACCCATCGTGTGTAAATTTCGAAAGAGAAGGGTGTTCATGAAGGGTTTGGATGATATTTGGTCTGCCGACTTGGTCGACATGAGATCGTTTTCGAGGTGGAACGAGGGTGTCAAATATCTATTGACGGTCATCGACGTGTTTTCCAAATCAGAGCTTTGAAGAATAAATCGGGACCTTGTGTCGCCGAGGCTCTGAAGAGCGTGTTCGACTCGTCTTCTCGAAAACCGAATAAATTAAGGGTGGATAAGGGAAAGGAATTCTACAACAAGCACGTTCATTGATTGGTCGACCTCTACTCGATCAAAAACGAAGAGAAAGTCAGTGTGGTGGAACATTGGAATCGAACGATGAAGGAAAAGATGCATAGATACTTCACGGCGAATTCGACCAAGAAATACATATACGCTCTGAATGGTTTGGTTAAAGATTACAACAACACGTGACACAGATCTATCAAGATGACTCCCGCAGAAGCTAGTGATCCTCGAAACGAAAAACGGGTCTATGCGAATCTATATCCTGAGAGATCTAAGATCAGGAAGAAGTCTAGAACGCCGAAATTTGCGGTCGGCGATCGAGTGAGAATCTACGCTTATAAGAAGTACTTCGAAAAGGGTTATACTCCTCGATGGAGCTCGGAAATCTTCGTAATAATCAAAATATTTCACACCGATCCGGTGACTTACGAAATCGAAGCTTTGGATGGAGAAGAGATCATCGGAAAGTTTTACGAACAACAATTACAGAAGACAAAGTTTTGATAAAGAAAAACAAATTTCTTTTATTTACTCTCTTTAACATTTTCTTGTTTACACACATATATATAGGAGAGAAAAATAATAATAAAAAATAATTAAAACTATTTTTAGATAAAAAAAAGCAAGCTAATTAATAAACAAAAAAAACAAAAACCCTTTAAAAAATGGCAAATATACTAGATATAGCACAAAGATTAGTGAAAGATGAAAGTATTCAAGAATATGAGGTTCACGAATACGAACCGGTAACCGGAATGAGTTTGAACAATGCGGTAGAGATAAGAATTAACGTCGAAACTCAAGATCTATTCATCCATCCTAGCGAAAGTTACATAGTGGTGCAGGGACGTCTCACCAAGGAAGATGGGAGCGACTACGCCGACGATGACACGGTTACTCTAGCCAATAATGGAATCATGCATCTATTCAGTAATATAAAATACATGCTATCCGGACAGGAGATAGAATCTGTGTTTCATCCCTGTCAGGCCACCATGATGTTCGGACTCTTAACGTATCCTGATGATTTTTCGAAATCCAGAGGACTTAATCAGTTGTGGATGAAAGACACCGTCGGCCCTGCTAGTGCTGTCGCCGCCGCGATATTCGTCAAGACGTCCAGACCTAAAGGAACGTTTTCGTTCAGGATACCTTTGAAACACATCTTCGGATTCGCAGATGATTACAACAAGATCATGTATGGATTCAAACACAATCTGACATTGATTCAAAAAGGAAACGACGACGCAATAGTGAGACTCCCTGCGACCGATGCGGGTAAGTTAACTCTACAGAAGATATCGTGGTTCGTTCCGCACGTGGAGCCTTTGGCCATGAAAAAAACGCATCTCTACAAGATCATAGAATTCAAGAGTGAATTACCTGTGGGATTTAGAATGAGACAGTGCGACACGGCTAGCATTCCACCCTCCACGAATCACTTCGATTGGAGATTGATGGTGAAATCCGCTTCTGAGAGACCGCGTTTCATCATGGTTGTGTTTCAGACTGATAAGGATGGGTCTCAGGAAAATAATGCGTCGCTGTTCAATCACTGCTATTTGAGAAACATGCAAGTGTTTCTGAACGCCACGAGATATCCAGCAATCGATTACAATGCATCATTCGACAAGAACGAATTCTGCAGACTGTACGGCGATGCTGCTGATTTTAGAAAGAAGTATCACGGTCTAGATGAATTGATGAGCAACCCTAACATATCTCTCGGTGAATACAAGTCGATGTATCCCATGTTCGTATTCGACGTCAGTAAACGAAGTGAACAACTCAAGAGTAGCGTCTTAGACATTCAGACGAAGATGCAATTCGATAGGAACGTGCCGAGAAAAACTGAAGCCTTCGCCCTGGTCCTGGCGGACGGAGAATTACAATTCGAATCAGATGGAAATAAGATGTCGATCATTCGATGAGAGATGTGTGTGAAAAAAAAAATATAAATAAAAATTTAAAAAATTATTATAAAAATGAATGATAAAGAAAGAGAATACTTAAGAAGAAACAGACGTGTTTTGATTAAAAATATTTCGCAAGATTCGTTAGCAATAATTCTAGACACTTTAGTCGAAACAGAACCTTTGATATTGACTGATTATATGAGACGTGAAATCGAAAGTAAAATCTTGATAGAAGATAAGATCAGAAAACTTTTAGACACGTTGACGTATAGAGGACCGACTGCTTTTTGAGAATTTATAAAAGCTCTTCGAAATGCTAAAATAGATGTCGACGCGTGTTTCGAGATAGGTGATCCAATTTCACGAGATGAAACATTATGAGAAATAACATATTAAAACAAAACCCCCAAAAAAAATAAAAGTAATGAGATCTAGAGAGATTGAATATCTTTCTAAATCTCATTACTTTTTTTTTTGTTTTTTATTAATCACTCATTTTTTTTTTAATTAATTATTTCCACGCATTCACTGTTTGTTCAAAGGATCTAGTTTGATCAGTAGACTCACCACGGAACTGGCGGCTTCGGGATCATTGGTTTTCGTAATGAAATTAATCCTGTCTCCGGCGTTCACTTTGAGAGGAGTGCCGAATGTGCTAACATTCACGTGTTGATTCTCGGTCTTTTCGACACTGTATTTCTTATCACTCTCTACTCCATTCACCACAAGATTGACGACCGCTCTGTTATTCAAATCCGAGGAAGGCAGAGCCATTCGAATGATTTCACCTCCCAACGGCATGGGATATCCCACCTGACCATGTTTCAATCCGCTACCTCCGTTTCCAAAAGACCACTCAGTTTTTCCCTCCTCTAATGTGCCGGCCTCCTCAGCCCACACGGTGATCAATTTTCTAGCATATTTGAGTCTTTCCACGACCGAAATCAGGGTGCAGGCATCCGTCATGTTCACGGGATCTGGTAGATTCGTGAGCGCGTGTCCGCTCATGTCTAGTTTACCTTCCATGATGTCGCTCTTTCTCCAGACCGAGTTGTCATCCACATACTTCCTGCTGACTGCGCTGGAATCGAATTCGGGATCGTGATTGAGTCCGAATAAATTCTCACCATTCATGTTGATACTACCCTCCATGGTTCCACCAGATTGTTTGTTCAGGTAGAGATCGTCCACTTGCAATTCTACGTATTCTTGTGATCGCATCACAGCAGAATCTATGTAGCCCTTGTTGACCGCGGTTGAGTCCGCATCCGTGTCGTCAACCTTCCACCAATTCAATATCTTGTTGAATCCCGCATTCAAATCTGATTTCATTTCTCGTCCATTTTCTCTGTTCCAAATCTACATAGTGTTTGGTCGCCATGTCCTTGGGATTCGTGGGAGTGGCCACGTTCGTTATCTTGTTAGAATTGGCGTTCAATTCCGAGTGCATCGTTTTCTGAACGTATCTATTTCTCAGATGTTCGCTGATTTCTTGGTCGCGGCATCAGTGGGATCTATGGGATTTGCGACGTTCACCAAACATTTAGATTTCAGCTCGAGATCATCGGTCATGGCTTTATCCACGTAATTATCTAGCATGATTTGTTCGAAATCCGCGTTCCCCCTGTCGACGTACTTTTAGTCACAGCATCTGCGAGATCTAACAGCTCGGGAAGATTGTAGAGCTTCTCATCATTCATGTTCAAAGGTTCCTCTCGAGGTTCATATCTCCGAACGTAATGTTCATCCAAGCTGGCAACGTCATAACCATCATCGACTTCGAGCGTCTTCCTCTTCTTTTTAGGTCGACTTTCGTCGACACTTCTACCAAATTTATCGACTGGCATGTTGTCTTGAGATTTTTGTTTTTAAAAAATATATTTCAAATGCAGTTTATTAAAAAAAGGAATTATTTCACTTATTTTATTTTTTTCGTTTTTATTCGATTAAATTTTTTTAAATAATTTTTTTACCTTTATATACTATAAAAAAATCTCTCTCTAATGTAAATCATTGAGAATGTCTTGAAACCGATCTCCTTCAGACCATCTCTTGAGAACATAGAGACATAAGTGACCGTAAAACACTTGATCTGGTGATTGCACTCGTTCCGTGTTGTAACGAACCATCGATTTGTTGAAATAGTTCTTTATTTCTTTCGGCAGTAAGATTCCGTAGCTGTTGAAATAATAATTCTTCTTATCCCCGTTCTTGAACCACGCCACCCAGTGAGTGCCTTCACCCGATAAATCGTCTAGATTTAAAATTCCACATTCCGATTGTCGAGGTCTTCTCTTCGGCAAGGCATCTCTGGAAAACATGCCTAGAAAATCTTTGATTTTCAAATCCTTTGCCGCATTCAACAGATTGATGTTGGAAAGGGGTTCGTTAGGTAAGACGACACCTTCTACAGATATCTCTATTTTCTTATTCATAAATGCATATATTTTTTTTTTAATTTATTTTTTTTTATTATAATTCACTAAAATGACATTATTTTTTTTTATTTTTTTTTCTTTTCAAACTAACTCTCTCGATGTCTCTATCGATTTCCATAATCTTGAATCCGTCTAATTCCTCTTGCTTTTCTGGAATCCTATCATCCTTAATCATATCTGGAATCCTATCATCCACAATCATATCTGAAATCCTATCATCTAAAATTAGATCCAAAGTCCAATGTCTGCGTGCCAAAGTGCTTATTTTATCATCTAACACGAATCTCTTATCGTCGTCGGCCGTCAGCGAATTCTTGTTGACTATTTTGGTACACAAGTTGTGATTTTCACTTCGAATCGATTTCATAGTCTTATACACCGGACAACTTCCTAACAGACAATCTTTATACTCTTGGAAAGAGATGTTTTCCTCACCACACACGCTTTAACTCCTTTGCACTTGATCTTGATCTCTTCATCTTCTAGACGATAAGCATACAGTTTGGGTCTCAAGCCCACGAATTCGAGGATTTGTTTACCGCCGCTCTCGTCCTTAAATTTACCTAACACCTTCTTGTTGTCGTTCGATTGAATGTTGGACGGGTGATCAACAGGATAGTTGCTCGTGTCGAACCACGTGGCCACGTCTGCAGATATATCTTGGTAGACATCTTTTGTCTCTATCTCGTAAACTAAACTGTCCGTGTCGGTGAACAGTAGTTTGGCTTTATCACCAAATTTTCGTTTGACGTAATCGTAGTGAAACTCGTACATCAATCGCTTGCTGATATCTAAGATGATTGGTCCGAGATAATACAGTTTGTGGAACTTCAGGTGCGTCTTTTGCATGTGAACGGCCACTAGATTTTCGTCGAATATGGTTTGGTGTTTGTAATTGGGTTTCGCCACTAATTTTTTAGCTCTTTTCTCAGATGTGATGAGTCGTACGTCGGTTCTCTTCCTGATGTTTTCCATCGATTTACCATACACGCAGTTGTTCATCGTTCTCGGCTTGAATTCTGAGATTCGTGTTGAGATGGATGCATTTTTTCATCCAAGGCTCTTCGTTGAATCGAATGATGCGATGTATGTTGACTAATTTCATCCCGTAATCGATGCATTGTTTCAAATTCTCACTGTAGATGACGTAGTTATGTTTGTTAGATAAATTGGGAATGAGTTTTTCCTTGTCTCCTTCGTTTGGTTCCATTCGTTCGGGAGCCAGCGGATAATCGTTGTGTAGATCGTGTAATTCTTCCGGATAGATCAAATCAACTTCTAAAATGCAAGGATAGTCTCTCCATTTTTGCATCTGTTCCTGTTCCGTTACCCATTCGAAATTTTCAATCGGTAAAGGATGACTCATAGCCCAACCATACAGATTATTAGCATCCCAATACTGTATGTATGTATTTGACCGTTTCGAATCAAAACCTTCTTTCATGTAGGGATTGTTAGCTTCAGAATATCTGTGAGAGATCATCGAGACGCCACCTCTCACAGCCCTTTCGAACATGAGCAACATGTTCACGTTGGATAATAATTCCAATTGGACTTCAGTGGTCTTCAACAGAGAATCCTACGCCAGACTGGGTGCGGTGAAATACCAAGTGGGTTCCAGATCGTAGTTTCGACGACAGAAGTCTCGAAAATTTTCGAACACGTCTGCCAAGAGCAGAATGTCGGTCTTCAGATAGAGATCATGATAATCTCTCATGGTTTTCATATCGAATGATTTTCACACGTTTTTGGCGTGTTCGTAATTCTCATCGGAAATGTCGGATTCGTATAATTTTGAATAAAAATCTTCTTTCGAAGGTAGTGCAGTGTCGTCGAATCTCTTTAGATCGTTCATGTAATCATAAGGATAGACTCCTTTCCTCAACATGACATCTACTCGTTCTCCAAAATGTTCGCTCCTGATTTTAAATTTATCCTTGCTCATGTTATCGACTAATTTTTCCAGAGCGGTCGAGATGAATTTAAAACTGTCGATGAAACGTATGCTTCTACAAATGGATTTCGTTTTTACTTCCAACGTCTCTCCGTCGATTACTCTTTTCTTCTCCATGACTCTCCATTTCGTGAAGGAAATGTATCTTTCTTCGCTGTTCGTGATGCAATTTAATTCTTCGTGGGAGGTGCCGAGATTTTTTATGAACAGATGACTTCATAACCCAAGAGATTGTGAAATATCACTGGATAGAAAATGGTGTCTCGATATTTTAAATTACACTTGCTGTGAGCTGGACCGCGATACAGACCCGTGTAATGATCATGGTCTCTGACCTTCTTATTTTCCTCCAAATTCTCGTCGAACGATTGTCTGCATATGTGACATTCGGTGGCTCTGTTATTTTCGTCCTGCTGCTCTCCCATGATGATCATTTTCGCCGGAGTTTTGAATTTGTCGTATAACATTTGAATTTTCGATTCTAACTCTTCCACGAACCTTTGAGCCACGTTGTCGTCTTCGCACTGTTTCGTGTAGGTGAAGGGACCCATGTCATGTTGCGAGTCGAAAGCACATTTCACGTAAATGCAATAAGCCGAAGGCATGTGTTTTTGATATCTTTCGACGTAACTTTGAAGAGCGTTAGGTTGGCAGGAACTCATTTTCACGGTGAAACATTCGAAATCGGCGTACCCGACGAATGGTACTTTTAACCTTCTATTGCGATTTTCAAACTTCACGGTGGTGTTGGGTTTGGGCATTTCAATGGCGACACCTTGATTTTCATTGCAATATTCCTGATGTTTCGCTAACGATTTTTCGCTGTGAAACGTGTTCATGCAGTTGCAACATAAACATATCTTATGTTCATGTTTATTATTTTGTCTCGACAGTAATCGGCTCGGATTTTTAACCCAACAATAATGACAATTGTCACCATTTGAAAACAATAATAAAATAATCGTCTTTTCTCTTTCGAGGTACAAAGTCTGTCTGAGAGGATATATCATTTGTTTTTCATCATCGTATCCCAAGACATTCACTGCTATGGTGGGATTTTGAGCCTCGAAACGTTCGATGTGTTTTAACTGCATTGGAAAAGTCACTCCAGTCCAATCGAGATTTTTAGAAGTCTCCTCGTAACGAGAAACTCTCTCAGGATGGATTTTGACAGGGTATAAAGCAGAGGTGACTGCCCATTTAAAACACTGATCATCTTTATTTCTCACGTTGACCACGGAGTGTTTTTTAGCTAAGAAATAATGTAATTTCACGTAGGAAGATCCTTTCAACGAATCGTTTTTAGTTATATGAATTTCGAGTTTCAACACCTCATCGAACGTCCAATTACTACCTTCATGTTGATAATTCGTGAGAGACGTCAACATCTTGCCTTTCATCTTTTCGAAAACATCCAATAAATCTGAACCTCGAAGTACGTGTTCGACGTTAGATCTGAAATATGCATTTTTCACGATGCTCTCGCCAGACTTCATGTCGATTTTATTCATCACGCAATGGAGTATCATCTTAATTTTTTGTCCCACATTCATGTGTTTGCAAAAAAAAATCCAATACTTTTTTCTTCACCTGTTCCATGAACAATTTCGGATCGCTTTTCTTGAACGAGGGAACCACGTCAAAAGTTTTAAAAATGCCTTTGATCGCACTCTCCCATTCTACAGGCTTCGATTAGAATAGTTCCATGACAAGTCGTGCTACATATTCTTCTCCATATTCTTCTCCTTTCCCTTTGTCGATTGCTCATTGAATTTTGCTCAATATATCTCGTTTGTCTAGAATCTGAAGTGCATCACTCGTTTTCGTTTTAGTTTTTCTTTTCTTTTCTTTTGAAACTTGAAGTTCTTCAACGGCTTTTCATTTAGCTGTCTTCTCCTTTTTCACAATCGATGCATTTTTTGACTGTTTAAGTTTATCCACTTCTGATCTTTTGATTTTTTTCTTTCCATCGTTTCGCAAACAATATTCCTGGATGACTTCAATTTTTTTTGATTTAGTTCTATGATTTCTGAAATGTGGAATTTTTAATACTTTAATACTTTACAAATCTCGTTTAACTGAGGTACGGTTTTCTCATTTAAATTTTCCACTTTTTTATTTGTTTGCTCCATTTGTGAGAATATTTTTTTCGAATTTTGTTTTTAAATAATTTGTTAAAAAAGTTGTTTTTTTTTTACTCTTTATATATATAAAAAAAAAGTTTTTTTTTTAATTTTTATTTTTCTTTAATGAGAAAAAAAATTTTTTTTTTGATGAAATTAATTTATTTTTATGTTCCTTAACGTGAAAAAAATTGAATTAATATGAGAAAAAAGGATGTTAAAATTTAACTTTTTATTTATATATAAAGAGAAAAAAACTTTTACAAAAAAATTTTTACATTAAAGAAAATTAAAAATTAAAAAAAAACTTTTTTTTATATATATATAAAGAGCAAAAAAAAAACAAACTTTTTAACAAATTATTATTTAAATACAAAATTTAAAAATATATATTATTTGCAATAATTCATAAGACAAAAAAACCCAAATAATCGATCATGACAACAACACCTAAAAGATGCGAATTGAAATTGAAACGAGTCGAAACGTATAAGAAATTCGGTTATAAAATCTATAGATTACTATGACACGACTCCATCGAATTGAATGAGGTCGAGACGAAGGGCTTAGAGCATAAACATGACAAATATAGCATGCCTTTGAACTTGGGCGAAGCCATGCTCGATTTGTTTTACGACTACCAAAGCGATCTGCAGAATATCATCATCACCGAAGACAGAGAATTCGACAAGGACGATTTGTCATTGTTCTATGGAAGTTACATATATCCAAAAATCTCACTCGAACTCGTGGACAAAACGGGTTGTGAGAGCGCGTTCACCGATGTAAAAAAACTTTAAAAAGTAAAGATAAACATTCAACACATTTTCGAAAAAGAAGAAAACACGAGTGTCAACATGCTAATAACGGACTTGGAAATATAAACAATAGAGAGATTGATTTTTAGCGAAGAAAAAGGAAAAAAAAGTAATGAGATCATCTTTAGATCTCATTACTTTTTTTTTTGTTTTTTTTGTTTTCCTTCTTCACTATTGCCCATATATTATAATAACGTTTCCTTTTTTCTCAAATTTCAGCGTCAATTCTTCTTTTCTTTTTCTTTTTTTTTGTGATATGCTACGTTTTTATAAGAACACATTTGTTTATCCTAATCATAATAATGAACGAATGTCGTGCATCTCTCGGTAACACTCGCATCATTACCATTCTCTTCAGAAGATAGTGGTAATGGTGGAATTTAAATTTCAACCACATATCCCGATCTTTATTTAACTCTTTTATCAGTTCTTCACTAAGATATCCATCATTAGCATCTAATCATTTTTCCACATCTTTTTTGCACTCTATCTCGCGATATTCATCATTATCGTCTAATTATTTTTCCACCTTTTTATCCATTTTATATATTATTTTATACTTTCTATGATTTATATTTTATATTTATATAATTATATAATTTTTTTTTACATTATAATAACATATTCAAAATCGGTATATTCTTAAATGGCGAATTCTCACCAAACAACAAACCCTTGCCGAGTCGCTCAATGTTCAGTCCACTCTTCAGATAGAGACCGTTTCCACTCAAAGAGTTGTCACCTCTAGCGGGTTCTAGATACAATCCTTTACCGCTGTCGTCTACGTGGACGCGACATACGGCTCCTCCCTTCTTCAAAAACATTAATTTCTCAACTGCCGAACTCGCAAGTCCTGTGAGAGCTCCCACGCCGAGAGTCTTTCCGAGAAAGGGTAATGCTTTTGCGGCAAAGGGTAATGCTTTTGCGGCGATTCCTGCCAATAGCAGTAGGAAACCACCTTTCATTATCAAATTGTATCTCAATAGAGCGGGACTCAATCTCACCGTCAACCCTCTTCCATCACGAATTGCTTTCTCCATCCTTTTGATTTGACTTCTGGTCCAGGCGATCAAATCCTGACCACCACTCGTCAGATCTTCGTGAGTGAATTTGAATCTCACCGCCTCGCCTCGAGTTGTTAACGCTCTCTTAAGTTTCTTCCTCTGTCCTGCGGATATGTTCACGTTTTTAACCACGTATTGTGTCATAATTCTTTTTTTAAAATATACTTTCTTCAATTGTTTTTTTTTGTTTTAATGATAATTATATATATTAAATAATTTTTTTAAAATTAATATTGCGTTTATTTTATTTTTGTTATTTATATATATACACAATATTTTTTTTTTTTTGCTTTTATATTTCTCTTATGTGAAAATGTATCATCACCCTCTCTCCGTGAAGATCTAACAGTTCACCATTTTGATCCATCAACGTGGTTTTGAGACTATACAATGTGTCTAAAATCACTGGTAGATAAACTAAATTTCGAGGTCGTTCCACGATCTTATAACCCAGCGACACATTTGGAAAGAAGGAATAGATCATCAGTTGAGTGCTACCATTCACGTAGCTTCCAGCAATCACATCCACATTCACCAGAATGCTATTGACTGCGAGAATGTTGACCATATTTTCAGATGCCGCGTGGCCTCAATACATCTTTCGATCAAATCCCAGCATCTTGCCTATAGAATCGTCCATATTGAAATCCACTCGAAAATTATCTTCCAAATCCAACATCGTCTGTAAGGTATTAGGATTGGGAGCGAGTCTGATCTTGTTGCTTCCCTTCATTCGCGTCTGAATGTAATTGTTCAAATCGTCTATGTCATAACTTCCTTTGGGAATTCGAATCTCAAACCAATCCACTCCGTCGGAATACTTAAACGAGTTATTCTTTTCGGTGACGTTGGGAAAGGAATAATAAGTCTCCAGATTCACCAACGCCATCTCGTATCTTTTCTCTCTATTCAATTCGATGGAAGGTTCGAATTTCGTCACGAATCGAGTCGAATCGCCACTCATCATGATTTGAATGGATTGTTTTGCAGCCGTATTCTCGGCTATCCGTTCTAACAATTCTCCTTGTTCGAACATTATATGTAATTTTATTTTTTTTATTTTTTCAAAAACTAATTATTTGAAGATTTATTATTTTCTAATTTTTTTTTATTTTCACGCTCTATCTTATTATCATCAGAAACTTAAAACTTGTCGAATCCGCACCGATATTTTCCACGATTAAATTCGCTAGTCAAATCAATCATGATGAAATTGTAAAGTCCTCCATCCCAAACCCTCTTGGAGAACCTCCGGATTTTCGCCGTGCTCATGTTGTTTGCGACGTGATCGCTGTAGATGTGATTGAGATTCTTGAGATCTTGGCGAAAGAGACACAGAAAATTAGCGTTCTCCCTTATCATCTGTCTGGGCAATCGAAAATAATTCTGCGACAGGTAGAAACAGTCCACGTTGCTGTGACGACCCCTAACGTAATACGATTCGCATCGGTTCTGTCTCTCCAAAAGCAGATAGTCGAAAATCATGAGATTCTTATCTTCCGATTTCAATTCTCTAGGATCCGGAACGTCGCTAGCATTCTCATAAAATCGACACTCACCATTCGAAGATGCATTTCTCTTCATCAATTCCATCGCTGCACCGTCCAAAATGGTTGAGAGAGGAGCTTCACTTTTGTCAAATTCCTCCCAACTGTCTAAGATTCTGGCTATGACGTCCTTGGGCAATCTACGATCCATACACTATCGAAGTAATCTGTATTCGGGTTGAAACAAGCTCTTGCCAAACACAAACAATCTGTCGTAATCCAACCAGTCGGGTCGGGACAACAGATTCATCAACAGATTGGTCTTTCCACAATTCGATTTTCCCACTATCAAGCCTCTTATGCTCTTGGGAAAGAACTCATTATTCGACCTCTTGGCCGCGGCGTCGTTCCACAAGACATATCTTAAATGTTCATCTTTGTTTTATTTTTTTTGTTGTTATTTTAGATTTTTTCAAACACAATTTTTTATGTTTTTTTCAAACTCAGTTTTTAATATTATTATTTATTTATATTACACTGTCGCGAGTTCTCTTCAATCCAGATCCATTCATCATTTTGGCTAAATCTTGTATGGGTACCACAGCATCCTTAAAATCTTTCCAACTTTTCGGCGTTCGCTCTAACGCAGTTCGCTTTGCCAGTGGACTGATCAACTTGTCGATCAATGCGTCGGCTGCCCTCTTGCCAGCCACAGAAGCTATCCTACCACTGGCTTCAGAAGCAGCTTTCTTACCAGCATCCAAAGCCGTCTTCTTACCGACCTCAAACGCAGTCGATGTGAGTTTTCTACCCGCATCACTCGTGAACAGTCGCATTATAGAATCGACGATGCCAGAACCACCTTGAATGTAAGTTCTAACGTATCCCCTGTTCTTTATCACCAACATATTTTATTTTATAATATATATTTTGTTTTCACTGGTAAATCGTTTGTTGTTTAAATACTTTTTATTATTCTAGTGTAAAATTTACTTTTTTTATTTTATATATTTTTGTTTGTTTGTTTGTTTCTCTCTACTTATTATATACATCAATCCTTCAATTCGTTCATCAGCCTTTTATAATGGTTTTTATTCAAAACCTTCTGTCGTAACAATTCGTCGCATATGCTAACTATCTCATTATCTAATCCTGTGTTACCAGCGCGTCTACTTGCCATCAACAATCTCAATCTCTGAAACAGAGCATCAGAATCGCTTGGAAGAAAAGTGGTTTCCACCCCTTTACCAGCCGCCGATTCGACGAACTTCTTATGTGAATTCCATATAGGTTTCACCACTTTCGTCCACTTGTAACCTCTGCTGGCTTTAGGTCTCGTCTCTCTGTCATCGTTATTTCTCTTCCTGGCGTTGGTCTGAACCAGAATGTCGCCGTAATTGTTGTAATCCTGTTCCGTGTAATCACTAGGCTTGTCGTAAAGGAGCAATTTGCGCAGTCTGGAAGTTAATTCGTACCTATTCGAACCGACGGTTAATTCATCATCATCTATTTCCACTTCTATGTCGCCCACAAAAGTTCTATGGTCCGAATCCTTATAATATCCATACAACAGATCTCTCTTACCACCATCCTCGGGCAACGCGACGCTATCAGTGGTGATAGTCGAAGCTCTATCATCGCTCTCACTCACGCCGGTTTTGATTCTCATAGGAACGTGTAGATTGAAACGAATACTGGTTTGTAAAACTACCAGGCAACGAACCCATTCTCAAAGAACCCTCTTTTATAGGTCTCAGTTCTTCAACTATCTTCTTCTTGCTTCGCTCTTGAACCTCCATCACTGGTTTAAATATTTTTGTGGTCTAGCATTTGAGTTCGATCTCTCCAAGACATCTGCTTCTGTCAGCCGATTGAATGCCCTTCTTGGCACGTTCATATTCATTTAAAAGCTGATCTCGGCGTTTAGCATCCATCTGTAAAAACTTTTTTTTTTTTCGTTTTTTAAATTATTAATATTTCCTTTGAGTATGCTAATGTAAGTTATTTATTATTTTCAAAATTAAATGTATAATATTTTTTATGTTTTAAGTAAATAAAATCTTCTGTCTTTAATATAATAACTAAAAAACCAGTTGAGGAAAAATATTTTACATGATAAACCTCTATAAATGCGTTTTGCCTCTGAATGCGTTAAAATCGCATCACAGATTATTCGCTCAATGGCGAACTGGAGAACTTTAAAAAGTTTGAAGGTTTTAGTACATAAGAAACCGGTTTCTGATTTAACGCGTTTGAGAATAATTACATATGATAATCACAATCACAAGTAAACACATCAGTGATGTAACGCTTTCAAAAAACGCGTTTAAATCATATCAATTAATCTTTTGAACTGTTTCCACTTTCATCCATAGAATAGTCTTTCAGTTAAACTATTTAACTGACAATTAACGCTCATTTGAATAAAAACCAGTAATACATTTCGAGCGTGACAAATGGCGTTCTCAGTAAGTTTATACAGTAGAGATTTTCCAAAAAACTTAGTTTTTTTCTGTTGAGTTTGAAAAATCCCACTATGGGTATTCCCCCACTTACGTCAGAAATGGGAAAATCCCCACCTCAAAAGCCGTTTGCCGATTCTGAGACACTGTCCCAGAATCGGAAAACCACCTTTTTGATGTTGTCTTAGAATCGGCAAAGCGTTTTTTTCGCGTTCACCAACGATAGATTGAAGGTCTAATCCACGATGGGAACACGTAAACAAAGATTTTTATGTGAAATAAAATGTACAATTTCGTACATTTTTCACTTTTTTACATTCTACACGTTCGCCAACGGGTATTTGAACGTTAAAAGTGTGATCTAGGAGTCTCAAAATAACAGCCGATTCTGGGACACCATAAAAAACGACATTTTCTGTGAACAAGCATGCGATTTAACACTGAATCCTACGATGGTAAACGCACCATGTTTCATGTACCGTACAGTACATGTACAACGTGTCCCAGAAACGGCCTTTATTACCTACTGAAGGGTGTTCGTGAAGGGTTTAACGGATATTTGGTCTGCCGACACGGTCGACATGAGATCGTTTTCGAGGTGGAACGAGGGTGTCAAATATCTATTGACGGTCATCGACGTGTTTTCCAAATAGGGTTGGATCAGAGCTTTGAAGAATAAATCGGGACCTTGCGTCGCCGAGGCTCTGAAGAGCGTGTTCGACTCGTCTTCTCGAAAACCGAATAAATTGTGGGTGGACAAGGAGAAGGAATTCTACAACAAGCACGTTCATCGATTGGTCGACCTCTACTCGATCGAAAACGAAGAGAAAGCCAGCATGGTGGAACGTTGGAATCGAACGATGAAGGAAAAGATGCATAGATACTTCACGGCGAATTCGACCAAGAAATACATATATGCTCTGAACGGTCTGGTCAAAGATTACAACCACATATGACACGGATCGATCAAGATGACTCCCGTGGAAGCTAGCGATCCTCGAAACGAAAAACGGGTCTACGCGAATCTATATCCTGAGAGATCTAAGATCAGGAAGAAGTCTAGAACGCCGAAATTTGCGGTTGGTGATCGAGTGAGAATCTACGCTTATAAGAAGTACTTCGAAAAGGGTTATACTCCTCGATGGACCACGGAAATCTTCGTGATAATCAAAATATTTCACACCGATCCGGTGACTTACGAAATCGAAGCTTTGGATGGAGAAGAGATCATCGGAAAGTTTTACGAACAACAATTGCAGAAGACGAAGTTTTGATAAAGAAAACAATTTTTTTTTATTTACTCTCTTTAACATTTTCTTGTTTACACATATATATATAGGAGAGAAAAATAATAATAAAAAATAATTAAAACTATTTTTAGATAAAAAAGCAAGCTAATTAATAAACAAAAAACAAAAACCCTTCAAAAATGGCAAATATACTAGATATAGCACAAAGCATAGTGAAAGATGAAAGTATTCAAGAATATGAGGTTCACGAATACGAACCGGTAACCGGACCGAGTTTGAACAATGCGGGAGAGATAAGAATCAATGTCGAAACTCAAGATCTATTCGTTCATCCTAGCGAGAGTTACATAGTGGTGCAGGGACCTCTCACGAAGGAAGATGGGAGCGACTATGCCGACGATGACACGGTTACTCTAGCCAATAATGGCATCATGCATCTATTCAGTAATATAAAATACATGCTATCCGGACAAGAGATAGAATCTGTGTTTCATCCCGGTCAGGCCACCACGATGTTCGGACTCTTGACGTATCCGGATGATTTTTCGAAATCCAGAGGACTTAATCAGTTGTGGGTGAAAGACGCCGTCGGCCCTGCTAGCGCCGGCGCCGCCGCGATATTCGACTACGTCGTCAAGACGTCCAGACCTAAAGGAACGTTTTCGTTCAGGATACCTTTGAAACACATCTTCGGATTCGCGGACGATTACAACAAGATCATGTACGGATTCAAACACAATCTGACATTGATTCGAAAAGGAAACGACAACGCAATAGTGAGACTCACTGCGACCGATGCAGGTAAGATTACTCTACACAAAATATCGTGGTTCGTTCCGCAAGTGGAGCCTTCGATCAAGGAAAAAACGCGTCTCTACAATATCATAGAATCCAAGAGTAAATTACCTGTGGGATTTAGAATGAGACAGTGTGACACGGCTAGCGTTCCACCCTCCACGAATCACTTCGATTGGAGATTGACGGTGAAATCCGCTTCTGAGAGACCGCGTTTCATCGTGGTTGCGTTTCAGACCGATAGGGACGGGTCTCAGGAAAAGAATGCGTCGCTGTTCGATCACTGCCATTTGAGAAACATGCAAGTGTTTCTGAACGCCACGAGATATCCAGCAATCGATTACAACGCATCGTTCGACAAGAATGATTTCTGCAGACTGTACGGCGACGCCGCTGATTTTAGAATGAAGTATCACGGTCTATAGCGTATTGTCAATTTATCAGACGCCTCTGCTCAGGTGACAGAATGTCACTCTCCTACTGCCGTCGCACGGCCACTAGCTTATTGTCACTTTACTTGACGCTTTTCACACAAGCAGTCGTCACTAATGGGTTAAACTCCCCTTTACGTTTGTCTCAGTACAATGTTCATACAGGCAAAGCCTACTCTGCCTACGTACGACTTGCCTTCTAAAACAGGTAATGCCGTTTACCTAAATGCAAATTAGCTCCCCGTGCTCGTACTTCGTGTTTCTGATCCTACTCTCATATCTGGCCACCGACTTGGCCCGCAACTGCTCCTATTCTAAATATGAGCTATGTGGCTCCCTTACATAACAACGTGCCTATACTTTCGCACCGATGCGGCACCTCCTCTAACATATAGCATGGAACCTCCCCATCTACTCGCAACGACCCACAGCCTTACACACCTTCCGACTGGAATTGGCTGGAATGAATCTTTCGAGAAATCCCCCGATTTTTATTTAGATAGCCAGAACATTTATTCTCAGTTAATCGCTTCTCTTGAACCTGGCCGCTTGGATCTATCTTAATTTAATACTCGCTTTGAAGTTCCTTTGAAAGACTCGCATTTTGGTATCTTGTGACATTTCGGAGACAGGATAGATGCGTAATACGGCTGTGTGTCCAGAACATATGTGATGCACTGGTTTCCAACAATTACAATTTAACTGGGCTTAATTACCCAGATAACGATTACATGAGAGAATATTGTCTCTCTTACTATTGATCTGTTATCAGAAAGTCCATGTGGCGTTCAACAAGTACGCCATAATGGACATTAAACTTTCATGTCTAATTAGCAGAATTTGAATAATTGCCGATCTGTTTTCGGGGTCCGCCATGTACCTACCTTTACGTTTTATGTTTAGCCCATTCCGAAAGATTATCGAAAATATTTACACTTTTAAACAAGAAAATCGCAACCTTTAGCTATCACCTTGACACTATACTTAAAAGTACCCGGGTATTTTTTATAGATCAAGCGGAAGAAACAGACCGTCACAGGTTAAAAAAATAGCTATCTGTGGAATGAGAACTCTGGACCTATGCAATGGCTACAAAGGAACTGGCGTGATTGATGCCTGTTTATTTATGAAAACGATGAGGTGTATTCTTGAAAGTTTCAGTAGACTATCTCCCTCTTTTCAATATGCACCACCGTATGAATATTCATAACAATTGGTCTTGATTTAATTGAGTTATGCCAATTTTTTCTTTTCTCTGCACCATTTTAAAAACGAAGATAGTCGGCCAGTTTGGATAATTTTTGTATAAAGAAAAAACTTGTTTAGTATGTTATTTATCATATATTAGTTTGTGGAATAATTTGTATAATTTATGCATGAGTGAAAACGCAGGAGTAGATCATGTACCCGATCAGGCCTGTTTGGCCGGACATACCTACGTACCTAGGAAGTGACGTCATAGTCACGTGGCCTAGTAACGTCATGTTTGGTTGTCATCTTAGCCCGCGTGGGCAGCCATCTTATGACGTCATTTCCATAGTGATACATGGTCCTAATGCGCGTGCACAGCGCGTGCTGTTACGGTGACAAGTGTTGTCGTCTGCCATTTTGTATGCTGGTGGCCGTATAACACGTATACATATAGACATGCTATATAAAGAATTCCGTAAGTGAGATTCCTTGCCGATTCCTTAAAGTTGGATTTCCTGTTTTAACATTTTAACACTCGAGGGTATTCCCCTTCCCTAGTGAAAGAATTTAGTTCCAAGGGTTTTAATATTATATACCTTCATTAAGGCCATAGTTAAAATATTCATTCTACTGAACATCGTTCATTCAGTTCAAAGTAGTTCAAAGGGTTTTACAGTTAAGATTAAGTTATATAGAGTTCATTCAGTTCAAAGGGTTTTACAGTCAACACTGCGTTATATAGAGTTCATTCAAAACTTTGTTCACTTTGTTATGCTCACTTCGATCTTGGTTGTGTTCAGTTCACTTCGTCCTTTTCAGTTCGCTTGGATTCATTGGGATCCGTTCTGTCCAGCTGGTTCAATGTTCGTTCACTTTGTCGTATTCAATTCACTTGGCTTCCTTGGGATCAGTTCTCTTCGTTCACTTCGATCTTGGTTGTATTGGATCTTCATTTATATTTCGTCTGTTTAGGTTCTTGCAATAGTAGATGAATTGGGTGTTATCAACCCCTTCCCATAGCCACGATTGTTACAAATGTTAGAACACGGAATCCAACTTTACGGCATCGGCTAAGAATTCAACTTACGGAGTTCCCTATATAGCCTGTCTATATCTATACGTGTTATACAGAGGATTTGAACTCTGCATAAAATGGTACATGTTGGAGGATATAAAGTAATCTGATTGAACATTGATCGAGGTTATAGTCGAGACTGAGATAGCCAGCACGCCTGTGGTATTGTTGCAAATTAGAAGTGATGGTACAAGGATGCAAGAGTGGTATAAAACTACAGTATTGCGTGGCTGCTGTAAAAGCTAACGATAGGACAGATGATGGTGACCATGGACAAGTCAGTAGAAGTGGCTCTATGAAAATGGGATGGTCTAGAAGCTGCATAGTATCCATAACTATCTTCAGATCGATATCTTCAAATAAGTATCCTCTAAAAGGTATCACCAAAAGGTATCCTCGAAAGGTATCAATAGTACGTCGCCATGTCATAGGTATCCTCAAATACCGAGATGAGGCTAAGAGGGATAGTAGACTAGACCTCATTGACGCCCTCGAGGCTTCATACGATAAAAAAGTGATTCTATGACCACAAGCGTTTTTCCCAAAACGGATGCCATGGGCCGTTAAATACCGAGATGAGGCTAAGAGGGATAGCCGATTAGACCTCACTGAGGGATTTTCTCACGGCCCTCATGGCCTGATACGATAAAAAGGCCAGGTATTTTCCAAAAAGGAATTCTCAAAAGAGGATTCCACAGAACGTGGCAGTTCGATACCGAGATGATGAGAATCATATAGGCATTTGTTGTACACAAAGGAGATAACTCTGCATAAAGAATATGGAAAATCAAGCAATTTGATTGGTTAATCAGCTGCAATAAAGTGAACTGATTCGATGATCCGGATAAACGAAATGAGAGCCGAATTACTTCAAATAGTTTTAAAACTAGCCAAAAAAGGCCAGAAAAGCTAAATATTAATATTGAATCGAACGAGTCCGATAGCACTACTTGTTACAATTATACAAAGGAATGCGCCTGGTATTGGGGGGGGGGGGGGGGGGGCTAATCTGGGGCTTCGCCAAGGCCGTTTCGGTAGTTTAGGGCGCATTTTTGGGTGATTTGGAGAGATTATCTGGTTGTTTGTAGTAATTCTACGAAGTAAAACTACTCTTATACAAAGGAATGCTCAAATTATTGAAAACAAGTAGAATTCGTGGGGAATCCGTATCAAATAAAGTCGTGTTGGGTGATTTTGGGGGATATCAGGTTTATTTGGGTAATTCTTCGAATCAGAAAATTACTCTTATTCAATCGAACACACCCTCCGAACATACCCTGTCCTATAAGAAGGTTTTGGGCAACATAGCAACCACGTGCTACCATAGAAACCAAGATGGCGTCCTCCAGTATACAAATGACCGACGGAAACACGTGTCACCCTAATAACACGCGCTACGCATGCGCACTAGGACCATGTATCACTATGGGGATGACGTCACAAGATGGCCGCCCACACGGGTTACCATGACAACCAAACATGACGTCACAAGGTTACGTGATTATGACGTCATTTCCTAGGTCCGGCGGGAGGTGCGGCCAAACAGGTCCGATCGGGTACATGATCTACTACTCATACAGTATGTTATCTTCATATGCATATATATTACAAAAATAATCCAAATCATTATTTCGAAGTACTTGCTTAAAATGTGTTATTGCTGTTTGGGAAGCAAATTGGCCAACGGTGGCAATTTTGATATGACTGTCGATTTTTAAAATGTGATATCCTCTGCTTTTGTCAATATCCACCACTTTATTACCCTTTTAAAATTATACAAGCTTCCTGATTAGTCAGTGACCAATGCATCCAGTGCGGTTCATTTAAGGTGTATGAAATCCAACGGGGTGTATGAGAATGTAGCAGCTAAAAGGGGTGTACAGACATTCTATAGCACACTTCGCCGATTTTCCTTTCACCCATAGCCTCAAACATTTTCGTCAATAAAAATAAACATTCAGACTCACAAACAAAATGAGAACAATGTTGTTTCATGAGAATATTCCGAAAACTTGAAATAAGACATGTGTACATACCACCAATGTCCGATTTTACTGTCGAGAAGAGGGATTCTGTTGTGGTGTTTCTACACTACAGATCCGTTGCAACTTATCTCGTTATATGAATTGTCTCTTCGGTGAAACTTATTAAAGCACTTGTACAAGTTTGAATATGGTGTCCCCGATTCTCCAAGACACACAACGCACCACTGTATCGAATAAAACACTTATAAAGTCAACATTTGTCCCACAATAATAACGACGCGTCATTTCCCAATGGCCTTGAATTTAAGTCTCCCAAATGTTTGAGTTCAGTCGATGGGAAATAACTCAAAATTGTTCTTGTTCAAAAATAAAGAAACATAAGTTTCTTTCAGTTTCTCTGATTATTACTTTTATCATGATTTTCGTCGCTGGAATACCGTTTGGGGATTATATAATAAAACAAAACTCGACACACTGAATGGGCAGGGTAATCAATTTTTCACATTTTTTTCAGCAGGGTGTTCTGGACTGTACTACCCTTCTGATATTCTTATTTACTTCGGCTTTCAGCCTCAGGAAATACGGATCTCAGAAGGGTAGTATAGTACGGTATACCCTGCTGGAACACCGCGTAACTAATAGTATTAACTTGCTTATCTATTGGTCCTGAATTAATTGAGTTTTGGCGATGTAAATGATTCTCGTCTACATTCGGACGGTTTTAAACACTCAGATGGCTGGCTAGTCGGTTTAATTTGTTCCAGAGCAAAAAGCTGTGCAGTGTTATGTGCTTTATGCTACTTTTTTCCATATCAAAAATAATAAAAATTTAACACTCGATTTGGAAGTTCTTACTTAAAACTGTAATTGCGGAACAAAATGCCCACCGTTTGGCCATCTTGTAGTGACTGTCAAACTCCAAAATGTAGTATGCCCTCCCACCTATCAATAAGCAGTACTGAATTGAGTTTCAAAATAAATGACCATGATTTAATATAACAACAACATCAGTTTGGAGGGCATTACAGGAATGAATAATTGTCCGAGAGTTTATTACCTGCTCGAGACAAAGCCAATGGCTGTTAGTAAGCCAGAGAGCTGGTATTCAGTACTCAAAGGCCGTCAATAAATCAGGACGCCCGACAAATCATGTTATTACTATTATTACCATGAGCGGAAGCGGGCGGCGGGCTGTTAATGAATTTTGTTTTCATTAACGCCCGCCGCCCGCTTCCGGTTGCATGACGTAATGAATTTTACAGCCCCGCTAAACTCCTTTAATATACCAGAGAACGCCCGCCAAAGTGTTAATAACAGGGTTTAATAATCACTGTGGTTATGGTTATTTGAGTGATTTTTGTTTTTTGTCTGCATAGGAAGAGGTTTAAAAAGTAGTATAACTTGGGGTAATTTGCATAATTTATCCATGAGAAAAAACGATGTATTATGTTAGTTAGTTGTTTTCCATACCTAAATAATACAAATCCAAATCACAGTTTGGAAGATATTTTTAAAGTGTGCAATTACTATTTTTCGAATAAAATTACTGCCGGTAGACATTTTTGATGACTGTGGAATCTCCAAAATGTAGCATCGGCTTCCTCTTGTCAATACACACATTTGAATCAAGTTTCAATACAATTCGCCTTGAATTAATTGAGTTTGGTCATTTTGGGTGCTTTGAGGGCGTCTCCGGACGGCTGAAAAAAATGGAAACTGTTCAGGTTACATACAATGATCTGAAACTGCTGATGCCAAACGTTTTCAACGAAGATCACACAACTATGCAAGACTGCTTTATGTACACATCAAATATATGTGTTTTTCACCTTGAAAAACGTCAGGTAATACTTTAAACTATACTGCTTAGAAGAATCTGAGCTTCTCAAGACACAAGATAAAGTGTGCATTTATCACGCCCTTGAGCATATCAATATGCTGGTGTGCAAAATGGAGGCTTATGGAAACGCCACGTTGCCCCTAAATCTAATACGAAATGCAGACGACACTAGCAAAAAAGATGTTTGTAGTATAGCATGCACCCGAACGTGCCCGGTTGGCAGGACCCCGGGCAGGAACCCGGGGGTGACGCCATGTCACGTGACGACGCAGATACGTCATGTTTAGTTGCCGTGGTAGCCCACGTGTGTGGCCATCTTGTGACGTCATCCTTATAGTGATACGTGGTTATAGTGCGCATGCGCAGCGCGTGTTGTTAGGGTGTTACGTGTTTCCGTCGTCCATTTTGTATACAGGAGGCCGTCATCTTGGTTTCTATGGTAGCACGTGATTTCTATGTTATCCAAAGGCTTCTTATAGGATAGGGGTATGTTCGGATGGTATGTTCCTTTGTACAAGAGTAATTTCCCGATTCGCAGAATTACCACAAACAACCCGACACTCTCCAAATCACCCAAAACGACTTTATTTACTACGGATTCCCCATTTTATCTCGGCTTAGCATGTAGTGCTATGGTACCGAGTGACCCCGGGGGAGAAGTTTGCTTGAATAGGAGTATTTTTCTGTCTTGGATACTTCATAGAATTACCACAAACAATCCGACAAGTTGTGCTATTTCGAATTCTTTCAGAATCCTTTTTAGGACCGCCATACTTTGGTTTATAATAGTAGCACGTCGTGCTATAGTACCGAGGGGCCCCGTGGGTACGTTCGACTGAATATGAGTAATGTTCTGGTTCAGATTCTCCCAGAATCCTTTTTCTTTTATCCCTATCCCATAACATTTTTCTCTCCAATAAAAGGCACGTCCTTTTGTATAAGAGTAGCACGTAGTACTATAGGGCCGAGATATCTCCTGGAGGTATGTTCTATTTAATAGGGTGCCAACACGGGAACTTGGGTACAGAGTGAACGAAGAACTGAAAAGGGCCATAAAGGGAAGAAAAGCTAAATGTGCTGCATACAGGAGAAGTAGAAAACTTAAGGGGGCGGAAAGCAATGAGGCCACAGTTGCTAAGGAAGAATACCACCAAGCACGAAATAAAGTAAATAAGATTAAAGACGATAATCGGAGAGTACGAAATAGCAGTCTTATTAGGACGATAAGAACGACAGGGGGGTCGAGTTCGAACGTATTTTGGAAATGGGTGAATAAACGTAACAAAGGAAGTAACCCACAGAGTATTAAAGTAGATGGCAGAGTTACAGACGAGCAAGATCAAGTCGCATCAGAACTAGTCAAGCACTGGGAAAGGGTAAACGATAAGCGATGGGGGATGGGGAGCCCACCAGAGTGTCCGAATCAGGTCGAGGAAAACCTATCGAGCTTCGTGTGCAGCGAAATTAAAACGGAGGAGGTGCGAAAGGTGATATCAAAATTAAGGGATGGAAAAGCGGGAGGAGTGGATGAAATTCCTAACGAGTTTATCAAAAAAGGGGGAGAGGAACTCGTGAAAAGCCTAACTGCCCTATTCAATCTAGCCATAGAAAACCAAGAGGTCCCAAAGGAGTGGAGAGAAAGTAAAGTGACATTTATTCACAAAAAGGGGGAAAAAGACGTTTTGGATAACTATCGAGGGATCTCTGTCAGTAGCAACATTGGAAAGGTTTTCTGTAAAGTCCTGTATGGGAGACTAGAGGAGGTGACTGAGGAGAAGAGTTTTCTGGGAGAAATCCAGAATGGCTTCAGGAAGGGAAGGAGAGTTACTGACCATCTTTTCACACTATCCCAAATGATAGAATCCGCGAAAGCAAAAAAGAAAAAGATGTTTATGGCCTTTTTGGATATCAAAAAGGCATACGATAGAGTATGGAGGGAAGGTATGTGGCGCAAGCTGGAGGCTATGGGCTTAGGAGGCGAGTTTGTTGGAATTAGGAAAGCATTATATAAAGATGTACAGAGTGAACTTAGCCTGGGGAACATTACAACAAAACGTGTGCCTATGGAGATAGGCCTAAAACTTTCGCCGATCCTGCATTGTACATCAAAAGTTTAGGAGATGAACACCTACGTAGCGAGGAGGGGGTAGCAGTTGGGGACTTGAAGATCCCAGGGCTATTTTTTTGCAGACGATATGGTTCTAGTGTCAGAAAGCGAAGAGGGGCTAACGAAAATGCTGGAAATTGTTGGGAAATATGGGAGCAAATGGAGACTCGAACTTAATGAAAGCAAGAGCAAAATTATACCTGTGGGCCGCAAAGTGGACCCCACTCGAAGGTGGAGAGTGGGTGAGTTCAGCATTCCGGAAGGGAGCAGCAAACTTCTGAGTGTGGGAGAGACAGGTGATTACGAGTATTTGGGGGTAAATATAAACATTACAGGAAGAGGCATCTACCGGAACCACACAAATAAATTGATTCTGAAGGGGAAGCGAATCCTTAACCAAATGAAACTTATAGGGAGAAACAGTTTCAATAAGGTTTTCGTGGGGAAAACCATTTGGGAAATGGTGGGGCTGCCAAGTATAACATACGGAACGGAAGTGGTACCCCTAAACCAGACGGCCGTAAAGAGCTTGGAAATCCTGCAGAACGATGCAGGCCGATGGATAACGGGGTCGAGTAATGCCGCAGCGCTAGAAGCAATCAGGGGTGAGCTTGGGTGGATGAGGATCAAGGACAGGATAGACCTGTTGAAGCTCGGTTATCTTAATTATTTGGTAAATCTCCCCGACAGCCGATGGTGTAAAGCAATGTTCCTGAGAATTTTCAACTCAAATATCAAAACGGGGTGGATGGTCCAAGTGAGGGAGCTAGTAGAGAACTACTCATTGGAGATCTCGGACCTGGACGTTGGGGCAAACCAGGGTAAAAAAATCGTCAGAGAAAGGGTCATGGAGGATTGTAACCGTAATTGGCGAGAGGGGGTCAAATCAAAGAGGTCTTTTGGTGGCCTGCGTGATAAAGAGAAGCCAGGTTTTGAAGAGTACCTTGATGGCACATTTGGGAGGTCACTGTTGTTCAAGCTGAGGTCGCGATCCCTGGAGCTGAGGGGAAAAGTTGGGAAAGACGGTGAAAGGGAGTGCCAGATGTGTAACTTGGACATGGTGGAGACCCTGGAACACTTTCTTCTAGAATGCCCAAAGTATCAGCCTAAAAGAATGAGATTCACTGGGAGTATAATGGGGAAGTGGGATGGGAGAATGAAGGACATGTGGTTAGGAGGAGACTCAAAGGAGAGGGTTAATATGCTAATCGGAGAGATTGGGAAGAATGGGACAAGGGATATTATCAAGCAGTTCGTCTCCGAGTGTTGGGAGGAGAGGAGAAGCGTGGGAATAGGGAGGCAGTTGGGAGTACAGGGGTAACCATGGCCTTCTCGTCCGAGAACCGCGACAAATCAGCGGCTGGCCAAAGTGTTATTATTAATATTATTATTATTAATGGGTCTACTAGACCTGATTTTTCCAGAACCCCATCTTTATGCAAATCGCAGATGCTACTTTAACACTAACAGTCTACGCCTTGTATTAGGGAATACAAAAGGTTATTCAAATTTTAGATGGAAAGAAAGAGTTTGCTTTGGAAGAGAGTCGGTGAGTTTGGTTAATGGGAATTAAGTGCCCATGTTATATTTATATTTTCATGACGCCCGAACAGGATCGATCAGAAAACCAAATATCATTTTCCAAGCTCTTAGCTTGTGTCGAGCATTTGTGGTTACGATTTACATGTTCGTTATCCCATAGCTGAAATCCATTTTATTTTTTAACCCTTGAAAACAAAGTGGTGAATTCATGTAAGAATTTCATCAATGGAAAGTATATTTGTGGAGTATACGTCTTTGATAAAAAGCCATTAGGCGTGTTACAATTAGTTGGGCGATATCACCGAGCCCCTACAGTCCCCCCCTCCCTCTCTAAAAATGTTGTTAGTTACAGCCCTGAACATAATTTTAAATTCCCAAATGAAACGCGATAATTGATTAACATATCTACTATCTGTGAATCTAGATCGCCTTGGACTGGACCAGACATGAATTTAGGACGATGATGGGCTAAACCGGATCGGATTGGACCACATTTCCGGTCCGCGTTACTAACCAGATGCCTTAAAAATGAAAACCTGAGAAGGAGCTGATTTTTTTCTGGTCCACTGATACTGGTTTTAGTACTAAATGAGTTAAAACGTCTGTGCTTGGACATTATTGCTCGAATGCCACTAAAATTGTTTTTCAAATGTGCGTTCATTATAAAAAGGAATTTCAAAGCTTTTTACTTTGAAAAAAAACACGTTTCCAGTCCGCTCATTACGGGCATTGTGTTAGTAATACGTAAGCTTGAGTGACAGGATGATTTGTCTTGTTTCAGATTCAGAAAATGGCATTCTCCATATATTGTCTATACCATCGAGTTTGCACTGAATGCACTCGAGTACCAGTTTGACTTTTCCACTTCATGCGTTCTAATTAAGTGTACGAAAGATGAGCAATACAGAAAAGCATTACACAAGGATTTCTAGAAGTGGGGGTAGCCTTGCGGTGGGTTTATCGGAGAACATCTTTCCTTTGAATAATAATTTTGAATCACGTATATGGAAGGTTCATTTGAACTTAGTTGAGTTTTTTAATTTTTGCAGAATCAAAACTAACAAATAAATAATAACAATTAACCCTTTGAAAACGAAAGGCCACTTTTCCCGTTCAGGAAAGTGATACGCTCTGAATTCGTAAAGTAGATAGTTGCTTAACCCTTTACCCAACGCAGACGATATCAAAATTTATTATTTTAAATATCATTTTTTCAAAAACTTTCAATAAAACCATATCATGTGACCCCTCGTTGGAACGAGCTCGACGAGCTCGTTCCAACGAGTGGTCACATGATATGGTTTTGTTGAAATGTTTTGAAAAATAATACTTTTTCAACTGCTAAATTTGCATATTACGCGGGCGGATGCGGTCGATTCGTTGGGTAAAGAGTTAATTTGTGTAGATCATTCAAGATTTTCAACGTGCAGCCCCGAGTAACAAATATAGACTCCAATAGTTCTGAACTGGCATGGAATATACCATCAGGGTCCAAAGAGTTAATAAATAATATGAAAACAAAAATGTTTTTAAGAGCTCACATCCCAATTGTTCCCACTAATTAAATCTTACAGTTTCAGCTATAACCAGGATTGGCCGAATGGGGAGAGGGGGTGTAATATCCACAGTCAATTTTAGTAAAAAGGAGATTTTTTTTAAAACTTATTGCATGGCCAATAACGAGGATGCAAACAGGCTGATGGTCGGCATAATCTATTGGGTAATGGCATGAACTTTTTCTATATTTCATAACTGTTAATAACAGGCCCCAATATTGATTCTTGTAAAATGGTTTTAGGAAGTCCTTACAAGAATCATTATTGGAGGTCACTTTTGAAAGTAAAGTAAGTGAGTTTCAAACCGTTGTCTCAATAAATTCTATTTTTCAGTGTTTCAAAACATCTATATTATTGAGGAGTATTTTCGAGGGCGGACGCTGTCCCAAACAATGCTTTGTTTTAGAATGTAATTCGAGGCCCAAAGGAAGTACTATTTGTTTCTCAACCCACTTATGCAACTTTTATCGGGTTTCGGATCAAGTGAAACATAGAAACTTCTATAACCCTTGATAAATTTATAGTGACACCTACGAAACTCGTCCAGTAAATTATGGCTCGGACCAGGCCTAATGTACTGGACTCGTTTATGTTCAGATACCATAATTACAGATGAAGAGAACTATGTATATTCAGATACCATTTACAGACAACATGGTTCAAGCATACTGGCTTGCATGCTGACCATTTGCTAAGATGGTTCAACATGAGCACCGCTGAGCATTGCATAATGCGCCCATAAGCTATGCAAACTGCGCAATTCCTTATATTTTTGACGTGTGTTTACAGTAAGGGGAATGTATACTTGGAGACAAGTATGACTCGCAATGTGGCTGTAGAAATACGCAATGTTGTTATGTGACGTTTGTTGGGAGGGTTTTGCTCAAGGAAATATTTGTATATCTTTAATGCTGGGACCAATATTTGAGATATATCTAAATGTACAGGGAGTCACGATCTTTTTTTCATGCGATGCGTGTCACTGACATTAACCCAGCTATATTTATCATCCAAAGCTTTGAAATACTAGAGATACTGGGGTAAGAAATGGCAGTACATCAATAGTGAAATGTGAAACAAACGTCAGAATCGAACCTGAGCAGCATTTTCTTTAAATTAAGTTATTTATCAAGTATGGCTCAGTAACGGTGAGTATACCACAAGTTTTCACCCGAAAATATAAATTTATATGACATTAAAGGGCGATAAAGAATTCCAAAAAGTAACGTCTGGCACAGAAAGTACTGCAAGGCGAACGTAAAAATAAAAAAATGAACAGCATTTTATGTGAATGATACAATAAAACCATGTTACCAGCAAAGAATAACGCTGGAAGTTAGGTCTCTCAAACGTTGACTGCTTCTGCATCTCCCATCTCCCATCAACTCTTCACCTGAATCTTCTATATACAATAAAAACAGAAACGGTGACATGACGCACCCCTGCTTAAGGCCTACCCTATCTCCATTGAGACCCTTTGTGTTGTGATGTTTCTCAGGTCGACTCATCTCTGCACATCCCTGTATAGTGCAATATAGCTATGACAACTGCCCGATGGAGAAAAGATTGGGGTGTTCTCTTGGGGGTGGGCTGACAAGCCTCTCAGAACTTACGCCACTATTTTCCACAAAAGTGTTAAAACTCGATGTTAGCCCTGCCAAAAATGTTCGTACATTGTTATACATATCTGGAATCTGGCGGAACCATTATTCAATTCAATAACTCTATTGTTCCAGTAAAGGAAAAAACAAGATTAAACTTTATTTTACTCGGAAGAAGTTATTTTGGCAGGTATGCATGAACCATCATTACGTTGCTCCAAAATTGAGAAAAAAAAGCCCAAACATATGTTTGAAGCAACCATGAAACAGTACGCTTAAACAGATATCCAATAATGGATAAAAAACCTGCTTTCATATTTGGAATGTGATACAATATTTACAATATTCGAACGAATGGCTATCTTAGATTTACAAGGAATGGATGTTTATGGCAACCGCTTGAAATAGTTCCCACTTTTGTAAATGCGGGTATTGTATCTGGTATAAAAGTAGCTGCAATAGAAGTGGTTGCAACAAAAGCTACCTTGCCTTACCTTACCTCAACTTATCTTACCTTATCTCATCCCTTACCCTTCAGCAACCCCTACCCTATCCTACCCTATGCAACCCCAGCCCATCCCGCCTCGCCTCGCCATCCCAACCCACCTTCGCCTCTAGCATCTCCACATTTGTCTTTTGGCAGCAGCACGTCGATGTACATTTAATTATTGTCACCCAGCCACCTTCAACGCAGCACTCTATTGTCCGTCTCCAGGTCGCCCTTGGTCTCTCTCGTATCGGTTTCCCTTCTGATGACCTCGTCTGTACGTTATTACATTGCTGTCTTGTGTCGACGTGAATCTCCAACAGATACCATTTACTCCCTCTCGTGCTGATCTTCTCACCACCAGTCCATCACCATTAAGAACAGAAACTCTAACATGTTGCAACCTTACTTCACCTCAGTTGCAATACCAAACCAATCTGCTGCTTCGCCTTTGTAACTCGCTGTACATCCGAAGTCTTGATAGAATACCTTGATGGGATTCAGTATCTTCCTGGTATGACAGACGTCTTCATAATAACCCAAAGTTTTTCTCTGTGTATCGAACCAAGGACTTTCTTGAAGTCGAGAAATTTTATGTATAGGGCTGCCTGCCATTCGATGGACTATTCGACAAGGTTCCGTAGAATAAATATTTGCTTTGAAGTTACTCAACCTTTCTTGAATCCCACATGCTCATTCCCCATTTTCTGGTCAATCCGATTATTTATTCTCTTTATCAATATTCGGCATAAAAAAACTTTACTGACGATTGGTATAAGAGTGGGTCCACGTTGGTACCATTTTATTCTTCCAAACGTTCATCACCAGTTGTCTTATCACATGTGTACTAAATTCCTTTTCCGCCTTCAGCATCCCGGAAGAAATCGAGTCAGTTTCTGGCGCCTTGACTTTCTTCGGTCTTTTCAATGCCTCTTGCACATCCCAACACAGGATTTATTCCTCGGTGTTTGTGTCGTCTATTTCCATATTGTCTCCATCTTTATCATTGATGGAATCTTGAGGTTCGGATCTATTGAGTACCTAAGATAGTCCTTTTCTTTCTAATGTGAAACTGTTGGGAAGTATTTCAACTGTTTTCTGATGTCATTGTTCTTGCCAATTTGATCAGATCGGGGAAAATTAAATCACTCTTAAAGCTGTTTTCGTACCTTCCGACTAGTGTTATGCACAAGTTGCTTTGCCAATTTTTCTCTCCAAAAAACAAGGATTCCTCATTGGGACAAGCTCGTCGGGATCAATTCAAAGAGGGATCACAAGCTATGTTTTTTAAACGAACAGTTGATCAAGAACACGTTCGTAAGTATAGTGCCCAAGTTGTGTACGGAAAGGGAGTCCTGCTGATGAAATAATGTTAACTGATAGAGTGCTGGAAGCCCACATTTGGACATTATTTTGAATTGCAGGTACCCTAACTTAAAGGCTTCATATTCCGTGGATGTGCTTTATATTATTTTCGAAGTGAGTTTATTTAGTCTGTGGGGATTTACCTTATACACTTTATGGGGGAGTGATTCTGGGCACTCCCCCATGAATTATAATAAGGCAATGCCATGTGACCTAATTTTGATAACTGAAAATCACTTGGCACTCTGTTAAATGACACACTGTTTGACAGGGTTCCAGGAGACCCTTTTTATCGCAATACAGTATTTCGTTACCAAAAGCGCGAATATAAAAATGGGCCTTTTCATTCTTGAGTGGTTATTTATTTATTTTATTCATTCATTTTTGTATTTTTATTTATTTATTTATTGGTATTTAACGACACTTTCGACAGCCAGGGCCACATCGTGTTAGAAAGTTTTACGGGTGGAGAAAGTCGGAGTACCCGGAGAGAACCACCGAGCAACGGCGAGCAACTGCCAGACTAGCAAACGTACTAACCCCAAGCAAGCAGGGTTAGCACTGGTTGAAGACATGTGCACCGTCGACGTGCAGTACGCCTTAGTACACAGTGCCACCACGCCGCCTCGTAGGGAATCGGGATTAAGTACAATGAACAGCAGTTACTATGGCGGGGATCGAACCGTGGACTTTTCGATTTAAAGTCCAATTCCGTAACCACTGAGCCACCGCATCCCATCTTGAGTGGCAAAAGCACAAAAACACTCTTTCTCTATGATGAGTGTGCATATAATTTTTTATATTCAACCTACCTCCAGTACGCCCCCTATGTCCCAGTTAACAGAAATATGATGCTCAAGGAAATTCCAAATTTGTGATGAGACTTCTTTTCTAACAGTTTTATAACAGTAAATGGGCAGTTCTCAACCCTTGATTTAATAGCTTGTTGATATGCCTGAAATTGCTATTATCTAGGGGAAGGGACGACCTCTTCCGAATAAAAAAAAAACATGATAGGTGGGTCGAAAAGTGGCTAATGTTGGCTCTTCTGCGCAGTTTCCTCTGTTCTTGACTCTCAAATTTTATTGATTTTGTCTCTCTGTGGCGGGTCATCTTTCCTGGGGACGATGATATGGAAGGGTGACCCGCATCGAATGGGGGAAAAATGCGAATGTTGTGTTGATGGCTATCTACTGGATTCTCAACACAGTCTCTAGCTTTTATTTTATAAAATTCTTCCATTTCTCTAAATCCCGGGAGGGTTTAATGGGAAGAACGGCTTCCTTTCTAATTGCCAGAGCGAAATCAAGATGTACTCAATTCAGTTTAACGCTGCACGTGTTTTTCACTATTTTTTCTGATGTTACCAAACAGAGTTTTAGTAGATTCAGACCACCATTATTTGATTTGAGAAAATGGAGTAGAAGTGGAAGGGATACGAGAGGTGGCAGCTCTGTTGGATATATTTATTTATACAAGGGTCCTTCTCTCGGAAAGTCCCAGTTAGAAAATGTGTGCGAGACCACAGAATATCCGGCAAATTAGCGATGCAAAGCAATTTTACGTGTCTCAGTGGCACTTGGTGATATTTAGCATCGGTAATATCAGTCGTTACTTCTATTGCGTCCACCCCAACCAATGTCGCGTCTATACGGAGGTGTGTGGGGGCGGGGGGGGGGGGTCGACGTCGCTCCTCACCCTAGATTTTTGTCGGAAAAGTTTCGACTTTTTCAAAATGGGGAAAATTATATTGGCTAAAACATGCAGTTTTCAGACTGAATTTATACAACTAATCCGTTTTAGGTGTCAAAACTGTAGAACTTTAATTGCCCAATCTGAAATTTGACGAAAAGTTGTTTTGGTTTGTTGGAAAATTTAACATTTTGGGTTTTCCCCTTCCTCGCCCCACGGTAATGTCGAAAGCTATCTACGGTCCAGCCCCATCCCAATCTCCCTACGGTTCGAGGTCACACAAATGAAATAACACCGTTGGAAAGTGTGGATGAAAAGGTCTGCAAGAATGAGAGGGAAACAAGAGACAAATTTATTTACCAGTAATCCATTTTTCAGTAATTTGGAATTGTCTGTCGGTAGATCCGAAAGAAATCTCGTTCAGCAATCAAACACAATATTTTGGTAATATTCAATGAAAAGCTTTGTTAGAATCAGAGAAAAGATTAGACAAATTTGTCTGACAGTTAGCTGGAAATGCCTGTTGATACGTTAAAAAAATATTCAACCTACTGAATAAATAAAAAAAGGAATTAAAATTTATAAAATTACGTATAAACTCTCGGAATTTAGTTGTACACTGAAAGATCCGGAAATGTGGTTTATTTATCTATTAAAAGTTATAAATGTTTCTTTCACTAACCTACGTAAATTTTGAATCGTTAATTGTCTTTCCAAATTAGAATGGGTTGGTATGCGGTTTTCGCAAGTGACAGGAACGAATTAATCTTGTTTATTATGTTGGTTTTCCTCATGGAGGCGTCATACCTGATTTTCTAATGTATTAATGTTACTTCTGTCACGTGACGACAACTTTGCTGCGCCTTTCTGGATTTATTATAAATAAGGTTCTTTACCTCCTAGTTTCGAACAATATTAATTTGAGAGAATAAGTTAAACAGAACTTAAAGAAAGACGAGAAACACAGAAGTTGTTTCAGACATCACAGTAAGTAGCCAGGCAGCGCCAATGCTTTATTTATGTTACGGAGGCTCGTTTGTCAGAGCATTGCGCAACAGACTGAACAATTGTATAGATTCTATCTTGATCCGCGCCACCCTCATTATTAAGAGTGAGGCATTTAATCCCATTTGCCCAAGTGGGAGCAAAGGCGGCGCAATGTGCCAAGGCTTACTGAAGGCACATGGTATACATTCCACCAACCGGTTTTAACCCTGCTTATGCGGCATTGGTGAGTCGACAGTTACTCGCCGCTGTTCGGTGCTTCCCCGCCCGTAAAACTGTCGGACAGAATATGGCATTGGCTGTTTAAAGTGCCATTAAACTTGAATATCCGGTCATCGCTATTAAAAAAAATCGCCATTCAAATTTTCCATTTTCTTTTCTCCAAAACATAGCTAGCTTGTGGACCGTCATTGGAACGTGCTCGTTGAGCTCGTTCCAATGAGGGGGAAGGCATACTCTATGCTTTTGGGAGACAAAAAATGAATTTTTTTAGTTATTCAAGAATGTTTTGGTAAGGGTCGTCTTCTAGTCCTTCTAAGTGAATGATTAACACTTCCTGTACCACAGAGGCAGCAACGCAAAACTATCCATGGTTGCATTTAGTTTAGTTTATTGCATCGTGGTCTGAATATAAAATCTTTAATTCTAATATTGTATTCTTAAAAGACCACATCGGTTTTAATTTCGCGCTGTTATCTTTCTCAAAGTAAGGACAAATCGGAGCAACCCGCAGCTTACGCCAAGAAAACATCACAGTCTTTATCTAATGATAACCACCTTTAGGAAGACATACCCATGCGGCAAAGGTGTCAATATTCTCCGAGAATGACACCTCGTAATCAGGAAGTTTCTTATGTTCCGAGTGAAAAATCGGCATAGTTTCAACATTCAATGTTCAAGTTACATCACGTTATTTTTAGGACAGTTTGGTATATTCAGCTTTCAATGCAGGAAAGATGATTATAGCTTCGACCGTCATTTAATTTGGACCAGGGCAGGGATTGATTCCTGAAAACAGATGACGAATTTCCTCAACCCTTTACCTAACACTTTACCTAAAGTAACAACTATATCCGGTTAGCTCTATAAGCTCTTTACATTCTATATATTTTCCTCCAAAACATAGATTATGCCTCCCCATTGGAACGACCTTGCCCTTCTTGTTGACGTGAGGGATCATAAGCCATAACTGGAAGAAAGAAAAATGGAAATTTTTAGTTACTCGCCACCAGTTGTGTTAGATGGAGAGTTGAAATTGAACATATTCGTGAATACACGCCGGAATTCTCGTACTTCGCGCCCGCAAGCATTCCGCATTCGACCGTAAAACTAGGGCCTGCGAAATTCGATTAGATTCACCAATCGCACCTATGTTTCAATTCGATTCGAGTTGAGCCGCGCTGATCCGTGACATTTTTGAATCGTCAAGATGTTTTTAAAATCTTACCAAGTACCTCGCCTTAAATTCTTCTTCTGTCATAACGAGCTCTGATGAAAGAAGAAGAGTTCAGTGAGGTTCCGCTTCCGAAACTCCTACTTTGATTCCGTTCTGAAATATTCCACTCTTTTGATTTACTTGCTCAAGAGTCGCTGGTGAATGTTGTCCGCACCTGCAGACTGGCAATATTTGTGATTGTAAGAAGGTGTATTATTTACAACTTGAAGTGACGTGAGATTCGAGTCGAGAATCGATTCGATTTGTAATCCTCTACCTGATTCGATTCGGAATTCGATTCGACTAAAAATTTGAG
This sequence comes from Pictodentalium vernedei, assembly GCA_031216915.1. NCBI lineage: Eukaryota > Metazoa > Mollusca > Scaphopoda > Dentaliida > Dentaliidae > Pictodentalium > Pictodentalium vernedei. The sequence goes on along the minus strand of CM062297.1, from coordinate 527,147,181 downwards.
ATTCATAGGGCCCAACATAAACAAGCCTGGAAATAACTCGCGAACGACCTTTTCAATAGATCATTTTAACATAGCGCCATCTTACATCCAGGGCTCGATATGCCCTTACACAACCGGCTTTATTTTTCAACATTGCACACACGTGTATTGAACTACTGATCGGCACTGAAAGCTTCGTTTTTCGACTCCGTTTTATCAATTAAAATTCGACAATTTACCTAATCTGATTCGTACTAATCCCCAAAGAGGACAAAGGTTGGGTGTTACAAATTTGTGTATTTTTCGATGTTATATTCCATACTTATCATTTTCGTGTTGCATTCCTTCATGTTCGTTCCGACATTCGTCACAACTCTCTACTATAATGTACCTTCGTCTTCTTTAAAGCTAAAATGTTTCGTTCGAAGAACGGTAGGCAAGCACACAATCGAATTTTGTATCAAAAGAACAACAGCATTGACAAAAAATATTTATGAAGTGGAAACAAACGATATGAATGCAGCGTTCAGTACTGTACTGCAGACGTGGGTGCAATTTTTAGTAACAAATCTGATTGGCTGGTTTCGACGAGTATATCGAGTCCCGGATGTAAGATGGCGCTATACTAAAATGGTCTATTGTAAAATACGCGAACGATGTACAGGTTACGGCAGAATGCAGCGGGTTACGACGAAGTAATACAACAAAAGTTTATTAAATTACCATTTTAAACGAATTTCTGCCAAAATAAATAGTGACAACGTGCCGTCTCGCTTCGGCGAGATCGCACGTTAGTTCTTGATATTTATACATAGTCCAGGCACATTAGACATAAAAATGAGAAAGTAAGGAAAAAAATCGGAGAAAGCTGATTTTTTTATATGTTTCCGGGACACACATTGCGGATAAAGTGTGAAAAGTCCCCGCGAATCCGAGTTGAGCTTTTTTAGTTATAGCGTTTTTTTGATGAAAAAAAAAATTTTTAAAAAAATTCGACCCAACTCCATATTTCTCATTCTTATTCGCCTTAGTAGGGCGAGAATCATAAATATCGTGCTGAATTATATTGAGAATACATATCCCCAACAGAAAATGCCAACTTTGTACCAATCCTCACACTCAATGGTGAAATATTCATGAAAATGTACAAAATTACGAAAAAAAATTTATTGTTTTCATACACACAACGGTACACAACGTCCATTAAATCAAATCTACGACTACTTTGGGAGTTAAATTATATATCAAAAATTGCAGAAAAGCAGTGGCTTTATAATGATGTATAACAATAGTCATTTATTCCATAATGAACTGGTGAAACGTGTGAAATATTAACCATACCCCCTAAACTCAAATTCAAACGGCATCGACTTTTCTCATTCAAATACCGTATTATAGCATCATTGTTTCAATTTCCATGTTCGATTAAATCACATAATGTGGTGTTCGCCTACACTCAAGATGCATTGGCATGTAATGTGTGCACGCCCTTGATGTTTTCGTTAGACTCGGCGGCTTCCATATGATTATGTCATATTTATGGGCAATTGGTTCGATCATGGCTGGTAGCGGCTTGGATGAACTTTGGGGACTGTTTATGCTGGTGGGTCAATCCATCATTTGATCAGTGGTCATGCATATTCAAGAGCAGTTCGTGCCCATTTGCTAACACAAATTGCCATTACAAAACTTGTGTTTGAAGAAAGCCGAACACTAGATAACATAGACTGCACAGAAGTCAATGAAATATTCTGTGGACTTGCCAGAGGTGACTGTACAACAGCTGACGCTGTCAATCAAGAAAGTGTCAACCATCTACTGTCAAAATTACACGAACTGCTCCAGAATGCGTCCGTAGGATGCACAGGAAAGCTTTGGGTACAATACTACGAGCAAATAGGTCTTCTCCAGTTGTTCTTGAGAGCAGAGCGCACAGGCGACTGGGAACTCCACACATATTGTGTTCGCAATATGATTCCAGTATTTCACGCAGGTGGTCATTTTTCATACGCAAAAAGTTCTCATCTCTATTTGCAGCAGATGAATGAGCTAACAGAAATAATGCAACAGGATGATTTGAAGTTGTTCACTGAGAAAGGTTACTTTACCATAAGGCACTCAGATAAATTCTGGGACGGGATATATTCTGATCAGTCCATAGAGCAGTGTTTAATGAGAATGTTCAAGCTCCCTGGTGGTCTCACACATGGCAGGGGAATAACCGATAGCACTGTTGCGAAATGGGTACATGGACTACCTCTTTGCCTTCCGATATGTAATGCTCTCGAAAATTTTGTTCATGTTCACACTGGACATGGCGAACAACATCGGGATCTCCGTCAAAGTTCACAATTGACTGATGCCAATGATATCACCAAATTATTGAACTGGCTCAGAGTGCATTCCCCCTTTCAGAATAGAGATCCACTACAATTAGTCTCTATAGCGACCGGGCTTGTGGCCGACGAAACTGTGAACTGTGACCAAGTTCGCAAAATTGGTGAATGTTGCGTATCGAATGTTGTAAGCAAAACGTTCAACAGCATCAAACTACGACGTGTTGACACTGTGAAGTCTTTCGCATCGATGGCAAATAGCATCAAAGTCCGTGGAAGTAAGGTAGTGATTGACCCCACAATTCTGTTCAACCGCATGACATGTGTTATTCAGTCACAAGCAGAGATGGAAGAGTATCTCAAATACGAACTCGCCCCGAAACCACCAGCATTGTTTGATTCTGCTGGAATGAGGAAGACACAGAAAAGCACGCTCGGTAAGATCCTCAAAACATACGGTTCCGAGCAAACTAAAATCCCAGAACATTCTCTGTTTGTTGTAGATGGTGGATTTTTATTGAGGGCAGTTGTATGGCCTAAACAGTCGTCATATAAGGACATATGTACATCATATTCCAATTATCTAGTGAGACATTTTGGGGCGAACGTCGTGGTTGGTTTTGATGGTTATGCTTGTATAATGTCGACAAAGGGCATGGAACAAGCCCGTAGATCTAAAGACAGGTATTCCATTGATATCAATATCTCACCCGAGTTACCAGCCACCACACCCCAATCCGATTTCCTTACAAATGCCAAGAACAAAACCCAACTGATCGATCTTCTAATGCAGGAGCTATCTGCTATCAATATTCAGTCCAAGCAGGCCGAGGCTGATGCTGATGTACTGATAGCCGAAACTGCACTTGACATCGCTCAAGATGACAACAATGTTGTTGTGGGAACAGACACAGACTTGTTAGTCATTCTTACCTCTCGACTTCAACCGGGATGTAATATTCACATGATGTATTCCATTACCCCAAACTTACTAGTTTCAGTTAGTGAAATAGCAACCAAAATGGGTGACCATAGAAGCAACCTCCTTGTAGCACATTCTATAAGTGGTTGTGACACTACTTCTGCACTCTTTCGAGTTGGTAAGAAGAAAGTATTCAGTACAATTGTCTCCGATGTTACTAGCGACTCACAACAGTATGTCAACACAATTTTGGCGGATGACAGTACACCAAGTGCAGTAGCCGCTGCGGGGAACAACTTCTCATGATCTTATACGGGAGTAAAACTGTTTCCTCTCTCGACCAATATAGATATGTCACTTACAAGCGTTATGTAGCAAAATCTAAACTGAATAAACCCATTGACCTAGCCTCACTCCCACCAAGCAGCGATGCTGCACAACAACATGTCTACAGATGTTATCTCCAGGTCCAACAATGGCTGGGCACTTCGCTTCCTCCGACGGATTGGGGGTGGTCGCTGGACAATGGACTTCTTGTACCGACTGCAGCCACAAAGCCATGTGCCCCCGATAACCTACTGAATCTGATCAGTTGTGGTTGCAAGAGTGCTTGTACAAAAAGGTGTGGATGTAAGAAGGCAGGACTCTCTTGCTCAGGTTTGTGTAATTGCAGTTCGGATTCTTGTAACAACTACAGAAACACTGTCCTGTCGGAAATTTCTGAGTTCGATGAATAATATGTATATAGGTCATGTCATTTCTGTATATAGCGTTGATAATAGTCAATGTAACTTAATCCATGTTGATTGATTTGTACATTCTGTAAATATTATTTATTGATTTTTGTACATTCTGTAAATATTATTTATTGATCTAATGCTGCCAGACACAGACCTGTCTGTTCGGCCCCAAGCCCGAAAATAGTTGAGTTCTCATGCTGACGATTTTTATGCCAAAAGGGGAACACGGCCAGAAGCAGAGGGGGTCTTCCATAATGTCTATTTTGTAAGCAATGATAAAAGTCTTCAAATGGTGGTGGATTTTTTATCGTCTGTCCAACTAACATCCCGTTCTGTACTACGACCCTTTGGGCAAATCCGTTAGGAAAATCGTCATTTTTTGCGTAAATCCGATACTTTTTTGTGAATTTTCAATAATTTTTCGCAGAAATTGTCACAGAATGCACATTTTCCTCTATGTAAATGTATATTAGACATTATGTAGCTCGAAATACGCGTAAACAAAAAATACAGTTGGATCAATTCGAGGTTACAAAGTTCGTGCGATTTTTTTTATTTTTTTCAAACGCGTTTTCGAAAAAAGGCTGTAGAAAAAAAAGCTCAACTGGGATTTTAGGGGACTTTTGTCTAATCGTTCAGTGACATGTACTCGACATTCCCTGAAAAAATCAGCTTTCTCCGATTTTTTTCCCTAGTGAAACCTAATGTTCTTGGGCTAACAGGCGGGAATCCCATTAAGACGTTAAAAAAGCATGGCTGCATAGTAAAAATAGAGACGGTGGAGAAACACCACAACACCATTTTCCTGTGGATTACGAGCATGCTATATGGCGTAACCTGCCATCGGGTTGCGTTATAAGCCCTTTATTTCCAAGCCTAGTAAAGCGCAATATGATAACGGCATAATTTCTTCTGCCACGGAGAGCGTTCGCATCCAACAGGAGTCCAATGGCAAAGGCACGAAGGAATTTCAGAAATTCTGAAGCATTCTTATTTCAGAGGTCAAAGCAAGTCTGAATTGAAACAAACTAACAGTGATTTCAAAATTTAAAAAAGGCATATTGCATTAAAACAGTTTGTAACACATTTGAACTGTAATTGGCAATGGTAAATCAATTAATAATAAGGTGGAGCTATAAATCTTATTTCGTGCGTTGTGATCATAAACAATTTTTACAAAAATTAACAGTTTTGACATTCTTTTCCTAAAACTAGCCAGTGTTATCGTTGTTTTTTGTTACACGCCTGTTCTATGAAATCCCCATCTACAGCAACACTATTCCGTGCGGAAAATAAAAATCTGTTCCGCACATATGCGCGGAACGGAAATCGTTGACGAACTATTTTTAAATAGAAGCGAAATTTCACTGGAATATTCTACAAATCGTGCAACGCAATTACAGTTTGAATCGCTAGCGAGAGCTGAAAATCGGCCTCTGAGTTCCAGTGTGTTCTATGTGCCAGTAGGCACATAGAACACATTGCAACTCAGGGGACGAAATATATACACGGGTTCCCCTCGCAAATTTGGTTGGCGATAAAATGTGTTGTCTGTTTTAATAGTTGTCAAATGAGTTGCCAAGTGTCCTTCTAATAATCGTTTTATAGACGCGTGGCCTCTCGTTCTATCCTTCCGGGCTTGCACTCGTGCCATATCGATTAACCTATTCACACACGTGTGTCGTTCTGTGTATATATCTAGCTACAAAATCGATTTAGTAAGCAAGCGAATATACATCCACTCCTTCATATTGGTTGACAAATATCGTTTAAGGTGTGGTTAGTCCATACCTCCCGATTCATATTTTCTTTCATATCACTTGCACACACAGTCTCACAAATTTTTATCGCAACCTCCGAAATTTATTCGGATTTCCGAGATTTGTATTTATTCATATAAAAAGACATTTTTCAAGTACATGTACTTTTCAGATTTTTTTCAACGACGTAAATGAATATCTTCACACCAAATTTTGAACAAAAAACGGGATTTTGTTACTTCCATTACCATTCTCCGAACTCTCGATGTCTTTATTGACTATTTAGAAAGAGCTATCCAATTTTCGTTAACTAATTGTGCATGGAAAGCCCATATTTGGGCTTTATTCTAAAGTGTGGAAATAGTAACTTAAAGGCTAACTTAAAGGCTTCAGATTCTGCGGATGTGTTTCATTTAACCCTTTACCTAACATGAAAAGCAGACGACACTTGCAAAAAAATTCTTGAACAACTAATTTTTTTCATTTTTTTTTTTTTTTGTCTCAAAAATAGGTTATGCCCCCTCGTTGGAACGAGCTCGACGAGCTCGTTCCAACGAGGGGTCATAACCTATGTTTTTGGGGATAAAAAAATGAAAAAATAATGAAAATTAACTGGCGATTTTTGAGAATAGCGCTGGCCGGTTTTGGTCGTTACGTTGGGTAAAGGGTTAAATTTTGAAGTTTATTTTTTTTAGTCTGTAGAGATTTGCCTTGCTACATTTTATGGGAGAGTGCCTATAGATAGATACTGAACTACCTACGTTTGAAGAACTGTCCGACCTTAGTACACCCTTATAATTATTTCTTCTCTCAATTCTTGATTGACAGAGCTGCGGCTATGAGCTTTGTCAAACACGATATAATACAATGCATGCTCAGTTCATAACTACTTTACCAGAAAATTATCAGATTCTAGTGACTTGAGTACTCCCATTAACCGAATATTTTTATTTTTAAAGTGTCTATTCAATTAACAAGGTTTCACTGTAACAACATATTTGCATAACACGCAGACATTGCGAATATTTTATTTGCCCTTTTCACAATTTGACCTCGAACGAAATAATATATCGCAGTTTTGTGCCCATGGTTTTCCTAGTCTGGATGCTTATCTCGCCTGGCACGAGGGTCCGGGTTATGAGTAGAACTGGCCTCGTGGTAACAAAGTCCAACGTCAAATATGAAGAGGGAGAAAGAAGTCAAGAAACAAATCGAACCAGTGAAAGTCTATCTTCAGAAACACAAGACATCCTAGGGTAAGGCTGGTTTGCACACTAAGAGTAGATACTAGACAGAGTCTACTGCAGTGGAGTGGAATTTTCTTTGCCCCACCCCACCAAAAAATTAAAAAAATGGCCTAATGCAACTTTCACATAACACAGATCCCTAAAATGGTCTACAATATTGGGCCACAAACGACACAAAGCTACAAATGCCCCAGTTTCGCTCTCAGAGCACTGACTTTTTCAAAATTTCCTAGAGGGGAGCTAGTCATAACTAGGACCGTTACCCCTGCCTCCCACTTCGAAGTGAAGTGAGGGAGGGTTAACGATCGAAGGGTCTTATTTGGGAGACAAGGGGAGCCCAGACCCCCTCCCCCCTACGACCTTCCAAATATCATGTTTGCCCCCCTCCCCAAAAAAAAGAAAAGAAGAAAAAGCTGCCGAAGGCACCCCTATTATAAAGTCCTGGCTACGCGCCTGGTCTACTGCTTACATATATCTGTGGGGGCGCGGTGGCTCAGTAGGTACAGGTGCAGGCTGCAAGTCGAGAGGTCCTCGGTTCGAATCCCACCTGCGGCAACCGCGTTGTGTCCTTGGGCAAGACACTTCACCCCGCTTGCCTACATGGAGGGCACGATGACGCTGTGTACTAAGGCGTACTGCACGTCGATTGTGCACATGTCTTCAACCAATCTAACCCTGCCTGTGCCGCGGTGCAAAGTTCAGAGTTACGATGTTGGGGAGCTGACAGCTGCTCGTCGTTGCTCGGTGGTTCTCTCCGGGTACTCCGGCTTCCTCCACCCGTAAAACTGTCACCGACATGATATGACCCTGACTGTTAATGTGTCGTTAAACCCATAAAAAACAAAAAAAAACATATATCTGTACTGCACAGTTGATTAATATTACACTCTTATTTAATTTTTTTATTTCGGAACAGGTAATACGAATCACCAGACATGAATGTTTTCGCCACCACCTTGTCTTTCATATTCCTGGTGACAACACAGGTTGTTACAGCCGACGAAAGTAAGTATTAATATTACTTATCATGAAATTTGTGAATATCTTTCGCAATTACCGAAAATGGGAAAAGTAAAAATAAAACACCAAAGATGACTTCGAGACAAGTTCGGGTATACCTGCTGCAAAAATAATTTGCATTTTCTTCTAGTATTCAGTGCTCAGTCAGGGTGCAAAACAGAAAGGGAGAAATCTGTCAACTTTTGTCAGTCCGTCTGCGTGGAGTCGGGGTAGTGTTTGACAGCATCGTCATGTGTTGAAGCCGGGGTTTAAAAATTAATGCGCTGGTTTTGGATAGAAAGGTGGCATGATTCCAGTATGATAAAGGAATATATCCTAATTTCAAACAACTAATTGTACCCATAATGCAACAAGACTTTAACCAATTTAGTCTTGTTTGCCAGAGCTCACCTTATCGCGTTTCACAAAAATCTTCACGAATTAAGATTTGTCGTGAATTTGGATAACTAATATGTAAACTTGCAGATTATTAGTTTTTGCCAGCGTGCGAACCCAGATACTGGCTGCATTCCAAGTTGTGTTACAGCGTAGCGTACACGACGAAAGCCCTCTCCATTGAACAATTTGTTTAACAACTGTTTCTCGTACCTAAACCTATTCGCGGTCAATAAAATTTAGCAATTTTGTTTCAGAAAACTTTGCAGCAAGTACACCCGGATGCCGAAACCTTTACGACATGATGGCGGTAGTTGATGGATCGGATAGCATCCTTCCCGACGAGTTCACACTATTGAAGCAATCGCTGCATGGTATAGTGAACAACCTCGACCTCGCTTCCAACAAAGTTAGATTCGGAGTAGTAGTATACAGCTCTGGTGTATCCCGAGTAATCGACATAAGCGGCGACAAGTTAAGTCTACAAACGTCAGTTGACGCCCTTATTCATCCGCAAGATGGTACTCGCACCGATTTAGGAATACAGCGTATGATTCAGATGTTCAAGTCCCAAGGCAGATCGGACGTACCAACAGTAAGTATACAGAATGAACAACAAACTTTCAACTAAAACGTTATTTGTAAACCAAGCCCACAAATAAAGAGCCCTTAATGATCAACGACAGGCAGAATTTGCATGCTTAACAGGCATTTATTCACTTGCGTATGGCACAATAACCAGGTTTCTTAGCCCTTTACCTAACACGAAAGGCAGACGACACTTGTAAACAAAATTCTTGAATAACTATATTTTTCCATTTTTACGACAAAAACATAGCTTTGACCCCTCATTGGAAGAGCTCAATGAGCACGTTCCAATGAGGGGGTCATAAGCTATGGTTTTGAGAAAAAATAAAAATAAAGAAAATTGAATGGTGCTTTTCGTAAACAACGCTGACCGGTTTTGGCTGGCAAAGGCACAGCACGCGGAGGTTTTGCACATTGTATACTGTCGCAAACCATTTATATGTTGCAAGGGTTATGTCCGTTCGTCGCTATTCGCGAAAATCGTCATTCATATTTGTATTTAATTTTCTTTTTCGCCTCCAACAGAAACCCATACCCATCAATGGAAGTATCTCCATCAGTTCGTTCCAATGAAGGATCATAAGTAATGCTTTGATGGTAAAAGATAAAAGTTTTTTGTGGTTAAAGATTTTTTTTTCTGTTTTTTTGATTTTGCAAACATCGTCTGCTGTGTCGTGTTAGGTAAGGTGTTACAGCCAGCCAAGTCTTTATTCAAGAAAGCGAACTATTTGTCCTAAGCAGCAAGAAAGGTCAGGACCCCATAATTTAGAACGGCACTCAACGAAACCCTTAAAGGAAATTGAAAATGCTTATTGACCGACACTTCAAATTAAATGTGGATTCTTTGGCGTGTCACTAAACATGGACGGTGCCATTTTATAATATCTGGGTTGAACACGTTATTACTGTTGTTTGACCAACATCTGTCAGGGATGTTCTTTAAAAACTGTTGCTATCCGACTCCTGTCCATAACATACAAAACCAGAATCAGTGACAATATATTGTTTACGTTTTCTTTCAGGTCGGTGTTGTTATCACAGATGGAAGATCAAAAAATGCAGCAGCTACTATAAAACAAGCTGAATTAGCCAAACTTGAAGGAATCCAAATGTTTGCAGTATCTGTAGGTTATCTTGTCGATGAAACTGAATTAATCAAGATAGCATCTAGCAAAGATCACATCATAGCTGTGGCAAACTATCAAGAACTCGTGTCGGAAGCTGAAAAATTGGCAAAAACTATATGCCCAAGTGAGTGAACTAAAATTTCATATTTAATCACGTATCTTCAGTTTCTTCACTATAAGCCCTACAGGTACTTAGCGGCGAATCAGGTCTGATATTTTGGATATATATAATTAATACGGGTGTTTTTTATCAATTTGTTCGTGATTGCCACGTCTTTTATGTGACGGTCTTTCACTCAGACGAAAATAACCAGTTTTAAAGGATCAACATGTAAATTATAGCTAGTTGTATACTGAATACTAAGTTGCAAGCAGGTCTGGAAATAACACGCGAACAATCGTTTAGATTATGCAGGGGTTACTTCAATTGTAAAATACGCGAACGAACTACAGATTACGACAACACATCACAACGTAACAATAACCTAATCTCGCAGGCTTTGTCAATCATACTTGACAATCTTTCGGAACTAACTCGACTCTGAGGTTGCGATTTGTATCGATGTTTGAATAGAGGGGCATGCCGTTTGCATCTTTACAAAATTTCCGCCAAAATAAATAACAACAAGCACGCGTGATCTCGCCTAACACCAGAAATGCTGTTAACTCTTTACCCAACGAATCGGCCGCATCCACCCGCCCGCGTAATATGCAAATTCAGCAGTTGAAAAAATAGTAGTTTTCAAAAATATTTCAACAAAACCATATCATGTGACCCCTCGTTGGAACGACCTTGACAAGCTCGTTCCAACGAGGGGTCACATGATATGGTTTTGTTGAAAGTTTTTGAAAAAAAATAAAAAATGATATTTAAAATAATAAATTTTGATATCGTCTGCGTTGGTAAAGGGTTATGACGTAAATAGCATGGCAGACGTGGTAAAACAGAGAAGACGGAAAATGATCACACTTGTTTCCCCTACAGGTTATCACCATATTATAAAACGTAACCTGCTATCGGGTTGCGATGTACATGTAAGCTCTTTATCTCTAGGCCTGTGCGTGTGGGTCGTGAATTTTTTCTGTGCTTGGAGTTTTTCAGTTCTATTTTTGCGTGGTGGGAAAATTTCATAATGACAACTCTTTATTATCCATGAATTAAATATGAATCCACTCAGGGGAAATAAGATACAGCATCCTAAAGTCCCCAGATGAACTCAATGCTATCTGACCTTCGCCTTTACAAACGTAATTTTTAATAGCCCTGATTAATTTCTATTTCATTCACATAAAGAAACTTGCAGTGTTTCTGACGCCAGATTTACTCTTCTGATATACGAGTTAGTCATTAGAAATAATTTGTGTTTGTTATCATCTAGCACAGCAAGTAAACAACAACGTAGATTAATGTTATTTTAAAGATTTATGTTCCTTCAGGCGGCATGAGGAAATTCAAACTGCATCGACCATGATGCGCTTTTGTATGTTCGAAATAGAATTGGGCGAAATATCGTCCACTGTCCGTAGGCACATAGAACACATTGGAACTCAGGGGACGATATATTGAAAGTACAAATCTTGTTGCCAGCGAGATAACATGAAATGATTGCGCATCGAGGCGAATTAGCTACCTGCAAATTGTTGGTTGTTTTACAGCTAAAGGGACATTACGTTGTATATATTAATTTTTTTTTTTTTTTTTTTTTTTTGATGTTCAGTTTAACCCTTTAACCAACATAACGGCAAAACCGGTCAGCGCTATTCTCAAAAATCGCCAATTAATTTTCATTATTTTTTCATTTTTTGACTCAAAAACATAGGTTATGACCCCTCGTTGGAACGAGCTCGTCGAGCACGTTCCAACGAGGGGTCATAACCTATGTTTTTGAGATAAAAAAATTAAAAAAATTAGTTATTCAAGAATTTTTTTTGCAAGTGTCGTCTGCTTTTCAGGTTAGGTAAAGGGTTAAAGGATCAAAATTACCTTATTGTTTCAAATATCGTTTGGCTGAGATCACTCAAGAGTATCTGATAAAGGAACTTGAAAGGAAGTTCAAAGGAAAGATATGCGACCTTCACCGCAATTTGTCACATTTTGTCGTTGAAAGTACATTTACTAAATCGCAAGAGAGTGATTTCTACCGCATAACCTATGAAAAATAGGGGTACAATACTGGTAGTTATAGAAGCGGACAGATAATTTCGACAGAATCGCGACTGAGTTGTGATTCTCCACCCGCTTTCATTATGCAACAACATTTGATACGTTTGTGTTGAACAATATAACTATTAAAATGGATCGCGTTTGAATTCGAGATGCTTTAGGTGCCAGTGTAATTATTACAATAGATTTCCAAGACAGATGTAATAATCAAACACACCAAATTAAAACAGGCAATCATTGACTGTTCAAGGGAATCATTTTGTCAGCTGTTCCCAGAATACAACCCTCACACTAGTCAAAGTCTATCAATGTTGATCCGGGTATATAATAAAATGGGGTGTATCGAGTTTTCCATATAATACACATGTCGTCACGTCAGCTGAACATAGGATGGACTGTTAGGGGAGATATTGTCGCTTAACCCATTGAACCTTGGTAGTATATTTCATGCCAGTGCGGAGCCATCAACTGGTAGAGTCTATATTCGTTACTTGGTGGAAGACCAATCAATATTTTCAACGCGTCGCCTTGGGGCTGTTCGTTGAAAATCTGGATTGGTCTACCACACAAATACAGGTTTATGAATTCAGGTCATATCACAACCTTGGACCAGAAAAGCGGTATTTTGAGTTCAAATGGATAAACAATGCAACTTGAGGACCCAGCAAACAAATATGTTGTTCATGGACTTGCTTGTTAGATCCTCAAGTTCCTGTTAGAGGAGCGAGTTGGAATTTGAATGGATGCCCACTACTGGTCTGCTGCATGCATTCACAAAAGCGTAATACCGCCTATATGATACACAGAAGTTATAGTCCGACAGCCAATGCACCGTTGCGTGTTTTAGCTTCTAAGGTTTTTTTCTCGGCGAATTATGGTTGATCACAACACTCATTTGAAGAATCAATCGGCTGGCCTTTTGTCAACCTTGAGGAATTTGTGATATTTCGGTTTATAAAATTAGGAGGATTTTAACCAACGTGGAGTGCTAATTGAAACAAACTAGCATCTTTCTTATCCAACAGATACACCTTTTTTAATTTTGTACAAAAATCAGACTGCCTAATTCCAACATGGCGGACAAAATGGCTACAGAAATCAGAAAAATCGATTTTTTTCACAATTATCACCAATTTGTTCCAGATTACTACTGCAATGATGGTCGTAGTGACCAGTGTTTGTGATCGACAATCACATGACAGCAATGATTAGGCATTTCCGTAAATTGCACAAGCCCTGTCGGTTCTGGTATGAAATTCGGAATTGGTACTAATATATCGCCCGTAAATTATCAATGATAGCATTGGTATTAAAAATATTAGAAACAGAGAGTCCTGGTACATGGTACGACAAGAAAGATTATGTAGACCACTAGGTAGCTTCAAAAATTGGTAAGTATCCAAAAGGATGACAAAAAGGCGGCTAAATGTAATGTCCAATATGGTATTTTCTAGAAATTTAGGCAATGTTTTGTCTTCATTTTTAGCAGACTCGCAAGTAGCCCCCGCTCGTCTGTTACAGCACACAGTTGTTGTTTGGCAAGTACAGAAAACAGTGCTTGCTAACCGTTAGGCAACACAGCTGCACCTTGACGTCCTGCATGGTGGTTTTCTGGAACACGAGCATCGAATCAGTTTTAAGATATTGTCAGATGCTAGCGATACATTATGAGGCACAGTCAAAGGGAGAAGTGACTTCGCCTTCTCGTCTCTAACAAACCCTCAGTTTGTAGGTTCCATTTTTGGTGGGTCCGAATGCAGTGCATGTTTCCAAATGGCCGCTTGCATGTGGCCTCGTTTGACGTTCTCTGCAAACGACTCAGTTCTTGCTCATGGTCGTTCTACTTTGGATGTCCAACTACTGACTCTTGCATCAGACATTGATTTGGATGTTGGACACCCATAATAGGCACCCATGAACTGTGTTGCATCACGCAAGACGTCGTCCCAAGGAGCATCAATTTTTCCAACTGACTCTAGCAATATACAGCCCTCTTTCAAAACTTTAAGGACCCGACCTTTACCTATTCCAAAGCACCCGTTGACAGTATCACACCCAGAGATAGCATACGCGGCAAGGATACTTGGGATAATGGGGATAATGTCACGCTGCTTCTCAACAGTAGCACCAGTAATTTCTATCACTGACCTATCTCTAATGGGTGACTCTTTAAACATGGGAGATGTTATATTCTGTTATAGATAGTCATACAGGACTGGGGTATACATATCTGTGTCGTCTGCAAAGACGACAACCTGCTTTTAGTCATCCAGAGCAAGTTTCACTGCCTGTTGAACTATAATATTATCAGCTTCTTGTGACCGGTTTTCATGTCACGCCTTTTTATGAGGTCACCTTTGTGAAATTCCATTGGAATGTTGTCTTGGACAGTAAAGACAAGTTTGTGCCCCTTAGTACTTTTACCGCCAAAACTCTTATGTGACTTCAAATACTGACAAATTATACCGATGAATTGCCTCTCAGTGACGGTCAGTATAAGTTTCTGATACGGCAATACTGATGTTGTGCTCAACATGAATCCACGGCAACAGCTTCCAGCACTCCTGTGAGTCCTTGTACTAGTTTTCGTGCCAAACTCGTTGTATCTGTCGAAAATAAGATAAAGGTCGCCAACAACAACTTCTGTTTCACAGATTCGTGAAAGTTTTCAACGAAATCCAGCACAATTGGACTGTGAAGTTTATTCGGTGCCGGTCAGTGAGGAATCCAGAGTAGGGCACATCCATCAACTTCCGTGCAAACATCTTCGCCTGTCGGTGTGGATTTCCTTGCTGATATTGTACATGCAGTTCTTGTTTTGAAGTCTGATGTCGATTTTGGTATATTATGCAAATCATCAACTTCATTGAACAGTGCAGTTGGAACTGGCGCCAGCTCATAAGAGATAACTTCCTTGCTGTCAATATCTCTCATACTCGATTGACGACCCACTACCCTTGAAAAAATCAAGTTGCAATCATAAACGTGAGTCACCTACTGTTATAACCTTCTTCACGTCAGACATTGTCACCACTAGTGTGGACATTGTGTCATAAAACCCGGCTGGTAACCACCTCTCGAACTCCAGAGCTATGGCGTTGTAAACATTTACGGACGCTGGCCCAATCCTACCAGTGGTGATATTCACGACTTCGTTGCTTCGGATTCAGCCATCTCGATCAAGTTAATCAGCGGCGATTCTACTCTTGGCTTCATCTTTGTGAAACTGATTTAACTGATTCAAACTCGAATTTACACCGGAAGCCCTCAATCGAGAAAGGTCACTCACTAAACGGCCGCATGTATGAGGACTGAAAGCCCAGACTTTGAGAGTTTGGTGTGGTTTCAAAGTGATACCGATTATTCCAGATTTACCATGTCCGTAACGCATGAACGTGGTTTCGATGTACATGTCGCTCCAAATTCCATTTCAAATTCCATCTGTATGTCTCATTACATGATTCCCTTTCATGAAATGTTCGAGAATGTCTTGGGGCAGAGCTTGCATCTCTCGTAAATAGTAAAGGCCATATCTAGCATAGTTAGAGCTCTTTATGTAACGATTTCCGTGTTTACGCAGCATTGTGTTGATCAGGGAATGATACGGGTGAGTTCGAAGCCAGTTTGGACGGACCAAGCAATTCATATTACGAACGAATATACCTGAATGCCACCTTCCATACACGTCGACGCCAGTACCGTTAGAGCGCTTTCAGATTTTGTTTCAATTGAACGATTAACCCGCGAGTCATGTGGAAGTGGTCTAACTTTTGTGGTACTTTCCAAGTCAGTATCACTGAATAAAACATCTGTTGTTTCACCATCAACCCTCTTTTGTTCAAAATGCAATGGACCTTCGGTATGCAACTGGTACTGTCCGAGACGAGATGATGACATATCTCCTATTGTCAGTTCGTGTTTGCTGATGAAATCGCCTTCACTCGTATACAGACTGTGGAGTTTATTAGTTACAATGGTGTCAGAAGTCCACAACAGAACAACGCTCCAATTATCTATTTGGATTTTCTAAATTCCTCTTTCATTTATCTTGTTTTTGCAGCAACAACAACCACTTCCACTACTACCACCACTACAACGACCACGACTCCCACAACAACTACCACTCCTACAACAACTACCACACCTACAACAACCACCACAGCTTCAACCACAACACAAGCCACAGGTAAGATTAACTGTGAACTAAGCATAAAAATAATGATAGAATAAAATCGGTTTTTGAACTTCAAACTTTTGAACCTGAGAGACCGTTTCTCTGTGATATGACCTGCATTCATAACATAGCTAGTTCTTCGGTGAAATCGTATAGCATAGAAATCAATGTTTTGAAATTCAGCCCCAAGACTGCACGTTGTAAATATTAATTGGTCTACCCACAAATAACAAATATGGACTCTTCCAATTGTGTTATGGCTAATTGTTTATCCACTTTCGATCCGTTAATGTAATGTAATGTTAGTTTGCACACAAAATAGACAGATATTCTTTCGTGCTCCAGCTATAGATATTTCTATCAATAAGTATATAATTCATATTGAAAACATCAATATATCAACAGATTTGATGGAAACTACGCGGTGTAATTACGGTTTAATACTGGAAACGGGAATTTCACACCTCTGCAGCTCCAGGTTATGAAAGTCAATCACGATAACCGGGAAATTCATAGACCACGGTATCAGTGATTGCGTATTATATATAAACTATAGTTTATGAGATTATGGCGAATATCAATTTCTTTCGAGACTAGCACCGCCCTTAGCGCCATGGTTTAATCTCGCGAACGGGAATTTCCCGGTTATCGGTTCTGAAAATGAATGCTAGTGCCCGGGAAATTCATAGACTAGAATCAGGAATCAAGGGTTGCGGAACGCAATCTTTGATTCCCGGTTCTGCCCTATGAATTTCGCGGGTATCGCGACTGATATTCAGAAATGACAAGCGAAACATTCCCGGTATCGTAACTGACTTTCAAAAACGAGAACCCGAAAATTCCCGTTCCCGAAATTAAACCCTAGGCGTAATCACAAAACTACAGCCGTAGTGAACATTCATTCATACTATTTAGTAAGCAAACATGTCTAACCGTAATGGCATCAAAGATTCAGTCGTATCAAGTCCCGTTCAGGTTCGCTTTTCCGAACAACTGAACTCTTCCATCCCATTGAATGTAAAGATAGGCGATGGAATATTTAAGGGCTAGACTGGTTCCTGACCATAACAACATCAGATTCGTTAAAGAATTTAATTTAAACACGAGTTACTCTCTCAGCTTTCAAAGATACTACATACAATAATAAAATTGGACAGTAACTGTTTAAGAATTTGAGAGATGGCTTCACAGCCTGCTTGATATTATCAGGTCTTGATGATTAGGCTATTCTTGGAAAGCTCCCGGGGAGGAAACGTTTATCGACATGTTGACTTAGGAAGTTTTTACTTTCCTGATTTTGAAACAATGTTTTTCATACAAACGATTTAAGCTTTTGAGTCTTTTTCAGGAATATGTGATGGGTGCAAAATTCTCAATGGTGTAGGATATGTCAACCATCCAATAGATTGTAACGCATATATACAATGTTATTTCGGAGCAGATAAAACAGACGTTAAGGCGGTGACCAAACAGTGCCCTTCCGGTTTATATTGGGATCAGGACAAATTGACGTGCGTGCATTCTGTCAGCATGTTGTGTCCAACAGGTACTGTAACACAGTTGACATGTGTTTTTTTTATTTTCTTATTTGATTTTCCTTTTAGGTTGGGCTCAGTTCTTATCTTTTGGTTACGCGGCAAGAAACTTTCATCACTGAGGAGATGGGTAATGGGAAAACTAAATGGGTATTAGAGCGCGAAAACCATTTTTCTTTTTTTTAATTTTTCATAATTAAAAAAAGCAAAGCATCAACATTAGCCTCAGGGTCTCGTGCTGGCCTCGCATTCAACCAACAGCTGCTTGAATCTGTATTTTACCTGTTGCAGCCCCCATACTTCCTGAGGGGAAAGTGAGTGTGGGTTCAACACATGTAAGATCCCACTTAGGACTATATCTGTGATGAATGTGAATATCTGAAATCATCTTACTAGATGTCCAAATCTGTATTTGTTGAGAAAAATATAACACAAAGAATAATGTAAGAATTCGTTAAATTATTGGCACTTGATGAGCATGGCACCTCCCTATCAGCATCTCAAGCTCTATCTAGTCCCCTCACGTGCGTGATCCTCCAAATCTGAAGTTGTATTACACTGCCCCTTCTCCCAAATATTTGACCGCCTCACCCCAAAAAATGAAAACCTTCTGTGCATACGTACGGAAATTCTTCTCTCCGTTTTAAGCATTTACAGTTAGAGCTCAGAATAGGTACATAAATCATGCCTTAAGTGCAACACTGAAGGGACGAAATTAACCCTTTGAACCCGGGCGGCCCCTTTTTCCGACCCAGGGACACGGTACGTCATAATATCATTGAATGGGATGGCTACTAAGTGAATGTGTGGGACGGACCAATCAATATTTTCAACGTGCTGCCCAAAAGCTGCACGTTGAAAATATTAATTAGTCTACCCCAAATAATGAATATGGCCTCTTTCAATGGCTGCCATTGAACTGACATCGAAGATACCACCAGATTTCAAAGAGTTAACGCTGAAACCCATCAGACTAAAATACTGTGTTAAATCTTTAACTAACAGGACTGGTGAACGACACTTGATAAAAAAAAGTCTTGAAAACTAATAAAATATTTCAGGGTTTTTTTTTTTTGGGGGGGGGGGGGGATTTGACAACCGTTACTTATTCCTAATTGCTTATTCGACATTCGTTATCAACTGATTTTATCAGTTGATAACGAATGTCGAATAAGGAACTGCGAATAAGTAAGAGATGTCACGTCTGTCAGTTTTGGGCTCAAACTGTAGCTTTTGACACCCTCGTTGGGATCGTTCTAATAATAATAATAATAATAATAATTCTGCGCTCGGCTGATTTGTCATACTTCTCTAACGAGGATGCTTATATTAACCCAGTGCCCCACTCTCCCTCCTAATCTCCCAGCATTCAGTCAAAAAAATGTTTCATATATCCCCCATCGGCGCTTTCACGATCTCCCCAACTATAAAATTGACTCTTTTCCTCACGTCATTCCTCATCCAATTATCCTTCATGTCTCCATCCCATTTTCCATTAGTTTCCCAAGGAGTCTTGTTCTATTACAATGAAGAGTCATACTCTGTCTTTTATTTATTTATTTATTTATTTATTTATTTATTTATTTATTTATTTATTTATTTATTTATTTATTTATTTTTTGCTCAATTTGGACATTAATTTTTTATTATAAATCCGGGGCAATAATTTGTCATACGGACTCTTAAAAGTAGTCAAAAGTGCTTGAAATTTATTTTTTTATTGGGGTTTAACGGCACTTTCGATAGCCAGAGTCACCTCTTGTTGGACAGTTTTACGGGTGGAGAGAGCCGGAGTAGCGGAGAGAACAACCGAGTAACGGCGAGCAACTTCCAGGCTCCTCAACATACTAACTCCACACAAGCAGGATTAGCACTGGTTGAAGACAAGAGTAACGTGCAGTACGCCTTAGTACACAACGCCACCGTGCCCCCACGTGGGCAATGGGGTGAAGTGTCTTGCCCAAGGACACAACGCGGTTGCCGCAGGTGGGATTCGAACCGTGGACCGCTCGGCTTGCAGCCTGCATCTCGTCTTTTTGAGGTAAAAAGTATGTATTGTTGCAGTGGCGGACAAGCATATATTGCTGCTCTGGGCCAACCCGATCCCCTTGAATGATAAGTATTTTGTTGATGCCTGGTTTCATATGGGCATCTGGATTTCATGGTTTCACTGACACATTTTGAATATTTTGCCACCCCAAAAGTTGCCGCTGAGGAGCCCTCGCCTCACTCGCTCCACTCCCCGTTCGACAGTCACTGGATTGTTGTGAATAACACTGATCGGAGATTACCGTTATGTTGAATAAAGAGCCAATTTATAAGAACCGTTTTCGAAACAGTTAATCAAAGAAGCACATGCAAACTCTTACTTACACCTTTTTGTTTGTTTCAGGGGCTTGCGCATTAGGATACAACATTGGAATTCCTGGCAATTGCAGAGGCTACCACACCTGCATTTTTGGACGTGACGTCGCAACATGTTGCCCGGATGGTTATGCATTTAAAAACGGCAACTGTTTCATAGATAGTTCGTGCACAGACCGCTGCACAGACAAGCCCATAAATCACGGTAAGGTTAAAATTATATTCAGCCCTTCGTCACACACATATAGGCTAAATTTCCCCAAAGGTGTAAAACCATCGTTACCAGAGTCGTTGGGTACTAGGCGTTGTGTCTTAATGAGAAGATTGAAGGGACCGGGTGTATTGGGAGACACCTACAACAGATCCTCACAGTCGACAGGAAGGGTTTATAGAGTCTCAATAAATTCATCCAGCCTGTTTAACCTTGTGCCTAGCAAGACTAGTAGACGACAAATATAGGGCCCTCCGAAGCTTCGACATTCGATTCGATTAGAAAAAAAAGTCCCCATTATTCAATTCAATTCGATTTCAGTCGCGCCGATTCGAAATTTTCGAATCGTCGAGATGTTCTCAAATTCCTACAGAATCCTACAAAATGTCTCCAAATGAACTCTTCATCTATCATCAGGTCTCCTGTCTAGGAGACCTGATGATAGATGAAGAGTTCAAGTAGGTTCCGCTTCCGAAATTACATTGCTTCCGTTCTGGAATATTCCGCCTTTTTTGCTTGATTTGCAAGAGTCGCCGTTGCACACAATATTGGAGAGAGACAATATTTACGGTTGTAAGAAGGTGCAATATCCACAACTTGAAAAGCGGTGAGATTCGATTCGAGATTCGATTCGGTTCGAAATCTGGTGCATGATTCGATTCGAGATTCGATTCGACACGAAATTTGATGTTCGCAGGGCCCTAGACAAATACTAGTATATAATTAACATGTTCATTTTTGCTTCAAAACATAGCTAAAGATCCGTCGTTGGAACGAGCTCGACGAGCTCGTTGGAAGTAGTCGTAAAATGAAACTGAAATACACACCCCGAAACGTTATTGCTGATTGATAACCGAATGATTTCTGAACACTTGTTTAATATATGAATTTATGAACCTAATTTTATTCCAGGTTGTGATAAGAGAAGTATTGCTGGCAAGTCCAATGTTTTCGAGCAATATACTCCTTGGGGCTGGCAGATAATGCCATGTCCACCCGGAACCGCATTTTTTTCAAAATCGTGCACATGTGCTTTGCTGTCTACCATCAATCCTCCAGTTCAAGGTACGCTTTTATTTTTTTTACTGTAAGCCTAAGTGTACAAGATACACGAATAACGAATTACCACTAAAACACTAATAGAGTGAAATTTCTTTCGTTCAGTCAATTTTAGATGTCGATACATCTTTTGGTTCAGCCCCCGGAGTTTATAACACCCAGAAATTATCTCAAGCGTCATATTAAAATAAAATTTGTCTCACGTCAATACTTTAATATCATTTATCGCCGGCTCTGATCACATTACAGTGACAACGTAAACGGCGCCGGTGAACGTTGTATCTATGCACTACCTCGGCCGCTTCAAGCGAAACATAAGTGACCTTATTTGATTTTTATCCCGCGATACAGCATAACTCCACTCTCAATAAATTTAGTCCATTTACCATGCTTATCAAACTTCAAGCAGTGCTGTCTCCTCGCTCCGCTCGACACATCGAATACGGTGTGTGGAGCGTAGCGAGGGGAGATAACACTGCTTGGAGTTTGCCTGCTTATCAGTCCCAAAATGGTCTGATGCAACTCGCGATGCAGAAATATTTCCAAATTCCAACTCAGTGGCGATTCCCCTTCAGTTTCCAAGAGGAAACCAACTACAGAACTCTGCGTGCAATGGATGAAATTGTGCAAATTAACAATTAATATTTGTCGAACTCTACCAGTCGCCCCGGGGTGGAGGGGTCTCATGTGTTTGCCTTTACTAAAATTAGCAACATGTGTTCTTCCAATACGAAATGAGACGTGATAAACAAATCAAAAAGAACAGAATACAACACGTGTTTTTATATACAATTGACAGAATGACAGCATTTGCGAATTAAAACGAGAAAAGTACTTTATTTTAACCCTTTGGGCCCTGATGGTATACTCCATGACAGTTCAGAGCCATCAGCTGGAAGAGTCTATATTCTTTACTTGGGGAAGACCAATCAATATTTTCAATGTGCTGCCTTGTGGCTGCATGTTGAAAATCTTGATGAGTCTACACACATTCACTGAGTAACTAACTACTTTATGAATTCAAGTCGTATCACGATTCTGGTCCAGGAAAGTGGCCTTTCGTGTTCAATGATTTAAGAAACCCGCTGACCGAAGAGAATATTTTTGCCGTCGGGCTCAGTCGGGCTACAAAAAAGTATGCCACATCAAAATTCATGTTATTTGTCGAAGAGAAGTCTGGGTACGTGATGAAGAAAACAACAGCGTGATAACAGCGGGTATTAGATTTATTGATAAGTTTCGCGAGATCGATACTCGATAGGAAAATAAAAACGTGATTTCTTCTGACTGGGCATAAACGTGATTTCTTCTGACTGGGCATCACATATACCAAATTTTTGCAAGCAAATCCCACATTCCATCGTCGGAATATCGTTTTTATTATTTATTTTAACCCTTTACCACACGTAACTGCCAAAACCGGCCAGCGCTATTCACAAAAATCGCCCATTAATTTTCATTATTTTTTCATTTTTTGTCTCAAAAACATAGGTTATGACCCCTCATTGGAACGAGCTCGTTGAGATCGTTCCAATGAGGGGTCATAACCTATGTTTTTGAGACAAAAAATGAAAAAAATTAGTTATTCAAGAATTTTTTTTGCAAGTGTCGTCTGCTTTTCATGTTAGGTAAAGGGTTAAAAGTAACACAAAGTACTTTTGCAATCTGAAAAAATGTTTCTTTTTTTTGAAGTTATATTTTCATTTTTTATTATTTTTTAATTTTATACTCAAGTTAATTAATATCTGTTGACTTTTTCAGATAAATGTGAACCAGAGCTCAATTTACAATTCACACACAACACAAAGGATTCTTCCAAAAACAACCACTGGGTTGGCAACGATAACGTCCACGTTAGCAACGGAGCTGCTTATTTCGATGGCAAAGCTCGTCTCATGGTCAACAGATTTGCCAATCACGATTTCGGTACCGGTCCACTTGTCATCAAATTGAGATACAGAGAAGAAACCCCATCTTCCGAACGACAAGGCCTGTTAGTGAACGGTGACTGTGGTGTCAGACCTTCCATTGCCATTGGAACCAATGTGGCCAACATAGATTTTAAGTTAGCAACAAATGCCAGCGTCACGGGAATGTCTCTCATGAATCCTGTAAGTGTTAAAGTGTTAAAGTGTTAGCCCATTACCCAACACACAGAATATCAAAATATATTATTTTAATTATTGTTTTTTTTTTTAATTCAAAAGATTGCAGTAAAATTATATCATGTGACCCCTCATCCAAAGGAGCTCGACGAGCTCGTTCCAATAAGGGGTCACATGATATGGTTTTGTTGAAATTTTTTTAACTCAATTTGTAAATTACGTTAGCTGATGCCGCGGTTGATTCGTTAGGCAATGGGTTGAGTTTTTTTTAACAAAATGCATGGTTTTCCTGGGTTTTCCAACTTGCGAGTTAGACATGTTTGTTTGGATCAAATGGAAGGACGAGAAAAATATTCGGTCTCAGACTGATATGAAGTTACCTTGGGCTGATATCTCCAACGATATGAGACTAACCGAGTGATAACCTCTAATTCTCAAGTGGAGAGAGCCACTAGGGCTGTCTTCCCTGTTAAATTCGAAGCAATACAGTGGGCAATTCGAGACTGTGGCTTTGTCAGGATCTCAGGGGATGAGGGAATAGAAAAGATCACAAGTAATTTACACCACAGAAAGAGCTGCGAAAATTAATAATTCTGACACACAAAGACATAAACATACCCTTTAACTCAAAAACAAAAAAGATAGTCTTAATATATTTTTCTGTTGGATCCAGAATATATGGGAAAAGAATGCGAAAGTCAAGTTTAGCCAATCGTTTGTAAATTGTAATTATATTGTCAATTTTCGAATATTCACACCACTGTCGTTGGTTAACGATTTTTATTATACCTGTGAAACAGAACTTGTCTGCCGCTGTGACCAAGCTGGGACAGACGTTTTTTCCGGATCTGGATAAGGATTTCAAACCTTTTTTGTGCATACGGACCGGAAAAAATGACAAAAAACATTCTCAATTTGGGTGCTTCAGTTTGTATTTTACGGGTTTTCTCTAATATTTAGTGTCATTTTACAAGGAAAGAACTAATCAAGATAATTATGTTACACATAATGTTTAACGCAAACCACAAAAAGCCTGGAGATTAAATATTACTGGGCAAAAACGCGTAATAACATGTAAACGTCAATAACAAATTCAGGTAAGTGGCGACAGGAGTTGGGGTATTGCACTTTCTCCCTCCACTTCCTTTGCAAGATATGCGTGTCTCGGGAGAAGGCCATGTGAGATAGATATCTATCTCATATGACCCATGTGACCGACTTATTAGCATATTTAATGAGCGCACGAACGATTTAATCATCGCACATTCTTCCGTAAACAAACAACATGACGTCAATTTTCGGAAATATTAGTAGACGAACGTTTGTCGAAGAAAATAGAAATAACTGATTGATAATAATCGACTGATACACGCGCCCGACTGACGTCATAGGAATGTACCAATGTTCATTTCGCTACAAATCTTGCCGGCGTTAGGATTAATTTCGTGGTATATACCTGCGGTATATACAGAACTGTTGTACGCTCTTTCCGATAAGCAAACCAGTTTTTTTTTTTTAAATGGACAACAAAATTGTTCGATATAACTGCACGTGCCACTGAATTACTTTTTATGACGTCAGAGTGTTATGGTGAGGGGGGGGGGGATTATCCCTGATGGGGGCGGGTGTGAGATGGGGAAATCTCACCCTCGGCAAGCCTCGTGTCTAGCCCAAATATCTTGCCCTCGGGTGAGATTTCCCCATCTCACACCCTCACCAATCAGGGATAATAATAATTCCAATCCCCGCCCGAATTTATCGGTAGTTGAAAATATCAAGCCTCAATCCAACAACAGCTGAAAATTTTATACCAAATGATAGTGTATGTTCATAGACATTTTATCTCGGTATATGACCATTTCTAACAAAATTTCATGGGATTTTCTAACCGGCGTCCAAATTTTGAAGAAAATGCCAAAATGTCAAATAATTCGATTGATTGATTGATTATTTATTTATTTCATTGTAAACATATACAAAATAATAAACAATAATAAAGACGATAAACTGACATGAGGACACATATGTATACCGTGGGGAATAACAGCCAGATTGGCTGTCTTCCTGTTACCCCCGGATCGATCACAAGAGGAGAGGGTGCATTCGAATCTCTTGGAAATTCACAAGTACAGTTGGAATATTTTCGCTTGAGAAGGAGGGTGCAAATAGGTCTCCAACAAGCTGAAAATATGCGGTAACTAAGTGGGCGGTGTGGGGTGCAGTATTCAAAGCAGCACGGTGCTGGATTCGTATTGAGCACGTCGATCATGTGCAGGGCATAATCTACACAAGCAACATCTTAGGGCCTCGCAGTCTGAAAAGGCCTTTCAAAGTTTCAGATCTTTTTTCTTCTTACAGTTTTGTTATAATTTATATTAAATTATTAATTTAACCCGTGATATTTTGCATTATATGTTCACTATTATTATCTATGCAATATATTTTATATAAATTACATAATTCACATCGTAAAAATTATCAATATATTCCCTGTTATGTTATATTTGGATTTTAATAATTATTTATATTACATTTAAATATAGTGTTGCGTGGTGCTTGACGAGCTCGATCTAACGTGGTGTCACAAGCTATGTGCTGATGGCAATACTAGAAAATAAAATAAAACCTTAACCCTTTACCTAACATGAAAAGCAGACGACACTTGCAAAAAAAATTCTTGAATAACTAAATTATTTCATTTTTTGTCTCAAAAACATAGGTTATGACCCCTCGTTTGGAACGAGCTCGACGAGCTCGTTCAAACGAGGGGTCATAACCTATGTTTTTGAGACAAAAAATGAAAATATTTTGAAAATTAATTGGCGATTTTTGAGAATAGCGCTGGCCGGTTTTGGCCGTTACGTTGGGTAAAGGGTTAAATGTGAGTAGCGCTGTTCGGAAATAAATGTTCCGTTGGGTGAAGGGTTAAAGGAGAACAATGTATCAATTACCATATATTTCAGAATGTGATACTCTCCAATAAACTGCAATATAATAATTTCAAATAAACAAATTTCGGTTACCGCGTACCCGATGTTGCACTCCACCAGTCATGGTTGATAATTTTCGTCATTGGAAGAGATTTATATAGTTAGCGCCCCTTAATTTTCCAAAGTTGACAGTAAATTTCACACTAAGGATATGGGAATTTCATATAAAAACAGAAATTTCGAAATGTTAGCGAAGTTGTATCATCGATGCGCGCATCATTTCACAAACTTCGGGAATGTTCCTGCAGCAGTATAAAAATACAGAAGCTGGCTTTTCACAATTTTTTCTCAATCATTTTGAAAGTTTGATTATTATTCTTTGTTTAACCCAATTTAAAAATGAGAAAACGGCGTTTTCGCCATCTTTTGATGTCCTGTAATATTTTTCTGTTTTTTTATATCAAGAGGGTGCGCATCGTGGCATATACTACAAACAAAATCCTTTCCATTAATATAAAAGCCTAGGAGTTAAGATCTGCTAATTTTCTTCCTGGGACGAATAAAAACTTGCAAATTGCTGTAGAAAACACATTCGTTAAACAAAGAGCACACGTGGACAGTTACTTTGTTACTTCTAATTAGCTTGCCATAAAAAGCCAAGTTTCCCTTTGTAATCTTTAATAAACAAAAACAACAGACAGCTCCGAGAGCTGTCTGTTGTTTTCGTTTACTAAAAGTAACAAAAGGAAACTTCAACTTCCCTTCCATTTGTGCTGATGTCATAGGTGTTTTCTCAACAATTACATGCCTCTCAGTTGGACCTTCCTAGCTCGTCTAATTTATTTATTTATTTATTTATTTATTTATTTATTTATTTATTTATTTATTAAGGTTTAACGACACTTTAACAGCCAAGGTCATATCGTGTCGGTGACAGTTTTACGGGTGGAGGAAGCCGAAGTACCCGGAGAGAACCACCGAGCAAAGACGAACAGCTGCCAGCTCCCCAACATCGTAGCTCCGCACTACAGCACAGACAGGGTTAGATTGGTTAAAGATATACGCACCGTCGACGTGCAGTATGCCTTAATACACAGCGTTATCGTACCCCCCCCCCCCCACCCCCCATGTGGACAATCGCGGTTAAGTGCCTTGTGCAAGGACACAACGCGGGAGTTAAAATAGATCGCCCCAGACGCTCACCCATCCAAGGACTAACCGGGTTCGACGTTGCTTAACTTCGGTGATCTGACGAGAACCGGTTACCGCAACGCTCGTCTAATATTTTCAGGGGAAATAACTTAACCGAAAGTCGATTTTCATGACAAGATAAGCCAGGGAAGTACGCGTTTATGTCAGAAGTCAAGAACTGGATATCGGGTGTGTTATAAGAGGTACTAAACGATTTCATTTATTTCAGAACGTGAATGCTTGGAAGGATGTGGTATATATTGTAAACGATGGATTATTCGAAGGAAGAGTCAACGGCCAAGTAACAAGTGATAAAATTGAAGGTAAGTAAGAAAGATTACATTTTTACAAATACGCACCACGTACAATATATAGGTAGGATCAAATTTTCAAAACATTTCAAACCAAGAAAAGGCTATCTCCTCTAAAGAACGTAGGAACTAGGGGCATTGGTTGGGTTCTCACGCTAACCTCCCAAACACAGTGGCGAACCCAATATTCTGATTTTGAGGGAGTCGCCACATTTCAGTCGTTGGGCATGATGCTAAGCATCGATCGATGATCATAGCGGAGAGTTATTGAATCGAGAGGGGGTATCCTATTCTTGTCAGCGGAGGCCGGGGATCTCGTGGGAAAATGTTGGAACAAGGAAGTTCAGGGTGACCCTCCGCTGGCTTCTTATCACATGACTGCAGTGTTTTTCAACCAAAATATTCCAACATTCAAATTTTGAAGAAAAGCCAATTTATATAGACTCACATGAGACCCATGTAGGAGCTAGACCTATAGCTGTATTCGTGGGGTACGGTATTATCTGCGATAACACATGACATCCACTACCAAAGGAGTGAATGTCCATGTGTTATCGCCTATAATATCGTGTCCCTTGATATCGGTGCTTACAAAAAAAAAAATAATTACAAAAATAGGAGGGACGGGCGCCGAATGCGCCCCCACCCCTCTGAATCCACTCATGTACCTTTTACATAAATAGTTGAAAGAACTGGAGAAACGGAGGGAGAAAGGTTATGCCAACATTATCATTACCAATATATTTTTACACCATTATACAACCTCCTGAGAATCAGAGTGTATATGTTGAGGGGTGGGGGCATTCTCACGGCTTAAATTTAGTCACCTGAAACTTTTATTTCTTTTTTGGGCGTTCCTACCATTGCAATCTTGTTGAGAGTTGGACAGAAGGTGGTGCCCAGACTAGTTACTTTTAAGATGTGGCCGAAGATTTAGTCCCTTCTATGGACTTTAATGTCGAGAAAAGTGGCACGTATTTGGCTCTATTTTTTTTAACAAATTTCCACGAACTCATACCCACTAGCGCTCTTCTTTTTCAGCCCAACAAAAAGGGTTTCATAAAGAAGATGAAAGTTGCAACTATTAAGTTTTTAACAATCGTCCACGCATCGCAACGTTGAAATTCATATCTGTGACGTTTGTATTTTTATTTCAGGATTTATCGAGAGAACGCATTCGGCTTTAATTATTGGAGATGGTCACGGTTATAAAAAGTTCCAAGGTGAAATCGATTATGTAAGTATTTCGGTTAAGTACTTCTTTTTAGAACGACAGCTAATCAGTGCAGACGTTATTACAGTGGATGCAAAATGAGCATTTCGTCCATTAAGTGGAACAAGTTGCCATCTGCAATGTCAAAGCATTGAAGATGGCGCCTTGTTCCACTCAAGAAATGATTTGTTACTGGATGAATAGTCTTTTTCTTTTCAGCTTAATATTTAGAATGTGATGTCATAACTTAACCCTTTACCTAACATGAAAAGCAGACGACACTTGCAAAAAAAATTCTTGAATAACTAATTTTTTTTCATTTTTTGTCTCAAAAACATAGGTTATGACCCCTCGTTGGAACGAGCTCGACGAGCTCGTTCCAACGAGGGGTCATAACCTATGTTTTTGAGACAAAAAATGAAAATATTTTGAAAATTAATTGGCGATTTTTGAGAATAGCGCTGGCCGGTTTTGGCCGTTACGTTGGGTAAAGGGTTAATGCATTGCTTTAAAACAAAGACAGTTATTACTCCTATTGATCACAGTATACAAGCTTAGATCCCGAACGTTCAGGGACTTTCCAACGGAATCTTCAAACACTTCCCAGCACCAGTGTCTTCCATTACTTTATGTGTTTAATGCGGTTTAAAGACACTTTAAACAGCCATGCCATATCCTGTCGGACAGTTTTATGGGCAGAGGAAGCCTAACTACACGGAGAGAACCACTGGGAAGTAATTACTGTCGGACTCTCTAACGCACTAATCCCTCACAAGGAGGGTTGGCATCGACGTGAAGTGCGCCTTATCAAACTGCGCCATCGCGCTCTCACTTTGGCAGTTGGGATTAAGTGTCTTG
The DNA here is from genome assembly GCA_031216915.1 of Pictodentalium vernedei. Classification (NCBI taxonomy): domain Eukaryota; kingdom Metazoa; phylum Mollusca; class Scaphopoda; order Dentaliida; family Dentaliidae; genus Pictodentalium; species Pictodentalium vernedei. Next base: position 527,116,972 of record CM062297.1, on the reverse strand, counting down.
CCCAAGGACACATCACCGTTCGAAATTATGAATCTCAGCTTTTTTCGTGATGCAGTTTTGAGTTGTCGCTTCTGATTACTGCCTGATAAAACAGCTATTTGAGCTGAATCACATCAATAGGTGGGATAATTCGATTACCTGAAGAAGAACCTCCTTTGTGAAAGTTAAGATGGCTGTAGGAAGCTAAACACTTTTGTATTTTCCTTTTGATTTACAAAATTCAATCTTTACTTGTTTTGAAATGATGTCCGGAAAGATTTTTACACTGACGGTAAATATAAAAAATTCGCATTGGAGAAGCCCTAGTAAGCTGTTCTTAAACATTTACATTGATTTGTACAGGAAGAAAAGGAAGAAATAGGCTAAACTTTAAATCAAAATGGAAATTTTAAATCGTACATTATTTGAAAGCAACTGTCAGGAACTTCGCGAATTAATGTCCAGCTTTTCCTCAAATAATCAGTTTTTTTTTTAAATCTCAACTTTAAACATTTCTCCAGAGACTCCTATGGTAAATTTTGAGCTTCACCCAACTCGGATCGTCGCGTATGCGTAACAGGGGAGATAAAAATAGTTAGGCAAAAGATGACCGATCGAACCTACCACCCTTTGATCTTATGTCGGATGCACTAACCAATGGCCGCTGGGCTCCCCTTGTATTATCTCAACTATCTTTAACGTCTACATACACACCAATTATCAATTCTTCAGGTAACAATTCTTAACCCTTTCAAACAAGATAGCACCTTCCATGTCAGTCCAGTGGCATAAATTTGAAGGTCCTATATTCTTTATTTGGGGTTGAACAATTGATATTTTCATCGTGCAGCCTTGGGGCTGCACGATGAAAATATTGATTGGTCTACCATACACATTCACCAAGCAACTACCCACTGCTGTATAACAATCCTGGTGGGAAAATCGGGCTTTGGGGTTCATATGGTTAAACATGAGTAGTATAGCAGGAGGTTTTCGAGCCTTATTAACCGGAGCTTTGGTGGAGCAGCTAATGTTAAATTCCCATTGAAACCGGAGCTTTGGTGGAGCAACATTTTTCTGTGGAAAACCTCGGCGTCATCCACCTAGATCCGGCGAGCTGTGTATGTGCTGCATATATAGTATGCTACGGTATGTATTGTGATATGAGTAAACACAGGGCTATGGGTATATATTATGGGTAGATGATGGGGGAGTTGGGTTTTCTTGAAAGTTTTTTTTTTCCGCGAAACGGTTGACGTTGCTATTGATGTCGGGACGTCATGATGCATATCATCTTTCCACCACTTACCCATAATATATGCCCATAGTCCTATGTTAATCCATATCACTATACATACCATAGCATACTATATATGCATTACATACACAACTTGCCGGATCTAGGTAGATGGCGCCGAAGGTTTGCACAGAAAAAAGTTGCTCCGCCAAAAATCCGGTTCCTATGGGAATTTAACACTAGCTGCTCCACCAAAGCTCCGGGTAATAAGAGTCGAAAACCTTCCGCTATACTACTAACATGTGTTCCAAACTAAAAAAAAAACCCTGCACATCACACTGACCTCTGACACGCTCTCTCGGAGAGCTTCTCAAAAGGAATAGTGCCAGATGTTGTGGCATAACTTTTGGGAAGCTGAGGATTTGACTCCCGGCCCAAATAATGTATTCGAGTCGGGACATTTTCGTCTGGCGTGGGGTCTTAGATATCGATTCATTCATTTATTTATTTATTTATTGTTGTTGTTTAAGGTCACATACTTATGCACAATGGCTAATCATGACCGTGACAGTTTTACGGGTGGAGGAAGCCGGAGTACCCGGAGAGAACGACCGAGCAACTGTCAGCTCCCCAACATCGCAGCTCCGCATTGCAGCACACGCAGGGTTAGATTGGTTGAAGACATGCGCACCATCGATGTGCAGTACGCCTTAGTACACGGCGTCATCGTGCCCCCATGTGGACAATTAGGGTTAAGTGCCTTGCCCATGGACACAGCGCGGGAGTCCGCATTAATCGCTCAGACGGTCATCCATCCGAGGACTAACCGAGCTCGACGTTGCTTAACTTCGGTGATCTGACGAGAACCGGTTACCGCAACACCACTGCGCCCCAGATATCGATTCACTCGAGCTTGTGATAATGAACTTTCATACGAGACTGGATTTGATACTCAGACTTTTGTCACACATCCGCACAGTCGGCCATACAAGCGGAGGTCTATCGTACCCGATTCGCGCTATTGACCAATTTGGGGTACTGAAGCTGCTTATTAAAAAAAAACAACATTGAGTTGTTGACCTATAATCCAGACTGATATTCCAACCACACCAACAAGGCATGGCTTCGACAAAGCCATGCATCTGTGATGCATCTGGAATATTTTATCAGTCGGGATATGAGCCACCAGAGTCGGGACAAATCAGGTTTAACACCCCCCCCCCCCCCCCCTCCCCTTCACGCACAAACATCAGTCATTTTCGAGACACCCTTCGACACTTGGACAAGTCGTGGTAGTATTGAATGGGTAGCCATTAAACGGTAATTTGTGGTACAAGGCATAAGAATTCCACAACATATAAGAAGAACTGTGTTCAGGGATCTTTCATTACTTTTTGCAAGAAAGTCTGGTTTCCAAACACTGGGAACCCGGCGGCTCAGTAGGTAGAGATGCAGGCTGCACGCTGAGAGGTCCTCCGTTCGAATCCCACCTGCGGCAATCGCGTTGTGTCATTGGGCAAGACATTTAATCCTAATTGTACCCGTGGTGCACGGTGACGTTGAGTACTAATGCGTACTGCACGTCGATGGTGCACTTGTCTTCAACCAATGCTAAGCCTGATTGTGTGGAGTGTGTGTACGTTGGGGAGTCTGACATTTGTTTCGCCGTTGCTCGGTGGTTCTCTCTGGATACTCCCGCTTAATCCACCCGGAAAACTATCCGACTAAAACTGTCCGACACGAGGTGACCCCGACTGTCGAAAGTGTCGTTAAACCCCAATAAATAAATAAATTCCAAACGCTTTTAAAACTGAAGCACTTTTAACTACTTTTAAGGATCCGTAAGATCAATGATTGCCCCGGAATTAAAATCCGTAATTGTATGTTTTGCATTTAACTTTGGACTCGGTATGATTAATTGTGGCCTTTGTTCTACAATAGGGTGCAATTTCAGACATTACACAATATGTCCAACTTGCGAAATAGAAAGAAAATCGGGAATACGTCCAATCGCCTCGCAGACAAAAGATACGATGTCGAAAGATGCGATGTCCGTAAATTCCATATTGAGCAAAAACGAAGTTCTTGTCTAATAACGAATTTAACCCTTAACCCTAGGCAGACGATATCAAAATTTATTATTTTAATTAATATTTTTTAAAATTAAAAAAAAAATTCAACAAAACCATATCATGTGACCCCTCATTGGAACGAGTTCATCGAGCTCGTTCCAATGAGGGGTCACATGATATGATTTTGTTGAAATATTTTGAAAAATTTATTTCTTTCAACTGCTGAATTTGCAAATTACGCGGGCGGATGCGGGCGATTCGTCAGGTAAAGGGTTAAAGAAGTCATATATACAATATAGGGTCACCAATATACTTTATCTCTGTAACTAAAATATCTTATTAAGGCCTTCTAGTTTTCCCCAATATACTGAAATAGCAATTGTAATGATAAAAAATGATAAAATTGTTGCTTGTTCAACGTAAAACGGCTATTTATTTATTGGTGTTTAAGGCCCCCATGTTTTTGCACAATGGCTAATCATGACCACAACTCGAGACCAGGGGTGAGCGTTAATAAACCGTGCTCCCCATTTTAGAGAGGGTCTGCACCTCCCAAGTGACTGGGTCCTATTTTACCAGTAAAACAGAGGCTGTTTGCCGCGGTGAACAGACATTGCTTTACTTCCCGTGCTTCCCGCGGGGAACGTAAAGCGGTCATCAATTCATTCGATTGCCGCCATTTTGACAGATGAATAAACAGAGAGGACGGCACTGCATGGCCCCATCTGTTGTATACAGACTGTGTATGGCATTTTTTTTTTAGCCACCACGTGTTGTATTCAATAAAGTTATCAGAAGTTTGTAAGAGGCGCAATATATATATATCACTTTCATCGCATTACATATCTAGTTTAATTTGTTATTCTTATTTTCTATTTTGGGGGGTGGGGGGGTAGGAGGGGGGAGGTGCGATTATTTGACGTGGCCAGTTTTCTTCAGCTCAGTTTAACAAATGTTGATACATTTATTTTTTACCTCCTTTCAGGTGACCGTTTATCTATGTGTTCCCCCCAACCTGTAGTAAAAGATGACAGAACAGAGACAGGCTTTTCTTGAATTCCAGAAATTGTGATACGACTCCAAAGTTACTTTATCCAAGAGAACGCCTATTTTTCATTTTTTCCTTTTTTCATATTTTACATTTTATTAAAACATTTTGTATGTCTCTAATAAAAATGCATTTTGTTAAAAAAAATTGTATGCAGTTGTTTATTATTATACCAGACGCAGGTCTCATCAGAGGTGACGGAAGCAATTTGGTGGGAAGGAGGAGTTGGTTGGTGAAGTGCTGGCCAACATTTGTTTACCCTTGAGACTTTTAATTATCTTGACGTTCAAACGGAAAGTATAAATAAGATATTTTTCACATCAGTTATTATCTGGTTGAGGGCTAGATAATTTTTGGTTTGAATTTGTTATTCAAAACTTGTTTTATTACAAATTATTTGAGAGTGCCTACTGGCACTCTCCGATAATTTGCAATAAAACAAATTTATATAAACAAATTATTATTTGTGTTTCACTGAATATGAAAAATAAGTTAGGAAAGTGTTGGCTTTTGCTCTGGTATCCTCATTTTTCGAAGAGTCCGGATCTTTTCGGCCTCGGGAACATTCGGGCCTAGGTATTTTTCTGGGAACATTCGGCCTCAGTCGAGGCCGAATGTTCCCACATTTGGTAAAAAAATTTCGGAGTTTGGGAGTTGAAAAATAACTTTAATAAATAATTTTTTGGTTCATTTTGTTGGGTTTTTTTTGTATATTAGGAGTTTTTCCAGAATATTTTTTGAAAGAATAATATATACGGCGTACCTACCTTATTCCCAAAGTCATAATATATTAAGCACGGGACCGATCCATAATGAATTATAATGAAATATAAAATCCATTGTATAAAATCCACTGCATTGAATAACAGAATGACAATATATATGTTCCAATGCCGACATGCAAAGCCGAAATGATATACTTCTTCTTGGATGTTGTTTGGCACAACTCGGCTTTAAAAGTTTGTTTTTATAAGTTCTTCTGAAGTACTGATCGAAGTTCTAGCCTCTGATGAGATACTCATACAGCGTTTTTACATGCTGACTGGGCGAAGTTCGAAGAAAACCTGAAACCAAAGCTTGCAACCGTACACAAGGGGGCTGTGTCCAGAAGATGGCTGACGCCATAGTTGCGAGCCGAGTGGAGGCAGGGAAGGAAAGTGTAGGAAAGATTAGGGTGCCAACACGGGAACTTGGGCACAGAGTGAGCGAAGAACTGAAAAGGGCCATAAAGGGTAGAAAAGCTAAATGTGCTGCATACAGAAGTAGAAAACTTAAGGGGGCGGAAAGCAACGAGGCCACGATAGCAAAGGAAAAATACCAACAAGCACGAAATAAAGTAAATAAAATTAAAGACGATAATCGGAGAGTGCGAAATAGCAGTCTTATTTGGACGATAAGAATGACAGGGGGGGGTCCAGTTCGAACGTATTTTGGAAATGGGTGAATAAACGTAACAAAGGAAGTAACCCACAGAGTATTAAAGTAGATGGCAGAGTTACAGACGATCAAGATCAAATCGCATTAGAACTAGTCAAGCACTGGGAAAAGGTATACGATAAGCGGTGGGGCATGGGGAACCCACCGGATTGTCCGAACCAGGTCGATGGAAATCTATCGAACTTCGTGTGCAGCGAAATTAAAACGGAGGAGGTGCGAAAGGTGATCTCAAAATTAAGGAATGGAAAAGCGGGAGGTTATCAAAAAACGGGGAGAGGAACTCTTGGAAAGCCTAATTGCCCTATTCAGTTTAGCCATAGAAAAACAAGAGGTCCCAAATGAGTGGAGAGAAAGCAAAGTGACATTTATTCACAAAATGGGGGGGAAAAAGACGTTTTGGATAATTATCGAGGGATCTCTGTCAGTAGCAACATTGGAAAAGTTTTCTGTAAAGTCCTGTAAGGGAGATTAGAGGAGGTGATTGGGAAGAAGGGTTTTTTGGGAAAGATCCAGAATGGCTTCAGGAAGGGAAGGAGAGTCACTGACCACCTTTTCATGCTATCCCAAATGATAGAATCCGCGAAAGCAAAAAAGAAAAAGATGTTTATGGTCTTTTTGGATGTTAACAAGGCATACGATAGAGTGTGGAGGGAGGGAATGTGGCGCATGCTTGAGGCTCTGGGCTTGGAAGGCGAGTTTGTTGGAATTATGAAAGCATTATATAAAGATGTACAGAGTGAACTTAGCCTGGAAAACATTACAACAAAACGTGTGCCTATGGAAAATAGGCCCAAAACTAGGGTGTATCCTTTCGCCAATTGTTTTTGCATTGTACATCAATGATTTAGGAGATGAACTCCTGCATAGCGACGAGGGGGTAGCAGTTGGAGACTTGAAGAACCCAGGGCTATTCTTTGCAGACGATATGGTGCTAGTGTCAGAAAGCGAAGAGGGGCCAGCGGAAATGCTGGGAATTGTTGGGAAATATGGAAGCAAATGGAGACTCGAACTTAATGAAAGCAAGAGCAAATTTATACATGTGGGCCGCAAAGTGGACCCCACTCGAAGGTGGAGAGTAGGGGAGTTCTGCATTCCAGAAGGAAGCAGCAAACTTCTTAGTGTAGGAGAGACAGGTGACTACGAGTATCTGGGGGTAAATATAAACATCACAGGAAGAGGCATCTACCGAAATCACGCAAATAAATTGATTCTGAAGGGGAAGCGAATCTTTAACCAAATGAAACTTATAGAGAGAAACAGTTTCAATAAGGTTTTCGTGGGGAAAACATTTGGGAAATGGTGGGTCTGCCAAGTATAACATACGGTACGGAAGTGGTACCCCTAAACCAGACGGCTATAAAGAGCTTGGAAATCCTTCAGAACGATGGATGACGGAGTCGTGTAATGCCGCAGCACTAGAAGCAATCAGGGGTGTGCTTGGGTGGATGAGGATCAAGGACAGGAGAGACCTATTGAAACTCGGTTATCTTAATTATTTGGTAAATCTCCCCGACAGCCGATGGTGTAAAGTAATGTTCCTGAGAATTTTCAACTCAAATATCAAGACGGGGTGGATGGTCCAAGTGAGAGAGCTAGTAGAGAACTACTCATTGGAGATCTCGGACCTAGACGTTGGGGCAAACCAGGGTAAACAATTCGTCAGAGAAAGGGTCATGGAGGATGGTAACCGTAATTGGCGAGAGGAGGTCAAATCAAAGAGGTCTTGGGGTGGCCTGCGTGATAAAGAGAAGCCTAGTTTTGAAGAGTACCTTGATGACACCTTGGGGGTGGTGGGGGGGGGGGGGTCACTGTTGTGCAAGCTGAGGTCGCGGTCCTTGGAGCTGAGGGGAAAAATTGGAAAAAAACAGTGCAAAGGATCGCCAGATGTGTAATTTGGGCGTGGTGGAGACCCTGGAACACTTTCTTCTAGAATGCCCAAAATACCAGTCTAAAAGAATAAGATTCACTGGGAGTATAATGGGGAAGTGGGAGGGGAGAATGAAGGACATGTGGTCAGTGGGTGACTCAAAGGAGAGGGTTAACATGCTAATCGGAGAGGTTGGGAAGAATGGGGCAAGGGATATCATCAAGTAGCTCGTGGGAATATGGAGGCAGTTGGGGGTACAGGGGTAACCAAGGCCTTCTCGTCCGAGAACCGCGACAAATCAGCGGCCGGCCAAAGTGCTATTATTACAGTGCGACTGAAGTTCGATTGATTTGATCGCACTTGGTTAGGATTGCAGTTTCTTTGAACCCTTAAACCTTTTAAGTGGACTGTAACTATGGCCCTCTCCCTAAAAGGCTGATGGTTTCCTCCCACCTTTCAAAACACATATCGGTGATTTTTTTCTTTGTGTAACCGTTATGGATGGCATGCTGGGGCTGCTCCCAAACCAGCGAGTGTTTGGGTTTCGTTTTCGTTTTTTCTAAAACAATCAACAAGCTGCGGTTTTAGTATTCATAAGGAAATAAAGTTATAACGGAAATTGAGTTATTCGGGTCGCAAGGGATTTAGTTTAAACAATATTTATTGAAGGAATATGCTATATGTTACAGAATTGAATACAGTAATCAGATTGTCGAATGATGGAGGTATTTGACAGGAAGCTTGTAGCTTACGTAAGTCATCTCCCGAAAAGCAAGGGATTTAAATCCCACATCGTCCATGTGCGCCTTCGGCGCGCTGAAACTTTTCATTCATTAGAGACCAGCATCAATCTTGCACGCTAACATGCTTGTCCAAAGATATCCAAGAAGTTAGAGGAAGCATGGGAGAAATATAAAGAGAATGATATAACTACATCTAGATATTTTAGGTTGTGTGCCAGTATATATAAAGTGTAAATGTATTTTATATTGTATATATTTTATATTACACGGTATTTATTTTCGTTTTTAGTTGTAATAACGGTGTTTAAACTCATATTAAACCGGGTATCTCAAGTGTCCCTAGTTGAAAACGGAGGCCGAATGTTCCCAGGCCGAATGTTTCCAGGTCGAATGTTCCCGGGGCCGAATGTTCCCGAGGCCGAAAAGACCCGCTCCCTTTTAGAAAGCCCTTAGAAAGCCCTAATAGGGTTTCTAGCACTCAACCAGTTGAGAAGTCTTGACAGCAGGATTATATTAGTATTTTAAGCTGCGATAACATTTGGCTCAACGGTTGTCGGTGAGTAGTATTCTGGAGAAAATGGAAATTGAGGTTAAAACTCCGAAAAATTGAAAAATAATAACAAAACAAATGACCACAAAGTATTAACGCGCGGTTTGATTTCGTACGTCATAAGACGAACAGAAGTATCAAAGGGTTAAACATTTTTATTTACAAATCAATCAACGAATGTGCCTGTACGTCATATTCTTCCATCCTTTCTCCTAAAGCATAGCCCAGTATGATCCTCATTAGAACGAGCTCGGAAGATTTCGCTCCCACGAGAGTCAAACTCTCTTTCAAAAAGAGAAAGATGATTTTAAGTGATTTGGATGGGAAGTCGACCTCCGTCACCCCAAAATAGGACACCAAAACAAACAGGTCCGTGAAGTTAGAACGAAATTGGAAATTGGAAATTGGAAATTCAATGGAAATTCAACTTGTCATTTTTTCGTGTTAATGGTGTTCTTTAGACGTGATTCGTGCTCTCCCATTTCAATTTGGACCAAATTCCGACTTTTCCCCTATTTTTCAGACACTGTTCGGTCTTAGAAATTTTCACGCCAATATTTTTAGGGTCAGCTTTCAGACAAACTACCCTTGTTTATAGACCGATTGGTCCATAATTTGGCACGCATGCTCACTATCCCCAATAAACATCACTTATAAAATTTCATTGTCGCAAACGGTCAGGATCACGTGATTTGAATATCCAATTGATATTCAAATTTGGTTATTGGAAATTCAATGGAAATTGGATGGAAAGATGTTAAGGTTAAAATGCTAATCACTTTATTGGAAATGCTATACCAAACAGAAAGTGCTATAGCATTTTGCTAATCACCATTTTAAAAGTATTTTAACCCTTGTAAATTTGCAAAAAAAACCAATCGTTTCTGTGAAAACGCTCATTTTGAGTAAATGAAATAACTTTAAGACTTCAATTTTCGGTCTTCACATAAAAATCGGCTGGCCGCAGAGTTTTGTAATCCAACTTCTGAATCAGCTCAACCAAACGATTGTGGAGTTGAAATTGCTTACCCGTGCCTCATTCCCTGTTGCGCTTAGGAATTTCTCAGCTTAACCCTTTACCCAACGCGAGTAGAAGACGACACTTACATAAAAATGTTAAATAACTAAATACTTTCAATTCTTGTCTCAAAAACATAGCTTATGGCCCTTCAATGGGGAACGAACCCAACGAGATCGTTCCAATGAGGGGTCAAAGATATGTTTTCGAGAAAAAATTGAAAATGTGATTGAATTTGAATTGAGATATTTGCGAAAGAGCTCGCCAGGTATGGGCGTTACATTGGGTAAAGAGCTATAGTCCCTTTTCGATGATCAATTCTGCCTTCTGATTGGTCAGAATTACTTGGACAAATGGCCATGACAAAGTATGCACCCAGCATCCGAGGTATGAGAGCGTATAAGGACACGTGAAACTCCAAGGGAATATGGTTCGAATGGTAGAGGTCGCGTCTTTCGCCTCGATATAAAAATTTAACCCAAAACCCTGAAATGGTCTATTATAAATCGTCCAAATATGAAATAAAAGATTATAAAACTTCTTGAGAAAAATAATATGGACATCAGCGCAATTCCGCTGACGTCCGTATTACTCTTCTCAAGTACTTTGATTTGTTTTCGCGTTACCATTATCGATATAAGGCATAGACATAAATAGAAAATCATTAAATTTCTATGATACAAGGCATGTAACGCCATCTATGTAGAGCTCGTGTACTTCCCGAATTTCGTCCCGATGAGTGTGGAGCGTGCCAAACGCGTCCAGAAATGTTTGTTCGCGCTGTTTTATTGCATTTCTACGACAATGTAGAACCGCCACACCATTGTATATTTCAACGGATTACTAATCTGTTTAAACAGATTACTAATTTGTTTTTACAGATTACTAATTTGTTTAAACATATTACTAATCTGTAAAAACAGATTACTAATCTGCGTTACTGAGAACATTCTTTCAATATGTTCCAAAGTATGTGCAATTGCCGCCCTCCGATTTTTTCTATGTTTACGGCTCCAGTGGGACGTCTGATGGAACTGAGTCTCGACTTCTCTGATACGGTGCGTTACTTGCTCGGTGCATTATGCATCAGCGTCAAGGATGAAGATCTTTCGACGAACTGACAAGTTTATTTCCCCATTGATCATACTGTTACAAAAATGCTCGGATTTGGAAGCAAGGGCAGTTACTTTTTTCGTCACAAGGGCAGCGGGCAACGGGGTAATTGTCCCCGCTGCCTCCAAGGTTCCGGCGCCCTTGATGTAGTAAGATTTGTACACTTCACCTGCCCTTTTCCAGTTGGGTGCAACATGATTGTATAATATTTTTTAGAGATTTTAGAGTGTGCAATTAGTTTAAAACATAAGCTTTCCAGTGGTATACACTACTCACAAGGATAACCGCGGGAGTCTAAACGTGTACTGTGGCCCACATAAGTCTATCTAGACCATTTAACCCTATCTATCGAGTGAATTTAGTTTCACTCGATATAGGGGGTTTATACGGCCTAGAGGATCCTATATGTGCCATGAGGCTATAGTGGGACTAAGGAGTTTTTCAGCCACAAACCATCTCGTCCAGGACGAGTTTTTGTTTGTGCTAGGACGAATTTATGTGTCTCCTGCAAAACAAGTTTTTGTGCCGGTGTAACAGGAATGGAAGTCCGTAGGAAAATTAGTCCCTCTGGACTATTATTCCGCGGAATTATAATCCTAGGTCTAACATTTCTAGGAATAGTAGTCCGCCGGACTACTATTCCTAGAAATGTTAGACCTAGGACTATAATTCCGCGGAATAATAGTCCAGAGGGACTAACGTTCCTACGGACTTCCATTCCTTTTACACCGGCGTTCGCTGGTACCAACTCCGCATATGTCTGGTGGGAGTGATTTCCTAGTAGAAAATCCATGGATGTTTACCCCCCGGATGTCCTCTGGAAATCGTCGGTCAAATGCTCCAAATAACCAGTAACTCTTTCCAAGTTCATAGTTCATTGTGAATCCAGTTACTAGTTCGCCAATGAACCATGTGTTTTTGTTGCTCGAGTAAAAGGAATGGAAGTCCGTAGGAAAAGTAGTCCCACCGGACTACACTTCTTCGGAATTATTGTCCCAGGTCTAACATTCCTAGGAATAGATGTCCGAGGAACTTACGTTCCGGGCCCAAAGGTCCTGCGGATATCTATTCCTAGGAATGTTAGACCTGGGACTACAATTCCAAGGTATTATAGTCCGGTGGGACTACCTTTCCAATGGACTTGCTTTCCTGCTACACCTGGGTTTGCCAGCGCCAACTCCGGAGATCACCGGGCAAATATTCCAACCAACCAGTAACTCGTTCCTAGTTCAATGTGAAATCCAGTTTCCAGTTCGTAGTTTCTAATTCGATGTGAATCCAGTTCCTAGTTCTGAAGTGGCCGCGCGCATGGTGAAATCAACCAGTAACTCGTTCCTTGTTCCTAATTCGACGTCAATCCAGTTCCTAGTTTCCTCGGACAAAGAATATTTACCCTTCAACTATCTCGTCCAGAACGAGATTTTTGTGCCTGGAATCGCCAGCATTAACTCTTGCTGTGTCTGCTTGACATGAGCCGTTGGCAGTATATCCTGGTATGTGTGCCCCGGAGGTGGCCGAGCAAATGCTGCAACTAACCAGTAACTCGTTCCTAAGTCGATATAAATCCAGTTACTCATTCCTAGTTCGGACTTAGAATATTTGTCCATAAACTATCTCGTCCAGGACGAGTTTTTGTGCCGGGTTCGCCTGTACTAACTCCGGAGATGTCTGCTGGGAATGGGTCACTAGCAGTAAATCGAGGGATGTTTGTCCCCGGAGGTAGATTAACAAATGATGCAAACACCTAATAACTCGTTCCTAATTCATTGTTCGTTTGGCATCCAGTCCCTATTTCCTAGTCGAGACTAAGAATATTTACCCATAAACTATCTCATTCAGACCAGTTGTTTGTGCCAGTGACGTAAGTACTTTGGAAATGTGTGCTGTGATTGAGGCGCTAGCAGTAAATCCAGGGATGTTTGCACCCTGAGCTAGCCGGGCAAAAGTTGCAACAAACCAGTAAGACGTTCCCAGTTCGACCAAGACTAGTTTTGTTCTAGGGCTGTCGCCTGTGCTAACTCTCGAGATGTCGACCGGGAGTGAGCCACTAACAGCAAGTGTGGGGCTGTCTGCCATCGGAGTTGGCTAGACATGTCTGTTTGATAAAGGAAAAACTCCATTTCTGCGATTTCTGTGCATTCTCGTGCTCATCTGGGTAATTACTTTTACTCCCACTCATCTACAAACACCCCTGTCCTGTAAGAGACCCGGGGGGGGGGGGAGGGGGAATGTTGATGGCAATGTAGGTAGTGAACAAGATATTATTTTGGGTGGGCCGAGTGGTCTAATCAAGTTTGCCAAATGCTAGGGCAACGAATAACAAGGAACTAGTAATTTGATTCACATTCAGCTAGGAACAAGTTACTTCTAGCAACTCATTTTCGGTAGACACCCCGAACTGTGCGTCGACATCCCTTTATGAGGGATGAGCTATATAGTCAAAGGGAAAGCAGTTTATACTCGACTATAGGAATAGTAATGTGAAACTGGGCCATTAGTGACACTAAGGCAGAAACAGACGAGCTTACAACAGGGCAATAATGGTAGAAGACTGTACATGGATGTCATGGGTTATATGGGGGCTATGAGCCACAACTATTCTTAGATATCAGCGCGTCGAGAGATGTATCCACCAAAAGGCATCCAATCCATCAAAAGATATCATCTAAATGATATCCGCAGAATAGGTATCCGCAGACAGGAATCATCAAGGTATGGCCAATAAGATCATTACTACAGCATGTGTATCATCCAATAACTATACGGTATGTGCTTATATGTTGTGTATTTTTGAGACACATTTAGAATTAGCAAGCAGGAACAAATTGGTACATCTTGCATATGACCATGTACCGTATGCGCTATGATGGACTGAAAGGGAAAAATCAAAGATACATCCAGTTAGTAAAGAGACTATACAGACAGATACGGGTGAATGGGAATGGAGTGATCAGACTGAATGTGCTGAAACTTGGACGAGATGACAGATGGTAAGATAGGTAAAGAGCCATACATAGCTTGTGGGAACCAGTGGAATAGCTAGGCTAGATCAGATAACTCATAAGACGGATAGAATAGGCCAGAGAAGGACTGAACCTACTAAGGGATAGGGTCATTCGGGATCAAAATGGAATGGTCAAAACTTGGTTGACCATGCAGAGCAGACAGTCATAACACAGGTAGAACAGGCTTGGGGGTGATGGGAACAGGCTATATAGTTACTTGTAGAATGGACATAAACTGGGATTTCTGTATAGAATGTGAGTGAGATAAAAACAAGGATTCTGGAAGAGTAAGAGCCAAATAAAGAACTCACCCTTTAAGGGGTCCCAAAGCATTACCTACTAGTCTGCAGCGATTTATTTGTGTAAAAATAAACTACTTGTCGGTGGTTTCCGTCCATTGTGGGGCTCATTTAGATAGTTCGTTACATCCCCAGTCAATAAACCATACCATCAGAACATAACCCGTCCTTTTGGGGTCCTTCCAGGCTCATCGTCACCAGATTCTACTTATGAAACCAAGAGGGCGCCCAAAACACAATATGGATGACGGAAACACGAGTCATCCTAAAAACATTCTCTGAAAGTCATTGCTTTAATTGCTCATTTGCTGAATACCAGTGACCCCAATGGAATAAAGAATGTGTTTAATGTATTCCATGACCTTGAACACCTAGGTAAACACACCTTATTTATCATTCTGGTTTGAGTAGAAAGAAAGAAATGTAGAAAAATGGATTTTTCGTGAATGATGTTACCTCACTTGCATAATAGGCCCGAAAATAGGCTTGATTCCAAAATATCAAATGATAACATTTTTTATCATTCTAAGTATACCCCAAGGTAAAAAAAATATGACGTTCGGTCTGTGGGAGAATATGCGCAAATTAGAGGAGGTATCGACTCTCTCAAATTTTCCTTACACGTCAAAGAATACGTAATCAGCAATGTTAAACATCAGTAGCAGAGCGTTATAACTTCAATCTGCAACTACAGTATGCTGCTAACGCGTTTCCACGGAGAAAAGCATCGCGAAGAGACAAACAGTTTCCCAGACGTCGTCGTGATTATAAGTTAACACCGGCAACATGCGTGGTTTATGGAGATTTGAGGCCCGAATATCAGTTTTTAAACAACGAGCCGGTAGGCGAGGTGTTTAAATGAGTCATCCGGGTGTTAAATCTCCATATACCATGCATGTTGCCGGTGTAAAGGGAATGCAAGTCCGTAGGAAAGATAGTCCCATAGGGCTATAATTCCTTGGTATTGTAGTCCTAGGACTAACATTCTGAGGAATAGATATCCACAGGACGTACGGTCCCGGAATGTAAGTCCCCGGACATCTATTGCTAGGAATGTTAGACCTCGGACTATAATTCCGAGAAACGATAGCCCGGTGGGACTACTTTTCCTACGGACTTCCATTCCTTTTACACCTGAGATAACGTTTTGTCCCGTTTGAAATGTACGGCAGCGTAGAACCCCCAAACGATTGTGACTTCAACGGATTCTTAATCCGTTTAACAAATTACTAACCTGTTTAAACAGATTACTAATCTGTTTTACAGACCAACTAATCTGTTTAACAGATAGGGTTACATGGTCTAGATAGACTTATGTGGGCCACAGTACACGTTTTAGACTCCCGTGGTTATCCTTGTGAATAGTGTATACCACTGGAAAGCTTATGGTTTAAATTAATTGCACACTCTAAAATCTCTAAAACAAATTATACAATCATGTTGCACCTAACTGGAAAAGGGCAGGTGAAGTGTACAAATCTTACTACATCAAGGGCGCCGGAACCTTGGAGGCAGCGGGGACAATTATCCCGTTGCCCGCTTGCCCTGTGACGAAAAAAGTAATTGCCCTTGCTTCCAAATCCGGGCATTTTTGTAACAGTATGATCAATGGGGAAATACACTTGTCAGTTCGTCGAAAGATCTTCCCCCTTGACGCTGAGGCATAATGCACCGAGCAAGTAACGCACCGTATCAGTGAAGTCGAGGCCCAGTTCCATCAGACGTCCCACTGGAGCCGTAAACATAGAAAAAATCGGAGGACGGCAATTGCACATACTTTGGAACATATTGAAAGAAAGTTCTCAGTAACGCAGATTAGTAATCTGTTTTTATAGATTAGTAATATGTTTAAACAGATTAGTAATCTGTAAAAACAAATTAGTAATCTGTTTAAACAGATTAGTAATCCTTTGAAATATACAATGGTGAGGCGGTTCTACGTTGTCGTAGAAATGCGATAAAACAGCGCGAACAAACATTTCTGGACGCGTTTGGCACGCTCCACACTCAGCGGGACGAAATTCGGGAAGTACACGAGCTCTACATAGATGGCGTTACATGCCTTATATCATAGAAATTTAATGATTTTCTATTTATGTCTATGCCTTATATCGATAATGGAAACGCGATAACAAACCAAAGTACTTGAGAAGAGTAATATGGACGTCAGCGGAATTGCGCTGATGCCCATATTATTTTTCTCAAGAAGTTTTATAATCTTTTATTTCATATTGGACGATTCATAAGAGACCATTTCAGGGTTTTGGGTTAAATTTTTATATCGAGGCGAGAGACGCGACCTCTACCATTCGAACCATATTCCCTTGGAGTTTCACGTGTCCTTATACGCTCTCATACCTCGGATGCTGGGTGCATACTTTGTCATGGCTATTTGTCCAAGTAATTCTGACCAATCAGACGGCAGAATTGATCGTCGAAAAGGGACTATAGCTCTTTACCCACTGTAACGCCCATACCTGGCGAGCTCTTTCGCAAATATCTCAATTCAAATGAAATCACATTTTCAATTTTTTCTCGAAAATATATCTTTGACCCCTCATTGGAACGATCTCGTTGAGTTCGTTCCCCATGAAGGGCCATAAGCTATGTTTTTGAGACAAGAATTGAAAGTATTTAGTTATTTAACATTTTTATGTAAGTGTCGTCGCGTTGGGTAAAGGGTTAAGCTGAGAAATTCCTAAGCGCAACAGGGAATGAGGCACGGGTAAGCAATTTCAACTCCACAATCGTTTGGTTGAGCTGATTCAGAAGTTGGATTACAAAACTCTGCGGCCAGCCGATTTTTATGTGAAGACCGAAAACTGAAGTCTTAAAGTTATTTTATTTACTCAAAATGAGAGTTTTTACAGAAACGATTGTTTTTTTTTTGCAAATTTACAAGGGAGAAAATACTTTTAAAATGGTGATTAGCAAAATGATATAGCAATTTCTGTTTGGTATAGCATTTCCAATAAAGTGATTAGCATTTTAACCTTAACATCTTTCCATCCAATTTCCATTGAATTTCCAATGACCAAATTTGAATATCAATTGGATATTCAAATAAATTGAAATGGAGAGCACGAATCATGTCTAAAGAACACCGTTAAGGTGAAAAAATGAAAAGTTGAATTTCCATCGAATTTCCATTGAATTTCCAATAACCAAATTTGAATATCAATTGGATTTTCAAATCATGTGATCCCGGCCGTTTGCGGCAATGAAATTTTATAAGTGGTATTTATTGGGGATAGTGAGCATGCGTGCCAAATTATAGCCCAATCGGCCAATAAACAAGGGTAGTTTGTCTGAAAGCTGACCCTCAAAAAATTTGCGTGAAAATTTCGAAGTCCGAACAGTGTCTGAAAAATAGGGGAAAAGTCGGAATTTGATCCTACGGTGGCTGATTTAGGACACTCAAATATTTATTTTTATCTTGTTATAACGAGATACGATCTCGTTATAACGAGAAAACATCTCGTTATAACGAGATACTATCTCGTTATAACGAGAAAACATCTCGTTCTAACGAGAAAACATCTCCTTATAACGAGAAAGTATCTCGTTATAACGAGAAAAGATCTCGTCATAACGAGATAGTATCTCGCTATAACGAGAAAAGATCTCGTTATAACGAGAAAAGATCTCGTTTTAACGAGAAAACATCTCGTTATCTCGAGATAAAATTACGTGACTCTGATGACATGAAACATATAGCCCCCACCACCAAAACAGTTTATATATCTCGCGGGTGTTTTCAATATTCTGGATGTAATACATGGGAAAAACACCTACCCACCCCCGCCCCCACCCCCAAGCATCCCAACCATGCCCGTGAAATACCGCTCCTCTCCCTCGCACATGTTGTCAACGATGATTTCGATAAGCGCATATAACTCTCATACCAATAAACACAGAAAATGAGATGGAATTGTGGCGTTTTGGGGTGGCCGTGGTGGTGGCAGGGCAAGTTGTAACACGAATAAGGAGGGTAGGATAATACAGGTAATGTAGTACTGGCACTTTGATTGTTAATCTTCAATCAAAGACGTCTAAATTTCCCAATCCTTCTCCCACGACCTCCTATGAGGGTGGATTTGATAATCAATACTTCAGTAGCCGAGCGGTCAAGGTGCCACATATACTGGTTTTCTGTTAGACAAAAGGTTAATATTTAGACATAAATGTACTGTACTGGCAGAGTGACCAAATAAACCAGATCTTGAAACTTAACAGTTTAATTTATAGTTGTCACTAAAGCAATGATAAACAAAATGCAACAAAACAAGTGTATAATTCATATATGCTTTGAGAAGCAATCATCAATTGCTATGTTGAACCTCATTTTCTTTTCCTCGCTTCAAGTTGCAGGGGTGAGCTGGAACACAGTTCAGATTATTCATGGCTTGTGCGAAACAAGGGAGCTAACTACACCGGAGAAGAGATAAATAGCTTAACACGTTCCATTACGAATGTAATCAGACGGTGTTCTGCTATCGATATCATCTGTAACACCGCAGCTCAGTGGAAGATTTCAAAGTTGACAGATATCCTAATAAGTATTATTCAGTGTCTATACGACTGGACGCTATAAATCACCTTCGATTCCCGGTCCGAGTCCCAAAACTCAGCGCATCTTCGCAAGTAATATTTATCTACTTGCGTTATCATTAAGGATTTACTCAATTACCAAGTAATTATTACCTTTACTCAACAGTGATTAATTTACTCAAATTGCTGCTTAATACTGGCCAAGGCTAATTGCTTTGTGCAAGCGTTGTTCGCAACTGAAGGCAAACGAAAGGTTCAGTGCCAAAAAGCAAGAACAGCGATATGAAAACATTTGCGCTTAAATAGACGGGCAAGTATTAACCAAACACCCTGCTTGGTTTATTTAGTTAAAGTATAAATATAGGTACACGATAGGTTAATTATTACGTGAGTAATTAAGCTCTGCACTAATAGGTGCGGGACATACGTACGTAAAAATACCAAGCGCTGATTGGTGGAGGATGACATACCCACATTCAGCACAAAGAAACATGGCTGAAGTATGCCAAGTGAAAACTTTTGAATCGCAAACCACAAACCTTGACGCGTAACGAAATACAAAATATGTGACACTAAGTTAGAAGGTTCGTATTGAATTCTGTGATAAGTGAGGATTAACAAAATCGGATTACTGTCATTTCCAACAAGAATAATTTGAAACTAAAACCCGATTTCGATGCACGAAATTTGGTAAGTTAATAACGTTATGACAACATCGCAAGATCGTTACACTACCCCCTCCTTTGAAATAAAGTTTGACCTCAAACTTGAAATAAAATATTGAACTTATTATACATCATTTACATTTCAGCCAAGTCAGGAATAAGAAGACTGAAGAATGTGGAAGCTGACTAAGAAGGCAGGGCTTCCTAATAAATTCTCACCTTCAATAGTCTTCTATGAGTAGTTTTTTTTTCTTTTTTTGTTTTTTTTGTTTTTGTTTTAAATAATTCTGGAAACGGTTCACCACTGGGTAACTCATACTGGATCGGCATCACACACATCAACTACTGGACAGTCCTTTATCACTAAATCAGGAATCAGTCTGTAAAAACTGAGTTAGTCACTGGAAATTACACCAAAAGCATGACAATAGAGTCACTGATTCTTTTCTGTTATGGAATTGTCCACCAACTAACTGGATTACAGTTTGTCGCCATTTATACTGTTTAAAGACTCTAGGCCACTAAACCCGATAATACAGGTATCATTTTTTTTTCATGGAAATGTCCCTATTAGTCAGTATGGAATATAACTGAGAGTAAAACAGTCATTGATTTTTAACTTATTTTCTTTGTTTTACTAAACTGCAAGACAGTTCACAAGTTTGATTTTCTTGAGAGTAATGTTCTAACTCCACTAGCAACTAAAGTACAGATGGTGGTAGATGATACACTTCAGATGGTAAAATGCTGTTGGTACAGTAATGGTGTCGTACTTTGACGATGACGAAAGACTTGGCAAAATCGGATGATACAAAAGCTGGTGGTGCAGTAATGGTGTAGAACCTCGGCGATGACGAGAGACTTGGTAGTGTAAATTGGAAGTTATTAAGTGCAATTGATGAGGTTGATGAAGATATGATGATGCAGCAGATTAAGATGTTTGAATCTTGACAATGACGAGAGAGATTGAGGTGCAAACTGGAAGCCCTTCAGTGCAATTGATGATACTGGCGAAGATATGATGTTGGTGGAGTACATGAAGAGGTTTGATAATGATATCTTAATTGTGATGCTGATTACAAGATTCAAGATTCAATTCATCATCTCTTGTAATCTCTTCATCTCTACTTCCAATGCCTTCATCTTTTCCCGAACATCTTCCTTGGACAAGTTGCACTGTGTGTCTTTATCTTCCTGTCCAATGCTGGTTTGAGTGTTAATGTCTTGAGACGATGGTCGTACGATGGTTTCCACAGCCTCAGTCTGTGTGGATACAGAGTTCATCCTTCCACATGTTGGATCTGGAATCCAGGTTGCCTCCAGCTGGTACATGCCATCAGATGTCATTGCCGTCTCCACCTTCCGAATGGCAGCGATTCCTTCAGGGAAGAACTGAACGGATCTTGTACCATTTCGAAGAACCGATCTTCTTCTCCTCCTTAAGATGGATGCTTCCGGCAGTTGTCGAAGAAATTCGCTTGGAGCGCCCATGAAGAATAGCCTTGGATCCAGATGTGGGGGTTCAGATGGTCTGTCATGTTCAATACTCTGCGAAAGGAAATCTGGTTTGGGTTTGATAAAAGTGAGGCTCAAAGAATTCTCAGCTGGAGAGTCTGGATGCTGTGGTGTCGGTGTCGCTGAGAGGGCCTCAGCTGCAGCTTTGTCAATCTCTTCGCCCATGTTGGGTTCTTCTGCAGTCTGGCTGTTATAGTTGGGTCCTGCAACTAGTAATGGCGTTGGATGGTATTCGACATTATGCACATCTCCGCTAAACATAGGTGGCTTATATTCTTCGTCTTGCAGTGGTGTTGTTGGCAATGGTGATAAAGGTTTAAGACCCAGCTCTGGCATGTTTTAATGGATGTGAGGACTATTCAATTCTGGCGTCTTAGATGGAGTTGCTTTTGCTCTCTTCCTCTCATCTTGGCCGTCACCATCTCCCCTTCTCTTAAAAGGTCTTCCTCGCCCTGAAGTCTTTATTTCCACTTCCTCGACATGGCGTGGATGTTGTCTTCTCACGTGGTCGACCATCTTGTAATGACAGGCAATGGGAAATTTTTCACTGCACCACCTACACTTTTCAACTGGCCCATGCTGCTCCCTGAAGTGCCTCTGCAACTTCCGCTGCTCAAAGAATCCCTGACCACACCGCCTGCAGGTCCAGTCTTTAGTATTTGTACCATGCATCTGTAATAAATATAGGATTTGCCTTTTAATTTCTACCGTAGAAGGGTTTAATCCTGTTGTGGTGCACTTTTATCACACGTGACTGTTTATTTTGCTTAACTTGGTAAACTAAATCGGACAATTGATTTACAATTTTGAATGGACCATTCCACTTTGGTTGTAATTTGGGACTAATTTTGACTCGTTTTGCACTGTTGTGCATCCAGACTAGGTCACCAATCTGAAATTTCTTATGTGACAATCGGTGATCATAAGATCGTTTCTGTTTGTCGAGCACACTGACCAGTTTTCCACGTACAATTTCGTGAATTTTTAATAATTTATTTTCTAAATTAACAGCATAGTCTGATTGAAATTCATTTCCAGCTTCGGTGTCTGGTGGGAGACCAAGCAAAACATCAACAGGTAATTCCAACTCTCGACCAAACATCATCTTGCTCGGAGTAAAGCCGGTACTTTCATGAACAGAGGAATTATATGCCATCATCAGCAGAGGCAAATATACATCCCAGTCCTTTTGATTGGCGGATACATATTTACGAATCATATTTCCTAATGACCTATTGAAGCGTTCCGTGAACCCATTACTTTGGGGATGGTATGGTGTGGTTCGCGTTTTATCGATATCCAATTTCTTGCAAAGATCCTGAAACAGTACACTCTCAAACTGGGTACCCTGATCAGTGTGTATTTGTCTTGGCACTCCAAAACGACTAATAAAATTTTGAAGTAATTTTTCTGCTACAGTATTTGCCTCCTGATTGGGCATACCATAAGCTTCCGTCCATTTAGTAAAATAATCACATAATACCAATATATACTTGTTACCATTTTTAGAACGTGGAATCGGACCTAATATGTCAATTCCCAGTCTCTCTAATGGTTGTCCCACGGCATACTGCTTTAGCGGTGCTTTGGCAGTATGATGTGTTGAGCCACCAGACTGGCTGTTCAAACAGGATTTTATCCAGTTTCCCACATCACTGGCATATTTCCACCAGTAGAATAGTATTTTCACTCTATTGATTGTACGTGTGATACCCAGATGTCCACCTGCAGGATCATCATGAAGTTTCTGTAACACCATATTCATTAGTACTTTGGGTAACATCAACTGCCAATAAACACTTCCCTCGGGGGAAATATATTTTCTATACAACACATCATCCCTTAGGTTGATCCTATCCCACTGTGACCAGTAATGTTTAACAGCTGGACTTAGGTATGACACATCAGGCCAATCAGGTCTACGGTTTTTACTCTTCCTAAGGTATATTTTTGACAACTCAGGATCAGTTAATTGTAACTCTTTTAACCCTTTACCCAACGTAACGGCCAAAACCGGCCAGCGCTATTCTCAAAAATCGCCAATTAATTTTCAAAATATTTTCATTTTTTGTCTCAAAAACATAGGTTATGACCCCTCGTTGGAACGAGCTCGTCGAGCTCGTTCCAACGAGGGGTCATAACCTATGTTTTTGAGACAAAAAATGAAAAAATTTAGTTATTCAAGAATTTTTTTTGCAAGTGTCGTCTGCTTTTCATGTTAGGTAAAGGGTTAACTTATATAATGATAAAGTATCACCATCCTCTAGTGACAATTCATACACACACGCAGATGGTTCATCAAAATGTGAATCTACTTCTACCATTGATTTTGTCTGCTTATTTTCACGTGTGTCACAGTGATTACAAGTGTCACAGGGACGCCGAGATAGACCATCAGCATTTTTGTGTGAGTTACCAGCACGATGTACAATTTTGAAATCATATGACGCAAGGACTTCCAACCATCTGGCCATTTGTCCTTCCGGATTTTTAAAATTTAGTAGCCATGTTAATGCCCCATGGTCAGTCCTAACAGTAAAGAATGAACCGTACAGATAATGATGGAAATGTTTCACACTTTCAACAACAGCCAGGAGCTCTCTTCTGGTAACACAATAATTTCTTTCTGTTTTGGAAAGAGTTTTACTAAAATAGGCAATCACTCGTTCATGACCATCCTGTATCTGGGACAGGACACTCCCAATTCCATACCCACTAGCATCACAGTCAAGGGTGAATGGCAAATTCATATTGGGATAACCTAAAATTGGTGCACTTACCAATGCGGACTTCAACTTTTCAAACGCCAATGTACACTCATCAGTCCATTTGAAAACGCTTTGTTTTTCTGTTAATTTATGTAGGGGACATGCTATTTCGGCCATTCCCCGAATATATTTTCTATAGTAGAAGACTGTGCCTAAATAACTGCGTAGTTCGTGAACATTTAAGGGTACTGGCCAGTTCTTAACAGCATCAATTTTTCTCTCATCTGTAGCAATACGCTGATTCGAAACAATGTGGCCCAGGAATGCAACCTTTCTCCTGAAAAATTCACACTTCTCAGGAGAAACCTTTAGACTAGCGTTCTTTAGACGAGTAAATACTTGTCCTAAATGTTCAACATGAGACTCAAATGAATTTGAAAACACAATTATATCATCAATATACAACACACAACTCTGCCATTGGAGACCTGCCAACACTCGCTCCATCATTCTCTCAAATGTCGCTGGACTATTACATAGACCCATGCTCATAACTTGAAATTGAAACAGACCAGATGGTGTTGCAAATGCTGTTTTTTCTGCATCTTTAGGGTCGAGCTCAACTTGATGAAAACCGCTAAGAAGATCGAGGGTCGAGAACCAATGTGACTCCCTCAAAGCATCTAAAGAGTCCCCAATTCGAGGCAAAGGGTATGAATCTTTAAGTGTGACCTTATTAAGCTGCCTATAATCGACACAAAATCTCCATGAGTCATCTTTATTCTTGACCAGTACAATAGGGGATGACCATGGACGTGTGGACGCCTTAATAACACCATTATTTAACATTCGGTCAATTTCCTCAGCTGCAATAGCTTGTTTGTTTAATGCCAGTCGTCTGGGGCGCTGTTTAATGGGTCTTGAATTACCGGTATCAATTTTGTGTTTCACCAAACCAGTTCTTCCCAGATCGTCTTTAGACTTCGCAAATATGCAATGATAGTTCTCAAGCAATTCTCGAAACTTTGACACTTGGGACTTATTCAAATTCTGGGGGACTATCCTTCAGTTCCACTAGATCGCTAATACTCGTACCGATAGCCAGGTTAGTATTCTTATATATATGCTGTGGTTTGTCACTCAAATTCATAACTCTTACTGGAACCTGACTGTCCTTAGGATCGACAACAGTTCGAGCAACAAGTAATCCTATTTTGCTAATTTTATTATCGGCTGTAGGTTCTATCAAACGTTCAGAGATATTATCCCTTTTTCTATTTATTTTTCCCGCGAGTATGGTTTCACATTGGGGTGGAATAATGGAATTCTCATTCACCGTAATTCTGAACACTGCGTCATCCTGATCCTCCACTTCACATGTAACCGCATTCATCATCAATGTGCAGAGTACCATCACCAACATTTATCTTACAGTTATTATGCCGGAGAAAATCAAAACCGAGTACTAAATCGGCATCAATATCAGCGATAACCATTCTTTGATTACACACCTTATTATTTACTTTCAGTGGTAACTCAACATAACCCAAACTTTGTACCAGACCCCATCTGCCATTCGCAATCTTCCACTATGGTGTTTAATTTCAATATCAACTACATTTTTAATTCTTTCCAATATTTTAGAGTGCAAAACACAAATTGTTAATCCTGTATCTACTAGACCACTAATTTCAATCCCATGAATATTGACATTGATAAATAGTCCATTAGCTGAACCTTGAAAGGTCAAATCATAAACTTTGTTTTGGGCCATTTCAGTTTTGTTGCAAAATGCAGCTGACACTTCGACCCCAGTCTCATCTGGTTTTAGTTTTCCGAGGTTTGTACAGCAATGCTTCTTTTAGTTTTATCTATACACGACCGTTTACCAGAATCTTGGTTTTCATTAGTGCTAATCCTGTTTTTAAATTTATAACAGTCACTCCGCCAGTGGCCAAGCTTCCCACAAAAATTACATCTACCCTTACGGCTTGTATCTGAAGCAAACTGCTTAACTGTCGTAGGCCCACTTTCATTAGTTATTTTAGCCAATTGTCCCATAAACTGTCCCAGGAAATCATCATTTAGATCTTCCTCTTTCTGCATCCTAATCTGGGATTTGGGTCGATTATGACGCCTACTATTTTGAAAAGCCTCAAATTCAATGGCCAGATGTACTGCATTACTAATACTTCTAGGTTTTCCCTGAAACACGGCCCACTCCAGCTCTGAGTCATTTAATGAATCCACAAAAGCATCCCTAGATAAATGCTCTCTAACTTCATTGAGTGCACTAGGGTAAGACAATCGAACCAGGCGTGTAATATCTTGAGCCAACTCATTTAAACTTTCATGCTTCTGTCGCAGCCTATTCTTTAATTGTGCCCTATACAACTCTGATTGGTTCTCCGGTTGAAATCTAGCAGTTAGGGCTGAAACCAACTGATTATAGTCCCTTCTTTGGTCGGGTCTGAGGTCACTTAACACACTCTGAGCAGAATCCCTTAGGTTAATTGCCAACTCCACAGCTTTTGTTGCCTCATCCCAGTGATAGGTCTCTGTCATCAATTCAAACTGGACCAGATAATCTTCCCAGTTACCTTTACCATTAAAGTTGGGTGTGGCCCTAGGTTTACTATACATATACTCATAATGTCTTCCAAATGGTGGACAGATCTCTTGTGCTCCAATAAGACCCATACGTCTACCTCGGTGATCTGGGGGGGGGGGGGGGGGGGGGGGCGCACTGATGCAGTACCTCTTGCTGCATTACTACTTTCAGAGCTGTTAAATAAAACCCTATCCATCCCAGCACTTGAACCAGCAAGCCTGGGTGGATGTCCAACCTCTCTATGGGGTTGGCGCAGAAAATCCTCACCAGAATTATTCTGCATGGGAGCCATATGTAAGCCTGGTCTAACCAAATGATCATCTGTTTCGGTATCCGAGTACCTACTCCGATCAGCAAAATTTCCGCATAAATTACTTGACCTTGACTTCCCATCTGCCCCTGCAGCATCCCAATCTCCCGCTGAAAATGGTGACGATGACTCCCCAAATATACAGCTTTTCATCTGAGATCTAGTTTCCGCCAACTCCTTTTGAAGACGTTTTACTTGCTTGTGCAATGACTGCTCTTCGAAACCACTATCCCCATGACCATTATTATTTTTGACTGACAGAAGGACTTCACCGCTGGGACTTCCTAATATAAATGAATCAGAGTGTGTGGAATCGTGTTCACTTCCAGGACTCCCAAATGTAACACATTTTCCCTTGGTGGAACTGGGCTGACTTGGCTGAATGGAACCTGCTTCTTGGCACTGAGCCTCTACAGGAGGGGTACACGTTTCTAAACTATCCCTTGGCTTCTTTTGTACGTATGTAGCTTGCATAATTGTTATGGTCAACTATAAATTAACTATCCCACCGCTGCCACCAACTGTGGCGTTTTTGGGTGGCCGTGGTGGTGGCAGGGCAAGTTGTAACACGAATAAGGAGGGTAGGATACTACAGGTAATGTAGTACTGGCACTTTGAGGGTTAATCTTCAATCAAAGACGTCTAAAGTTCCCAATTCTTCTCCCACGACCTCCTATGAGGGTGGATTTGATAACCAATACTTCAGTAGCCGAGCGGTCAAGGTGCCACATATACTGGTTTTCTGTTAGACAAAGGGTTAATATTTAGACATAAATGTACTGTACTGGCAGAGTGACCAAATAAACCAGGTCTTGAAACTTAACAGTTTAATTTATAGTTGTCACTAAAGCAATGATAAACAAAATGCAACAAAACAAGTGTATAATTCATATATGCTTTGAGAAGCAATCATCAATCGCTATGTTGAACCTCATTTTTTCTCGCTTCAAGTTGCAGGGGTGAGCTGGAACACAGTTCAGATTTCATAGCTTGTGCGAAACAAGGGAGCTAACTACACCGGAGAAGAGATAAATAGCTCAACACGTTCCATTACGAATGTAATCAGACGGTGTTCTGCTATCGATATCATCTGTAACACCGCAGCTCAGTGGAAGATTGCAAAGTTGACAGATATCCTAATAAGTATTATTCAGTGTCTATACGACTGGACGCTATAAATCACCTTCGATTCCCGGTCGGAGTTCCAAAACTCAGCGCATCTTCGCAAGTAATATTTATCTACTTGCGTTATCATTAGGGATTTACTCAATTACCAAGTAATTATTACCTTTACTCAACAGTGGTTAATTTACTCAAATTGCTGCTTAATACTGGCCAAGGCTAATTGCTTTGTGCAAGCGTTGTTCGCAACTGAAGGCAAACGAAAGGTTCAGTACCAAAAAGCAAGAACAGCGATATGAAAACATTTGCGCTTAAATAGACGGGAAAGTATTAACCAAACACCCTGATTGGTTTATTTAGTTAAAGTATAAATATAAGTACACGATAGGTTAATTATTACGTGAGTAATTAAGCTCTGCACTAATAGGTGCGGGACATACGTACGTAAAAATACCAAGCGCTGATTGGTGGAGGATGACATACCCACATTCAGCACAAAGAAACATGGCTGAAGTATGCCAAGTGAAAACTTTTGAATCGCAAACCACAAATCTTGACGCGTAACGAAATACAAAATATGTGACACTAAGTTAGAAGGTTCGTATTGAATTCTGTGATAAGTGAGGATTAACAAAATCGGATTACTGTCATTTCCAACAAGAATAATTTGAAACTAAAACCCGATTTCGATGCACGAAATTTGGTAAGTTAATAACGTTATGACAACATCGCAAGATCGTTTCAGAATTCACACAAACAAATGAAACAACTATAGCGTAATAAACTCGCTGCCCCCCCACCCCCCCCGCCCCTCCCCCACACCGTATGTGGAACACTTTTTCGACACACGGCACTCAAAACACGACTATAGCCTCAGCCCCAAAACAGTGTACATATCTTACGCGTGTGTTTAATACTGTGGATGTAATACACGGGAAACACTCCTACCCCTCTCCTTCCCAAAGCATCCCACCAATGCCCGCGAAATACCCCCCCCCCCCCCCCCCCCCCCGCACATGTTGTAAAAGATAATTACGATAAGTGTATTTAACGCTCATACTAATAGAACAAGGACAGAGACGTGAGAAGGTAAAAATATTGGGAGAGGGGTATCAAGGCGGAGATCCATGCAAAAGGGGTGTCCATTGTGCTGGCAGTAGCATGATTCGAGTCGCGCAGTGGCGAGGCGGGGGGAGAGCACCAGATGTGGTATCCCCTTCTCGTTGGCGGGGTCCGGGGGCCCTTCCCTGGGAAAATTTTGAAAACTATGAGGGCCAAAACTCGCATTCTCAGTGATTCTGAGGCCGCTGTGACACTACCAATTCGAATTCTCTGCTCGTTTCGTAATTAGGCGCGTTTGTGAATTTATCCGCTTGGTTAACTTTCTTCGTTTGTGTTTTGTTTTGGACTGACTTCAAACATCTCCACGAGTTTAATCGGGACCATCGGTTAAAAAATTTTTTTATTGAAGAGGTGGGGTGGGGGGGGTAAATACACCCTACCGCCCCCCCCCCCCCTTACCCGGTTTTAACGCCACTGAGAAAGGATGAAAAACAGAAAATAAGATGGAGTTTGCACAGACAAATTAAACAACTTTAGCCTTATAAACTTACTGCCACCCCCCTCCCCCCCCCCCCCCCCCCACCAACACACACAAGGAGAGATTTATTTATTATCGACGCTTTCAACAGCCAGGGGCATGTCATGTAGGGTAGTTCCCTTGGTGGAGGAAGAACCGGAGACAACCACTGAGCAGCGGCGTGCAACCGTCAAGTTCTCCAACCTACTAACCCGACAGAATTAGAGTATAGAGCGGTTGAAGGCACATGCACCATCGACGTGCAGTTCGCCCTAGCACATAATGCCACCGTGACCCCACGTCAGGCCACGTGGACAATTGGGATTAAGTGTCTTGCCTAAAGACACAACGCGGGTCAGAATCTAACCGTCGATTTCTATGTTTCAAGCTCGATACTCTAACAAATGATCTACCGCATTCTCATAATTATATAGTAGGTAGCTGCACATGTTTGTCATGTGAACACATTATGGCGTCATTAACCTTTTACCAAACGCAAGTTGAAGACAACAGTAGGCCCACACTCATTTTTACACAAAAAAAATAAATGAAATTCATTTTTTTCTTCCAAACTAAACGGCTTATGACACTCATTTGAACGAGCTCGTCGAGCTCTTTTCGATGCGACATCATAAACTATGGTTTGGGAGAAACAATTATGAACATAAATTTTGAGTGGCGAATTTTGTATATTACACGGACGGTTTGTGTCGCTGCGGTGGGTAGAAGGGCTTGTTACAACCGATAATGTTACAACGCCGCATAATGTTACACCAACGCATAATGTTACAAAAAATGTAGTAAACAACCGATAATGTTATAAACTCCGCATAATGTTATAACTTCTTTCAACCCGTTATGTTATAAAAATCGACGCATAATGTTATAACTTTTTTCAACCCGTTATGTTACAACAAATTAACCGATAATGTTATAACTTCTGTATACTAATTCCAGTTACAGATATTGCAAATGAACTTTACCACTTACCATTTATTGCCGCATACAGGTATGTAAAATGTATACTAAAGGTTTCTGCTCTGCTTAAGGCGAGGAGACCCCCCCCCCCCCAACTCCCGGGGATTTATCATAGAATGACCTAGTCATGTTACATAGACGCGGATTATCCTGGTAACTCAATCGTGTGACGTCATTACCATGATCGTGCAGTGCCCAACATGGTGAAGGCGGGGATGGTGGGGGAGGGGCGCTATTTGATCCGGTTGGAACGTTTACCAACATGCGTAGTCTCCGCTTCCAGAAATGTAGTGTACCATAGTCCCCTGACGCCTTTGGGGATGGGCAAATGCCTCTGTTTCTGCTTGTTTTGGGCATCTAAAACTCATTTGTCGCATATTTCGTAGTCATAAGAATATCTTATTGTTCATTAATTTGGAATTTTAACAACTACGGGGAACACAAATGAGGTGGAGTTAAAAGAGGTCAAAAAGTTGGATGGAGCGAGGTGCATACGGTGGATGTGGCAGGTTGGTAGTGTCGCACGGAAGCCGAAGAATAAGATGCGAGACTGGGTAGGAAGAGGAATGGGGTCTAGGAGGATTGAAAGGGGTGGGCAGGGATTAGGCTGAGAAAAAGAGGAGGTCATGGATTAGTACATCAGGGTGATTGTGCAGAGAAAGCTATCTGAGAATACTATAAGAGAGTAGTGCTAGACGGTATGATAATATAGATGGTGGAGATGTTGGAAGAAGTGGAAGTGATGAACTTGGGATTACAGGTTCTGGAAAAGGCGGAATCACTAGAACGGGCATTATAGGGAGAAGGAGGAGATTGTGGAGGAGGAGTTGTGTTGATGTTGGTGTTGTGGCGGTGTTGGTGATGGTGTT
Organism: Pictodentalium vernedei; assembly: GCA_031216915.1. Classification (NCBI taxonomy): domain Eukaryota; kingdom Metazoa; phylum Mollusca; class Scaphopoda; order Dentaliida; family Dentaliidae; genus Pictodentalium; species Pictodentalium vernedei. Next base: position 527,085,696 of record CM062297.1, on the reverse strand, counting down.
GAGTAGTTATGTATGTTGAAAATGAGCCATTTTGTAGGACCCCGGGGCAGGACCCCGGAAGTGACGTCATGTCACGTGATTGGGCGGTCATGTTGGGTTGTCATGATAGTGCACGTGGGTGGCCATGTTGTGATTTCATTATCATGACAATAGGTGGAAGGAGCGCGTATGCGCAGCGCGTGTTGTTATGGGGGCACATGCTCCGTCTCACCCCTAACAACCCGACAATAGATATCGAATTAATCCAAACAACCCGACAATCTTCAGCAAACTGTCCAAACACTCCCGAAAACACTCCCAAATAAAGGTAGGATAGTATCCTTAATGAGGGTATGAGACATATGAACTCATTGTGCTCATTTGCATAGCTTTCATTTTGAGACGTATGATTTTGCGCGCATCGTGCTCATTTTCATAGCTTTCATTGCTTCATACGACGAAAAGGGGATTCCGTGGGTTTAGTATCCTTAAAATATAGGATAGTATCCTTACCTAATGTCCGACCATATAATGGGCGCGTAATTTATCACAGAAATGGGTTTATTACAATAATGGCTGGTTTATTACAACAGTTTTTTTTAACTGAGAGATAAACTGGAAGGGGAGGCGTCGTCCCTGACCCCGGAGCCCTACTGCCCCTTGCCCATGGAGCTCCTGAAGTCCCGGTCCCTCGAGTTTCTGGCGAGTTACTAAATCGGTACTGGCAGGATTCGGGAGTGTTTTCGGGAATGTTTTGGACAGTTTCCTGAAGATTGTCGGGTTGTTTGGATTAATTTCGATATCTATTGTCGGGTTGTTAAGGGTGAGACGGAGTACGTGTCCCTATAACAACACGCACTCCTACCAACCTTTTTCATGATAATGACATCACAACATGGCCACCCACGTGCACTATCATGACAACCCAACATGACCGCCCAGTCACGTGACATGACGTCACTTCCGGGGCCCTGTCCCGGGGTCCTACAAAATGGCTCATTTTCAACATACATAACTACTCAACACCATCACCAACACCGCCACAACACCAACATCAACACAACTCCTCCTCCACAATCTCCTCCTTCTCCCTATACTGCCTGTTCTAGTCATTCCGCCTTTTCCAGAACCTGTAATCCCAAATTCATCACTTCCACTTCTTCCAACATCTCCACCATCTATATTATCATACCGTCTAGCACTACTCTCTTATAGTATTCTCAGATATCCTTCTCTAAACAATCACCCTGATGTACTAATCCATGACTTCCTCTCTTTCTCAGCCTAATCCCTGCCCACCCCTTTCAATTCTCCTAACCCCATTCCTCTTCTTACCCAGTCTCGCACCTTATTCTTCGGTTTCCATGCGACACTCACTACCAACCCGCCACATCCACCATATGTACCTCGCTCCATCCAAAATTTTGATCTCTTTTAACTCCACCTCATTTTTGTTCACTGTTAGTTGTTAAAATGTCAAATTAATGAACAATAAGATATTCTTATGACTAAGAAATATGCGACAAATGAGTTTCAGATGCCCAAACACAAGCAGAATCAGGGGCATTTGCCCATCCCCAAAGGCGTCAGGGGACTATGGTGCACTACATTTCTGGAAGCGGAGATTACGCATGTTGGTAAACGTACCAACCGGATAAAATAGTACCCCTCCTCCACCACCCCCCGCCTTCACCATGTTGGGCACTGGATGATCATGGTAATGACGTCACACGATTGTGTTACCAGGATAATCCGCGTCTATGTAATGTGACTAGGTCATTCTATGATAAATCCCCGGGAGTTGGGGGGGGGGGGGGGGGTGTCTCCTCGCCTTAAGCAGAGCAGAAACCTTTAGTATAAATAGTACATACCTTTATGCGGCAATAAATGGTAAGTGGTAAAGTCCATCTGCAATATCTGTAACTGGAATTAGTAAACAGAGGTTATAACATTATCGGGTAATTTGTTGTAACATAACGGGTTGAAAAAAGTTATAACATTATGCGTCGATTTTTATAACATAACGGGTTGAAAAAAGTTATAACATTATGCGGAGTTTGTAACATTATCGGTTGTTTACTACATTTTTTGCAACATTATGCGTTGGTGTAACATTATGCGGCGTTGTAACATTATCGGTTGTAACAGGGCTATCATGATTAGGCCAATATATACGGTATATCGATAACTTGTGCACTTCTTAGAAATAGAATTAAATGGTGTCAATAATATAACAATAATGCAATGCATGAATACTGAAGCTCTAGAAAATTGTTTTTTACTGTGTAGAGCTAGGATGCCAAATTGTGTGTGTGTTGGGGGTGGGGGGGGGGGGGGGCAGTAATATCGCGAGTGTCGAGAACGACATACCACGGGCATGTCTCGAGGTTTGAGGCAGGGGACGCAGAGTTTGGGAGGTACGCCCTCCCATTGGTGGGGTCCGGCAGTGATTTTTTTTCAAATTATAAAGCTCTGGGGCCCATTCTGGGCATCTTGAGAGAAGGGAGGTTTGGGAATTATAAGTGGGGGTGGGTGGAGGTCAATGTTATTGGAGATGGGGTGTCCCCCTACCACCCCCCCCCCCCCCCCCCCCCCATGCCGCTTCAGCACTAAGTTTTTCAATAAACTTCTCATTTTGTTCACTGATAGATTGAGCTGAACATGGAACATGAAGCATGACGACAAAAGTCATCACTGGTATAGGGAATTTATTTAATTATTTATTGGTGTTTAAAGTCACTTTTGTGAAGCTATATACTGTCGTCTTCAACTTGCGTTAGAACTCTATATGTAACTCAAATTCTGCCGGGTTAGTACGTTGGAGAGTTCGACGGTTGCCCGCCGCTGCTCAGTGGTTCTCTCCGATTCTTCGGTTCTTCCTCCACCCGTAGAACTACATTACACGACATGACTCTGGCTGCTGTAAGAGTCGTCAAATTCCAATAAATAAATAAATAAATAAATAAATAAATAAATAAATAAATAGATAAATAAATAAATCACTCCTTGTGTGTGGAGGGAAGGGTGTGGGGAGGGGTGGCAGTAAGTTTATTACGCTTTTTGCCAACGAGAAGGGATACCACATCTGGTGCTCTCCCCCACCTCGCCACTGCGCGACTCGAATCATGGTACTGTCAGCACAATGGGCGCCCCTTTTGCATGGATCTCCGCCTTGATACCCCCACTCCCAATATTTTTACCTTCTCGCGTCCCTGTCCTTGTTCTATTAGTATGAGCGTTAAATACACTTGTCGTAATTATCTTTTACAACATGTGCGAGGGGGAGGGGAGGTATTTCGCGGGCATTGGTGGGATGCTTTGGGAAGGAGAGGGGTAGGAGTGTTTCTCGTGTATTACATACACAGTATTAAACACACGCGTAAGATATGTACACTGTTTTGGGGCTGAGGCTATAGTCGTGTTTTGAGTGCCGTGTGTCGAAAAAGTGTTCCACATACGGTGTGGGGGAGGGGCGGGGGGGGGGGGGAGAGCGAGTTTATTACGCTATAGTTGTTTCATTTGTTTGTGTGAATTCCATCTCATTTTCTGTGTTTATTGGTATGAGAGTTCTATGCGCTTATCGAAATTATTGTTAACAACATGTGCGAGGGAGAGGAGCGGTATTTCACGGGCATGGTTGGGATGCTTGGGGTGGGGTGGGTAGGTGTTTTTCCCATGTATTACATCCAGAATATTGAAAACACCCGCGAGATATATAAACTGTTTTGGTGGTGGGGGCTATATGTTTCATGTCATCAGAGTCACGTGATTTTATCTCGAGATAACGAGATGTTTTCTCGTTATAACGAGATGTTTTCTCGTTATAACGAGATACTATCTCGTTATAACGAGATATTTTCTCGTTATAACGAGATCTTTTCTCGTTATAACGAGATACTTTCTCGTTATAACGAAATCTTTTCTCGTTATAACGAGATACTTTCTCGTTATAACGAGATCTTTTCTCGTTATAACGAGATACTTTCTCGTTATAACGAGATGTTTTCTCGTTATAACGAGATGTTTTCTCGTTATAACGAGACACTTTCTCGTTATAACGAGATGTTTTCTCGTTATAACGAGATGTTTTCTCGTAATAACGAGATAGTATCTCGTTATAACGAGATGTTTTCTCGTTATAACGAGATCGTATCTCGTTATAACGAGATCGTATCTCGTTATAACGAGATAAAAATAGATATTTGAGTGTCCTAAATCAGCCACCGTATGATCCAAATTGAAATGGGAGAGCACGAATCATGTCTAAAGAACACCGTTAACGTGAAAAAATGAAAAGTTGAATTTCCATCGAATTTCCATTGAATTTCCAATAACCAAATTTGAATATCAATTGGATATTCAAATCACGTGATCCCGGCCATTTGCGGCAATGAAATTTCATAAGTGGTATTTATTGGGGATAGTGAGCATGCGTGCCAAATTATAGCCCAATTGGCCCATAAACAAGGGTAGTTTGTCTGAAAGCTGACCCTCAAACATTTTGCATGAACATTTCTAAGTCCGAACAGTGTCTGAAAAATAGGGGAAAAGTCGGTATTTGATCCAAATTGAAATGGAGAGCACGAATCATGCCTAAAGAACACCGTTAACGTGAAAAAAATGAAAAGTTGAAGAATTTCCATCGAATTTCCATTGAATTTCCAATAACCAAATTTGAATATCAATTGGATATTCAAATCACGTGATCCCGACCGTTTGCGACAATGGAATTTTTTTATACGTGGTGTTTATTGGGGATAGTGAGCAAGCGTGTCAAATTATAGCCCAATCGGCTCATAAACAAGGGTAGTTTGTCTGAAAGCTGACCCTCAAAAACTTTGCGTGAGAATTTCTAAGTCCGAACAGTGTCTGAAAAATAGGGGAAAAGTCGGAATTTGATCTAAACTGAAATGGGAGAGCACGAATCACGTCTAAAGAACACCGTTAGCACGAAAAAATGACAAGTTGAATTTCCAATTTCCAATTTCGTTCTAACTTCACGGACCTAAAACAAACAAATTTGTAACTGCTCATTACAAATGGCGCTGCATTGATACGTTTTCTCACGATACCATGCATATCACGATACGATCCCGGCCATGATTCGATGCTTATCACGATACACTCGTCAATCATCAAAAAGTGAGGACACAAGAAGCAAATCTGTAGTTATGGACCACCGGGTCACCCGGTGGTCCATAACTGCAGATTTGCTTTTTGAGTCCTGATATTTCTACTGGGCTGGTGAGTAGAGGGGAAAGTCTAATATCCACCCACACAATGGCCAAATAACAAATCATACAGTTTTGGCCAAAGTCTAATATCCACCCACACAATGGCCAAATAACAAATCATACAGTTTTGGGCCAAGCAGCTTCATTTCAATGAAATTAGATTTCTCAAACTTCTTGAGAACAAAACATTATGACGCACTCTTCTGTTTCCTTGGAATTTGTGATTTGTTGGATCATAGTACATAAAGGTTCAGGAACAAGGTTAATGGTTTGTGCTATTCAATGCTAACAAATACCCGAGTTCAATGTAAAATCAGACTTCTACAATCCCAGTTTCAAAGGAAAACTACATATAATGGATGCGAACAGTCAACAATGAGGCCATTTTTGAAGTGTCATTAACATAAAATTCATGAAATTTTAGGCCCACGTGTATCGTGATACACTGTATTCAAATCGTGATTCATATCGTCGGAGAATGAATCGCGATACATTTGTTTCACGATTAATCGTTGCAGCCCTAATTACAAAGTACTTGTAACTAATATTTTCGAAGATGTTACATCAAACATGGAAGCATTTCCAGGAGTGATTTTTAAGAATTTAGTATTATCCCCATTACCCAGTGTTAAAATCTGGGGGCTCTAAAATACAAACCTTGATACGGCTTCAGAGACTTGATTTGACAAACTTGTAAATCTTCCTTTCATAATAATAACAACACTTTGGCTCCCAATGAATCTGATTTTTTTAGACTGGTTTTTGGGGCATTCTAGAAGAAAGTGTTCCAGGGTCTCTATCACGCCCAAATTGCACATCCGGCACTCCTTTTCACTGTTTTCCCCATCTTTCCCCTCAGCTCCAGGGACCGCGGCCTCAGATTGAACAACAGTGCCCCCCCCCCCCCCCCCCCCCAAAAAAAGGTGCCATCAAGTTACTCTTCAAAACCCAAAGACCTCTTTGATTTGACCCCCCTCTCGCCAATTAAGGTTACCCTTTCTCTGACGATTCTTTTACTCCGATATGCCCCAACGTTTTGTTCCGAGATCTCCAATGAGTAGTTCTCTATTAGCTCCCTCACTTGGACCATCCACCCTGTCTTTATATCTGAGTTGAAAATTCTCTGAACATTACTTTACACCATCGGCTGTCAGAGAGATTTACCAAATAATTAAGATAACCAAGTTTTTAATAAGTCTATCCTGTCCTTGATCCTCATCCAGCCAAGCTCACACCTGTTTGCTTCTGGTGCTGTGGCATTACTCGACCCCGTTATCCATCGGCCTGCATCGTTCTGCGGGGTTTCCAAGCTCTTTACAGTCGTCTGGTTTAGGGGTACCACTTCCGTACCATATGTTATACTTGACAGACCCACCACTTCCCAGATGGTTTTCCCCGCGAAAAACTTTTTGAAAGTGTTTCTTCCTATAAGTTTCCTTTGGTTAAGGATTCGCTCCCCTCCAGAATCAATTTATTTGTGTGGTTTCGGTAGATGCCTCTTCCTGTAATGTTTATATTTACCCCCATATACTCGTAGTCACCTGTCTCTTCTACACTATGAAGTTTGTTGCTACCTTCCGGAATACAGAACTCCCCCACACAACACCATTCGAGTGGGGTCAACTTTGGGGCCCACATGTATAACTTTACTCTTGCTTTCATTAAGTTCGAGTCTCCATTTGCTCCCATATTTCCCAACAATTCCCAGTATTTTCACTGGCCCCTGTTCGCTTTCTGACACTAGCACTATATCGTCTGCAAAAAATAGCAATGGGATCTTCAGGCAAGTGTCCAACTGCAACCCCCTCGTCGCTATGCAGGAGTTCATCTCCTAAACCTTTGATGTACAATACAAAAAGAATAGGCGAAAGGATACACCCCTGTTTTAGGCCTATCTCCATGGGCACACGTTTTGTTGTCATGTTACCCAGGCTAAGTTCACTCTGTACATCTTTATATAATGCTTTCTGAATTCCAACAAACTCGCCTCCCAAGCCCAGAGCATCAAGCCTTCGCAACATACCCCCCCCCCCCCCCTCCATACTCTATCGTATGCCTTTTTAACATCCGAAAAGGCCATAAACATCTTTTTCTTTTTTGCTTTCGCGGATTGTATCATTTGGGATAGCGTGAAAAGATGGTCAGTGACTCTCCTTCCCTTCCTGAAGCCATTCTGGATCTCTCCCCAAAACCCCTTCTCCTCAATCACCTCCTCTAATCTCCCATACAGGACTTTACAGAAATCTTTCCCAATGTTGCTACTGACAGAGATCCCTCGATAATTATCCAAAACGTCTTCTCCCCCTCTTTGTGAATAAATGTCACTTTGCTTTCTCTCCACTCATTTGGGACCTCTTGTTTTTCTATGGCTAAATTGAATATGGCAGTTAGGCTTTCCAAGAGTTCCTCTGCCCTTTTTTTGATAAACTCGTTGGGAATTTCGTCCACCCCTCCCGCTTTTCCATTTCTTAATTTTGAGATCACCTTTCGCACCTCCTCCGTTTTAATTTCGCTGCACACGAAGTTCGATAGGTTTTCCTCAACCGGGTTCAGACACTCCGGTGGGTTCCCTTATCGTTTACCTTTTCCCAGTGCTTGACTAGTTCTGATGCGATTTGATCTTGATCGTCTGTAACTCTGCCATCTACTTTAATACTCTGTGGATTACTTCCTTTGTTACGTTTATTCACCCATCTCCAAAATACCTTCGAAATCGACCCCTCCCCACCCCAACCTGTCATTCTTATCGTCTAAATAAGACTGCCATTTCGCACTCTCCGATTATCGTCTTTAATCTTATTTACTTTATTTCGTGCTTGTTGGTATTCTTCCTTTGCTCCCTTGGCCTCGTTGCTTTCCACCCCCTGAAGTTTTCTACTTCTCCTGTACTTGCCGCAGGCTCGAAAGGCTTGCAAAAGCCCGTCGCGTTGCCCCGAAACGTGTCCCAATGGTCGATAAAGGGTATTCCCAGGTCAACACAGTAGTCCTTCAACTCCTCATTCAGCGTCAAAATCCTTGAATTCCGTTCGTCCCCACCCCAACTTTACTATATCATTTTTATAAGAATCTTTAATTGCGTTGCCCGACAAGAGTAAGACAGGAAAGAGGATGTGCTGGTCGAGTTGACTCAATGCCGTGAACTGGTATCACTTCGATCATTAGCCGTGCGCCGTGGGCGCTTTCCTGGCGCAGGAGGCTTTTTCGCCCCCACTTCCCACCCAAGAAAAACACATCTCATCACGTGTTGGCCTACAGCTGTAAACAAAATGTGAAATTGGGAACTTCGCGAATATTAGTTGTTTTTCTCAAGTCTGGTTTATTTATTTGCTCGATCAAATCGATCGCGAAAACACAACAGTTTAGTTTCGAAAGTGACGAGGACTTTGTACTTAACCAAATGGAACTGCCTGTTCTATTCCCAATTTACAAATTCAAACCACAGCAATAGGCGCCGTCTGCCTCCTCCAAATTCCAATTTTAATTTAAAATAAATTATCTACTACCAGTAACAAACGCAGTAGTCTTGCCAGTTGACGTCACAAGACAGTATTTATTAATCAGCAGAGAAACGGACATGCGAAAGCAATTAAACTAATCGTTAACGCTCGTGACCACGGTGGGTCACAATGTTTTGAAAACTGTCTTCCACTGATGAAACACTGCGGTCCACTGGAACTCCACGGAGGAGAACACACCGCGGTGGCGTTTTTGTTTCAATCCACGTTGAACGTACTGCAATGTTAGTTATAAGAAACCAAATGAAGTTAAAAATTAAAAAATGACAACTCATTTATGTAAATATCAATGTGCAAAAAACAAACTTATTTATGTTAATATCTATGTACAGTGTAGTATGTTTCTATAGTTTATTGCTCATTAAAAGTTAGAACACTTGAATGAAATAAAATATATCAAAGCCAATGTTCCTGTTATTGTTGCTCTGTTGTCAGTGAAGATAAGTAATTAATTGTACACGCCCACTCATAAATAGTTCCTCTATAAATAGACAGCACTAATCTAAATTTAGCATCAATAACTGGGGTATTTATTGACCAGTCTCATATGGGTACTGTACACGTAATGAAGGATAGGAAGGACCCCTGATACAACTACTCTTGCATTCCTACTTTGCAGTTTGCTGACTAAACCTCTGCACTGCAAAAAATATAGGTTCTCTTTAGAACCAAATTCTAATCTTGACCCTGAGATGGAACCAGTTCTGTTTAATCAGTATTTATTTCAAATCAAATAAATTTACCAAGATTAGCATTCAAATTTAACAGAATATTACATGAACGGAAGTAGATTCAGCAGTTAACTTGGAGCTTATTCAACGCAGTCGCCAAACAGTTTGAAACAAAGGAGATATGAACAGTTGGCATATCGAACCAGTTTTGGTTCTGTATAGAACCAAATCTGGTTCGATATGCCAACTGTTCATATATCCTTTGCTTAATAATGATTTGAGACAACCTCGTATAAGCCCTAAACTTAGACTGAAACCCCCTCAATTTATGTTTAATTCTGTTAATATTTAATGTTAATCTTTATAAATTTATTTGATTTGAAATAAATACTGTTTAAACAGAATTGGTTCCATCTCAGGGACAAGATTAGAACCAGTTTTGGTTCTAAAGAGAACCTATATTTTTTGCAGTGTATATGACTCCACCAAACTTACTGACCTTCTCTCCCCGATATTGTTGGTCCCCACATGGACCACCACTACCGGATCCGATCCTGACCCTGCCACAATACCATCTACCTGGTCCCTCAGATCCTCCACCTTTGCCCACGGAGAGCACAAGCCTGTTCGATTAGGACTATCAGGTCCACAAACCACATTGTCAATCCCACTCCCCGCTACAACTAATTTGTTTCTTCGGTATCAGGACAATCGTACCCACGGCAACTCGTACCAGTCAAGTCGTACCCAAAATTGGACGACTCGTACCCATTTTCGGCTGGACAGCTCGTACCCACAGTTGGACAACTCGTACCCAAGGTTGGACAACTCGTACCCACAGTTGATCAACATGTACCTGGTCTTTAATTGTATGGGCGAACGCGAATATTGGCTGAAGGACTTGAGAAGATGAGTTTCTGATTTCAATGGGTGTGCATAAAGGCAAAAACTTTCCATTTTTAGCATTTATCTCAGCAGAACAGTCAGAACAGATTTCGCCGAAAGTCAATTTCGCCGGTATGAACATTTCATAAAGAGAGCAATTCGAAGGAAACAGGAAATATTTAAATCATATATTAGTACAGTGGTGTAGATACGGAAGACGACACCCCCCCCCCCCCCCCCCCCAAAAAAAAGGGTAACCTTTGGCTCTTCGTTAAACTTCTGAGGGCTTGTCTACGTAATATTTTGTTGTACTGGTAGTTATACCCAGCATTTCACGTGTTGAGGGGTTAACGCAAAATCAGATGCGATCGGGGCTCATTCCCCCCACCCTACCCCACCCCTTCATTGGTTCAAGCATTAACGCGATGTCGGGTGCGATCGGGGCCCATCAGAAGTCCCTTTCCTGGTCAAATTACATCTATATAGACCTGTGCCAATTTTTGTTTCGATCGGTCGAGGCACGAGAGTCCGGTGTCTATAAAGAGAGAGAGAGAGAGAGAGAGAGAGAGAGAGAGAGATTCACTTTTATAGTCTAATAGCAAACCTTACAAAAATGCTAATTATCATTCAATTTTCATGATTGTCATGGAAGATAATTGTTAGAAAAACACACCTCCCAACTGGAAGATTAACTGAATTGGCGATATAATATGCACAGAAAATTGGAAGAAAATAAAACACCAATCGACTATAAGGTAATAGATGATAGAAAATATTTCTTTATGATCTCACACCTGTCACTGCCGGGTAAGTCTAAATTAAATGACTGTCGAGCTTTTCAGGTGTGTCGGTGTTGACCATTAAATTTCCGACAGAAATCAGTTGATGCGAGCTGGTGGACTCATAGAGATAGATGTATTAGAGCTTTTTACTTGGATTTTTATGCCCCCGACTTTAGTCGGGTGGCATATAGTGATTGAAGTGTGCATGTGCCCGTCCGCGTGTGTGTGTGTGTCCGAGCCAATAACTCGAAAACTGTTAGGGCCACAGTCACCAAACTTCACACAATTATAAAGGACCATGGGAGGATGTGTCACACACCATAGCCGGGTTCGTACCTTCAAGGTCAAGGTCACATTTCAAGGGCACACTGAAAATCATCAATATTCGTGTCTCAGCCATAACTCAGAAACAAACCAAAGTACAAATATTAAACTTTTTACAATTTTTTTTGTTTGATGGAGGTCAAGGTCACAGATCAAGGTCATTGCCACGTAAGGGGGGGGGGGCATAATCACTTCCGAGTGAATCTCTTGTTTTTAAATGAACATCATTTGTGATCTTCTTGATTCAGTCCATCACTGGTCATTGTTTGCTGTTTTTCTTCCGAGCGGGTAAATGTGCTACGCTTCAAGTACAAAATCCGGCTGGACTCTCAATTTACAATGAAATCCTTTCTGACCTGATCAGAGTGGCGCCTCACCAGTGATGTAACTTTGCCACACGAAAAATAATAATGCCACTCTCCACCTTTAGATTATTTTTCGTGTGGCAAAGTTGCATCACTGGTGAGGCGCTACTTCGGTCAGGAAATGCAAGAGTTAATGCGACGGAGGCTATGGTTTTCACCCTGATAATTTGCAGAGCCTAGGCCCAGATGCAATGCCTTTTAGTTTTTTCCAGTACTCTATTTCCGAACATTGAAGCGCAGAAACCGGGTGTCGGGGTTGGGGTGTCATTCACCCCAGTTCTCGTACGAATACGATTGCAGACTTCCAGGTACCACTGGTGCCTGCTTTCAACAAAGTACGGTCAATGAATGTATGTTTCCTGTTCTGTGTGTCACAGCCGTCATTTAGACGTAAAATTTGTGTATATTTCATTCATATTCATGGAATATCTGACGAAGGAATTTCGAAGTAAACTGGTTTCCATTACTATTATAGCACCTTAAACGGATCAAACAAAAGCAAAAACCCTGCTTCTATAGTTCTTAGGCCATTAACTGCATTCGCCCATACAATTAAACACCAAGTACAAGTTGACCAGCCATAGGTACGAGTTGTCCAACCTTGGGTACGAGTTGTCCAATTGTGGGTACGAGTTGTCCAGCCGAAAATGGGTACGAGTCGTCCAATTTTGGGTACGACTTGACTGGTACGAGTTGCCGTGGGTACGAGTTGTCTAGAAACCGCATCTTCTTCCCCCAGTTCCTACATCATCTGCAACTTGCCTCTAGTCCCCTCTTTCTCTTCATTGCCTTCCTTACCCCATCTGGCCTATCAACATCAGCAGCCACCTCTCCCCCCCCCCCAATCTCATCCCCAGGGGTATCAGAATCTAAAACACTGAACCCAGCAACCTTGGCAGCCTGAAGCCTACTCTATGCAGCCCTGTCCTGACGCCATCTTCTGAATTTTTCCTAATAGATCCTCTCCTCCTCGGTTACATCACCCACATCAAGCATTCTTCCCCAAGGCTTCCTGCCTCCCTGTTTTCTCCTTGAAATCACGACGACCTTCCATCCTCCTTCCACCTCCCCATCATAGGTAACCGTCAAAAATCGCGAATGATAAATGTGGAAGCATGAGAATAAGTTAATATCTAGGGTTCCATAACCTCCCTATTGTCTCTAAATATGAAATCATGGATTTGATTTCAACTAGTAATCATACTCGCGAAAGATTTTAATCAGAACATTTGGACCAATTACCAAGTATTAAAAACTATGGGGCATGTGATCTACCTAAATATGCCCCTAGACTTCATCTGAACAAACTTGTGATTCATCCTTATAAAGACATATCAAATGTGACAGCATTTGAATCAGTTTGAGATTTGATTTTGAAAGTTTGTTCTCATTACCCTCATTGGTAAAATATAGAACATCATGACACATCTGATCAGAATTTTTGAACTGCTTTGATTTTATTCAACTTGAGAATACACTAAATAAGATTTCTATTCAATGCAAGCTAATGATTGAAAGTAGAATGTTTTCATTTTCTGAATTCACTTTAAACTAGAGCTACACCGAGGGTGCAACACCATTACAAAAATGAAACATTTATTACTCGGTGATGGATGAAAGATTACAGACCACTGGGCAGTATCATAAATGAAAGTGTCAATGACACTGTAGCTCAACTTGTGTAAGACATGTGCATGTATAGTATGTGACACAGCAATGGCACACATCTAGGCAATGACCTGATAACAAAGGTACATATAAGTGTTGTAACGGTCTGTACATAAATGCTGACCGCAGCCTGTAACAAATGTATAGGTAAAATAGGGTAAAGGTGGGCGACAGTTAGATGCTAAACTAGAAGAAAAATCTTTGAGTCCCAGAGTGGGTCTGACTGAACCCCAAAATATTTGTTCTCATAGCACAGTGATAGCAAAGGCACCCCAAATTATTATTTATTTATTGGAGTTTAAGGTCACATATTTCTGCACAATGGCTAACCATGACCGTGACAGTTTTACGGGTGGAGGAAGCCGGAGTACCCGGAGAGAACCACCGAGCAACTGTCAGCTCCCCAACATACCAACTCCACACAAGCAGGGTTAGCATTGGTTGAAGACAGGTGCACCATCGACGTGCAGTACGCCTTAGTACACAGCGTCACCGTGCCCCCACGTGGGCAATGGGGGTGAAGTGTCTTGCCCAAGGACACAACGCGGTTGCCGCAGGTGGGATTCGAACCGAGGACCTCTCGGCTTGCAGCCTGCACCTCTACCAACTGAGCCACCGCGCCCCCAGGCACCCCAAAACATTCGTTCCTGTCCCAAGGTGACAACAAAGGTACCCAAGAAGTTTCGTGAAGATCGGTTCATAAATACAGCCTCTAGCCCGAGCCATATTGACATGTGCACTTACCGTGTATAAGTAGCACTAAATAAATCAAAATTCATCTAATTTGCTTAATTTCTGCACGAGAAAAAAACACGTACTGTATGTGATGTATTCCATTTTACTTAACATTCATATAAAAATTTATTCAAATCAGAACTTTCATACAGAAGTTCTGTACAAAAGACTGACTGCACTAATTTTGGTACAAAATGGCTACTGGCAGCCATCTTGAATTTTGGACCACACTCAGAAACACTCGTTCTCGTCCCAAGGTGATAACAGAGGGACCCAAGAAGTTTCGTGAAGATCGGTTGATAAATACAGCCTCTTGCCCGAGCCGTATTGACATGTGTACTTACTGTGTTTAAGTAGCACTGAAAAAATAGGCCGATGAAATCGTCAGATGTGTACCCATATGCACAACTAGTAGAAAGCTGTATGACGGAGGGCCACCACGGATGCTGACATTATGTACACCATACAAGGTATGGGTACATATAGAAATGAATTGGAGTAATGTATAATTTGATGGATAAAGGTCATTAAAGGATCAAATTATCAGATTTACATAAAAAACTATACAGCACAGCACATCAGTAACCTGAATAAATATATAAAGTAACATGACAATCGGATTGATATTTTTTGAGTTATCTCATGCCAAAGGGATTGGAGGAATTTTCAATTTGAAGGATAAAGGGGGTTAATATCTCCGGATCAAATAATCAGATTTACACCAAAAACTATACAACTCAGCACATCAGTAACCTGAACACAATTATAAAGTAACTTGACAATGCAAGCAATATTTTTCAAGTTATCAAATGCCAAAGGGATTGGAGGAATTTTCAATTTGAAGGATAAAGGGTTAATATCTCAGGATCCAAATAACAGATTTACACCAAATACTATACAGCTCGGTACATCAGTAACCTGAACACAAATATAAAGTAATTTGACAATCCAAGCAATATTTTTCAAGTTATCGAATGCCAAAGGGATTGGAGGAATTTTCAATTTGAAGGATAAAGGGTTAATATCTCAGGATTAAATTATCAGATTTACACCAAAAACTATACAGCTCGGCACATCAGTAACCTGAACACAAATATAAAGTATCTTGACAATCCAAGCAATATTTTTCAAGTTATCGAATGCCAAAGGGATTGGAGGAATTTTCAATTTGAAGGATAAAGGGTTAATATCTCAGGATAAAAAAAAAAAACAGATGTACACCAAAAACTATACAGGTCGGCACATCACTAACCTGAACACAATATAAAGTAACTTGACAATCCAAGTAATATTTTTCAAGTTACTGAATGCCAAACGGATTGGAGGAATTTTCAATTTAAAGGATAAAGGGTTAATATCTCGGGATCAAATCATCAGATTTACACCAAAAACTATACAGCTCGGCACATCAGTAACCTGAACACAAATATAAAGTAACTAGACAATCCAAGCAATATTTTTCAAGTTATCGAATGCCAAAGGGATTGGAGGAATTTTCAATTTGAAGGATAAAGGGTTAATATCTCGGGATCAAATCATCTGATTTACACCAACTTAGATGTGAGTCTT
Source organism: Pictodentalium vernedei (assembly GCA_031216915.1). Taxonomy (NCBI): domain Eukaryota; kingdom Metazoa; phylum Mollusca; class Scaphopoda; order Dentaliida; family Dentaliidae; genus Pictodentalium; species Pictodentalium vernedei. Next base: position 527,069,969 of record CM062297.1, on the reverse strand, counting down.
CCATGGAAGACGTGTGTCGCCTGCACTATATTTTAATATTTCAGACAGAATTCTAAGTGGAAAAGGGGCATAACTCTGGAAAAAATACAGCGGATCAAAAAATAAAATAGGAGGTGCACAATGCCATTATGTGATAAAGAATCACTGAAAGTTTCATCAAAATCCATTCATAGGTTAAAGAGGAGTGGCGGATAAGAGAAAGTGTGACGTGGACGATGACGCAGACGACAAAAGTAATCCCTATATGTCGCTCCCCAGTTCGTGGGGTGGCGACACAAAAACTATACAGCTCGGCAAATCAGTAACCTGAACACAAATATAAAGTAACTAGACAATCCAAAAAATATTTTTCAAGTTATCGAATGCCAAAGAAATGGATACGGACGCCGTATGGATGTACAGACAGACAGACGGACGGACAAAGGATGGACGAACGACGGATGGTCACCCCGCATGCCGGCATTATGTGTACCATACATAGTATGGGTACACATAAAAATCCAAAGTTCATCTAATTTGCATAATTTCTGCACGAGAAATGAAAGTGTCAATGACACTGTAGCTCAACTTGACAAACTTGAACTTGGTAAGTTATAAATGAAATGGCAAAATTGAAGATCATTGGTACCAATGTCATTTTTTTTTGCCAGTGGCAACATTTTTTGACAGAAACCGAAGAAAATCGATAGCTCCCATCTAGAGGCCTCCCCAAACAAGCATGCCAGGTTTCAAAGCAATCCGATCATAAATGTGCCCTGTAGGGTGTACAAAAGGGAAATATTGTGGTCTGACTAGACTAAATTCTAAGAACGTTGGCGGGGTGGCAACATTTTTTGACGGAAATGGAAGAAAATCGATAGCTCCCATCTAGAGGTCACCGTAAATAAGCATACCAGGTTTCAAAGCAATCTAATCATAAATGTGCCCTGTAGGGTGAGCCAAAGGGAAATATTGTGGTCTGACTAAACTAAGTTCTAAGAATGTTGGCTGCGGCAACATTTTTTGACGGAAATTGAAGAAAATCGATAGCTCCCATCTAGAGGTCTCCCCAAACAAGCATACCAGGTTTCAAAGCAATCAAATCATAAATGTGCCCTGTAGGGTGTGCCAAAGGGAAATATTGAGTTCTAAAAACATTGGCCGCAGCAACATTTTTTGACGGATATTAAAGAAAATCGATAGCTCCCATCTAGAGGTCACCCCAAACAAGCATGCCAGGTTTCAAAGCAATCCGATCATAAATGTACCCTGTATGGTGTGCCAAAGGGAAATATTGAGTCTTCTGACTAAACTAAGTTCTAAGAACGTTGGCCGCGGCAACATTTTTTGACAGAAATTGAAGAAAATCGATAGCTCCCATCTAGAGGTCTCCCCAAACAAGCATACTAGGTTTCAAAGCAATCTGATCATAAATGGGCCCTGTAGGGTTTGCCAAAGGGAAATATTGAGGTCTGACTAAACTAAGTTCTACGAACGTTCGCCGTGGCAACATTTTTTGCCGGAAATTGAAGAAAATCGATAGCTCCCATCTAGAGGTCACCCTAAATAAGCATACCAGGTTTCAAAGCAATCAAATCATAAATGTGCCCTGTAGGGTGTACCAAAGGGAAATATTGTGGTTTGACTAAACTAAGTTCTAAGAACGTTGGCCACGGCAACATTTTTTGACGGAAATTGAAGAAAGTCGATAGCTCCCATCTAGAGGTCACCCCAAACAAGCATGCCAGGTTTCAAAGCAATCCGATCATAAATGTACCCTGTAGGGTGTGCCAAAGGGAAATATTGAGCCATATGACTAAACTAAGTTCTAAGAACGTTGGCCGCGGCAACATTTTTTGACAAAAATTGAAGAAAATCGATAGCTCCCATCTAGAGGTCTCCCCAAACAAGCATACCAGGTTTCAAAGCAATCTGATCATAAAAGTGCCCTGTAGGGTGTGCCAAAGGGAAATATTGAGGTCTGACTAAACTAAGTTCTACGAACGTTGGCCGTGGCAACATTTTTTGCCGGAAATTGAAGAAAATCGATAGCTCCCATCTAGAGGTCACCCCAAACAAACATACTAAGTTTCAAAGTAATCTGATCATAAATGCGACCTGTGAGGTGTACCTAAGGAAATTGTGGACGTATGTACTAACGTACGCACGTACGCCGGACGGACGAGAAGTGATGGCAATAGCTCAGCTTGACTTTGTCAAGTTGAGCTAAAAAACCTGTATTATATGTGATGTATCCCATGGTACTAAACATTCACACAAAAATTTTTTCAAATCGGAGGTTTCCTGTGGAAGTTCTGCGAAAAAAATCTGATTGCCTCTAATTTTGAACAAAATGGCTGCCATCATCCATCTTGAATTTCGGACCGCACCCAAAAACACTCGTTCTCGTCCCACAGTGATACCAAAGGTACCCAAGAAGTTTCGTAAAGATCGGTTTATAAATACGGGGGGGGGGGGGGGGGGGGGGGGGGGGGGGGGGGGGGGGGGGGGGGGGGGTTTGGTATATAAAAAAATGAAAGAGTCAATGACTCTGTAGCTCAACTTGGATATGACAGGAATTAGTACTTGCTGTGACCAAGACAACTGAATAAAGAATATGACAGGAATTAGTATTTGTTTTGGCCCAGTCAACAATAATAAAAGAATTACAAGGTGACTGTAATGGACTACAGATTAAGACCAATCATTGTAGATTATTATTTTTGTGTGGAAATTTTCAGTCCCAAACAAAATATTTTCAGACTAAAATTTTTTCTTCTTCTTCTTCTTCTTAAAATTGACCAAAATGCATCAAAACACAAAAAACTAATTTCCGGATTTTGGTCCAAAATTTTCTAAGTCCCACCCGGACCCCTAATTTGCATAATTTATTCACGAGAAAAACTCTGTATTATATGTAATGTATCCCATGGTACTAAACATTCATACAAAAATTTATTCAAATCAGATCTTTCATTTGGAAGTTCTGCGCAAAAAATCTGATTGCACTTAATTTTGAACAAAATGGCTGCTAGCGGCCATCTTGAATTTCAGACTGGACCCAAAAACACTCCTTCTCGTCCCACAGTGATAACAGAGGTACCCAAGAAGTTTCGTGAAGATCGGTTCATAAATACGGCCTCTAGCCCGAGCCGTATTGGGATTTGCACTCACAGTGCTGAAAGTAACACTAAATAAATCAAAGTTAGCCTAATTTGCATAATTTACGCACAAGAAAAAAACCTGTAATATATGTAATGTATCCCATGGTACTAAACATTCATACAAAAAATTATTCAAATCAGAGCTTTCATATGGAAGTTCTGTACAAAAAACAGATTTCGGCATCGTCGGTACAAAATGGCTGCTGGCAGACATCTGGAATTTGGGACTGCACCCAAAAACACCCGTTCTCGTCCCACGGTCATAACAAAGGTACCCAAGAAGTTTCGTAAAGATTGGTTCATAAATACGGCCTCTAGCCCGAGCCATAGCAGCTTGGCACTTACAGCTCTGAAAGTAACACTAAATAAATCAAAGTTAGTCTAATTTGCATAATTTATGCACGAGAAAAAAACCTGTATTATATGTGATGTATCCCATTGTACTATACATTTATACAAAACTTTATTCAAATCAGAACTTTCATACAGAAGTTCTGTACAAAAAACTGATTTTTGCATCATCGGTATAAAATGGCCACTGGCAGCCATCTTGAATTTTGGACCACACCCAAAAACACTCGTTCCCGTCCCAGGGTCATAACAAAGGTACCCAAGAAGTTTCGTAAAGATTGGTTCATAAATACGGCCTCTAGCCCGAGCCATAGCAGCTTGGCACTTACAGCTCTGAAAGTAACACTAAATAAATCAAAGTCAGTCTAACTTGCGTAATTTACGCACGAGAAAAAAACCCGTATTATATGTGATGTATCCCATGGTACTAAACATTTATACAAAACTTTATTCAAATCAGAACATTCATACAGAAGTTCTGTACAAAAAACTGATTTTTGCATCATCGGTACAAAATGGCCGCTGGCAGCCATCTTGAATTTCGGACCACACCTAAAAACACTCGTTCCCGTCCCAGGGTCATAACAAAGGTACACAAGAAGTTTCGTAAAGATCGGTTCATAAATACGACCTCTAGCCCGATCCATAGCCAATTGTTGACGTACGGACAGACGGACGACGGGCCATGACAATAGCTCAAATTTGACTTCGTCAAAGTTGAGCTAAAAATCCACAAGCCAGTACAAGTATTTCCATTGTTTCCTTGAATCTTATACCGCATGGAACAGGTAACCAACTAACCCTGTGCATTTTTTACCACCTTCGTCAGTGTTATTTGTATTTTATGTAGGTGATATGGCAGCCATTCAACTAATTCAATGCAATGGCGGTGGTTAGCCAGTGTATGTTTGCTTACCAATTGCCCAATTAACTCTACAATGCACAGGGTTAGTTACTTTTTCTTTCCGGTTATAAATCCATCATCTGTATTGCACGTCTAAACCAGTGTATTGCACAGCCTCAGTGAGTAAACATTTTCATGAAGTAAAAAAAAATATCATTGACTGAATAACTAACCCTGTACACTGCACAGCCAGAGTGTAAATCTTATCTGTATAAACTCTTTAACGAACGTTATGGCCAAACACTACACAGTAATATTTTCAAAAAGCATTCCAACTCAGATTATGACCCCCCTCAGTCATAAAATTTGATTTCTAGCAATTTTGAAAAATGTACTTGATGATCCTGGTGACCAGTGCCCTTGACCCATATTTTGAACCTCCCAAGTTTTGCATCATGTGATGTTGGTCCAATGTCTATAAGGTTGTACCATGCTTGAGATATGAACGTGACCCACTTTTAAAATGTCAGGCCCTGCCCACTTTTTCGAGTATAAAAATTTATCATATGACTTGTTCATTTTGTTCACTTTAAAACATTTGATATTTTGTTTTCATATTAATCAGTGATAAATAAAGCCTTCCGTCAATTTCATTGGTTAACTTCAAAACTAGACAATTTGATTGGCTGAACAAAATACAACTGGGCCACATTTTCATAATTTGTATAGAGTTGGGAGCTTTCATTGGTCAATTTCAAAACTGGACAATTTGATTGGCTAAACAAAATACAACTGGGTCACATTTGCATAATTTCAGTAGGGAGAATTTATGTTATCTGTCCTATTTGGGGTGGGTTATATTGTATTAATCTTTTACCTAACCTAACGACAAAAACCGTCTCGCGCAATACAAGAAAAACGCTATTCATTTTTTTTTATATTTTCACTTTTTACTTCCAAAACATAGTTATGACCCCTCATTGGAACTAGCGTGTCACCCCAATGTGGGGTCATAACCTATGTTTTGGAAGCAAAAATGAAATTTTTTTAGTTACACGAGGATGTTTTTTCCAAGTGCCGTCTGCAACTCAATGATGGGTTAAAAAGTCCTACAAAGTGGCTAATTTGTGTGTGTGTGTGTGTGTGTGTGTGTGTGTGTGTGTGTGTGTGTGTGTGTGTGTCATGATAAATAGAATATGAAATGAGTGTTTTTCTCATATAATATTTATAATATTTTATGAAACTCGTCTGAACTTTCTGTTTGGGCGAGCCCAAACAGAAAATTCTTAGACTCGTTTCATAAATATTATATGAGAAAAACTCATTCCATATCCTCTTTATGTGTATAAACTCTGGGAATGCATTAGAGAGGGATAAAGTGCCATGTCCAGCACTTCGTAAAAATGCACTTAATGACCCTTGGGTGACCTCAATGACCTTGTTCCAAATTTTGAACCTCTGTTGATTTTTGACGACTCACTTGGTGTTGGGCCAAGGTCAAACCATGCTTGTGATGTGACAATGACCCACTTTCAAAATGTTTAGCCCCTCACCCACTGTTTTTGAGGTTAAAAATACACGTATGAACTTTGAGAATGCATTGGGTCGGAGGGGGTTATAAAGTGTGATTTCCAGCAATTCTTAAAAATGCACTCAATGACCCCCAACTTCAGAGACCTTGATCCACATTTGGTATCTCCATGGAGTTTAGATTCATTTGGTGTTGGGCCATAGATCTTGAGATGTGAGCATGAGCCACTTTTGAAATTTTTGGCTCTGCCCACATTTTTGGGGCGTAAAAACACATGTATGAACTTCGGAAATGCATTAGTGTTTGTAAAATGTGATTTCCGGCAATTCTGAAAATTGTACTTAATGACCCCTGGGTGACCTCAGTAACCATGACCTATATTTTGAACCTCCTGTGCATTTCAACTCATTTGGTGCTGTTCTCTGTGGCCACATGTCATACCATACTTGAGATATAATAAGCAAGATTCGCTTTCAGAATTAATTGCTCCGCTCACAATGAGTCTAGAAATACAGGTATGAAGTTCGAGAATGCATTAGTGGGTCATAAACATCGATTTAAAATTGTTTGCCCCACGCCCCTTTTAGAAAATTGCACTCAATGACCTCTGGGTAACTTTAGTGACTTTGACCCATATCTTGAAACTCCATCGAGATCAAAGACTTATTTGATGTTGGTTCCAGGACAATGGGTCATACCATGCTTGAGATATGAGCATGATTCCCATTTTCGAAAATTTCGAGCAATTCTGAAATGCACTCAATGACTCCTGGGTGACCTTGACTCATATTTAGACTCACTTGTTTGAACCAGGTCCATAGGTCATATGATGCTTCAGATCTGATCATGAGGTTCACAGAGGGTAAATTTAGTTATGCTACCCTACTGTACAGGATTGCATCACCAAATTCACCCTCTGGGGACCTCATTCTGCTGCTAATTACAAGGTTATCAGGGGTTTATTTTCAGATGATGGAAAAAAATTCAAAGGATTTTCAAAAGCCATTTTCAAGTACCTTTCTAGACATTTTTTTTTGCATCGGTCATTAGGCCCGAGTACATTTTTGACTTGCAATCAATGTGAACAGATTTGTGCGAGAGAAAGGTTGTTGTTTCGTCACGCTGCAACTCAAAATTTTGAGCAGCAATTTTTCGCATAATGCATGTAGAAATTTTACAATTTATTCTGACCGAGCTCATTCAAACAAGATTGAAGTGGTTAAATTCCTAGTTACCTTGTGGAAAAAATTTGTAGCTTGAAAGTTTATTTAGACATTAGGATACAGTGGGTTAATTTTACATATGCCGTACAGGAAAACTGCACAATTTTCAAGTGGAAACTGAAAAGGACCTTACTCAATTTTCAAGCACTTTCAAGGACCACAATGAACCCTGGTTACAGAGTAAGCTCCACGGAACTGTTAATTGAATATTTATTTATTTATTTATTGGGGTTTAATGTTCGAATCCCACCTGCGGCAACCGCATTGTATCCTTGGGCAAGACACTTCACCCCCATTGCCCATGTGGGGGCACGGTGACGCTGTGTACTAAAAGCGAACTGCACGTCGATAGTGCACATGTCTTCAACCAATGCTAACCCTGCTTGTGTGGAGTTAGTATGTTGGGGAGCTGACAGTTGCCCGGTGGTTCTCTCTAGGTACTCCGGCTTCCTCCACCCGTAAAACTGTCATGGTCATGATTAGCCATTGTGCATAAATATATGACCTTAAACACCAATAAATAAATAAATAAATTGGGGTTTAATGACACTTTAGACAGCAAGGGCAACCTCGTGTGAGAGAGTTTTATGGGTAGATGAAGCCAAAGTACCCAGAGAAAACCGCAGAACAGTGGCAAACATCTTTCAGAATACCCAAACATACTAACACCACATACAGCATGCACCATTGATGCGCAGTACACCTTAGTACACAGCACCAACGTAGCCCCCACGAGTTAACTGAATTTATTTATCTATTCGTGTTTAACAACACTTTCGATAGCCAGGGTTACCTCATGTCGGAAGTTAAGTGAATAAAATATATTGTAAATATTGGAAGAATTACTCAGACAGTAACTGAATTCCCCAAGTTTATAGACGTTTTTGGCATCAATCATCCAATAATAGGCATTAACCTATCTGATCTGGTTTGACATAGCTCAATAGGCTTCATAAAAAAAAAATAAAATAGAATAAATGATTTTATCAGTAGAAGATTGGAAATGCCCCTTTCTTGTTAAATGAATACTCCTGTATCAGAATTTATATTTTGGTAATAAAATGCATCTCTATCTTATTTATTGGTGTTTAAGGCAACATTAAGCTGCACAATCACTAATCTTGACTGCAACATGGATATAAAGTCAAGACCAACTAATCATTTGCACCCATGTTGCCCATTATTTATTTATTTATTGGAGTTTAACAACACTTTCGACAGCCAGGATCACCTCATGTCGGACACTTTTACGGTGGAGGAAGCCGGAGTACCTAGAGAGAACCACCGAGCAACTGTCAGACTCCCCAACTTACTAATACCGCACAAGCAGGGTTAGCATTGGTTGGAGACAGGGGCACCATCGATGTGAAGGATACCTTAGTACACAGTGCCACCATGCCCCCCATGTAGGCAATCAGGATTAAGGGCCTGGCCCATGGACACAATGCATCGAACCATGGACCCCTGGAAGGATCGAACCATGGACCCCTCAGTTTGGTTTGAAGTTCAATGCCATAATTACTGTGTCACCGCACTCCCAGGTTGCCAATTTTAGACGACTTCTACCCCAGGCATGGGCAACTATGTCCTATTTTATTATTAAAACAGAGTTGCTTTACCACAGTAAATAAGCAATGCTTCACTTCCTGGGGTTCCCACAGGAAAGCAACTCCACCCAACATATAAGTTTAGAAAACCGGTTGACTTGTACATCAAAAACGAATTAAAAGATACTTTACTAAACTGTGTTAAGTGGATATAATTCAGATTAATTTCATCATTTTTTCAATGAACTTTTAAAATGCACAATTTACAACTTTTTGAGTTTTTATGTGTAACAGGCAAGCCAGAAAATAAGCAGACTGACATCTGCAAAATTAGGTCCCCAGAGGGTGAATTTACGTGATGCCCAGCAGGGCAGCATCACTAAATTTACCCCCTGTGAACCTCAATCTGAATCCGGGTCTCAAAACTAAACAGAAAGAGGTACCCAGTGGATAGATTGGCCCACTGTATGGGACAGCATCAAATTCACCCTCTGGGGACCTCATTCTGCAAATGTCAGACTGCTTATTTTCAGGTCTGCTTGTACATCAAAAATGAATTAACAGATACTTACTAAATTGTGTTAAGTGGATATAATTCAGATTAATTTCATCATTTTTTCAATGAACTTTTAAAAAGCACACTTTACCACAACTTTTTTAGATTTATGGGTAACAGGTGTATATTTGTATGGTGGCCTGAACATGGTATTCACTATTCAAAACAGAACAAAAAACAATAAACACTGAGAGCTATCATAAGATAATTTTTTTTAATGTTAGCTGAAATTAAAGTTCAGTCCTTGAACGTTTCATTTTTTTGCAGCCACTTTTTCTTTCGGACCAGCTCTTGCCCTTTTTTGTAGTATCTTTTTTCACTTCTTTCTTCACTTCTTTCTTCACTTCTTTCTTGGGTGCCTTTTTTCCAGATGTTGCAATCTGCAAAGAAAAATGCAACAGAGATAGTAGGTAAGGTTTAATATTGGGAACAGGAATTTCACAGCTCTGCGGCTCGAGATTCTGAAAGTCAATCCCTATACTTTGGAAATTCATAGACCACAGTATCAATGATTGCGTGTTATAGTGTATGAGATCACAGAGAATATCAATATCTTCTGAGACCAGCATCGCTATTGGCGCTATGGTTTATTCTCAAAAACAGGAATTTCCTGGTTTTTGGTTCTGAAAATGAGAGCTAATGCCTGGGAAATTCATTGACTAGAATTGGGAATCAAAGGTTGTGAAACACAGCGTTTGATTCCTGGTTCTGTGCTATGAATTTCCTCAGGTATCGTGACTGATATTCAGGAATGACAATTGGAAAATTTCCGGTATCATGACAGACTTTCAAAAATAAGAACCACAAAATTCCCATTCCCAGAATTAAACCCTAACAGTAACTATCAATTTGAATTTTCAGTGTAGATTTAAGGTCATCCTATAAAAAAATCCCCTTTCAAATGCTGTTTTTAAAATTTTTGATTCTATAATCTTGCTACTAAAACACCCTGAACATAGGGTCCCACAGAGATGGTAACTGTCAAATTCTTTATCTTTTATTTTATTGAAAAAAAATCCTGAGAAACCACAAGCACATGCTCCCAGCCATTTGGGAAAATGAAAATGCTCAGAAAAAATACCCCTACCTATATAACGAAATAAAAAAAAGATACAACACTCGTAAATCCAGAAGAAAAAGGAAGTTTCACCTCAACTTTCGAGTCACAGCAGATGTATAATAATTTCAAAACCAGCCTGTCGTGATATGTCCATCTGTCCATTTCCTAAGTATTAATACCATGTATTAAAGTATAATTTAATTAATTTTTAACTATTACCCTTTGACGAGCTTAGTACTGGAAGTAATTGTCCGGAACGACTTTTGGTCAGAGGAGATCTCATCTGATTGGTCAGCACATGCAGGCGTGTTTCTATATTTAGGTAATGTAAAGTAGATGGCAAAAATGGTTTTGACAACAAAACAAACTAGAACTATCACTGAAGGTGATTAATACCCCCGCTTTGGGTTTTTAGAGGAATGCACTTCTGATCATGTAGGTGAAGGCCATAAGGAAATGTATATATAAAGATCATTTTTTGTTGTTGAAATTTGTATTTGCATGTGGCCTTCCACAGAACAGCACTGAATACTTAAAGAGCCCACACATATATGGTTTACATTTGGAAAAAACACATTTACAATGTGCAACATGTATTCAAAATCGGTTCATTAATGTAGGAGGAGTTGCACACACAAGAATCCCATTTGAAAACCCATAATAAATCCAAGTTAAAGGGAGATAACCTGGTTAAAATTGTCGCAGATCAAAAATTTGGGAATATGCGTATGTTCACTTAGTTGTGATAATGTTTGAAAGGTTTCGTCAAAATTGATTGATAAATGTAGGAGGAGTTGCACGCACAAGAATTTCATGTAGAAACCCATAATAAATCTAAGTTAAAGGGAGATAACCTAGTTAAAATTGCCACAGCTCAAAAATTTTGGAATATGCGCATGTTTACTTAGTAGTGATGATGTCTGTAAACTTTTGTCCAAATTGATTGATAAATGTAGGAGGAGTTGCGCACACAAGAATTTCATGCAGAAACCCATATTAAATCAAAGTTCAAGAGAGAAAACCTGGTTAAAATTGTCGCAGATCAAAAAGTTTGGAATATGCACATGTTCACTTAGTAGAGATGATGTTTGAAAGGTTTCATCAAAATCGGTTCATTAATGTAGGAGGAGTTGTGCACACAAGAATTTGTTCGAACGGAAAGACATAATAAATCTAAGTCAAAGGGAGATAACCTGGTTAAAATTGTCGCAGATCAAAAATCTTGGAATATGCGCATGTTCACTTAGTAGTGATGATGTCTGAAAAGTTTTGTCCAAATTGATTGATAAATGTAGGAGGAGTTGCACGCACAAGAATTTCATGTAGAAACCCATAATAAATCTAAGTTAAAGGGAGATAACCTAGTTAAAATTGCCACAGCTCAACAATTTTGGAATATGCGCATGTTCACTTAGTAGTGATGATGTCTGTAAAACTTTCGTCCAAATTGATTGATAAATGTAGGAGGAGTTGCGCACACAAAAATTTCATGCAGAAACCCATATTAAATCAAAGTTCAAGAGAGATAACCTGGTTAAAATTGTCGCAGATCAAAAAGTTTGGAATATGCACATGTTCACTTAGTAGAGATGATGTTTGAAAGGTTTCATCAAAATCGGTTCATTAATGTAGGAGGAGTTGCGCACACAAGAATTTGTTCGAACGGAAAGACATAATAAATCTAAGTCAAAGGGAGATAACCTGGTTTAAATTGTCGTAGATCAAAAATCTTGGAATATGCGCATGTTCACTTAGTAGTGATGATGTCTGAAAAGTTTTGTCCAAATTGATTGATAAATGTAGGAGGAGTTGCGCACACAAGAATTTCATGTAGAAACCCATATTAAATCAAAGTTCAAGAGAGATAACCTGGTTAAAATTGTCGCAGATTAAAAAGTTTGGAATATGCACATGTTCACTTAGTAGAGATGATGTTTGAAAGGTTTCATCAAAATCGGTTCATTAATGTAGGAGGAGTTGCGCACACAAGAATTTGTTCGGATGGAAAGACACAATAAATCTAAGTCAAAGGGAGAAAACCTGGTTAAAATTGTCGCAGATCAAAAATCTTGGAATATGCACATGTTCACTTAGTAGTGATGATGTCTGAAAAGTTTTCTCCAAATTGATTGATAAATGTAGGAGGAGTTGCGCACACAAGAATTTCATGTCCGGAAAGACGTACGGACGGACGTACGGACGTACAGGGCGATTCCTATATAGCCCCCACTTCTTCGAAGCGGGGTATAATCAAAGCATGTCAAATGAAATGTTACCGATTCAAGACATAATGTAGTTGTTCTTGGGTACCTTGATTGGAGGAGGAGGGGGGGGGGGGGGGAGGGGGGGTTAATGGTTTTTGTGACCAAAAAAAGCATAAAATTTATGAACGTTAAAAGATACTGGAAGAAAAGTGCAAGTTATTCTACTGCAACTACAGACATTGTAACACTTCCAATTCTTTTTACTGTAACTGTGGACATTATGACCATCCAATTTTTTGAAGATACCAGACAACAACTACTGGAACAAAACACATCAAAGAGGGTGATCGATTTCCCAAAAATCCATTTTCAGCAAATTATACCTTAACAAGACAGTCTGACGACATCCATATCCCCCACTGACTTTTATGTTCTGATGGGAATAATCTCATTATCGACCTGGATATGTATTCACACCCTAAAATGTCACTCATCAATTATCCTTTAATTTCTTCAATCGCAACTAAAGATATCTCCCCAAAAACCTGCAATTTTGGTAAATTCAAAGACGACAAGGGCTATAACTCTGGTAAAATTATTTGAATCAAAAGCTTCCTTTCCATATGCACATGTACACATCATACTCGTACTGCACACCAAGTTTCGTAAAAATCCAATAAAAAATGCAGGAGTAAAGAAGCGGACAAGCATTTGTGATGGAAATTTTGCTATTACCAAGGGCCATAACCACACAAAATTCATTGCATCAAAAATTCCTGACCGCATGCGCATCTACATTGATAATGATCTTTTCAGACCAAGTTTCATAACAAGAGGTCCCATGAGTGCTCACCTGATACCGACGACTATCAACTGAGGGGTCCCGATTTGAACAAAACTTGCATCTGCCCCCATTAAGAAAACCATATACCAAATATCAAAACATTCTGACCAGTGGATCGGAATTTTTTTTTTTTTTTTAAATATTCCTCTTGGTGAACTAATTATAATTCAGGCTCCCATAGGGAGCCCAAATATGAACCCAGGGACTTGGCTTGTACAAACTTAAACCTCACCTCCCTAAGGATGCTGTACTCCAAATATCAAAAGATTCTGACTCCTGGATCAGAAGAATATTCCTCATGTTGAACTAAGTTATAATTTGGGCTCCTTTAATATTGAACTAAGTTACAATTTGGTCTCCCACAGGGAGCCCAAATATGAACTCCCGAGACTTGGCTTGAACAAACTTCAATCACACCTCCCTAAGGATGTTGTATACCAAATTCCGACTGCTGGATCTGATCAAGAAGATTTTTAAAGAAAATTGAACTAAGTTATAATTCGGGCTCCCACAAGGAGCCTAAATATGAACCCAGGGACTTGGCTTAAACAAACTTGAATCCCCCTCCCCCCCCCCCCCCCCCCCCCAAGGATGCTTCATATCAAATATCAAAATAGTCTAATTGGTGGATCTGAGAAGATTTTTAAAAAAATATTCCTCATACTGCACTAATTGAAACATTTGGGCTCCCAGAGAGAGCCCAAATAAGACCCAGGGGTTTGATTTCAACAAACATGTGAAACAATCTTCCAGAGATGTTATATGTAAAATTTGAAAGCTTTTGGAGCAGTGGTTTGGGAGAAGAAGAGTCTTAAATGTTTTCCCCATTACCCACATTGTTAAAAAATGCTGACTCAGCATTTTTTCATCAAAGTCCCGAAAAAGTACCCTATGATAAAACCCGATAGCAATTCTTTGGGACCATTCCATTCTGTTGGTCCTAAGGAAACTTCACACCAAATAAGAATTCTCAGTGCTGTGTAGTCATATCAAATTTGGTTCAAATCGGCCTCTCGGATCGGAAAATAGAAATTTTGGGAGGGGCAAAAATTCTTGCCCCTCCCGTGACTATGACAAATATTGCCCCTGGCTTCTTTTGAACAAACTTGAGTCTACACCTCAAAAGGAAGCTGTATCCCAAATATAAAGTCTCTGCTGTAGCTGGTTCATGATAAGATTTTAAAAAATTGGGGCATTTTGGACCCACACCCTCCTCAATATGAGCAGAAACCCAATTTGAGGAAAAACCCAATGCCCCTATATAACCACTACTCATGTAAAACTTCATTAAAATGTGGCCAGCGGTTTGGGAGAAAAAACCCAAACACAACCTTCACAACGGATGACAGACAAAAAGTGATCAGAATAATAAATCCTGACTTTCAGTCTGGTGAGCTAAAAATCCAATAAAAAATGTAAGAGGAGTTAAGCGGACAAGCCTTTGTGATGGAAATTTTGATATTTCCGAGGGTCATAACCATGGGGGATAAAGCATTCAATTTTTTTAATCGCAACAGAAGATATCTTCCAAAAACCTGCAGCAATGTTGGTAAATTCAAAGTCAACAAGGGCTATAATTCTGGAAAAATTGTTCAAGTCACTTCCTTTCCACATGCATATGTACACATCATACTCATACTGCACACTAAGTTTCGTAAAAATGCAGGTTAAGCGTACAGTAAAACCTGTTTTGAGAGACCACCATCGTGAGAGACCACCTGTCTTGAGAGACCACTGTGAACTTGTCCCATTTGAGTGTTTTACTCTGTAATGGACCTCTCATGGGAGACCACATGTTTTGAGAGACCACTTTTGCCGGGCAAAAAAGGATGGTCTCTCAAGAGTTTCTACTGTATAAGCATTTGAGAAAGAAATTTTGCTTTTACCAAGGGCCGTAACCATGCAAAATTCCTGACCACATGCACATCTACACTTGATACCGATACGTCAGACCAGATTTCGTAAAAATCCAATAAAAAATGGAGAAGTTAAGTGGACAAGCATTTGTGATGGAAATTTTGCTATTTCCAAGGGCCATAACCACGCAAAATTTGTCACACTGAAAACTTCTGACCGCATGCACATCTTCACTTGATACTGATCCTTCAGACCAAGTTCTGTAAAAATACAATAAAAAATGTAGGAGTTAAGCGGATAAGCATCAGATGAAAATATTGCCATTTCCAAGGCCTGTAAGGGAGCAAAATTTGTCGCATTGAAAATTCCTGACCACTTGCACAGCTACACTTGCAGGAGGAAACTGCAGGAGGAGTTAAGCAGACAAAGTTTGTGATGGACGGACGGATGAATGAACACCATTTCAATAATAAATGATATTAATGCTTGGAAAATGAACAGATAGACATATTACAAGACAGGTGTGAAATTATAATATACCTGCCGAGAATCGACTGAAACATGAACTCTGAATGTTTCCAAAGTTCTGTAAAGGTTTCTCCAACTTTCAGATTTGCAAGTGTTATACCTTATTTATATTTAGTTACATAGGTAGGAGTAATATTCCTCAGCATTTTCTTTTCATCAAATGACCAGGAGCAGGTAACTGTGGAGAAACATAAGAGTTTGATCCAATGGACAATCTGGTTTACCCCTGAGGTCAATTGGTTGAAACATTGCATTTCATATGGTTTTTCAGTTCTTGGCTAGAGTTGGGCAGTTATGGAATTTTGCATCAGTTTACGTTTCAAATTGGTTTTTAACTCTTTGCACACTGATGTTAGAATGTCAACATTTTAAGCTACAAATTTTCTCCACAATTCAACTAGAAATTTAACCCAATTCAATCCTTCAGTGTTGGATTGGTTAAATTTCCAGTTGCAATATGGAAAAAAAATTACTACTGAAAATTTCAGAATTTTGACATCAGTGGAAAGAGTTATCAGAAGAGCCAGGTTACATTTTTTTGGTTTTATTTTTTTAAAATTTTATTTCAAAAGAAGCAACCAAGAAATAAAGAAAAAAAAAACATTAAATATAAAACGGTAGTTAACCAGAATGGAATGATGAAATACCTGTAAAAATTCTAGAATTTAGTGTAGTTGCTAGCCTCCCAGAAGGGAATCAGTTTGGCACAAAAATTCCAGAAAATTGGCACTTTCCAATAAATTGTAACAAAACAATTATGAACAAAATCTTGCTAAACTTGGGCTACTCTCCCTGGAAGTATGGTATCTTTGAAAAACAATAACTATTGCTGTTGGCAATTATAATATATAGTACTGGAACAAAAAATAAAGAAAAATTGACAAAGTACAGATCATAACTCGGGTTAAAATGCACTGGCAACTTTTTTATAACCTGTGCAAGAGCAGCTTGTCACAAGGATCCCTCATACCAAATTTCATTTGAAATTCATTCACTCACTGCTGAAATATCACTGTGGACAGATGGATGCACATAAGGCTGGAAGGATGGACAGATGCAAGTAATCCAGTACACCTCCCATTCTCTTCGAGACTGGGGTATAAAAATATCCAGGTTTCAAATCACCTTTGGAAAATAATTTAGCATTCGACAAGTTAAATACCTATTGTCAGATGGAGTTGTTAAAGTGATAAACTGATCAAAATATTAATGAACAAAGTACCTTTCTCTTCTGAGCAACAAGAGCTTCACGCCTTTTCTTAACTTGTTTATTTGATTCAGCAACAGCTCTCTTGAGTACTGAAGCATATGGATTCAACTTCAGCATCACTTTTCTGTTCTTCAATGGATTCCTCTTCAGAACCCTCTTCCGTCTTTCCTTCCTACATAAACAAAATAAAAATATTTAAAGATGGTAAAATAATGTTGGACTTAAGCTATGCCAATATAATCTTGGGAACTAGTTAACATGCAAATATGCAAATGCTTAAATCAAGATTGTCAGCAATGTAAAGTTGAAGAAAAATAATGAATTTCAAAACTATTCATCACGATTGTTGAATAACATCACAATCAATTTTTCGATGAAAAATTCAAAGCTTCAGAGGGAGATTTCACTAAAAATACAGAATAAATACATCATATCAAATTAACGAGTAGGATTAATTCCAGTATACTGTGATCACCAGTCTTTCGATTTTGAGGTGGGCTGTCACACTTGCACGCCATCACACCTGCAATTTTTAAATCTTGTGCGAGCAGACAACAGCATGCATCAGATCTACCTGGTGAACAATTAAAAGTCTGTTTACGGGTGAAGGGTCAAATTATACACATGTACAACACGTGAAAATGTACAAACTTTTAAGGCAAATGCTCCATTGATGCTGCATTCATATATTGTACCACAGGGTTCATACTGAATTGTCAATTTGAAATTCACGGACTTTTCAAGGCCTTTTTTTGGGGCCCCTCTTTAACTAAATAAACCCACCTGAATTTAAGAATTAAATCTTCATAAAAAACATTCTGCATCTAAAAATTATTTTCTTGAGCGGTTGCTGTTTATAGTTTTTTATTTGTTTTAATCATTCTGTGATACATAAAAAGAGTAATGACAATATAATTATAATAAAAATGAGAGAATCTAATTGGAGCTTGTACGATAAAAAGGTCTCTTAAGAGATCCTACAGAAAAACTGCCCTCTGACATGAGTAAAATCAGTACAATGTAAAAGAATGTGTTCCACTGACAACACCTGCTGGCAGGGAACACACTCTGAACATTGTACCAAACGGCAACAAGCTTATTTGAAAATGAAAGTCTCAATGACACTGTAGCTCAACATGTGTAAGAAAGATGAACACATGTATAGTATGTGACACAGCAATGACACACATCTACATAATGACCTGATAACAAAGGCACATGTAAAGTATTGTAAAGGTCTGTACATAAATACTGACTGTAGCCTGTAACAAATGTAAAGGTAAATAATTGTAAAGGTGGGTGACAATTTGATGCTAAACTAGAAAAGAAACCTCCACGGGTTTATGTTACAATGGGAATCCTTGTGTGGTGCACCATAAGCCAAATGTTAATTGTTTTGGCCTGTTTGATTCAAACCCTTTTAAGTTTGATTCTTACTAACTAATAAACATTTGTCCTGTCCGTCTTAAAATATAGACAATTGAATTTTTTATCTTTAGCTCATAGGGTTCCCACAGGCGAGACGGTTTTATTTTTCTCATTGGAAATAGAAAATCGGGTTGTGCTAATAATGTTTACCGTCCACAAACACCAAATATTAGCACAGGAACTTGGCTTCAACACATTTGAATATACACATCATACAAAAATTTATTCAAATCAGAACTTTCACATAGAAGTTCTGTACAAAGAACTGATTGCACCTAATTTCGGTACAAAATGGCCACTGCGGGTGGCTATCTTGAATTTCAGACCACACCCCAAAACACCCGTTCTCATCCCACGGTGATAACAAAGGTACCCAAGAAGCTTCATAGAGATCGGTTGATAAATACAGCCTGTAGCCAGAGCCGTGTTGACGGACGGACAGACATCCAGATGGACAGACTGGCCATGACAAAACCTCAAATTTGACTATGTCAAAGTTGAGCAAAAAATAAACTCATCAACTCCTTCCAATGGAAAAGTCATCAATAAATATAGAAGCTTTGTACAAATGAAAGTGTCAATGACACTGAAGCTTAACTTGTGTGTTGTGTTTGATGAAAAGGATAATGTTCAGGGTTTATGAAAGGATTATGAAATAAGACAAGAATTGTGATAATGGGGAATATGTTCATTTCTGTTCCCTGTGTGCTATGTTTTTGATAAAAATAATATGAGGTATACACTGTACTAAAGAGCTGAGGGGTGGGTTAATATGACCACACAGTTAATGTATGTGGCCCTCACAGTTAACGTATATAAACGAAAGTTACCAAGTTACAGTGAAATTATTCCAAAACGAGTCATCCTATCAAGTTACATTAAAATCCCTTCATAAATATGACCTGTAGACTGTGCTAAAGGTTTTCGGGCTTCGGGACCCTGTAGCCGTCAGTTTCCCAATTGCGTCCAAAGGGGATGTTCTCATCTAGACATTATATGAAGTCAACCTACCAAGTTACAATGAAATCCCTTCATAAATATGACCTGAAGGCTGTGCTAAAGGTTTTCAGGCTTTAGGCTCGGGCAGCCATCATGGTTGAATGATCACAACCAAAAGGGGACATTCTCATCTGGACATCATCTGGAGTGATCCTACAAAGTTACAATGAAATCCCTTCATAAATATGACCTGTAGACTGTGCTCAAGATTTTCGGGCTTCGGGCACCTGTAGCCATCACAGTTGACCAACCACGACCAAAAGGGGATGTCCTCATTTAGGCATTATATGGAGTCAACCTAGCAAGTTACAATGAAATCCTTCCATAAGTACGACCTACAGACATGCTAAAGGTTTTTGGGCTCGGGCAGCCATCAAGGCTGAATGATCGCGACCAAAAGGGACGTTCTCATTTAGACATTATTTGGAGTCATCCTACCAAGCCACAGTGAAATCCCTCCATAACTAGAACTATCACTGAAGGTGATTAATACCCCCGCTTTGGGTTTTTAGAGGAATGCACTTCTGATCATGTAGGCGAAGGCCATAAGGAAATGTATACATAAAGATCATTTTTTGTTGTTGAAATTTCTATTTGCATGTGGCCTTCCACAGAACAGCACTGAATACTTAAAGAGCCCACACATATATGGTTTACATTTGGAAAAACACATTTACAATGTGCAACATGTATTCAAAATCGGTTCATTAATGTAGGAGTTGCACACACAAGAATCCCATTTGAAAACCCATAATAAATCCAAGTTAAAGGGAGATAACCTGGTTAAAATTGTTGCAGATCAAAAATTTGGGAATATGCGTATGTTCACTTAGTTGTGATAATGTTTGAAAGGTTTCGTCAAAATTGATTGATAAATGTAGGAGGAGTTGCACGCACAAGAATTTCATGTAGAAACCCATAATAAATCTAAGTTAAAGGGAGATAACCTAGTTAAAATTGCCACAGCTCAAAAATTTTGGAATATGTGCATGTTTACTTAGTAGTGATGATGTCTGTAAACTTTTGTCCAAATTGATTGATAAATGTAGGAGGAGTTGCGCACACAAGAATTTCATGCAGAAACCCATATTAAATCAAAGTTCAAGAGAGATAACCTGGTTAAAATTGTCGCAGATCAAAAAGTTTGGAATATGCACATGTTCACTTAGTAGAGATGATGTTTGAAAGGTTTCATCAAAATCGGTTCATTAATGTAGGAGGAGTTGCGCACACAAGAATTTGTTCGAACGGAAAGACATAATAAATCTAAGTCAAAGGGAGATAACCTGGTTAAAATTGTCGCAGGTCAAAAATCCTGGAATATGTGCATGTTCACTTAGTAGTGATGATGTCTGAACAGTTTTGTCCAAATTGATTGATAAATGTAGGAGGAGTTGCGCACACAAGAATTTCATGTAGAAACCCATATTAAATCAAAGTTCAAGAGAGATAACCTGGTTAAAATTGTCGCAGATTAAAAAGTTTGGAATATGCACGTGTTCACTTAGTAGAGATGATGTTTGAAAGGTTTCATCAAAATCGGTTCATTAATGTAGGAGGAGTTGTGCACACAAGAATTTGTTCGGATGGAAAGACACAATAAATCTAAGTCAAAGGGAGAAAACCTGGTTAAAATTGTCGCAGATCAAAAATCTTGGAATATGCGCATGTTCACTTAGTAGTGATGATGTCTGAAAAGTTTTGTCCAAATTGATTGATAAATGTAGGAGGAGTTGCACGCACAAGAATTTCATGTAGAAACCCATAATAAATCTAAGTTAAAGGGAGATAACCTAGTTAAAATTGCCACAGCTCAAAAATTTTGGAATATGCGCATGTTCACTTAATAGTGATGATGTCTGTAAACTTTCGTCCAAATTGATTGATAAATGTAGGAGGAGTTGCGCACACAAGAATTTCATGCCGAAACCCATATTAAATCAAAGTTCAAGAGAGATAACCTGGTTAAAATTGTCGCAGATTAAAAAGTTTGGAATATGCAAATGTTCACTTAGTAGAGATGATGTTTGAAAGGTTTCATCAAAATCGGTTCATTAATGTAGGAGGAGTTGCGCACACAAGAATTTGTTCGGATGGAAAGACACAATAAATCTAAGTCAAAGGGAGAAAACATGGTTAAAATTGTCGCAGATCAAAAATCTTGGAATATGCGCATGTTCACTTAGTAGTGATGATGTCTGAAAAGTTTTCTCCAAATTGATTGATAAATGTAGGAGGAGTTGTGCACACAAGAATTTCATGTCCGGAAAGACGTACGGACGGACGTACAGGGCGATTCCTATATAGCCCCCACTTCTTCGAAGCGGGGGTATAATTATGACCAGTAGACTGTCCTAAAAGTTTTTGGGCTTCGGACCCTGTAGCTGTCACAGTTGCCCAATTATGTCCAAAAGGGGACATTCTCATCTAGACATTATATGAAGTCAAACCTACCAAGTTACAATGAAATCCCTTCATAAATATGACCTGTAGACTGTGCTCAAGATTTTCGGGCTTTGGCACCCGTATCCATCACAGTTGACCAATCACAACAAAAAGGGGATGTCATCATCTAGGCATTATATGGAGTCAACCTAACAAGTTGCACTGAAATCCTTCCTTAAATACGACCTATAGACTATGCTAAAGGTCTTTGGGCTCGGGCAGCCATAAAGGCTAAATGATCGCGACCAAAAGGGGATGTTCTCATCTAGATATTATTTGGAGTCATCCTAAAAAGCTACAATGAAATTCCTACATAATTATGACCTGTAGACTGTTCTAAAGGTTTTCAGGCTTTGGGCCCTTGTAGCCATCACAGTTGCCCAATCGTGTCCAAAAGGGGATGTTCTCATCTAGACATTATATGAAGTTAACCTACCAAGTTACAATGAAATCCCTTCATAAATATGACCTGTAGACTGTGCTAAAGGTTTTCAGGCTTCGGGCTCGGGCAGCCATCATGGTTGAATGATCGCAACCAAAGGGGACAATCTCATCTGGGCATCATCTGGAGAGATCCTACGAAGTTACAATGAAATCCCTTCGTAAATATGACCTGTAGACTGTGCTCAAGGTTTTCAGGCTTCGGGCACTTGTCGCCATCACAGCTGACTAATCACGACCAAAAGGAGATGTCATCATATAGGCATTATATGGTTACAATGAAATCCTTCCATAAATATGACCTTTTGCCTATGCTAAAGGTTTTTGGACTCAGGCAGCCATCAAGGCTGAATGATCACGACCAAAATGGGACGTTCTCATCTAGACATTATTTGGAGTCATCCTACCAAGTTACAATGAAATCCCTTCATACATATGACCTGTAGACTGTGCTAAAGGTTTTTGGGCTTCGGGGCCCTTTAGCCATCACAGTTGCCCTTTTATGTCCAAAAGGGGACATTCTCATCTAGACATTATATAAAGTCAACCTACCAAGTTACAATAAGATCCCTTCATAAATATGACCTGCAGACTGTGCTAAAGGTTTTCGGGCTTCGAGCTCGGGCAGCTATCATGGTTGAATGATCGCAGCCAAAGGGCACAATTTCATCTGGGCATCATCTGGAGTGATCCTATGAAGTTACAATGAAATCCCTTCATAAATATGACCTGTAGACTGTGCACAAGGTTTTTGAGCTTTGGGCACTTGCAGGCATCCCAGCTGACCAATAACGACCGAAAGGGGATGTCATCATCTGGGCATTATATGGAGTCAACATAACAGGTTACAATGAAATCCTTCTATAAAAATGACCTTTTGCCTATGCTAAAGGTTTTTGGGCCCGGGCACCCATCAAGGCTAAATGATCGCGATCAAAATGGGACGTTCTCATCTACACATTATTTGGAGTCATCCTACCAAGTTACAATGAAATCCCTTCATAAATATGACCTGTAGACTGTGCCAACGGTTTTCGGGCTTTGGGCCCCTGTAGCCATCACAGTTGCCCAATCACGTCCAAAAGGGGACTTTCTAATCTAGACATTATATGAAGTCAGCCCACCAAGTTACAATGAAATTCCTCAATAAATATGACCCGTAGACTGTGCTAAATGTTTTCGGGTTTTGGGCTCAGGAAGTCGTCATGGTTGGCAGATCATGCCCAAATGGGGAAATTCTCATCTAGACGTCATAAGGAGTCATCCTACCAAGTTACAATGAGATCCCTCCATATTAAACATGACCTGCAGACTGTGCTAAAAGTTTTTGGGTTTCAGGCTTGGGCAGCCATCACGGTTGATAGATCATGCCCAAAAGGTGATGTTCTCATCTAGGTATTATACAGAGGCATCCTACCAAGTTACAATGAAATCCCTTCATAAATACGACCTGTAGACTGTGCTAATGGTTTTCGGATTTTGGGCTTGGGCAGCCATACCAGTTGCCCGATCGCGACCAAAAGGGGACATTCTCATCTAGACATGACCCCAAACCTCCATATGAAATTTCGTGACGATCAGACAAGAACTGCAGGGTGTAGCCCGTGCTAAAGGAAAATGTGAACAGACTCACAGACTTTCGCACGTGTGATGGCAATAGCTTATCTTGACTATGTCAATTTAAGCTAAAAAACCTATTTGCACCTAATTTTGGCACAAAATGGCCAACAGTAGCCATCTTGGATTTTGGACTGAACCCCAAAAAACTTGTTCTTGTCCCATGAAGTTTTGTGAAGATCAGTTCATAAATATGGCCTCTAGCCAGAGCAGTATTGAAATGTACACTTACTGTGTGTAAGTAGCAATGAATAAATCAAAGTTTGTCTAATGTGGCAGCCATCTTGAAATTTCAGACTGCACCCAAGGTGATAACAAAAGTACCCAAGAAGTTTTGTGAAGATCAGTTCATAAATACAGCCTCTAGCCCGAGTCGCATTGAAGGTGTATTAACTGTGTATAAGTAGCACTGAATAAATCAAAGTTCATCTAATTTGAATAATTTATGAAGAAGAAAAAAACCCTATATTGTATGTGATGTATTTCATGATACTAAACATTCATACAATGAAAGTGTCAATGACACTGTAGCTTAACTTGTGTGTTGTGTTTGATGAAAAGGATAATGTTCAATGTTTATGAAAGGATTATGTAATAAGACAAGAATTGTGATAATTGGGAATATGTTCATTTCTGTTCCATGTATGCTATGTTTATGATAAAAATAATATGAGGTGTACACTGTACTAAAGAGTTGAGGGGTGGGTTAATATGACCTCACAGTTAATGTATGCGGCCCTCACAGTTAACATATATCAACAAAAGTTACCAAGTTACAGTGAAATTATTCCAAAACGAGTCATCCTATCAAGTTACATTAAAATCCCTTCATAAATATGGCCTGTAGACTGTGCTAAAGGTTTTCGGGCTTCGAGCCCCTGTAGCCATCAGTTTCCCAATTGCGTTCAAAGGGGACGTTCTCATCTAGACATTATATGAAGTCAACCTACCAAGTTACAATGAAATCCCTTAATAAATATGACCTGTAGACTGTGCTAAAGGTTTTTGGGCTTTGGGCTCTGGCAGCCATCATGGTTGAATGATCGCAACCAAAAGGGGACATTCTCATCTGGAGTGATCCTACAAAGTGAGAATGAAATCCCTTCATAAATATCACGACCAAAAGGGGATGTCATCATCTAGAATGATCGCGACCAAAAGGGGACGTTCTCATCTAGACATTATTTAGAGTCATCCTACCAAGGTACAATGAAATCCCTTCATAAATATCACCTGTAGACTGTGCTTAAGATTTTCGGGCTTTGGACCCCTGTAGCCAACACAGTTGCCTAATGGTGTCCAAAAGGGGCTGTTCTCATCTAGACATTACATGAAGTCAACCTACCAAGTTACAATAAAATCCCTTCATAAATATGATCTGAAGACTGTGCTAAAGGTTTTCGGGCTTTAGGCTTGGGCAGCCATCATGGTCGAATGATCGCAACCAAAAGGGGACATTCTCATCTGGACATCATCTGGAGTGATCCTATGAAGTTACAATGAAATCCCTTCATAAATATGACCTGTAGACTGTGCTCAAGATTTTTGGGCTTCAGGCACCTGTAGCCATCACAGTTGACCAACCACGACCAAAATGGGATGTCATCATCTAGGCATTATATGGAGTCAACCTAACAAGTTACAATGAAATCCTCCCATAAATAGGACCTACAGACATGCTAAAGGTTTTTGGGCTCGGGCACCCATCAAGGCTGAATGATCATGACCAACATGGGACGTTCTCATCTAGACATTATTTGGAGTCATCCTACCAAGTTACAATGAAATCCCTTCATAAATATGACCTGTAGACTGTGCTAAAGGTTTTCAGGCTTTGGGCCCCTGAAGCCGTCACAGTTGCCCAATCGTGTCCAAAAGGGGACGTTCTCATCTAGACATTATATGAAGTCAACCTACCAAGTTACAATGAAATCCCTTCATAAATATGACCTGTAGACTGTGCTTAAGGTTTTCGGGCTTCGGGCTCGGGCAACCATCATGGTTGAATGATCGCAACCAAAGGGAACAATCTCATCTGGGCATCATCTGGAGTGATCGTACAAAGTTACAATGAAATTCCTTCATAAATATGACCTGTAGACTGTGCTCACGGTTTTCGGGCACTTGTAGCCATCACAGCTGACCAATCACGACCAAAAGGGGATGTCATCATCTAGGCGTTATATGGAGGCAACCTAATAGGTTACAATGAAATCCTTCCATAAATATGACCTTTTACCTATGCTAAAGGTTTTTGGGCTCGGGCACCCATCAAGGCTGAATGATCGTGATCAAAATGGGACGTTCTCATCTAGACATTATATGAAGTCAATCTACCAAGTTACAATGAAATCCCTTCATAAATATGACCTGTAGACTGTGCTAAAGGTTTTTGGGCTTGGGCAGCCATCATGGTTGAATGATCACAACCAAAGGGGACAATCTCATCTGGAGTGATCCTACAAAGTTATAATGAAATCCCTTCATAAATATGACCTGTAGACTGTGCCCAAGGTTTTCAGGCTTTGGGCACTTGTAGCCATCACAGCTGACCAATCACGACAAAAAGAGGATGTCATCATCTAGGCATTATATGGAGTCAACCTAATAGGTTACAATGAAATCCTTCCATAAATATGACCTTTTACCTATGCTAAAGGTTTTTGGGCTCGGGCACCCATCAAGGCTGAATGATCGCGATCAAAACGGGACGTTCTCATCTAGACATTATTTGGAGTCATCCTACCAAGTTATAATGACATCCCCTCATAAATATGACCTGTAGACTGTGCTAAAGGTTTTCGGGCTTCGGGCACCTTTAGCCATCACAGTAGCCCAATCATGTCCAAAAGGGGACGTTCTCATCTAGACATTATATGAAGTTAACCTACCAAGTTACAATGAAATCCCTTCATAAATATGACCTGTAGACTGTGCTAAAGGTTTTCACGCTTCGGGCTCGGGCAGCCATCATGGTTGAATGATCGCAACCATAGGGGACAATCTCATCTGGGCATCATCTGGAGTGATCCTAAGAAGTTACAATGAAATCCCTTCATAAATATGACCTATAGACTGTGCTAAAGGTTTTCGGGCTTTGGGCTTGGGCAGCCATCATGGTTGAATGATCATAACCATAGGGGACAATCTCATCTGGAGTGATCCTAAGAAGTTACAATGAAATCCCTTCATAAATATGACCTGTAGACTGTGCTCAAGGTTTTCGGTCTTCGGGCACTTGTAGCCATCACAACCGACCAATCACGACCAAAAGGGGATATCATTTAGGCATTATATGGAGTCAACCTAACAGGTTACAATGAAATCCTTCCATAAATATGACCTTTTGCCTATACTAAAGGTTTTTGGGCTCGGGCACCCATCAAGGCTGCATGATCGCGATCAAACTGGGACATTCTCATCTACACATTATTTGGAGTCATCCTACCAAGTTACAATGAAATCCCTTCATAAATATGACCTCTAGACTGTGCTAAAGGTTTTTGGGCTTCGGGCCCCTGTAGCCATCAC
Organism: Pictodentalium vernedei; assembly: GCA_031216915.1. Lineage (NCBI taxonomy): Eukaryota > Metazoa > Mollusca > Scaphopoda > Dentaliida > Dentaliidae > Pictodentalium > Pictodentalium vernedei. The sequence goes on along the minus strand of CM062297.1, from coordinate 527,042,610 downwards.
AGTTGCCCAATCACGTCCAAAAGGGGACTTTGTATGAAGTCAACCCACCAAGTTGCAATGAAATTCATCAATAAATATGACCTGTAGACTGTGCTAAAGGTTTTCGGGTTTTGGCTCGGGCAGTCGTCACGGTTGGCAGATCATGCCCAAATGGGGAAATTCTCTTCTAGACATCATAAGGAGTCATCCTACCAGGTTACAATGAAATCCCTCCACATTAAACATGACCTGCAGTCTGTGCTAAAAGTTTTGGGGTTTTGGGCTTGGGCAGCCATCACGGTTGATAGATCAAGCCCAAAAGGGGACGTTCTCATCTAGGTATTATACTGAGGCATCCTACCAAGTTACGATGAAATCCCTTCATAAATACGACCTGTAGACTGTGCTAATGGTTTTCGGGTTTTGGGCTCGGTCAGCCATACCGGTTGCCCGATTGCGACCAAAAGGGGACGATCTCATCTAGACATGACCCCAAACCTCCATATGAAATTTCGTGACGATCAGACAAGAACTGCGGCGTGTAGCCCGTGCTAAAGGAAAATGTGAACAGACGTCACAGACTTCCGCCCACGTGATGGCAATAGCTTATCTTGACTATGTGAAGTTAAGCTAAAAATTTATTCAAATCGGAACCTTCATATAAACATTTTGTACAAAAAATTGATTGCACCTAATTTCGGTATTATTTATTTATTGGTGTTTTAAGGTCACACACTTATACACAATGGCTAATCATGACCGTGACAGTTTTACGGGTGGTGGAAGCCAGAGTACCCGGAGAGCACCACCGTGCAACGATGAGCAGCTGCGAGCTCCATAACATAGTAACTCCGCACTGCAGCACAGGCAGGGTTAGATTGGTTGAAGACATGCGCACCATTGACGTGCAGTACGCCTTAGTACATGGCGTCATCGTGCCCCCATGTGGACAATCGGGGTTAAGGGTATAAAATGCGACGGAAACGATTATACGCAACACGCCTTCTGACCGTCCTTAACATTTGTAAAAAGTTTAACAATTGTGCTATGATTCGTTTCTGAGTTATGGCTGAGACACGAATATTGACCGATTTTTAGTGTGACCTTGAAATGTGACCTTGACCTTTAAGGTACGAACCTGGCTATGGGGTGTGACACATCCCCCCATGGTCCTTTATAATTGTGTGAAGGTTGATGACTGTAGCTTTAATAGTTTTGGAGTTATGCTTGTGTCATGATTTGTGACCCTGATCATATGAAGGTCAATTGTGACCTTCACCTTGCAGATGCGGCAGAACTATTATATGCGACACACCTTCCGACTGTTCTTAACATTTGTAAAAAGTTTAAGAATTGTACTATGATTTGTTTCTGAGTTATGGCTGAGACACGAATATTGACCGATTTTTAGTGTGACCTTGAAATGTGACCTTGACCTTGAAGGTACGAACCGGCTATGGTATGTGACACATCCTCCCTTGGTCCTTTATAACTGTGTGAAGTTTGTGACTTTGGCCCTAACAGTTTTCGAGTTATTGGCTCGGACACACACGGACACACTGACACACACGCAGACGAACACACGCACACTTCAATAACTATATGTCACCCGACTTAAGTCAGGGGGGGGGGGGGGGCATAAAAACTGATGGCACTAATTTCAGTACAAAATGGCTGCTGGTGGCCATCTTGAATTTTGGACTGCACCCAAAAACACTTGTTCCCGTCCCATGGTGATAACAAAGGTACCAAAGAAGTTTCGTAAAAATCGGTTCATAAATACAGCCTCTAGACCGAGCCGTATTGAATTGTTGATGGACAGACAGACGACAGGCAATGACAAAACCTCAAATTTGACTACGTCAAAGTTGAGCTAAAAATGGGTTAATCTTATTGGAATCTCTATTCACTGAGCACTGGAGAAGTAAATGGAGCACAGAGGAACTTTTGGAAATGATTGACTGGTCGAGTGCTATATTATTTTTGCAAAGGTGATTTGTAGCATGTGTATTTTTTTCACCGATTCTATTGCCTATTGGCCCTCTCCAATAAACTCTGGGCAAACATTAAGCTACTGTAGGCAGTGCAAAGCCACTAAAATGGCTTACAGCATAGGACTGCATGATATTTAAAACAGAATACCGGTATCGGTATTAAAAAAAAATACCATGGTATACCGGTGTATCAAACACTGTTCAGATATCTGAACATAAGTACCACAATCGAGACTTGATGTATCAGTCGGAACGAATTAGCATGCCTTGATGATGTGTTCGAAAAACCTTCACCCAACGCAGATGGTCTCAAAATTTATTATTTTAAATATTAGTTTATCTAATTTTTCCCCAAAATTCTACAAAACAATATTATGCGACACCTAATTGGAAAAAGCTCAACGAGCTTGTTTCAATGAGGGGTCACATGATCTAGTTTTGTTATTCTTTCAACTGGAGAATTTTATATTATGTGGGCTCTTGTCAAATCACCGAAGTTAAGCAACGTTAGGCCAGGTTAGTCCTTCGATGGGTGACCGTCTGAGCGATCGATTCAGACTCTTGCGTTGTGTCCTCGGGCAAGGCAATTCATCCCAATTTTCCACATAGGGGCACGATGACGCTGTGTACTAAGGTGTACTGCACGTGCACATTGATGATGCACATGTCTTCAACCAATCTAACCCTGCCTGTGCTGCAGTAGGGCGTTACGATGTTGGGGAGCTGGAGGCTGCTCATTGCTGCTCGGTTTTCTCTGGCTACCTCCACCCGTAAAACTATCACCGACACGATATTACCTTGGCTGTTAATGTGCCGTTAAACAATAATAAATTAAAAAAATATTACATGGCACATGTGGTGGATTCCTTGGGTGAAGCTATAATATTATTAATTCGGAGCTACAGTTAAATAAACAGCTGTGCCATGAGCACATGATACGCCCGTTAGGATTCCTTGGGTGAAGCTATAATATTATTTATTCGGAGCTTCAGTTAAATAAACAGCTGCGCCATGAGCACATGATACACCCGTTGTTAATTAAAAGAAAGCAGCACACAATATGAGTCTACATGTGTACCTACCAAAAAATTGTGAAAATCTCTCGAAGCGTTCTTGAGTTATCGTACGACGTGTAAAAAATCAACAATTTTCTAAGTAATAAAGTCCCATAACTCTGGAATGACTAATCGAACGGCGACACTAAATAATGACGATAAACCAATATTTTTGTAATTACACTGGTATTCAATCGATATTGGTTTGAATACCGGTATATATCGCTTCATCGATATACCGTGCAACCCTATTCCTGCACTTCTCAATAGAGCCATGATAGTGGCTTCTAGCACCCAACCAGTTAACACTGAAGTTCTGTTTAGTAATTTAGTTCTTCAGAAAACGTTCAGCTCCATCAATGTCTGTAAATTTCTTTTTTTGCAAATGGTCAGTATCATCAATGTTCTGTTCACTTTATGTATACAACACACTTCCATGGAGTTTCTAAGATACTGAGAAATAACGTTCCTTAATGTTTTTCTTAAAAACATTTTCTTGTTGCCAGGACTCAACAATAGTGCACCTGACTTCAAATGGTTGCGAGTAGTGTACAACACGCCTCCCATTTTCAAAATCGATAAGAAAGCACAGAAATTTGATCAGATAAAAATTATCTTTCCGATTCTCTCCAAACAGCACCGAAGAATGTCATTTGCCAAAAAAGAATTGCAGGAATATCGAGTCTCAAATGCCATTTGTTTGTTTTCCATGATTTGGTCTCGATTTCTTAATATTCTATCAATAAAATCTTGATTCATGGGTATGTGTGTCGTGCCTTGATTTGTATCTGGCGAGAAAAACACCATAAAATGATCACATGCAGTATTTGACCCATGACCCTTGACAAGTGGGTTAAATAATTAATGCCACAGGAAATAAAAACAAGAGGTTTGCATCAAAGATACTGCAGTCGTGTTGAGATGGCTAACTGAAGCAATCAAAGAGGCAGAGGGCAAATTTGGTTAAAATCGGATGTTTGTTCAAGGTGTCGTGCTCCCATCATCCAAGTTGGAAATTCAAACAAGAAAATAATCTAAGGGGCAAAACCCCTGAACAATTTTTTAGTCAGGACTGGTTTTCAAACTCATCCAAAATATTCTTGTGTGGAAGCCACAGACAAAATTTAGTAAAAATCAGATAACGTTCGTTCAAGTTATTGGGCAGCATTTGGGCCGACACTGCCTGCAAGTTTGGAAATTCAAAAAAGAAAATAATCCAAGAGATGTAATTCCTGGAAAAAAAAATTGGGGCAGGACTGGTCTTTGAACCCATCCACATTTGTTCGTTTTTCATGCCGACACTACAAATTGGACAGACAGAGAGACAGACAGACAGACCAACACCAACAGACCTTACATCAAAACATAGGTCAAATTGTTGACGCCTGACAAAAAATTTGCCGCACTTGGTATAATTTTTTATTTATCCAAAATAGATGTCTGCGAGTAAAAACAATCAAAACTTACAACAAGAGGCCACACAGGGCCTGAAGTGGTCATCTTGAACAGAACATCTTTTAAACAGAGTCCAAGAATGAGGCTACATTAAGCAAGCCATCTCCATAGGCTACACTGTCAATCCTTGAGTCCCTCAGGAGTGACAAAAATAATCTGGGCATCATGCCTTTTCTTCAGTTGATCATAAAGTAAAGTGTAGAGCTCCCCTATGAAGCCCCTTGATACAACCTATGTGGATTAATCTTAGTTACACACCTCTAGAGGGTACTGAATACAAAATTTTTAATTCTTCAGCAAAATGGCCAATTCCGGCTCCATTAGAGAGCCCAAATATTAACCCAGGCTGAATCTGACTTCCCTAGAGATGTTGTGTACCGAATATGAAAGCATTCTGAAGAAGAGAAATTGTAAAGAAATTTCTTCGAATTGCACAAAGTTCAAATTTGGGCTACCATAGCAAGCCCAAAATTAACCTATGGATCTGATTTGAACAAACTTGAATCTGACCCCCCCTAGAGATGTTGTATTCCAAATGTAAAATAGGGCTGCAACGATACGCCTCACTCACGATACGACATGTATCGCGATTTTTTTTCATGATACAATTTTTTCACGATACGTTACATGCAGTACATTGAGAGTGAATTATCAGCAATAAAAGGCCCACAAACTGCACAGAGTCCAACATTCATTTGACCAGTAACATCTAATTTCTTTTTTAGTGCTTGAGAAGGACAAATGAGTTTCAGCCAATGGACCTCTGAGAGTCTGGGTTCAACTTGGAGGTGAGAGGTCTGTTGCCTCAAACTATGCTTATAATTTACACAGAGTTGATATTTTACTGAAATACAATTGAACAAGTGGAATTATAAGTTGGAAAAGCACAAAATAGACTTGTTGGGCCTGAAAATGCAACTTCTTATAACATCATGCCGACCTGGAAGTGTATCGTTTTGTATCGCGATACACATGAAACGATACGATATGCGTATCGTGAACAAATATATCGCAATGCATTGAAATTGCGATGAATTGTTACAGCCCTAATGTGAAAGCATTCTGACAAGTGGATCTGAAGAAGATTTTTGAAGAAATTCCCTCATATTGTACTAAGTTAAATTTCATGTTCCCATATGGAGCCCAAATATTAACCTAGGCACTCGAATTGAACAACCTGGAATCTGACCCCCCTAGAGATGTTGTATACCAAATATAAAAGCATTCCGACTGGTGGATCTGAAGAAGAAGATTTTTAAAGAAATTTCCTCATATTGCACTAAGTAAAAATTTGGGCTACCATATTGAGCCCAAATATATACCTAGGGATCTGATTTGAACAAACTTGAATTCTGACCCCCTTAGAAATGTTGCATACTAAATATCAAAGCATTCTGACCGTAGGAAGCCCAAATATTAACCTAGGGACTTGGTTTGAACAATCTTGAATCTGACCCTCATACCAATGATGTATACCAAACATAAAAAGATTCTGACTGGTGGTTCTGAAGAAGAAGATTTTTAAAGAATATTCCCCATATTACCCTATGTTAAAACTTCGGGCTCCTGTAGAGAGCCCAAATATGAACCAATGAGCTTTATTTCAACAAACTTTTATCTGACCCTCCTCCCCTCATACCAATGATGTATACCAAACATGAAAAGATTCTGACTGGTGGTTCTGAAGAAGAAGATTTTTAAAGAATATTCCCCATATTACCCTATGTTAAAACTTCAGGCTCCTGTAGAGAGCCCAAATATGAACCAATGAGCTTTATTTCAACAAACTTTTATCTGACCCTCCCCCCCCAGTTGTATACCAAATATCAAAATATTCAGATGACTGTTCTGGAGAAAAGATTTTTTTTAATATCTGCAAATATGCTGACTCCGCATTTTTTTCGATGCCCATTACAGAACACCCTAACAAAACCGATGACAATTTTTTTTTACCATTCAATTCTACTGGTCCTATGGATACTTCATACCAAATAACAGCTCTCAATTCTGTGTGGTTTGGAGATTGTGGGCGTTTGAAAATATTTCTATTTTTAGCTCCCAGGGTTCCCATGGGGATGCGGGAATTTTTTTTTTTTTGCACGGATCAAGTACTTATGATCCAATAATACCACAAAACAAATTTGGTTCATACCGGACCATCAGTTCAGAAAATAGAAATTTTTGGCGGGCCAAAAATCTTACCACTCCTATTACAAATCCAAATATTACTTCACGAACTTTGTTTGAACAAACTTGATTCTACACCTCATATGGAAGCTCCATAGCAAATATCAAGTCATTATACACACTGGTTCTTGAGAAGATTTAAAAAATATTTTGGAGCATTTTCACTCACTCCCTCCCTATGGGGCTGGCCATGTTGAGTTGAACAAAAATAAAATGCCCCTTTGGGGCCATCACTCACACAAACTTTCACTTGAATTGGCCCAGTGGCTTTGGAGGAGAAGACCAAAACATGGTGCTGACGGATGATGGACGGAGAGCGATGAGATTTGCTGAGCTTGACTTTGTCAAGATGAGGTAAAAACTTGAAAACATATTGTTCTTCATAATGGAAGCAATCTGTCCTTGTGAAAGTGCAATGATATTAGTGATGTCTCATTTACTATACAGTAATGTGATCACAAAAACAGCCATTTTTCAATCAGATTACAATGAGTTGCAGTGACACCAGTGGGTCAAGATACATATGCTCAGTAGAAATCCGACTTTTTCATTGCATTTGAAACACAAGAGTATAAATTCCTGTTAAATGAATGAGAAATAAGATGATCTAATCTATCGGGAATTCATATAACCAGCAAAAAAATTCCTTGGGATTTTCAATATTTTCTGAATACTAAACTTGTCGAGAGAGTTTGTTGGTTAAGTGGTGGAGTGCAGGCACTACCTTGGCTCTATTAGGCTATGGTTAGTTAATTTTCAGTTTAGCATTATTCAAGGTTATCAAAACAAAATGCGGAATGAGGTTATTATAAATTGTATCCCAGTTGGGAAATGGCATAGTATATCCCTTTCCACAAGATGCATATTTTATCATCTTGCACTTGCACACTGCTTCCTTGCATGAGTAGGTTGTCTCAGAAAGTAGGACTTTCAATGGCCAGGGTTATATACAAAACAGTCTGTAACAAAATGTGCCATTAATCAACATTTTACCCTGAATAACACAAAACTATTGCCTCAATGAGGCAATAATCTGGCATTTCGATGGATAGGGAAAAACACGAGATAGTGTTTTCTTATGGCTCTATAAAGGATGTGACCTGTTTGCAGTTAATATATTGCTTTGAATTTTTTAAATCGAAAAAAAATAACATGCATCAGTTTTGTATAATGTTTGATCACTGGTAAAAATTAGAAACATCATCGAAGTGTCTCTGAGATAAGTTGGTAATAGAACACACAAAGATCTGTGCAAATAGGACTGAAAAAAATTGTTTGCTATGTTATTTATCTTATGCTGCTACACTCCACACCAAAAATTATTGAAATCAGGAATGTCGTTCAGAAGTTCTAGGCAGAAAACTAATTACACGCAATTTCTAGCAAAAAAGGCTACCGGTTGGGCATCTTGAATTGAAAAAAAATTGAAGTGTATGAATTTTACATATCTGAATGCTTGAAAAAAAAAGTGCCAAAGCGTCTCTAAGATACAGGTGGTAACAGGTCAGGCAGACAGACACACTGACAGAGACAGATGGAGTGTAATAAGACTGCTCTTCCTGTTAGCATGGAATCTTTGAAAAACAATACTCATGATATAAATCATCTTTAAAAAATAATTTAGCAATTTAACTTCAGTTAACTGAATCAATATGGAATGTATTTAAAAGGCAAAGTTCGTACAAAATTAAAAGGGCTTAGGGATTTTACCAGGTGACAAGAGGGGGGAAATTTTGTTCCCATTCTTAGTGTGATCTGGGCATGATTTTATCGAATTCACACAATCAAAATTTCCAAACCATCAACTTGTCAAACACACGAAAGGCTCAAGTGAGCCTAAAACGCTCACCTGGCTCAAGTTGTCAAAAGAGACGAGTGTATCAGTAAGTGATCAGCAGCAAGAGCGATTTTTTGATTTGCTGTGACACAACCAAAGGCAACTTTTTTTGGCCATTCATATTTGCTGGTCCTAGGAAAGCTTCCGAGCAAGCTCTGTTCTGTGAAGTATTAAACTAGAAATGTTGTAAACCAAATGTGAAAGGATTCTGACAGGAGGTGAATCTGAAGAAGATTTATGAAGAAATTCCCTCTTATTGCACTAAGTTAAATTTCAGGTACCCATATCGAACGCAAATATTAACCTAGTCACTCGAATTGAACAAATTTGCATATCTCCCCCCATTAGATGTTGTATACCAAATATGAAAGCATTCCGACTGGTGGATCTAAAGAAGATTTAACAAGAGCTCACGTATCGCTAAAGCAATACAATGTCCCCTACCGGACTAATGAGCATTAATAATTATACAAATGTTATAACCAAGATGTGATCAGCATGAATTCCGTTGAAGCGTTTCCAAAAAAAGTCCGAAAAACTGATATTTTGGCACTTTTCTCTATTCCCAAGGGCCATAACTCACACAAGAATAATGCAATCAGCATGAAACTCAAACTTGATCTGTAAGTCATCGTTCTATAGTAGGTTACCAAAAATGAAATCATTCCGTTGAAGCGTTTCCAAACTAGAGGTGGCTGATTCCCCCGAAAAAAGCCTTGATAGCCATTCCAACCTTATTCGCGACACACCCTCTGGTTGTGAGCAATAATAATACCAAGTATCATTAATATCCTTGAAGGCTGTAATAAGTTATGGAGCGGACACAAATTCTGTCTATGCCTGGACGGACAGACGACGTCACGGCTAGATTCCCCCGTATTTTTTCGGGGGAATAATAAAAAGGTCCAGAAAACTGATATTTTGGCGCTTTTCCATATTTCCAAGGGCCATAACTCACACAGAAATTATGCAATCAGCATGAAACTCAAACTTGATCTGTAAGGCATCGTTCTATAGTAGTTTACCAAAAATGAAATCATTCGGTTGAAGAATTTCCAAAAAAAGTCCGGAAAACTAAAGTGTGACTGACAGACTGACGGATGAAGAGAGTGCAAACCTCTAGTCCCCTCCGACGATGCCAGTAGGGGACTAAAATAAAATTTCCTCATAATGCACCAAACTAAAATTGGGGCTACCAAAGCGAGCCCAAATATATACCTAGGGACCCGATTTGAACAAACTTGAATCTGACCACCCCTAGAGATGTTGTACACCAAATATGAAAGCATTCTGACTAGTGGATCTGAAGAAGATTTATTAAAAATTATCGCGCATATTGAACTAAGTTAAAATTTGGGCTTCCATAGAATGCCCAAATATTAAACTAGAGACTTGGTTTGAACAATCTTGAATCTGACCCTCATAACAATGATACCAAACATAAAAAGATTCTGACTGGTGGTTCTGAAGAAGATTTTTAAAGAATATTCCCTATATTGCCCCAAAGTTAAAAATTCAGGCTCCTGAATTGAGCCCAAATATGAACCAATGGGCTTTATTTTAAAATGAAAGTGTCAATGACACTGTAGCTCAACTTGTCAAGACATGTACATGTATAGTATGTGGTACAGCAATGACAAACATCTAGGTAATGAACTGATAACAAAGGTACATATAAAGTATTGTAATGGCCACTGACCGTAGCCTGTAACAAATGTATAGGTAAAGTATTGTAAAGGTGGGTGACAGTCAGATGCTAAACTAGAAAAGAAATCTTTGAGTCCAAGAGTGGGTCTGACTGACCCCCAAAATATTTGTTCTCGTAGCACAGTGATAACAAAGGCACCCCAAAACACACTCATTCCTGTCCCAAGGTGAAAACAAAGGTAGCCAAGAAGTTTCGTGAAGATCAGTTCATAAATACGAGCTGTATAGAAGTTGTGACAAAAAACTGATTGGACCTAATTTCGGTACAAAATGGCCACTGGCAGCCACCTTGAATTTTGGACCGTACTCAGAAACACTCGTTCTCATCCCAAGGTGATAACAAAGGTACCCAAGAAGTTTCGTGAAGATAGGTTGATAAATATAGCCTCTAGCCCCAGACGTATTGACATGTGCACTTACAGTGTATAAGTAGCACTAAATAAATTAAAATTCATCTAATTTGCGTAATTTCTGCACGAGAAAAAAACCTGTACTGTATGTGATGTATTCCATTTTACTAAACATTCATACAAAAATTTATTCAAATCAGAACTTTCATACAGAAGTTCTGTACAAAAGACTGATTGCACTAATTTTGGTACAAAATGGCTGCTGGTGGCCATGTTGAATTTCGGACCACACCCAAAACACCTGTTCTCATCCCACGGTGATAACAAAGGCACCCAAGACGTTTCGTAAAGATCGGTTCATAAATACGGCCTCTAGCCTGAGATGTACAGAAGTTGTGTACAACAAGCCAAGACCAATACCGGGTCTGGACCTGCGTTGCTGCATGCAATTGAATCGGCAAACAGGAAGTGGCTGCACGGCAGATCTGAAAATTGCATACACGATACAACTGATCATTATCAGGCTCCAGATGAAATATAAAATTAATCCCTTGCATAGAAGCCAAGAAAAGTTTGACGAAAAATTTCAATGTTCAGTGGGTACTGTAAAATTTCAAAATATCGGCAAACAGGAAGTGGCTACATGGTAGATCTGAAAATTGCTTACACGATACAACTTATCATTATGAAACAGCAGACCAAATATAAAATCAATCCCTTGCACAGAAGCCGAGAAAAGTTTGACGAAAAATTTCAATGTTCAGTGGGTACAGTAAAATTTCAAAGTATCGGCAAACAGGAACTGGCTGCATGGCAGATCTGAAAATTACTTAAACGATACAACACATCATTATAAAGCAGCAGACCAAATATAAAATCAATCCCTTGCATAGAAGCCGAGAAAAGTTAGACGGAAAATTTCAATGTTCAGTGGGTACAGTAAAATTTCAAAGTATCGGCAAACAGGAAGTGGCTGCACAGCAGATCTGAAAATTGCTTACACGATACAACTCATCATTATGAAGCATCAGACCAAATATAAAATCATTCCCTTTCATAGAAGCCAAGAAAACGTTGACGGAAAAAGTGTTTCAGCAGCCATCTTGAATTTTGGGCCGCACTCAGAAACACTCGTTCTCGTCCCAAGGTGATAACAAAGGTACCCAAGAAGTTTCGTGAAGATCGGTTGATAAATACAGCCTCTAGCCCAAGCCGTATTAACATGTGCACTTACAGTGTATGAGTAGCACTGAATAAATCAAAATTCATCTAATTTGCATAATTTCTGCACGAGAAAAAAACCCGTACTGTATGTGATGTATTCCATTTTACTAAACATTCATACAAAAATTTATTCAAATCAGAACTTTCATACAGAAGTTCTGTACAAAAGACTGATTGCACTAATTTTGGTACAAAATGGCTGCTGGTGGCCATGTTGAATTTCGGACCACACCCCAAAACACCCGTTCTCATCCCACGGTGATAACAAAGGTACCCAAGACGTTTCGTAAAGATCGCTTCATAAATACGGCCTCTAGCCTGAGATGTATAGAAGTTGTGTACAAAAAACTGACTAGACCTAATTTCGGTACAAAATGGCCACTGGCAGCCATCTTGAATTTCGGGCCGCACTCAGAAAGACTCGTTCTCATCCCAAGGTGATAGCAGAGGTACCCAAGAAGTTTCGTGAAGATCGGTTGATAAATACAGCCTCTAGCCCGAGCCGTATTGACATGTGTACTTACTGTGTGTAAGCAGCACTGAAAAATTCAAAGTTCATCTAATTTGCATACTTTCTGCACAAGAAAAAACCTGTATTATATGTGATGTATCCCATGGTACTAAACATTCACACAAAAAATTATTCAAATCAGAGCTTTCATATGGAAGTTCTGTGCAAAAAACAGATTTCTGCATCGTCGGTACAAATTGGCGACTGGCAGCTATCTTGAATTTAAGACTGGGCCCAAAAACTCTCGTTCTCGTCCCACGGTCATAACAAAGGTACCCAAGAAGTTTCGTAAAGATCGGTTCATAAATATGGCCTCTAGCCCGAGCCATATTGAATTGTTGACGGACGATGGACGACTGGCCATGGCATAAGCTCAAATTTGGCTTCGCCAAAGTTGAGCTAAAAATTGTATCTGACCCCCCCCTATGATTGCTGTATACCGAATATCTAATGATTCTGACCAATGGTTCTGGAGAAAAGATTTTTTTTAATTTTTGCAAAAATGCTTACTCAGCATTTTTTCGAAGCCCTCTACAGAACACCCTAACATAACCCATGGCAATTTTTTTTCTACAATTTAAATCTACTGGTCCAAAGGATGCTTCATACCAAATAACAGCTCTCTGTTCCGTGTGGTTTGTGAAATATGGGCGTTTGAAAATATTTCCATTTTTAGCTCCTGGGGTTCCAATGGGGATGCAGGAATATTTTTTTTTTTTGCATGAGTCTAGTACTTATGACCCAATTATACCACGTACCAAATGTGGTTCAAATTAGACCATCAGTTCAGAAAATAGAAATTTTGGGCGGGGCGAAAAATCTTATCCCTCCCATTACAAAGCCAAATATTGCTTCACAAACTTCGTTTGAACAAACTTGATTCTACACCTCAAAAGAAAGCTCCATAACAAATATCAAGTCATTGTACCCACTGGTTCATAAGAAGATTTTAAAAATATTTTGGAGCATTTTCCACCACTCCCTCCCTATGGGGCTGGGAATGCTGAGTTGAACAAAAATGCAATGCCCCTTCGGGACCATGACTCACAAACTTTCACTTGAATTGGCCCAGTGTTTTTTTTTTTGAGAAGACAAAAACATAGTGTTGACGAACGACGGACGGATTTTGTCAAGGTGAGCTAAAAACAACAACCAAGTAAAATTTTTGTTTTGTTTTCAACTCCACCACCCCCCACCCCCCCCCACCCCCCAAAATAAAAAGTTATAAAATAAATTCTGGCATAAATGAAATACTTTTGATCCAGTTATATACCCTTATCGTCGTTGTGCTTTTGAAATGTCGTATACCGGGTTTTTCATATTTTACAGGAGAGACAATAAACTGATTATTTCCAATATTTCATGACCAAAGCAAGACAAAATCGGTATGTCGGTATTTTTTCGCGTTATATTTAATTGGAATAGCATTTCAAACGGATTAGAGGTCGTAAGCGAGAAATTCAGATGTATACGACATTTCGAAACCAAAGTTTATACTCACGTTTATACAACATTATAGATTGAAAAGCTAACCGTATCTGCTTTTTTACGACATTTCAAATGAGCAACCTGTGCACTAAACTTCTAAATAAATGACAATTTTCCCTTGGTTTTTGCTTTTTAGCAACTACAAAAGTCACGAAAACATATCTAATGACCCCTTCACTGGAACGAGCGGAGCGAGATCGTTCCATAAGGGGTTATAAGCTATGTTTTTGAGACAAATATTGAAAATCATAATAATATTTTAAAGCCGATTTTGGTGAAAAGCGCTGGTCACTTTTTGGCCGTTACATTTGGGTAAAGGGCCAAGACATGGTCACGCATAAAAACCCCCAAAATACCTACAGTTTTTGTGTGCGTACAACGATCATCTCATTCGTGACTGCAGGGAAATCTAACTTTTCACTCAAGACATTCAGCTGCTCATGAAAACTTATATTTCTTTGCAGCTACTCATGTGATAATTCTGGTACTTACACAAAAACCATAAGTATCCTCTTTATACTTCATTAAATAATGCTGAAGGACCTTGTCCATCTAGCATTATATGATGGAGTATAAAATCCCAAACGCAGTAACCTATAACGCTACCTAATCTCAATGACTACTTTTCGGATTTCGTACTCCATTAGATAATACCGGAAGATTTGCCAGCATTATCTAATGGAGTATGGAACCCTACAGAGAATAACTCATGCAATCCGCTCTCAATTTTCTCGTAGTTCTTAAAGACTAAGTAAACAACAAAGACGATAATATCTTTTGAGAAAAGTCTATATATATTCAAAATGATGAAATGATGCATGTATGGGGGAAAGCCATCCTTAAAGTGGTCAAATTAACAATAAAAAGGAGATAAAAATTTCGTTATTTTCAGCCACAGTCACTCAATAAACAAAATCTGGAACAGGATTGGGAAGGAGGGGGCGGGTACAGAGTACCATCTTGTTCCAGCAAGTCACAAACTAAGAAAAACAAGCTCTACCACAAGTAACGCATGGACGTTGAATCATCGTATTAAATAAATGCTAGAAAATTTCGTTCTGGAATGGTTGGGCTATTGGAGTAAAACATGGGTGTTAGACGTTCACGTGTGAGGCAAGCTTTTATAGAACGCATGATAATCAGTGGGTATAACTTGCTTGAGGTCCTGCAGGTCTTGATATTTAGAAAGTTTTATGGGAATGGGACCAATGTGTAGCTTTTGTACATTTAAATCTGCCGCTTCGTCTAGTAACCATGAAGAACCCCTTGTCTTTTTCCCTGGAACATCGTTATAAGAATCGTGAAAGCTCACTTTATATTGAATTCGACCATCCGGAGAGTATTTTAAACAACGGATATCAGTAACGCTCTTGTCCCCGGGCCTAATACCAGGACGAATCGAAGTGTACATTACTTTTTGCATTCCTATATTTGCCAAAGAAAGTATGCGATAAGTATTTGATCTTGTGTGGTTGTTTCCTTCTGGCAACACGCATAAGTTCAACATAATTATGTGTGGAGTAAATGGGCCTTCCACGAATTGCGCGTTCAATAGTCGAATGCACACTGTCTACATCCATTTGCGTATGCCCTTTCCCGAGGTACTTGTGTTCAATAACTATTCCCCTATCAACTGAAAGCTTGAGAAGAACCTTAGAGAGAATTATGTTCCGGTTTTGGTTTGTGTAACCAACGCTGTAAATTGTCACATGTTTAACATTCTCTGGCAATGTAGAAACATAATCAGATAGACACGAAGCATAGGAACCAGCACTTAAATCGCCTTCACTTTCATGCCATACATAGCATGTTGCGTCTTTCGATACCAAATCAAAGACCGTGTAATTGTGTCAATTTAGTTTAGTTTTGTAGTAAATCGCACTGGCCTTCAATGACGGAGATAGGGGTACACTCTGTTTGTCTACCGCAATGACGCGAGAGGTTGTGTTGTCCACATCAGCTGCATGTTGTTTGTCGCA
Organism: Pictodentalium vernedei; assembly: GCA_031216915.1. Classification (NCBI taxonomy): domain Eukaryota; kingdom Metazoa; phylum Mollusca; class Scaphopoda; order Dentaliida; family Dentaliidae; genus Pictodentalium; species Pictodentalium vernedei. The sequence continues at coordinate 527,026,844 of CM062297.1, read as the reverse complement.
CTCTTTCTCCTCTCTGGACCGGGTTTTCAGAGCAATGTGGGATGCATAAACATTTTCACCCATGTTGCCCACAGTGTACGAGCAACAAATATCGCACTGATCCTTCTTTGGTCTAAAAGAGACAAATTCATACTGTCGAAAGTGTATGTAAAGGTTTTGCGGCTACCTGCCTCGTTACCTTCCTCTTTCATCTTTTCGCAAAACTCTCTATACAAATCGGACATTGACTGGAATAACGGTTCAAGATATAATTTAGACGACGATTTTCTGCAATAGTGTGACTCCATTTTCGACAAGGTGTTAAGGAAGTTTTTTAATGTTATCAGTTACAATTTTAGACCTTTCATTCGTCTTTGCGCTTGTGGAGGACGCCGGGATTGCGTTCTCGTATTGCTCTATCCAGGTGTAGAGCGACCTCTCCCCAAGGCCGAGTGTACCGAGGAAAAACGACTTGCACGCCCCCATCATCAAAATACCTTTCTTGAAATGATATTTATATGTGTTGTTTCGTCTTCCATCTTGAGTTTGCACATTTTCTGCATCGCACTTAACAACAAGGTTTGTTATATAGATTTGTTTTTCTTCCCATGACATATTTTGCCAGAATGCTGTAAATAGACGTTTTCGATCATCGCCGCTAAATTCTTGACAATGTTTTCTTAAATTTACAGAGTTCTCCGCACTTCACTTTGTTAATTTTTCGTTCTTGTTTTTTTACTTTTTCATTTGTTGACCGTTTTTTTTAAACGTAAGCTTCCCCAGTCATACGTTTCCGTTTCTGCACATTTATGCTCTAATGTTTCAGGGTAGATTTTTTTTTGTTTTTTTATTTTTTCGGAGTCAGTTCACCGTTTGCTATGGGGGGGGGGGGGGGGGGGGGGGAGGGGGGTGGTTGTCGATTGTATCATCAACACACAGAATATTGTCTGAACCATTCGAAGAGGAGTCTGTATCGAGAATTCGTGTTTGCAGCAGGTTGTCATGGAACTGGTCTCCAGTGCTGTACTCAACCCGCTAGTTTCGACAGGAACAGAACTCGAAATGTCCACTACTGTGTCATCCTTTCCGAAGCTAATTCGTCTTCGTTTTGGATTGAAACTCTGCATCCACTCAGGATCAAGATCTGAATTGTAGTGAGAACTATCAGACTTTGGGCTGTCAGGAAGGGTTGAATGTTTGGCGAGAGTCCACTCTTGAACAATTTCTGTTGCAAGACACGCGTGGTCAAGAGGAGCCGCATATTTGCTATCTTTGTTGCGGACAAGTTCACGGTGATTTACAAGGTTTTTCTCGGGCGTATTAGTGATGGTTTTGCCTTGAATGCGGTACGAATCATAAAACATTTCACTATCTGGCTGATCACAAATATAACATTCGGTGCCTACTTGGGATGACACTGTCGGGAGTGATGATGCACTGTCTGTCACCGAGCTACCGATATCTAAACTGCATTGGTGTACGCGTGTTTTGTTTGGCGTTTTAACAATCCGCCCGTCTTCAATCACGTAAGAAGTGCTTGAGGAACTAACTTTGTCTCCGGTCACATATTTAGTCGGTGTGTGAAGTTGATCTCTTCCACGAACGTTTTGCGTCAGTGCAATATTTGACACTAGAGCGAGCTTGAGGAGCTGCCTCCCTCTGGAAAATTGATTAACAGCCATTACGACAGTTAGGGTGAAACTTATGCTCTACTACATCGAGGAGCATAATGTCGAGGTTGCTAAGAGTGGATAAGTCTCTCCCCACATATACCCTCATACTGGTGGGGTCGAGGAGCTTCCCTGGAAACTTTTGAAGAACCTGATGGTCTGAGACCCACTCTAGAGTTTCAGCTGCTTTTCTGACCTTGTAATCGCGGACTTTATTGCCGACTCGTTGACGTGTACCTGGCTGAATTTGGTGGGAAACTTTCATGTGGTAATGATCTAAAGTTGCATTGTGAAAATGATTTTTTTTTCGCACAGTTTTAATAACCTAACCTTGCCCGAAAAAAAAATTAAAATGCCTTAAAATGCAATTTTTTCCAGACTTGGAGGGGGGGGGGGGGGGGGGGGGGGGGGCTACAACTCCCCACCCGGCACATATGGATGCAAACTCTACTCCCCCTTCCTACCCTCCACCCCCCGTGTTTAACCATAAATCAAGCGCTCCGCGGTGTACACGGACCTGATTTAACAATCAAATACAAATAAAACAGATAACAGTTTCGTTTCGCATCAACTGTGATTAAGTTTGGAAACTTATAATTTGGTGAGTGATTTCGCCCGCATTAAATGAGTGACTTCGACCATGGGAGAGGGCACTTACAAAACTGCCTGGGGACGACTGCATAACCAGCGAAGCTACTCGCCGGGGAGGGGAGAGGGGGCACTGGAAAAGGGGTGAAACCACCCATTACCTCTCTAACTCTAGTTTGGTCAATTTGGCCAGTTCTTGATAAGGCTTTTGTACAGGATCAGGAAGCCAAATGTCATCTGCGCAGTTTGTCGACAGATCAACACAAGCTGATAGTGTTTTGGCGACAGCATGATGGTTTAGGGGAATCCATGTGCATCTCGGAGTATCGTGGGTCGCTCGATTGGAGATGTAAAGGGGCTCGATCAATTATTGTGCCATATCCACAAATCAGTTATTGGGCGTATGTATCGTTGTAATAGCTACTTACCAGCCCTTATCTTGTAGTCTTCTGGAAAAATAGTTTATTGAGAATTCACAACAGAGCCTGGTTGTACTTGCAGTCACAAATCACGAACAACGCTTAATAATTCGTGGTGGAAAACTTGACATTATAGCATGACGTCAGTTACAAAATGTCGTATCACAGCATGATGTCAGTTTTGAAATTCGTACAGCAGGTATACGACAAAGTGATACAACGCAAGAACAATTCTGAAATGTCGTATAGCGTATACGACATTTCAGAAGAAAAATGAAAGTGTCAATGACACTGTAGCTCAACTTGTCAAGACAAAGACATGTACATGTATAGTATGTGACACAGCAATGACAAACATCTAGGTAATGACCTGATAACAAAGGTACATATAAAGTATTGTAACGGTCTGTACATAAATACTGACCGTTGCCTGTAACAAATGTATAGGTAAAGTATTGTAAAGGTGGGTGACAGTCAGATGCTGAACTAGAAAAAATCTTTGAGTCCCAGAGTGGGTCTGACTGAACCCCAAAATATTTGTTCTCATAGCACAGTGATAACAAAGGCACCCCAAAACACACTCGTTCCTGTCCCAAGGTGAAAACAAAAGTACTCAAGAAGTTTTGTGAAGATCAGTTCATAAATACGAGCTGTATAGAACTTGTGACAAAAAACTGATTGGACCTAATTTCGGTACAAAATGGCCACTGGTAGTCATCTTGAATTTTGGACCGTACCCAGAAACACTCATTCTCATCCCAAGGAGATAACAAAGGTACCCAAGAAGTTTTGTGAAGATAGGTTCATAAATACAGCCTCTACCCTGAGCCGTATTGACATGTGTGCTTACATTGCGTAAGTAGCACTGAATAAATCAAAGTTCATCTAATTTGCATAATTTCTGCACGAAAAAAAACCCCTTACAATATGTGATGTATTCCATGTTACTAAACATTCATACAAAAATTTATTAAAATCAGAACTTTCATACAGAAGTTCTATACAAAAGACTGATTGCACTAATTTTGGTACAAAATGGCTGCTGGTGGCCATCTTGAATTTCGGACCACACCCAAAAACACTTGCTCTCATCCCACGGTAATAACAAAGGTACCCAAGAAGTTTCGTAAAGATTGGTTCATAAATATGGCCTCTAGTCTGAGCTGTATAGAAGTTGTGTACAAAAAACTGATTAGACCTAATTTCGGTACAAAATGGCCACTAGCAGCCATCTTGAATTTTAGACCGCACCCAGAAACACTCGTTCTCGTCCCAAGGTGATAACAAAGGTACCCAAGACATTTCGTGAAGATCAGTTCATAAATACAGACTCTAGTCTGAGCCGTATTGACATGTGTACTTACTGTGTGTAAGTCGCACTGAAAAAATCAAAGTTCATCTAATTTGCATAATTTCTGCACGAGAAAAAAACCTGTATTATATGTGATGCATCCCATGGTACTAAACATTCACACAAAAAAATTATTCAAATCAGGGCTTTCATATGGAAGTTCTGTGCAAAAATCTGATTGCACCTAATTTTGTACAAAATGGCTGCCATCGGCCATCTTGAATTTCGGACCGGACCCCAAAACACTCGTTCTCGTCCCACGGTGATACCAAAGGTACCCAAGAAGTTTCGTAAAGATCGGTTCATAAATACGGCCTCTAGCCCGAGCCGTATTGGCATTTGCACTTACAGTGCTGAAAGTAACCCCAAAAAACATCAAAATTAGTCTAATTTGCACAATTTATGTACGAGAAAAAAACCCGTATTATATGTGATGTATCCCATGGTACTAAACATTCATACAAAAAATTATTCAAATCAAAGCTTTCATATGGAAGTCCTGTACAAAAAACAGATTTCTGCATCGTCGGTACAAAATGGCAGCTGCAGCCATCTTGAATTTTGGACCGCACCCAAAAACACTCTTTCTCGTCCCACGGTCATAACAAAGGTACCCAAGAAGTTTCGTAAAGATCGGTTCATAAATACAGCCTCTAGCCCGAGCCATAGCAGCTTGGCACTTACAGTTCTGAAAGTAACACTAAATAAATCAAAGTCAGTCTAATTTGCATAATTTACGCACGAGAAAAAAACCCGTATTATATGTGATGTATCCCATGGTACTAAACATTTATACAAAACTTTATTCAAATCAGAACTTTCATACAGAAGTTCTGTACAAAAAACTGATTTTTGCATCATCGGTACAAAATGGCCACTGGCAGCCATCTTGAATTTCGGACCACACCTAAAAACACTCGTTCCCGTCCCAGGGTCATAACAAAGGTACACAAGAAGTTTCGTAAAGATCGGTTCATAAATACGACCTCTAGCCCGAGCCATAGCCAATTGTTGACAGACGGACAGACGGACGGATGGACGGACAGACGGACGACGGGCCATGACAATAGCTCAAATTTGACTTCGTCAAAGTTGAGCTAAAAATCGCATATGAAGAAAATTGCAAAATTAAAATATAAAATAAGCCTAAAAAACACTTTTAAGGGTTTTTTCTGGACGTGTTGATTTTTTTAGACGTATTAGGACTCATAGAATCCGAATCTGTAAAAAAGTGATTTGATGCGCAAACGCAGTATACGACATTTCAAAAGCGCAACGACGATATGACAAAATTTGGTTCATGTCTGCCTATTGGATCTGAAAATAGAGAATTTGAGTGTAGCCCATTTTGACAGACTGAGTTTGTTTGAAAAAAAGTGAATCTGCATCACTAAAACAAGTTCCAAACGAGAAATCTAAGCATTATTGCAAGTGGCTTATAAAAATAGGATTTTTGAAGCATTTTAGGTTTATGGAACATTAACCCCACCCTTAGGGATAATAGTAATTTTGGAGTGAAAAAATCAGAAGAGTAGATTAAACCAGCCTGAAGATGGCAGCAGCTTCATTGAACAAAGGAGAAAAAGTTTACTCCAAAGATAGTCTGAGAAATAAATTAATGAATTTGGCCCAGTGGTTTTAAAGAATAAGAAAATTTTTCCATGACTGACATAAACACACAATTCTCGTCTTCTACAATGCCAATTTTTCCAATGGCAATGACACCTAATCGTTTCACAATGGGGGTAGTCAACACCTTGGTAGGATATAGAGTTTGAAAACTGAAAGGTGTATCATTGCATGCCAGGAAAGCAAATTTCAATGATCCAAACCCTAATGGTATCTTACATGTCAGTTCAATGGTAGCAATTGGATGGAGTCCATATTCATTATTGAGGGAGGGGGGTGGGTAAACCAATTAATATTTTCAATGTGCAGCCTTGGGGCTGCATGTTGAAAATATTGACTGGTCTACCCACATTCACTTAGCAGCCACTCTTGGTAATAAAATTATGACATTTCATGTTCCTGGGTTGGAAAAATAACCTCTCTTGTTCGAAGAATTAAACAAATGGTTAAATAACCCAAACTGGGAGTGCAGTGGCTCAGTGGTAGATTGTTGGTCTTCTATGCCAGAGGTCCGGAGTTCGATCCCTGTCCAGGATGACCCGCGTTGTGTACTTGGGCAAGACACTCGATCCCAGTTGCATATCTGGGGGCACAATGACGCCTTGTACTTTGGCGTAGTGCATGTTGACAGCACATGCCTTTAACTGCTGTAACCCTGCTTGAGCGGAGCTTGAACAGATTTAGAATGTTGAGGAGCTCGTCGATGCTTGGTGGGTCTCTCCAGGTACTCCGGCTTCCTCCACCCATAAAACTGTCAGTCACGATTAGCCATTGTGCATAAGTATGTGATCTTAAACACCAATAAATAAATAACCCAAACTTCCATGTGTACCCGAGCTGTTGTATTTGCTTAGTCGACTAACCATTGATTGTTGCGGTAGTCGATGGTTTTTACTTTTAGTAAATCATCATTCATTTTTAAAGTGGTACAAGTCTGGTTTAAATTGTGCTGAGTGATAAGGTTAATGAACAGTTAGATTAACCTTTGAAATGTCTAACCAGTTACTTGTAATATCCCATGGCCTTTGTTTTCGGCATGATTGTGCAACAACGTAATTTTAATAACACTGAGCCTTATCATTTGATCAATCTCTGTTCTCTGTAGTATTAACCAACGTTCAGTTAATTGGTACTACTGAGTGTCGTTCAAACTGTGTACCTTAGAATAATTCTCACTTTGGGAAGTCATTGCAGACTGCAGAATAAATAGCATCTTTGGTCTTGTACACTCGAAGGACCCTTTTGAAACAATCCAAATTGTGAAAGTGAGAAAATTGCCACAAGACTCACAACATTAATTTAATTTCTAGTACTAAATTTGGAGAGAATTTTCTGTTTGAAATTCTAGAAATTTGTTACAGAAATGAAACATGTGTGCAAATGTTCTTCTGTTAAAATTCTTCAGATGAAACGGTGATATTTTGGAATTTCCACATTATCTCAGCATAGAAGCGTACAAACTGAAACATCGTCAGTTTTAAATTTATTTATTTATTGGTGTTTAAGGTCAGATACTTATGCACAATGGCTAATCATGACCGTGACAGTTTTATGGGTGAAGGAAGCCAGAGTACCCGGAGATAACCACCGAGCAACGACAGTCAGCTGCCAGCTCCCCAACATCGTAACTCCGCACTGCAGCACAGGCAGGGTAAGATTTGTTGAAGACATGCGCATCATCATGCCCCCATGTAGGCAATCGGGGTTAAGTGCCTTGCCCAAGGACACAAGTCAGTTTTAAATTTGTTTTTTAAGTATATTGTTAAATTTATAGGAAATGACTATCAACTAATCAACTAATGCTGGTGATTAATCAACTACAAAAACTGATAGTCACTGACGCCAGCCCTAATGTGTACTTGCTTTTACTGGAATGGACAGATGCTGTTGTTAGTCAATTTGGCACCATGACCAACAGAAATATAAGTCTGGTCATCTACAATGCCAATTTTCCCAATGGCAAAGAGCCACTGACCCTTTCCCAATGGAGGTAGTAAAAACCCTGGTGTTTCACTGAGTTTGAAAGCTGAAAGGTATAAATAACACAACACAAACATATTGTCTTAGAATGCACAATTAGTTACAAACTCACCTCGGTGCTCTCAAAGCAGCTCTAATCTCCTCACTCTTTAGTATTCTTGTCAAATCTGTGTTCTTCATTTTTGGCATGGGCAGACTGGAATGCACATAAGAGAGATGTGTTCAAACATGCATGTTGGAAAATATAACATGTGAATTTCTCTTCAGAAATTATTTATTTATTTATTGGAGTTTAAGGTCACATTTTGTCCTGAATTGACATCTGACCACATCCAGTGGCATTAGTAATGATTTCGAGTAAAGTCTTGGCTTCCTTAACTAGAAACCATTGCCAATGTAATTTGTTTACTAACAGCAGGATCTACTGATGATGGCATGTTAAGGGCACCTGTTCTGAAGTCGTAAAAGTCGGAAATAGGGCTTTAAGGGTTAAGAGGACTTCCACCCCAGGCAATGATGACCTGGTCCTATTTTACCATAAAACAGAGCTTGTTTACCACAGTAAACATGCACTGCTCCACTTCCCAGGGAACCTAATACTGTTACCTTCATGTCAGTGACTTGAAATTGGAGACTTGAGATGATGACCATGATGTGGCTAGCCTCGATTTCACAGTGCCATTTCGACTTAAAATTAAGACGAGTCTCTTCTCCAATGGCTGCTTGAAACTATTCAAGTCTGTTACCTTTAGCAGTAACTTATGTTATGTTATTGAAACATTCATGCCCCTACCATTTGAAATATAAAATATGCCAATCGCTAGACAATAAATCAACTGTTTTGCTTTCTTACTTTTCCCAACTCAAGGTTAGATTCCAAGCAACTGATTAACACTTCATTTGTTGAGCATTTCCCAAATATTTTTCAGCAAATCTAGTCATGGCTGCTGTGAAGCAGCTAGGACTAGTTTTGGCAACAAATGCTTCTAAATTAAATTCCAGAAATCATTGGTCAACAAATCCATTCAATTTATGGGGGAAAATTCTTTTAAACGTGCCAAAATTATACTTCTTCCAAGGGCAAGAGATTACGTGTGATGGGCAGGAAGATCCACCAGCAGCACGCAAGGAGTTATGTGGTCTTTTTCTCGATGCAGAATATGTGTTTTTTGAACAATTTTCAATTTTTTTCTCTTGGAAAAAACATCCTTGGGACAGGCTTTTTCACAGTCTCTTAGAGCATCCAGTCCCAAATTGGTCAAAAATAAGAGCTTTTTATTTACCTTTTTTTTCTTATAGTAATTTTCTAGAATGTTTAAGGTTATAGAAACTTTTTAAATTTTGGCTGGAATGTTATTTTCTTGGAAGTTATGGACTTTCAAAGTATGTATGTCCAAAATCCAAAAATTGCTTTAAAAATTGGAATTGAAAATAGTATTAAGGTTTAAAGGTTAAAAACAGTCCAATTTTCATGTTAAATGTATTGAAATTATTTATTTAGTGTATTGGAAGATTCATTACACTTACAGAAGCAATTATGTTCACAAAACATTTTATTATCACTGGAAGTTTTATGTTTAATTCAAAAATTTTGTAAATAATGACCAATGATGAAAGAAAAATACTACTTTGTTTTGGAAAGAATATCAATTTATGACTTTATTAATAAGTGTAAGGTCCCACTGTCTTGAAAATGGTGATACATGTCCTAAAAGGATAAATTGTAGTATCCTATTCCAATATATATGGATCAAGAGTTTGGGTTCGGAGTGGACAAATTTGGACAACATTTTTACTGTGCTTACTGGAGCCATCAGAATATAAAATATTGAAGAAACAAATGTTTCAAGCAATTAATATCTTTAAATGAAGCAGTAAAACATTATGAAAACTTGCAAATCAATCTATGAGCATTATATACAAAAGTAAAGAAAGCAAAGCATTCAATTTTGCAAAAGAAAACAACTGAGCAAGATAAGTAAAGCATGCACATGCAGCTTTTAGTTATTATTAAAATATGTCATTAGTATGCCAACATTGAAGTGATAAATATCGAAATCACTGAAAATGTCCAAATAATGTCCACTCCGACAAATTATAGTGTTAGTGTAAAGGCAGTAATTAAAATTCTTTAGAAATATTTCTTTACTAATATTTATTTTCAAGTGATATTTTTAACTTATTATAAAGCAGTTTTTGGCATTTTACATTGTAAGTAAGTAAATGGTTGTTTGTGCATTCAGACAATGCACCAGTAATTATATATTATTCATAAATAATTTGTGTTACAAAGTTAGTCGAGTCTTTAAGTTATGGTTTGATAGTTTATAAACTTACCAGTGACTTTTATACAATAGAAATAAATCTTATAAATTCAGGAAAACTGACCAATATACCACACAGTAACTTACAGATTTAATACAATAAGGGGTTTCGGAGTGGACAACATTTTTTGAACACTTTCAGTGTTGCCTTGTATCTAATAAGCAGGATGTAATACTTTAAATGTATTCTTTATAAAATGTATATAGAGAATGATTATTTTGTCTGACCTTTTATTGGTAAAAGAACTTTTATGTTAAATTACTGATAGCAAAAACCTACATTTCGGAGTGGACATTTTTGGACGGAAACACATTCACATGCTGGTGTAATAAAGATTTTAGAATTTGGTTCAAATATGATTTGCTCTAAAGTTACACACCTAAATGTACTTTTAAAAAAGTGCACCTTATTGAAAAAAATACTTTTTCTTATTATCACAAAAGATGGAAAAGTCGGAGTGGACATTTTGGACGGAAACGTCCATGCATACACTCAAACCTTCCTTATGCAGAAAAAATCAGGGGTAATGGCCTAAATACATGTTATAGTTAAACAACAGATGTTTATTCAGTCTTGAGTGGATTTTTTTTATGACAAACATCCTCCTTTGGAAATTGTTCCACTTGGAATCTAGAGTATTTTTCAAATGGGACACCCAATTTTGTCCAAATCTAACGACCATGACTATTTTAGGACAATCCGATAGTTTTTGTTCATTATTTTTTTTATTTTTCAGGTACTACATACTATTGTGCACTTATTAATATATGAAACCGTTAATAATATGTTTAAATTTGGGAGCAATGACCCTCAATTTATACTAACCCAGCGCTCTAAGAGACTGTGAAAAAGCCCGGACCAAGTAAACACAACTTCAAATTTCAAATACCAGCATACTTGACAGTTTTCAATGAATATCAAAAATCTTGCGGAGCGACATGACATTAGCTCAACTTATAATTAGTCACGTGGATAATTGTTTTTCCCTACCGCCACACAAAATAAATTGTTTCTCAGGCAATTTTTTCTCCAAATCAGTAAGAGAGGAAGAGGTTCTATTTCTCTTGCATACAATGAGTATGGATTGAGAGGCTTTCTATTGTCTTTTCACACATAGAGAACATCGAAAGTGCATAATTATACAAACAACTCATTCAATTTTAACCCTCAAGGGCCTAATTCTAACTCTTTTGATTAATTTTTATGCAACTGACCAGGTGTCTGGGGAAACTTGCAAGTTACATTGTAAGTGCTTTCGCAGTCATTTACAGGCAAGTCATGGCTACCTATATAGGCAGCTAAAACTTGCCTAGAAACAACTGCAAAGCCACAGGATGTGGACTCACCTTAGTTGAGCCCTTCAGATTTCAATTACATACATCAATCAAAAAATGCATTAACTTTTGAGTCGCTTGATTTTGTAGTAATACTGGAAGACACTGCACAGCAATTAAAATGCCCAATGAGGAGGTTCAATTTCAGTGAGTGATTGCCTGAGAATAAAAACATTTTTTGGGAGGCTATTCATTTGCGTTTAAAGCAAAATTCAGCCGTATCATCTTTAAACTTTTAGCATGAGCTATTGCTGAGGCAATTCATACCCCCACAGCAGTGCTGGACCGATTAAGCATAAATGAATTACAAGAGGCCCCAGGGAGCCTGAGGGCACTCACCTGACATGGTAGCCTAAATATCAAGCCAGGGAATTGATTTCAACAAGTTGCATCTGCCCCGCCGAGGAAAAACTTATACTAAATATCCAAAGATTCTGACAAGTGGATCTAAAAAAAATTTTTTTTTAAAGAACATTCCTCATATTGAACTAAGCAATAATTTGGGCTCCCACAGGGAGCTCAAATATGAACCCAGGAACTTGGCTTAAACAAACTTGAATCTCACCTCCAGTGCAATGCTGTATACCAAATATTAAAAGATTCTGACTGGTGGATGTGAAGAAGATTTTTGAAGAATATTCCTCATATTAACTAAGTTATAATTTGGGCTCCCACAGGGAGCCCAAATATCAACCCAGGGACTTGGCTTGAACAAACTTGGATCTTACCCCCCTAAGGATGCTTCATACCAAATATCAAAACATTTCGACAGCTGAATCTGAAGTAGATTTTTGAAGAAAAATTCCTCATTTTGAACTAAGTTACAATTCGAGCTCCCACAGTGAGCCCAAATATGGACCTAGGGACATGGATTGAACAAACTTGAATCTCACCCCCTAAGGATGCTGCATACCAAATATCAAAGCATTCCGACTGCTGGACCTGATGATTTTTGAAGAATATTCCTCATACTGCACTAATTTAAACATTTGGTCTCCCATAGAGAGCCCAAATATGGACCCAGGGATTTGATTTCAATAAACATATGAAACAATCTTCCAAAGATGTTATATGTGAAATTTGAAAGCTTTTGGAGCAGTGGTTTGGGAGAAAAGTAGTCTTAAATGTTTTTCCTATTACCCACAGTGTTAAAAAATGCGGACTCAGCAGTTCCCCATGATAAAACCGATAGCCATTTGTTTTTGACCATTCCATTCTGTTGGTCCTAAGGAAGCTTCACACCGAATAAGAATTCTCAGTGCCGTGTAGTTTTGGAGATATGGGCGTTTTAATTTTTTGGCTATTTTTAGCTCCTGTAGTTCCCATGGGGTGACAGGAAAAAAATTTTGGGCATAAATTAAGTACTTATGACCCAATAAGCCCTCATATCAAATTTGGTTTAAATCTGCCTCTCGGTTTGGAAAATAGAAATTTTGGGCGGGACGAAAATTCTTGCCCCTCCCATAACGAAGGCAAATATTGCTCCTCGAACTTCTCTTGAACAAATCTGAGTCTACACCTCAAAAGGAAGCTGCACACCAAATATGGTTCATGAGAAGAAGATTTTTTAAAATTTAAGCACACTTTTTGAGAGTGGCCATATTGAGGGGTGAGGCAACTTGATTTGAACAAAATCAAATTGCAATGTCATAACAAACTATTATCTCAAATATCAATTAAATTGGTTCAGCAGTTTGGGAGGAGAAGACGCAAACACCATGTTCATGGACGACGGATGGTGAATGATCACTATAGCTCTCCTGACTGAAAGTCAGGTGAGCTAACAAGAGGCCCCAGAGGGCCTGAGGTCACTCACCTGACATGGTAGCCTAAATATTCACCCCAGGAATTGATTTGAACAAGTTGCAGCTGTCCATCCTAAGAAAAGCTTATACCAAATATCAAAAGATTTTGACTGGTGGATCTGAAAAAAATCTTTTTTTCTCAACAATACTCCTCATATTGAACTAATTTAAAATTCGGGCTCCCACAGGGAGTCGAAATATGAACCCAGGGACTTGGCTTGAACAAACTTGAATCTCACCTCCCTAAGGATGCTGTATACCAAATATCAAAAGATTCTGACTACTGGATCTGAAGAAAAATATTTTTGAAGAATATTCCTCATATTGCACTAATCTGAACATTTGGGCCCCCATAGAGAGCCCAAATATGGACCCAAGGATTTTATTTCAACAAAACTGTGAATGAATCTTCCAAAGATGTTATATGTGAAATATGAAAGAACTGGAGCAGTGGTATGGGAGAAGAAGATTCTTTAATGTTTTTCCCATTACTCAGTGTTAAAAAATGATGACTCAGCATTTTTTCAAAGTCCTGGAAAAGTAACCTGTGATAAAACCGGTGCCAATTTTTTTTTTTTGCCCATTCCTTTCTGCTGTTCCTTAGGAAGTTTCACACAAAATAAAAATTCTCAGTGCCATGTAGTTTTGGAGAAATGGACGTTTCAAATTTTTTCTATTTTTAGCTCCTGCGGTTCCCATGGGGTGACGGGAACAATTGTTTTGGCATATTTTAGATACTTATGACCCAATAAGCCCTCATATCAAATCTGGTTCAAATCGGCCTCTCAGTTTGGAAAGTTAAAAAATTTATAGTAATTTATATATTTTTTATACTTACCAATGACCCAGACTTAGCTGGTGCTAACTCCACAAAAACCAGGGCCAAATACAAATTTTGCCCCCCAATCCCCAAAATTTGCATCCAAAACAAAAAGAAATCATGTCCTACAGGACCTCCATAGTACGACTCTACTGCGCATGCGCAGTGACGCAGTCGTCCCGAAATTGGCGCCAAATATCATTCTTACTGGCAGTGCCTGGTCAGCGCTATGTACTCAGCGGGGAGGCAAGAGTTCCCAATTCAGGGAGGGCCATCCCCGTCTGGGTCATTGGTAAGTATAAAAAATATATAAATTACTATAAATTTTTTAACATTTTTATACTGTACCAATGACCCAGACTTAGCTGAATAGTAAACAGGCTGGAGGGCCTAGGACATAGAGGAAAATCCAATAAGCTCAATTATAAAATAAAGAGGTAACCCCTTAAGGAGAAAAGGAGTATTAGACTTTACATGTATCTTTCTTATTTAATATTTAAATTAGAAAGATACACTACCCTTAATAATTGAGCACAATAACATTCATGTTCTCTATTAACATCCAGTATAACCCTTATACTAATTATTTTTAAAGCAAGCCAATAAATAAAGTAGTCCAGAGAATTGAGACTCTTTATAATCATTTAAAAGTGTCCGAGTATTGTATATTAAAGCCCGTTTGACACTTGACATATACAAATGCTTCACACCGAGCTACACTTTAAAAATAAGACATGAATGAAATTAAACATTAATATTACACTTTAAAACCATCCCGGAAGCGACTCAGAAATACTGTCTTGGAGGAGGCATTCCCTTGCTTTTCACTATAAAGCAGGTGACCTAAGGGAACACCCGCCCCCCCCCCCCTTCCCCTTGCCCTGGGTCAAATAGCCCAGAGCGAAGAGGGCAGTCGGACGGAGTCACTGCCGGAACAGAAAGCCTGCATAACTATAGTTGCAACTGTTTAGTGGACGACATTCTGAGCAACAGATAACGGACCTAAACAATGCAGGTCTCCAGAAATGGACTCAATATTTCTGAGATAAAAATTAGTAAATGTGGATGGCTGAGACCAATAAGCAGCCTTCATAAATCTGTAATAGCAACACTATTAGCATAAGCCCAGGAAGTAGAAAGAGCTCTTACTTCATGAGCAGAAATCTTAAGCACAGACTGCTGAGAAGAAGATAAATCTTCATATGCAGTACGGATAGTTAACTGAATCCATCTAGCAATAGAATGGACTGAAATGTCCTTTCTATTATGCATCAAAGACAGAAAGAAACGTTTCCGTCCCTTTCTGATGAACTGAGATCTCTGTTTATAGATACGTAGTGCTCTAACAGGACAGAGTAAAGGCCTACGCCCGTCTGAAGACGGAAGAGCCTTAATAACAATAGGTTCCGGATATTTATTAGGAGCCTGATTCTTAGCTAAAAAACCGACATTAGTAGTGAAGGTGATAGTGTTCCCAACACTACGATAATGAGAATCATCCACCGATAGTGCATGAAGCTCACTGACTCTTCTGGCAGAAGAGAAAGCTAAGAGAAAAGCTGTCTTATAAGATAAGAATTTGAAATCTACTGTCCCAAGAGGTTCAAATGGCTTTTCCTTCAATTTAAGGAGAACCCAAGCTAAATTCCACTTAGGAATTAATCTAAGAGTTCTGGGTCTATTTATCGAAAAGTTTCTAACCAATTTCGATAAAGAGACATTAGATCCAATTTGTAAACTATCATGATGTGCATAGGTATCAGATAACATAGATCTATAACCCTTTATAGTAACAGGTTGCAGTTTGATTTCGTCAAACAAGTATACTAGAAAGTTAGCAATGTCTGGTATAGAGGGATCAAATATATCAACAGAATGATCCCTACACCAACGACGGAAAACCTTCCACTTAGCCGCATAGTTTAGCGAAGAGGAGGTCCTCCTACAGTTAGAAATGGCGTCCACTGCTCGTCCTGTAAAGTGCTTGCCATGCAAGAAGGACCGCACAACGGAAAAACGTGAAGGTTGAGACCTTGCGGGTTGTGATGTAGTTGGCGCGATTTCCCCTGCCAAAGAAGATCCTCTCGTGGAGGGAGCTTCCGCGGTAGGTCCCACAACAGACACCTGAGTAGATTTATCCACGGTCTCTGTGGCGACAGAGATGCTACCAACAGAATCTTGCATTGAGATTGTTTTATCTTTAGCAATACTTGTTGAATTAACGGCGCTGGAGGATACGCATATCCTATCATTCCGTCCCAAGGGATCGACAGAGCGTCTACTGCAAATGCTCTTGGATCCGGACACGGGGACACATACGTTTGCAACTGATTGTTGAGATGTGTCGCAAATAAGTCTATCATTGGCCGTTCCCATTGGTAGCAAATCTGATTGAATACTTGTTTGTTGAGAGTCCACTCCGACGGCAACAAGCGACCCTTTCGTGAAAGGGAGTCTGCTAGCACATTCAGACGACCCGGTATGTGACGGACCGAAAGAAGAACGTGATGTTCCAACGCAAACAGAAGGATTCTTTCCGTTAGATTGAACAACGGAACTGAATGAGTGCCTCCCTGATTCCGTATATACGCCACTACTGTCGTATTGTCGGATAGGATTTGGACATGAGCATCGTGAATAATGTCCATCCAGTGACGTAACGCAAGCCAAATTGACATCATTTCCTTGATGTTTATGTGCTTGCACAGGAATTGCGGATCCCAAAGACCCTGGCATCTCGAATCCGTTGGGATTAATGATGCACCCCAACCTGTTTGACTGGCATCCGTCATAATGGTAAAACTCGGATCCGGCAACTGCAGCGGAACTCCTTGAGTTAACCACTGAATGTTTGCCCAAGTCTGAATCTCTTGTTTCACTTGATCTGACAAGAGAACGTCTACATCGAGCGAATGAATTTTCACACTCCAATTCTGAGTCAGGAAAATTTGAAGAGGCCGTGTGCGTAGCCGTCCCATCGGAATGAGATCCGCGGCGGCTCCGCACAGACCTATCAGTCTCATAAATTCTCTCGCCGTGACTTTGTCTGTATTCAGACAATAGCGAGCGTAACAACTGACTAATTTCGCTCTGGTTAACAGCAGACGAACGAGATTGTTGTGCGTCTCGAAGCTCATTCCCAGATGAGTGAATGACTTGGACGGCACCAGATCCGACTTCTCCTCGTTTACTATGAAACCGAGACGTCGGAGCAATAGAAGAAGATTCTGAACATCGTTCTGAAGCGTTAACTCGTTGCCGTACCTCTGAAGAATGTCGTCCAGGTAGGCCGACGTTACCGCAGACGAATGAGCTCGGAAGTAGATCATTACCGAGTTCATTACCCGAGTGAAAGCCCAGGGTGCTAGATTCAATCCGAAGCACATGGCCCGGAACTGATACACCACTCCTAGGACTGCGAAGCGTAGATACTTTCGGAATGTCGAATGTACCATGACGTGAAAGTACGCATCTTTGAGATCTATGCTCGTTGCATAATCGTTCACCCGAATACTCGCTCTGACCGATCGAATCGTCTCCATATAAAACTTCGGAGCGACGATCAGCTTGTTTATCCAGCTCAAATCTATGACTGGACGGAACGAGCCGTCTGGTTTCGGAACCAGAAACAGATGGCTGTAGAATCCCAGCGATTCCTGGTTTTCTACGACCTCTACCGCGTTCTTCATTAAAAGAGACTGCACCTCTGATAGCAGAGCGTCTCTTTTCTGAGGGTTTGACGGAAGATGAGTCCACTTTGGACTTCGAGTTAATGGAGGCTTTCGTTTGAAGGATATCTTTAGACCTTCCGAAGTCACTCCTCTCACCCACGGGTCGTCCGTAATCGACGCCCACTCTTGAGAAAAACTCGACAACCTTCCGCCAACCGGAACGCGATAGAGGTTTAAGCCATCACCTCCTGGATCTGCGAGGCCTGCGGTAGGAGAAACCACGTCTTCCACGACCCGCACCTCGCCTCGTCGACCTCGGGGCGTCCGACCGATTGTCCCGGCCTGAAGGACGTCCCGAACGAGAGTCACTATCCTGACGGTCTCTCGAATAAGAGCTAGAGGACGCACCGGAACCTCTATAGGAACCTCTCTTGGGCGGATAAGACCCAGAAGTGCCCGCCTTATTCGTGTCTGCTGTATCCGACCTTTTAGGAGCGGATCTAAACAACAGAGAATCACTAGCTTTCTTTTTAATATTATCATAAATAGCGGAAAGCTTGCCGTCAAAGAGAAGATCTCCTGAGACCGAAGCGACTCTAAGAGAGTTCTTCACCTTAGAATCCACTAGTGTGGATGTAGACAGGGCTGCGTCACGTCTAACCAACTCCAGATTTGCCACTGAAAGGGCGGAGTTACACGTGGAATAAGCTACTGCCCTTGAAAGAAGTCTTAAGGAGGATTGTATATCCTGAAACTCTTCCCCTTGAAGACGCAGTGATAACGCCTTAGTAAGGTGATCTGCATAAGATAAGGCATCTAAATTGGCTCTGTTAGACGCAATAGCTGTTTCCAACACTGCGGTTGGAATAGAAGCTGACGACGGTAATGATAGCTCTAAGTCTTCCGCCTCGTCGTCCATACGCAGAGGAACTCTCGGTATACCCTGACCTGCCGTGTCGAATTTATTCCTTGCATTAATGAAAGGCAGGTTGAGAGTATTTGCGGACAAGAAGCCTGCTTTCCCCGTCCTGGAAGCAAGTTTAAAAATAGCGTCGTTCAATAATTCAAATGTTCTTGCAACATTATTGGACTGCGACGGAAACTCGGGAGCGATGTCCCTGAACCGCTCGAAAAAATCAGAGTCCAATGACGCTATAATTCTCCTGTCCGGAAGCGCAGCAGTCTGGCCCGACGGAACAACTTGAGGAAGAAAGTGCCGGATGAAGTCCACGGCAGCTTTGTGTTGTTCCGAAAGGGATAGCTCCAATTCATCCGTATCCCTTTCACCATCCGGTCGGACCTCCCGATGTTCCCGGTCGTCCGCCCCCGATGCTTCGGCGGAGCGTACCGACCCAGCGCCGTCGGATAATTCTCGATCCGACACCGTTTCTGTCGGCTGCTGGGATGCTGCGATAAGCTGTGCTATCTGCACTAGAATGTCCGACGTCGAGACCTGCGGAGGAGCGGTCTTTCGCTGCTTCGCCGAGGGCAGCTCCGCATCAGATGGCTCCCGCATACTTTTCCTATGCGAACGTCCAGAGTCCATCGGTCTCGAATCCCTGGCTGCCGGATGGTGTGACCTGGTCGCCGAAGAATCCTTCATCGGCGAAGCTGGCAAAATATCGGAGGTCACGCAGCCAAGGTGCGGTCGTGTGCGCCGACGAGAAGAGGAAGCCTTAACAGTCTCTGCGGACTGCTTATACAACGGAGCGTCCCGAGCGACGGACGTATGCTCCGCTAAAGACACATTTTGTACCACAACATCTGGTCCCAGATGTTGTTGTACGAGAGAGGGGCCTCTCTCGCTCGCGGCCCGGCTGGACCTGGACGAGCTAGGAACCGGACTAAAAGGCTTCCTCCGTTCTCGTTCACTATCCGCCGTCACTGGGTGTGCATCTATTATTTTTATAGTGCTCGCATCACCCAAAATTTCCTCTTGGACCGCATCGGACGAACCCGGCTGCCGAACCATTCGGTGAATGGACGCTACACCGGGCGAGCTAGCGGACGACATTTGTCTAATCTCCATGAGCACTTTTGCCGCTAGCTCTGTATTTATTTGTGACGACGGACGCACACTTGAAGAAGATAACATGGAAACATCACCCTGTTCTGGTTCCTCTGAAATAGAAACTGAGAGAGTAGAGTGACCTTGTGGAGAAAGAGCCGGCATCGCTCTTTCTCCAGAAACAACATATCGTGACACACGTTTCCAATGTTTCTCATCCCAATGTTCACATACAGGACAGGGATTAATGCGAGAACACTGACTACAATTAATGCAATAATCATGAAAGTCAGAGGAAGATTTCTTCCTATTACAATTTGAACAAAGTCCCTTCATTGTGAAAGAACAACAATAAGTCCTAGTTACTCGCAAAAACCCCTGACACAAAGATACATAATAACATGATCCATTAATAAATGAAAAAACAATTGCAAAACAAAATAATTTTGAAAAAATATTTTTTCAGAGAAGCCCAAGTTGCTGAAAAGTAACGTTGAGCCCCGATGGATCCGATGGCAAAGTGTGGTCAAAAATTTTAAAATTATATAAAATAATTAATGAGACACTTTCGGATAATATAAATGTATCTTATAATGAGATAAACTACCACAAAGGCAAACAGCCCCCCTCAAAAAAGGCTGTTGCCAATGAAAACAAACAGTGTAAACACAGTAGAAAACATGACTCCAGGCACTGAAAAAACTGGCCCGGAATCAGTCATCAATTACACTCTATCTGATGCAAAACAGAGACTCCCAGGGGAGAATCTGCAGAACATCAGATGGAAGATGCAGAACACAAACGTTATACACCCATGGGTGAAAACGTAACTATGGGGAAAATAACAGAAAACATTCTGTAACCAAGCAACTCTCCCAGGGAATTTTTAGAAATGAAACTTCTCAAAAATATGCCAAAAGCATGGGAGAATTGCAAGGGGGGACTTTAGAAGGTTAGGGGAGAGGAAACACTGAATAAGCAGTGCAACAATTAGCAAGAATGACAACAAGAGGCGTTTGCCTCGAAAATAGGCAACTTAACATAATTTCAACAAAAAATTTTAAGTACAGCCCTGATTATTTTTTGCCACTTCTTTTTTCCTCTCCTCCTTCTATCCTCCTTAGAATCACATTTTCTCCAAGAATTACGTGTCTGGCATCCTTTAAACTGAGATTTACAAGCACAAAGATCAGTGAGATGTTGACTGATGAAGGGCCAAACAGAGAATGATATTTGGCGCCAATTTCGGGACGACTGCGTCACTGCGCATGCGCAGTAGAGTCGTACTATGGAGGTCCTTTAGGACATGATTTCTTTTTGTTTTGGATGCAAATTTTGGGGATTGGGGGGCAAAATTTGTGTTTGGCCCTGGTTTTTGTGGAGTTAGCACCAGCTAAGTCTGGGTCATTGGTACAGTATAAAAATATAGAAACTTTGGTACAATTCGGGCTCCCACAGGAAGCCCAAATATTAGGCTTGCCGAGATTATGCAAAAAGTTGACTAATTGTCGGTCCGATTGATCGACTTTAAATTTGAAAGTCGACTTTTTTTTACCCCCGCATGTATAACGACACCACTGCCTTGCCAGAACGTGCTCACGCTGTATATACATGATGAGAACTTTTCTGGGTGTATAAACGACAGTAGTAGACCATATGGAGGTAAAGAAGGGCGGCCTCAGGGCCCCCCCCCCCCCCTCCTCAAATAAATCGTCATTTTTCTAAGTCCGATTCGGAAATGTTTGCGGTAATTACCTCCCACTTTAACGATTTTTTTTTTGTAAATATGAAAGTAATTTTCAAGTATTGCTGCTCTCGTCATGTCAACAACATATCCGTATTTTAAACATCGTTTCCAATAACCATTCTTTGCTCATAAATCTTTTATTTTGAACAACACGAAATGAAACTCGCTGCATTTGATGAAATTTGGGTAGCCATTTTCGATCATGGGTCAAGAACACAAAAGTTAAGATGAAGTTGTCATTTTGTTGTCTCCCTTTGGTCAGCATTTAGCCATTTATCAGTGCAGCATATATATCTGCCATTATCAGGAGGCTGGAGCAAGGACCGTTCAATTAGGATTTCAAAGAGCGGAGCTGTGGATTTTGCGTCCTGTCGAGAGTGTGGGAATATCTTTCACAAAAAAATGATGCCAAAACTGCAACTTGTAAAACGTGTAGCAATAAGTTGGCATTCCATGGATCTACAACGACTATGTCTGCACATTTGAAAGCTATACACCCAGGTGTACTGAGCACCAAAGGCAAAGACAGTACAGTCCTGCTTCAAACAAATATTTCAGGGTTTACGGGCAGACAAAAATCAGTGAACGCAAGAAAAAGAAACAAGCGATGAAGTAGCGCGATTTATGATTAAGGACATGCTGTCACTAAACACAGTTGAAGGGTCTGGCTTTCGAGAGTTGATGAACTTTGTGATACCAGAGTATACGGTTCCAGGTCGCACATATATCCGTCGGCTAATTGACGACAAGTATGAGATATGTAAAGGTGCACTCATTAAAAAATTGTCACAAGTGGCAGATAAAAGAGGAAAACTGCAGTGCTTTACTCTCACTACAGACATATGGTCCAGCCATAGCAATGATCCGTACACAACACTGACCATTCATTTCTTGACTGATGAGTGGGAAATGAACAGCTATGTTCTTTGTACGGAGTTAATGCCCGAACACCACACCGCCGAGCACATTGCTGATTGTATTATCAACACACTGAAAGAATACCAAATTTCAGCTGACAAAGTAACAGCTGTTGTTCATGATAACGCTGCCAATGCCGTGAAATAGGCTCGTGTACTGAACGAAAAAAATAACCGCTATAGCTGATGAGGGTCAAACTACGGACTCCTATTCGGTGGAATCAAGCATCACAAGTGTACCATGCTCAGCCCACAGTGTTCAGTTGGCAATACAGGCAGGATTAGTTGTCAGACAAATGTCTACTCTTCTAGGTGCTGGCCGAAGACTTGTGTCACATTTCAACCAGTGCTAAGACAACCCATGCGCTGTATAAAAAGCAAGAGCAAATGAATATGCCCAATTGAAAGCTGGTCCAGGAGGTTGAAACGAGATGGAACAGTTCATTGTACATGCTCGAAAGACTGTCTGAACAACGTTGGCCAATAGTAGCCGTCTTTTGGACGACACAATAACTCACAGAAGTGATGCTGCGACTTCAAACCTAACCAATGAACAGTGGAACGTGATGGCAGATGCTATCAAAGTTCTGAGGCCTTTGGAGGCTGCGACCACTCTACTTTCATCAGAAACTGATGTTGGAATTTCCTGTTCTGCCGATGATGGCAGGTTTAATAGATCGACTGGCACCAATTGAAGAAGACTCGAGCGTTATTGCCACAATCAAAGAAAAGATACGCTCCGAGATTGAACGACGATTTCAAATACGAAATAAAGATGCCTCATGGAATATAGTGTCTGCTGAACGTGCTCTACTCAAACCAGAAATTGTTGATAAACTTGTGTTTATAAATAAGAATATTGATTCTGTTTGATTAGTAACCGACTGCCAGTGAGTCAGTCAGTGGCGAGTTTGGAGTGAGGCTCAGACGGCTTGTAACTTTATGAGTTGTAATGTTGACAATTATGTTGTATTGTAGACTTGTAGGCTGAACATATTAGGAACTCCAAATTCACTCTGCCACGTGATATCAGAGCCCCCGATATGTTCAGACTACAAGTCTAGTCTGCACTACAACTTTGTGAGTTCCGAATTCACGCAGCACAGTGAATAATGTTAAAGACTCTATGAAGCATGGACCAGTACTGACTACTAGTCAGCATACTAGTATTTAGTTCATTTTTTAGTTTTTTTTTCCAAAGTTTCTCGCCGAGTTCTTGGTTGTACATGTATGTTCATTGTTACTGGAATAAATCATTAATAGTATAATGCTGCACGTCGTACTGTCATGTACACCACTACATCCAATCATTTGTGTGACTTTTTACATCCTTAGTGCCCTTACAGGGTACAGCAGATTAGTCCTTGTAAGTTGTAAAATCCCTCTCCCTCGGATCAGGCCTAGTTTCTTCTGGCTGCTCACTCTTATGTTTCATCTGAATTTCGGGCGTCAGGGTGTATTACTGTTAACGGTATGGCAGACGGTCGACCAACTTAACATAATATGGTCAACGAAACGTTCACCAAGCCTTATAATGTGGGAATGATGGATTGTTGACTATGTCACCATGTTATTTGAAATGTACACAGCCAAAAGCCCGGTTATACCTACCTTTAGGACCATTCATTTTAGTCGAGACTTTGTTAGAAAAACGTGGTCAAAAAAGTCGACTAATCGCCGATTTTGTCTCTGATCAATCGACTATGGAATTTCATAATCGCGGCAAGCAGCAAGCTTACCAAATATGAACCCAGGGGCTTGGCTTTAACAAAATTATATCCCACCCCCCTAAGGATACTGTGTACCAATATCAAAAGATTCTGACAGGTGAATGTGAATCAGATTTTTGAAGAATATTCCGCATATTGAACAAAGTTATAATTCAGGCCACAGGGAGCCCTAATATACGAACCCAGGAACTTAGCTTGAACAAACTTTTATCTCTCCCCCACCCCTCAGTGCTGTGTAGTTTTGGAGACATGGGCGTTTTAAATTTTTAGCTCCTGCGGTTCCCATGGGGCGACAGGAAAAATTTTGGGGGCATAAATTAAGTACTTATGACCCAATAAGGCCTCATATCAAATTTGGTTCAAATCAGCCTCTCAGTTTGGAAAATAGAAATTTTGGGTGGGGTGAAAATTGTTGCCCCTCCCATAACGATGGCAAATATAGCCCCACAAAACTTCTCCTGAACAAACCCGAGTCTACACCTCAAAAGGAAGCTGCACACCAAATATCAAGTCTCTGCTACTGCTGGTTCATGAGAAATTTTTTTAAAGATTTTGGCACACTTTTTGGGCATGGCCCTTCCAAGAGTGGAGCAACTTGATTTGAACAAAATCAAAATGTGATGTCATAACAAAAAAGCATCTCAAATTTCACTTAAATCGGTTCAGCGGCAGTGCTGGAAATCAATAAAATTGACTGGTACAGTTATAAGCTCCCGCAAAATCAGAGAGGAGATTAAATTGCACCCGTAAAATGTAAGCATATGAATTTTCGAGGGACTACTGTCACCAAACACCAGAAACCTTAACATTTTGAACTCAAGCGGCCGCTTTTCCTGCTAGGAAAATGATACGTTATAAAGTCATTAAACAGGATGGCTGTTCAGTAAATGTGTGGGGTAGGTAGTCAATTTTTTCAATGCGCAGCCCCCGAGACTGCACGTTGAAAATATTGATTGGTCTACCCCATATAATGTATATGGACTCTTCTAATTGCTGCAATCAAACTGGAATGCCAGATACCAATAGTGTTAAAGGGTTAGGTTATAAGGAACTGCTGAATTATGACAGTAACTTGCCACTTGCCAGTCTGCTGCTTTCTCAAAACAACACACATTTATATGCCATCAAAGTATATTAGTGCTCCACTATATTTTTCAATGAGTGCAATTTTTAGCTCCCGTAAAATAGAAATCACAGGTGCTGACAGGAGCAATTGCACTCGCACCCGTCTCATTTTCACGACTGTTCAGCGGTTTTGGACAAGACGCAAACACCAGTTCACGGACGACAGACGGTGAGTAATCACTTTTAGTCATGTGAGCTAAAAACAAAGTAAGCTTGTAACTCTGTTGAGAAAATGCGTGCAACTTTTTTTTATAACATATGCAGGAGTAGCTTGTAATGAGGATACCTCATACCAAATTTCATTAAAATTCATCCACTCACAGGTAAGATATCGCTGCAGTCGGACGGGTGGATTCATGTAATCGAGTATACCCCCATTCTCTTTGAATGGAGGTGTGGAAAACTTCCCCCCCCAAGATGTCGTATCCCGTGAAATTTTATTTGAACTGCAGAAATTGTCATTTGCTCGAAACTTGGAACGAATAAAATGAAAATATATACACAAAAGAGTGAGTCTCCACGAGGCTCTTAAATCTGGACAACAGATGAGCAGAAGGTTTGAGTTAAATTTTTCGGACATGTTTTGCTCGACCTGGCCTCCCAAATCCCGATGGATATTACCCCCACTCTCATCCAGTTACAGGGCCTGCTCTAGATATGCAAATGGGAGGAGAGTAATTTGTTTCTCACTCACTTCAATTCAAGGCCATGTGAGAGATTTATTTATCATTTGTTTTTTTCAAATTCCACTAAATGAAGTGGCCAGCAAATTGGTTACTTTCCCCAAACACTAGCTGCATGTAATATCACCAGGCCTGTACAAAGACAGTAAACAATCGTTCCTTTCATCTATCGGTTTAAAAAATAAAAAAATTATGGCAGCAGATTTTAGATTTGCCTTCATTACTAGACTTAAGACTAATGGACTGAGAGTTTAGTGGAACTATGTTTGGCATTTATTCATGGCCACATCTTAAACCTCTTTATAATGATAATAAAAGTGTCTAAGTTTGGAAAAGAAATGGTGTGAAATAACATGTTGTTAGAAGATTAATTGAAAAAGGGTTGCATTAGGCTCCTGCAAAAATTTGATTCAAAAGTTAATATTCGATTCGAAATCGGAAATTCGAATATTTTTGGCCATAAATGTGACAGTTCTGAGTAGAAAGGTGACTTGTAGCGGTAAGTGCTTGTAGCGATGTAGCTACAACTGTACAACAGTTGTAGCTACATCGCTACAAACACTGTTGCTGCTACAACTGTTCATTTTAACTCATTGTGCATTATGACAAGTGACCATTTATGAAAATTTTAAGTTTCGAACTTTGAAAAGTTATTCAGCTGTGCAACATCAATAAATGATTTGTTCCACAACATGATCACATTAATCAGGCTTTCCCAAACCCAGTTTGGGAAAGACTCTTGTTATCCTGCTTTTTCAAAATTTTTCTTCTCTATTTTTTTTTTTTTTCTGCTGTGAATTTTGTCTGTTGCACTGCTCAAAAACAAGCTGTATGATTTTGACCAAATTTGGCATACTTATGTAATGTCATAAAATCTAGTGAAATGCGGTATCGTCATGTCTGTGAAAACGCATATTTTCAAAATATTCTGCCAAAACTTTCAAAATTTTAACATTTAAATTTTTACTGCTATGTCTGCTTTATTCTTTGAGCAATCCAGCGAATCTGTTACATCCCTCTTAGTAAATTCCGCCGAAGCAATCCCAAACCGTTGCATGTCCTTGAATCTCTCGAAGGCCACGTCGATATTGAAAGCAGTAGCATCGGCCTTTCTTTTCACGTTGTTTTCCCTCTGTTTGGTTATAATTTTATTATTGTCCGGTGACATTGAAACCAACCCTGGTCCAAACTCTTTTAGTTCAGATCACGATCAGAATACCCTAAAAATTGTCCATCTTAACATCCAAAGCCTTAAACCTAAATTAGATATTATACAATGTGAATTCGCATCATTTGACATTTTGGCTTTGAGTGAGACATGGCTGCAAAGTGACGATCCCACTTCCGATGTTCAACTCCATGGGTTCCACCAACCTCTGAGATTCAACCGCTCGTCAAGGGGAGGAGGGGTTGCCATTTACATTAAAGACGGTATTTCATTTCGACACAGACCGGACCTCGATACTCTGAATACGGAGTGCATTTGGGCCGAAATATTCACAAGACGGAGTAGGTCATTATTGTTAGGCGTATTCTACCGTCCACCCAACAGTCCTCCGGATACATGGGATGCTATAGCAGCATCCATCGAAAAAGCCAGAGACACGTCAATTAGGAACTTAATTGTCACAGGAGATTTTAATGACAACCAAATGGCTCCCTCGAGGAGTAGCTTTCTCGAGCGAGCTAATTACTTTAACCTTAAACAGATTGTGAGTGAACCAACTTGTTTCACTGAGACGTCTGCTACATTGCTAGATCTCTTTGCAGTCAGTGACACAATCAACGTGAAAGCATGCGAGGTGCTTGAACCAATTATCCCAGACATGATCCGCTATCACTGTCCAATCTCAATTGAAGTCGAATTTTTAAAACCTAACCCTTCCTCTTTCAAAAGAAGGATATGGATTTATTCTCAGGGTAATTACGAAGTACTGAACCAGTCTCTTTCGAACACCGACTGGAACTCTGTCTTTGATAACCCATGCCTTGATACTATAGTCTCTAATTTCACCGACAGAATACTCGATACAGCATCCAGACATATACCCAACAAAATAGTTACTTCGAGGACTGGCCAACCGAAATGGATGCACAATGAACTAAGACTTCTGATAAGACAAAGAAAACGCTTGTATCGTACTGCCAAACGAACAAATCACCCGCACGCCTGGGATAAATATAAACTTAAACGGAATGAAGTTATATCAGCTATTAGGAAGGCCAAAGCCATGCATCTTTCAAAAATTCAGTTCACATTGAGAAGCAAAGAAACCCCAGCATCACTTTGGTGGAAGACATTAAAAGCACTCATCAGTAGCAGTAACACAACAGGAATTCCTACCTTGATCCATTCTAACAAAATATACTCATCAAGTCTTGAGAAAGCTGAAGTGTTCAACGAATACTTCAGTTCGATCTCAACAGTTGATGATTCGAACGCCTCCCTTCCAGACCCACTACTACATGTCTCTCAGCGTATTGATAGCATTACCCTACACTGCAGCGAGGTATATGCTGCAATGAAGTCGATAAAGGTATCCAAGGCGTCTGGTCCCGATCAAATAAGCCCGCGTCTCCTTAAAGAATGCAAATCCTCTCTATGCGAGCCACTGTCAATCTTATTTAACATACTTCTGAATAGCTCATACTTCCCTTCACTCTGGAAAAAAGCAAATGTCTCCCCTATCCTAAAAAAACAGCCCTCAAACTCAGTTACTAGCTATCGTCCGATATCATTGATCAGCTGTGTTGGCAAAATGTTCGAAAAATGCGTTTTCAAACGCCTGTGGCTGTTTCTAAGTGAAAATAATGTTCTCAGTCAATTCCAGTCAGGTTTTACACCTCGAGATTCAACCGTCCTTCAACTGACTGACATATATGATGAATTTTGTCGTGCACTCGATGAAGGCAAAGAAGTTAGGGTAGTTTTCTGTGATGTCAGTAAGGCCTTTGATAAAGTATGGCATGCTGGTCTTATCCACAAACTGGAGAGTATTGGGGTTTCGGGGGAGTTATTGCTATTTTTAAAATCATATCTTGCCGATAGATCGCAGCGAGTTGTGATAGCCTCGGAGACATCCGCATGGAGGCCCATCAATGCCGGTGTGCCTCAGGGGTCGATACTTGGGCCCTTACTGTTTTTGATATACATTAACGACATAACCAAAGACCTACTTAGCTCTATACGCCTGTTTGCAGATGATACTTCCTTATATCTCATCATTGAGAACCCAGAGCAAGCCTCAAACATAATCAATCATGATTTGGCGACAATTGAGCATTGGGCCAAAACATGGTTGGTTGAGTTCAATCCCAATAAAACAGAGAGTTTGCTTATATCACGTAAAAACAATCCCAACTCTCACCCACCCTTATATCTAGGGGGGTCACAGATATCGGAAGTTTCCGAACATAAACATCTGGGGGTCATACTAAATAGCACATGTACATGGAACGACCACGTTGACCACATCTGCTCGAAAGCCTGGTCTCGGTTAGACATGCTGAGGAGACACAAATTTTATCTCGATCGAAGTGTCTTAGAAAAAATATACTTTGCCTTCATTAGACCCCTTCTGGAATATGCGGATACTGTCTGGGATAATTGTTCCGTATCCAACATTGCGGAACTAGAAAAAATACAGATTGCAGCAGCCCGAATCATTACGGGAGCAACAATTAGTGCCAGTAAGTCCTTGCTGTATTCTGAAACACGATGGGACTCCCTTCAAGAAAGACGCCGCAAACATAAATTAATTCAGTTTTTCAAAATGTATCACCGTATGTCACCTCCACATATTTCCAATAAAGTCCCCCCACTCGTCTCCGAGACGAACTCATCATTTAGTCTTCGATCAAGTCAAAACCACCGCGTTCCCTTTTGCCGAACCCAATTGTATCAGTCCTCGTTCATCCCAAGCGTTACAGACCTATGGAATAAGCTACCCTTACCTGTACGCGAGAACTCATCATTGATCAACTTTAAGACCTTCCTGAGCAATGGGAACCAAAGACCCCCAAGGTTCTACAGTGACGCGAAATCTCGAGCGGCTCAAATTTATCATTGCAGGCTTCGATTGCACTGCAGTAGTCTTAATTCTCACCTATATGACAATCACTTATCACCCAACCCCTCTTGTCAGTGTGGAGAGCGCGAAACTACTGATCACTTCCTCCTGCATTGTCCGGTGTTCTCAAACGCTCGCAACTATACGATTAATTTACTCCCCTTTGCAGTAGACTCATCCATGCTCCTGTTTGGCTCCGAGTTCTTGAATAATGAGGACAACCGTCTTATCTTTGAAACGGTACATGACTTCATTCTATCAAGCAAGCGATTCCATTGAGTTACCGCTCAATTACTGTACCCCACCCTGCCCCACGTGGGAACACCGTTCCTGAAGCATTGCTCTTTCTGTACCTCGGTAATCATGTTCTGTACAACTGGTGAAATAGGACCCACTGACCTATGTCTTGAGTAGAAGGCCCACTCACGCCTCAACACCACCGTGTCTAGTATGCAAAACTCTTATCAAAGGAACTAAAAGTAAGAATCAAATACCGTACTTATTGCGCTATGGAGTTTTAAGTTAACATATTTAGTGTTCAAGTTGGCCAAATTAGGTTTTGCTCTGTTATTTCTCTGAATCTTCTCCTCTCCTTTTTTGATCATCTTTTCTTCCGGCTCTTTCTTTCCTTACCCTATTCAATCTAAAGTTTAAACAATCTCACGAATCGTTGACTGGCGGTCGGGGTCGTCTTCCTCCTTTTCAGATTGGAGGGGGCCGGGCCTTCACGAAACGATACGTGAGTTCTATTACAGATTTATACCACCTGAAGGAGTAATTTTTCAAATGTGCTGGGGAGACGACTTACATAAGCTGTAAGCTTTCTGTCGAATCCCTTTTCTACTCAGAAACCTGTTTTCTTATATTTATTGCCTTTCTGTATACTACTGTATCATGTACATTGACGATTTACTTCTTTGAACAATTATTGTGAAGTGTATACATTGAAACAAATGCTTCAATAAATACTGTTTAAACTAAAATTTTAACATTTTTCAAAAGTCTCAAAATTGTTTAGTTATTTAGCTCAAATTTTCCACACATTTAGAGCATAATATGATACACCACAATCACCACTCATATCTTTCAACATTAACCCCCATTGGCCAAAAATGACATATAGATATATAGAGATAATATATAGATTTTTTCTTCAAAATTGATCAACTTCAAGGGCAAATTTCTCTAATTACAAGTTTGTTGTAACAATTATTTTGGTATGGATAGATGCAACAATGATTGTGGAAGAAAGTTACTGTTTACTTTTTAATCTCAGATTTAACCCTCAAGCACAATGAGGGTGAGAATAACAGTACCATTTGAAAATGCCAAAATTAGCCAACTTTGGTTACTTTTTTTTATCATTTTGGTAGGGTTAATTTCAAATACTTTTCATGTACGTATTCACAATTGACTACCGAGCATATTTGCTGTTGTAAGTTTGGTAGTAAAGTTTAACCCTATCCCATTCTGGTTGCATAAAAGTAGGTACCGTCAAAAAAAAACCCTGGTAAGTTTAGGTGACGATTTACTCCATTTTTAATTGATTGAGCTCTGAATGTTTTCTACAGCTGCATGCAGCAGTCAAAGTATGACAAATTTTGTTCTATATGTTATTATTAAAAGTTTAACACTTGGCAGATTTAAGACTTCCCATAAGGGAACTGTCGGAATAATTGTTATTTTCGCCAAAATTTACATGCAATTTCTCTGCACTGGAGCCATATTTTCTCAAAACGTTTCTGATGAGAAGATAGGGCATTCCTCGAAGAACAATTTTGCTGTATATCTTTTATTCCAAGTTTTAATCATCACCCAGTTGTCAGGCCTTGAATTGGAGTACCCTCAACTTGTACATATTCATTCAAATACCAAGATTCCTCCATGTCTCTTATCAGACACTCAGTCTGTGATTGATGCTCACACATTTAGAGTATAATATGATACACTAAAATCACCACACAAATATTTTAAAATTAACCCGTTGGCCACAAATGATATGAATATAGCATTTTATTTTCGAGATTGACTAACTTGAAGTGCCAATTTCTCTAATTGCAATGTTGTTGTAACAATTATTTTTGTATACATAGATGCAACAATGCTTGCAGAAGAAAGTTACTGTTTAGTTTTTAATCTCATCTTTAACCCTCAAAGACAATGAGGGTAAGAGTTCCATTCGAAAATGCTAAAATTAGCGAACTTATGTTACATTTTACTAGCATTTTGGAAAGGGTTAATTTTAAACATGTTGTTTTGCTATAGATAGAGATGCTTAATGAACAAATCCACTGCTGTAAGTTATGCTTTGGGGCTTAACTCAACATATGCTTTGGCCACGTAAAGAAAAAGAATAGCCTTGTCCGACAAAAATTGATTTTCAGTGAATTTTGCAAACATCTGTACTCATTCCTCTAATTGACAGGTTGTTGTAGCAATTATTTTGGTATGGATAGATGTAACAATGATTGCAGAAGAAAGTTACTGTTTACTTTTTAATCTCAAGATTTAACCTACCAAGCACAATGGGGTGAGAATAAGAGTACCGTTATAGAATGCCAAAAATAGCCAACTTTGGATGCTTTTTGTGTATCATTTTGCATTGCTCTCTGTAGTCTGCATTTTCACACTGGAAAGTTGGGAAAACCCGTAATTTGTCCATCAAATTACAATTCTCTAATTTTATATTGAGTATTGTTCTGTTTGATCACAGTTACTGGATACATCGTCAAAGGCAACAGTTTTCTAAAAGGATATCCCTGATTATTATGTAAACAGAAATGGAGCAGGTTTTAATTCACTCCATTCGGCATTGAATTATCATTTCATTTTAGAAATTGAACATTTTTATTTAATACAAATGGCTTCACCACCGGAAGGGAGTCGATCCGATTTAAAACAAGGGTTTTTTTTTCGAGAAAACATGCAATAAAAGTTTGGTATCAGCCAGGTTTGTTTAAAATGTTTAATGCTGTAGTTTTGAAGCTACAAAGACAACAATTCTAATAGTTTCAATCAATAGCTAGTATATTGGTTTATATCTCAGTTTATAGAATGGGAAATGGTGAGTCGAAGAAGCTCTCTATATAACTGTATGTCTTTTAATAATCGGGGGTATTATTTTAGAAAAAAACTTCTTTTGACAACATATTTATTAACTGTGATTCGATTTGTTTTCACCAATTCGATTAGCTATTCAATTTGATCAAAATTGGCAATTCACAGGTCGCAAGGTTGCATGACAAAAGTTAACCTTTTACTCAATGTAATAGCCATAACCGGCTTCAATTTTCATTATTTTTTAATTATTTGTCTCAAAAATATAGTTTATGAAATCTCATTGAAACAAGCTTATTGTGGGGAAAGCTACTCCAATATGATTGTGCTGTAATCCACACCCCCACACACTGTCAGGTACTGGAAACATTTCCATTGTTAGAATAAGATGAAATACACATTGGTGAAAATGGTGATAATGGGGAAGAATCTTTAGTATTTTTTTTGCTGTGCATTTATAACTTGATTCTGTTATGTTTTTATTTTTTGACCAAAATTTCACATGCTTGTCAGATTTGACATGCGAATTTAAAGTGGATTTCCCCATAACAGACACCCTGATAATACCTTTGCAATACTTGCATTGCGTTGCTTATCTGTCCCCCATGACTGGAAGTAGCCACTTTGAATAGGCAGAAAACTTTAGCCATGAATCTTGTTGGGCTGAAACAGTTGGCTCATTTTTGTAACCGACTAATCAAGAGCTATAACCGGATAATATCCGGTTATCTGTGGCCATTAATTCACCAAAGATGGGATCAAAACTGTAGGAATTGGAAAGCAGTATTCTCAAACTATTCCGTAGTGCGTATACAAACAAATGTTATAGAGTACTCGACAACGTTCGTTTGTATACACACTGCAGAAAAGTTTCTGCGATTACTCATTACTCACAGAAACTGCCGATCATTAATGTAGTCTTGAATGCCAAAATCTATTATTTCTCAATATATACAACGCGGCTTCTGTGTGTAATCTATCATACAGGAGAAGCGGCAGATTTACTATGTTTTAAATGTGGAATGACGATCACTTTCGATATTTTGGATAACCGGTTGACGGTTTTTCTAATCGGTTAGGTAGCTAACTGCTTTCAAACCGATTATCCGGTTATCCATTTCAGTACTAGAATCTTTACACTTTCCCTTGCCCATTTGGCAAGTTAACTGTTTTAACTATTGTTTTATTTTGAAGATTTATCAATCAGAATTTCTTCTTCAACTGAAAATGAACGTGTTTTTTGAAGAGACATGTGTGTCATGTCATTTTATTGATTTTTATGATTGGCCAAGTAAACACAGTAACCAGACAATGCATAAATGCTAACCAATTAAACTTTTGATGCATGAAGTGACTTGTACAGCAAGACCTGTAACAAAATGTTCTGTGAAGTGAACAAGTTTTGAAAATACAAATACAATGTAAACTAGGAAAAATTGTGCATGTCATTGTTAGATACGCTCGTTTTTTCCCAAAATTCAATGTGTTTCAAGGCCTTATTCATAAATTCCAGTTTTCAAAGCCTTGGATGCCCCCTCCCGCTCATCAAATTCAAGGCCATTCCTTAAATTCAAGGCCCCATGGGAACTCCATTCAAGCAAATAATTGATCCTTCGCAATATAGAAAGAAAGCAAAACCCTGATGAATAGACCTACTTGTAATTGGTTTTCTCCTTGGACTTGGCTTTCCATGTACCATACAAACTATCCAAACGTCGGAAAGCAGACTCAGTCCAAATAAGAAACCTTCCAACATGTCCTCCTGGAGCTACTTTAAGAAGATTCAGCTTGGAAACATGGATCAGTGTTATACCTGAAAAAAAAAACAGCAGAAAATTTTAATTTTCCACATCTGTTCCCAACAGATAAGTACGAAATTAACTCTGTATGCTGCTGACAGATATTCCTGCCCAGGACTGAAGTCTTTTGCCAAAAGAAGCATCATAATCTGGGCACTTACATAATTTTCACCTGAAAACAGAATAAACTTTTCCAACGTTAATCAATCAGTTATTTTATTTAATTTAAAAAAAAAAAAATATTCAGCAGGTTAACAAACCCCCCCCCCCCCCCTCCTCCGAAAAAAAAATGACTACATATCGAGCACCTAAACTTGGGCTGCAAAGAGGGACCCTGAAAGATTCTCATCCACTCTTAACTGGTTTTGTGCAAGGACTAGAGCTGGTCGGTTTAACCAAAACTCGGTTCTTTAGTGGAAACCGAAACTGAACATAAAAAAGAGATTAAAAACCGTATATGTTCAGTTTTGCTTAACTTTTAAATATTCACATTTAGCATGCCACAGATTTTGTATAATCAACAAAATGTCAGCTAAAACGTATCGTAGCATATGAATAAGAAATGATGATAGAAATACCAAATGCCAATTATGCAATAAGTCAGTTGTTGCCCAGTGTGTAAATACCTCCAACTTATGTAGCCACATACAGAATCATCATGCCGAAAAGTTCAACATTATTATTGAAAAAGAACAGATGGTGACATCTGCATAGTATCAATTCGCTCAATGCTCAGTTGATGTTGGGGAACCCCTTTTTGCAGGAAAGGGGAAGGGGTTAAATTAATATTAATAAAACGTTAGCTGCACATACCTGTCATACAAAGTGTCAATCAGAAATTTGAATAGGATGAAAGTAACAAGAGGCCCCAGGGCGCTCACCTGACAAGGTAGACTAAATATCAACCCAGGGAATTGATTTCAACAAGTTGCATCTGCCCCTCCTAAGAAAAGCTTATACCAAATATCCAAAGATTCTGACCAGAGGATCTAAAAAAAAAGATGATTTTTAAAGAATATTCCTCATATTGAACTAAGTTATAATTCGGGCTCCCCCCCCCCCCCCCCCCCCCCCCCCCAGGATGCTGCACACCAAATATCAAAACATTCCCGACTGATGGATCTGAAGATTTTTTTAAGAAATTCTTCATTTTGAACTAAGTTATCATTCAGGCTTCCACAGTGAGCCCAAATATGAACCCAGGGACTTGGCTTTCACAAACTTAACCCCCCCCCCCCCCCCCCCTCCCCCAAGGATGCTGCACACCAAATATCAAAACATTCCGACTGCTGGTGCTGGATCTGAAGATTTTTTAAGAAAATTCCTCATTTTGAACTAAGTTATCATTCAGGCTTCCACAGTGAGCCCAAATATGAACCCAGGGACTTAGCTTGAACAAACTTGAATCTCACCCCCCTAAGGATGCTGTATGCCAAATATCAAAACATTCTGACTGCTGAATCGGAAGAAGATTTTTAAAGAAAAATTCCTCATATTGAACTAAGTTATAATTCGGGTTCCCAAAGGGAACCCAAATATGAACTCAGGGACTTGGCTTTAACAAACTTGAATCTCAGCCCCCTAAGGATGCTGCACACCAAATATCAAAACATTCTTACTGCTGGATCAGAAGAAGATGATTTTTTAAGAAAATTCCTCATTTTGAACTAAGTTACAATTCGAGTTCCCACAGTGAGCCCAAATATGGACCTGGGGGCATAGCTTGAACAAACTTGAATATCATCCCCCTAAGAATGCTACATACCAAATATCAAAACATTCCGACAGCTGGATCTGAAGAAGATTTTTAAAGAAAATTCCTCATTTTGAACTAAGTTACAATTAAGAGTTCCCACAGTGAGCCCAAATATAAACCCGGGGACTTGGCTTGAATAAACTTGAATCTCACCCCCCTAAGCATGCTGCATACCCAATATCAAAAGATTCTGCCTGCTGGATCTTGAGAAGATTTTTAAAAAATT
Organism: Pictodentalium vernedei; assembly: GCA_031216915.1. Lineage (NCBI taxonomy): Eukaryota > Metazoa > Mollusca > Scaphopoda > Dentaliida > Dentaliidae > Pictodentalium > Pictodentalium vernedei. The sequence goes on along the minus strand of CM062297.1, from coordinate 526,990,155 downwards.
TACCTGAAATGCACTAAGTTCAATGTTGCATAACAAATATCAAAAGATTCTGCCTGCTGGATAACAAGATTTTTTAAGAAATTTGCCTGAAATGCACAAAGTTCGAATTCGGGCTTCTATAGTGAGCCCAAATATGAATCCAGGAAAGCGGTTTGAACAAATTTGAATCAGATCCACCCCATAATGCTGTATACCAAATATCAAATGATTCTGCCCACTTGTGCTGGAGAAGATTTTTTAGTAATTTCTCTAATATACATAGGGTGCTATCAGAGTTATGCCCCCTATGGAGCCCCAAGTGGGCATGTCCATTTCATTTGAACAAACTTGAATTGACATATGGTAATGAATATCCATACCAAGTTTCGAGCAAATCGACCCAGCGGTTTCAGAGGAGAAGTCGTTTGAAAAATGTTCATGACACTGGATGGCAAGTGATAAGTTGATCTCTCTTTGGTGAGCTAAAAATCAAACAAGAGGCCCCAGGGGGCCTGAGGGCACTCACCTGACATGGTAGTCTAAATATCAAACCAGGGACTTGATTTGAATAAGCTGCATATGCTCCTCCTAAGAAAGCATATACCAACTAGATGAAGCAGTTGTGCCCACACAATACACAGGATTTTTCCTTCTATTTTCAGTTCCTGCACTTTTACGTCCCAAAATTGAGATAAATGCATAAAAACAGATTTTTTTTTATTTTTGTTTGGAAATTTTCTAAGTCCCAAACAAAATATTTTGAGCCTAAATTTTTTTTTTTTTTTTTTTCTTAAAATTGACCGAAATGCATAAAAAAAAACAAACTAATTTCTGGATTTTGGTCCAAAATTTTCTAAGTTCCACCCGGACCCCAAATATTCAGTGTAAAAAAAAACAACCTTTTTTGTCTTAAAATTGACCGAAACACACAAAAAACAAAAAAAAAATTCAGGATTTTGGTCCAAAATTTTCAAGGTCCCTGCCTGGCCCCAAATTTTCAGTGTAAAAAAAAAAAAAATTGTTTTGTCTTAAAATTGACCGAAACACATAAAAAACAAACAAAAAATTCCGAATTTTGGTCCCAAATTTTCCAAGTCCCACCCGGCCCCCAAATTTTCAGTGTAAAAAAAAATATTTTTTTCTCTTAAAATTGACCGAAACGCATAAAACACAAAAAAAATTTTTTCAGGATTTTGGTCCAATATTTTTTAAGTCTCACCCAGGCCCCAAATTTTTAGTGTAAAAAAAAATAAATTTGTTTTGTCTTAAAATTTACCAAAACACATAAAAAAAAAAATTCTGGATTTTGGTCCAAAATTTCGAAGTCCAGAACGGGACCCCCAAATTTTCACCCAAAATATGAACCCTGGGACTTGGCTTGAACCAACTTGAATCTCCCCCCCCCCCCCCCCCCCCCCCCCCCCCAAGGATATCAAAAGATTCTTATTGGTGGATCTGAAGAAGATTTTTAAAAAATATTCCTCATACTGCACTAATTTAAACATTTGGGCTCCCATAGAGAGCCCAAATATGGACCCAGGGAATTGATTTCAATAAACATGTGAAACAATCTTCCAAAGTTGTTATACGTGAAATTTGAAAGCTTTTGGAGCAGTGGTTTGGGAGAAAAGTAGTCATATGTTTTTCCCATTACCCACAGTGTTAAAAAATGCTGACTCGGCACTTTTTCAAAGTCCCAGAAAAGTACCCCATGATAAAACCGATAGCAATTTTTTTTTATCATTCCATTCTGTTGGTCCTAAGGAAGCTTCATACCAAATAATAATTCACACTGCCATGTAGTTTTGGAGATATGGGCATTTTAATTTTTTTTTCTATTTTTAGCTCCTGCAGTTCCCAAAGGGCCACAGGAAAAATTTTTTTTGCATAAATTAAGTACTTATGACCCAATAAGCCCTCATATCAAATTTGGTCCAAATCTGCCTCTCGGTTTGGAAAATAGAAATTTTGGGAGGGTCAAATATTGTTGCTCCTCCCATAACGGCAGCAAATATAGCCCCACAAACTTCTCTTGAACAAATCTGAATCTACACCTCAAAAGGAAGCTGAACACTACATATCAAGTCTCTGCTACTGCTGGTTCATGAGAAGATTTTTTAAGATTTCAGCACACTTTTTGGGTGTGGCCCTACCAAGAGGCGACGCAACTTGATTTTGAACAAAATCAAATTGCGAAGTCATAACAAACTATTATCTCAAACATCAATTAAATTGGTTCAGCGGTTTGGGAGGAGAAGATGCAAACACCATGTTCATGGACAACGGACCTTATACATGCAAAATGCACGTGGCTGGGTTGTTTTCGGAAGTAATGGGAATTCTCAGAATTCAGTGACTCTCTGACAATGATAATTCAATGCAAACTGAAAGGAAGAAGAATGGACATGGAAATCAGGTCAGGTGATGATCTTGTCGGTAATTTGCATAAGCTTTTCAGTGCTTTGTAAATAAATGATTCTGGGATTAAGAGTTTGCTCCTTTCGGGTACATACATGTATGTCAACTTGTCAGGTTAGTTAGATTGTGAAATGGGTATCTGTTTTACTGAAAGTAAATGGCAAATTCTAAAGTTCGCAACTTCTTGAAATTGGGCAGATGCTTTCTCAAATTGTGACCCATTTCACTTATTTTCATGTCAGGCAACATGTCAGTGCTGTGAATGGAAATAAAAAACGAATTTGACAGGATGGTGGAATCATAAAGTTTCATCCAGGAACAATTTTGCTGTTATATGTTTTATTCAAAGTTTTAACCTTCACCCAATTTCCAGACCTTGAACTGGAGTACCCTCATATTCTTCATAAAATCGGCTCATTTTGAGTTAACTTTTCTGCCACTTTCGAAGAGAATATTGAAAAATGATTTGAATGCCCATTTTCACAGTTAACAATGAGCATATTTGCTGTTGTAAGTTTTGTTGTAAAGTTTAACCCTATGCCCATTCTGGCTGCATAAAGATAGATGCTATTCAGAAAAACTCATTTTTTCAGAATTTCAAACGGCATCTTTGTGACTAAATGTTTGAGAAACCCGTCGACACACACTCCGGACTCCCATATCTACTCCTTTGGGCTTGAATGACTTTTTATGAAGGCTAAAGCAGATTGCAGATATAATTTTGTGTTCATTAAATTTGCAGGAAACAATTGCAGTACAGTTTTACTTCATTTCAAGTTCACTTGTTTGTTATTATGTTATGTTTGAGTACTCTCCTGTCCCAGTTTAATACATAAGATATGGAAAATGTGTATTGTGTTCCAAAAACCGAAAACGAGTTTTTTCG